>OZ024742.1:358346086-358541086 GCA_964016885.1 Eledone cirrhosa | reverse complement strand
TGGTGTTGTTGTTGGTGTTGTTGCTGGTATTGTTGGTGTTGGTATTGTTGGTGTTGTTGGTGGTGTTGCTGTTGGTGTTGTTGGTGTTGTTGATGGTGGTGGTGTTGTTGATGGTGTTGTAGGTGGTATTGTTGTTGGTGTTGTTGTTGGTGTTGTTGGTGTTGTTGGTGTTGTTGGTGTTGGTGTTGTTGTTGGTGTTGTTGGTGTTGTTGTGTTGGTGGTGTTGTTGGTGTTGTTGGTGTTGTTGTTGGTGGTGTTGTTGGTGTTGTTGGTGTTGCTGTTGGTGTTGTTGGTGTTATTGTGGTTGATGGTGTTGTTGGTGTTGGTGTTGTTGTTGTTGAGGTTGGTGTTGTTGGTGTTGTTGTTGGTATTGTTGGTGTTGTTGTTGGTGTTGTTGGTGTTATTGTTGTTGGTGTTGTTGTTGGTGTTGTTGGTGTTTTTGGTCTTGTTGTTGTTGGTGTTGTTGTTGGTGTTGGTGTTGGTGATGTTGGTGTTGTTGTCGTGTTGTTGTTGGTGTTGTTGGTGTTGTTGGTCTTGTTGTTGTTGTTGTTGTTGTTGGTGGTGTTGGTTTTGTTGGTACTGTTGTTGTTGTTGTTAGTGTTGTTGTTGTTGTCGTCGTTGGTGTTGTTGGTGTTGTTGTTGTTGTTGTTGTTGCTGTTGGTGTTGTTGTTGTTGGTGTTGTTGGTGTTGTTGTTGTTGGTGTTGTTGTCGTTGTTGGTGGTGGTGGTGTTGTTGTTGTTGTTGGTGTTTTTGTTGGTGTTGTTGTTCTTGGTGTTGCTGGTGTTGTTGTTGGTGTTGGTGTTGTTGGTGGGGTGTTGTTGGTGTTGTTGGTGTTCTTGTTGGTGATGTTTGTGTTGTTGTTGTTGTTGTTGTTGTTGGTATTGTTGGTGTTGTTGTTGGTGTTGTTGGTGTTATTGTTTTTGGTGTTGTTGTTGGTGTTGTTGGTGTTGATGGTCTTGCTATTGTTGTTGCTGTTGTTGGTGTTGTTGGTGCTGTTATTGGTGTTGTTGGTGCTGTTGTTGTTGGTGGTGTTGTTGGTGTTGTTGGTGTTGTTGTTGTTGTCGTTGGTATTGTTGGTGTTGTTGTTGGTGTTGTTGTTGTTGGTGTTGTTTTTGGTGTTGTTGGTGTTGGTGTTGTTGGTGTTGTTGGTGTTGTTGTTGGTATTGTTGTTGGTGTTGTTGGTGTTGTTGATGGTGGTGGTGTTGTTGGTGGTGTTGTAGGTGGTATTGTTGTTGGTGTTGTGGTTGGTGTTGTTGGTGCTGTTGGTGTTGGTGTTGTTGTTGTTGTTGGTATTGTTGTGTTGGTGGTGTTGTTCGTGTTGTTGGTGTTGTTGTTGGTGGTGTTGTTGGTGTTGTTGGTGTTGCCGTTGGTGTTGTTGGTGTTATTGTTGTTGGTGGTGTTGTTGGTGTTGGTGTTGATGTTGTTGAGGTTGGTGTTGTTGGTGTTGTTGTTGGTGTTGTTGGTGTTATTGTTGTTGGTATTGTTGTTGGTGTTGTTGATGTTGTGGTTGTTGTTGTTGGTGGTGTGTTGTTGTTGGTGGTGATTTTGTTGGTGTTGTTGTTGTTGGTGTTGTTTTTGGTGTTGTTGGTGTTGTTGGTGTAGTGTTGTTGGTGTTGTTGTTGGTGGTGGTGTTGTTGGTGTTGTTGGTGCTGTTGTTGGTGTTGTTGGTGTTGTTGTTGGTGGTGTTGTTTTGGTGTTGTTGGTGTTGTTGATTTTGTTGTCGTCGTTGGTGTTGTTGGTGTTGTTGGTGTTGTTGTTGTTGTTGGTGTTGGTGTTGTTGTTGTTGGTGGTGGTGTTGTTGTTGGTGGTGGTGGTGCTGTTGTTGTTGTTGGTGGTGTTGTTGTTGGTGTTGTTGTTGTTGGTGTTGTTGGTGTTGTTGGTGTGGTGTTGTTGGTGTTGTTGGTGGTGTTGTTTGTGTTGTTGTTGTTGTTGGTGTTGTTGTTGGTATTGTTGGTGTTGTTGTTGGTGTTGTTGGTGTTATTGTTGTTGGTGTTGTTGTTGGTGTTGTTGGTGTTGTTGGTGCTGTTATTGGTGTTGTTGGTGCTGTTGTTGTTGTTGTTGGTGTTGTTGTTGGTGTTGTTGGTGTTGTTGGTGTTGTTGTTGGTGTTGTTGTTGGTGTTGGTGTTGTTGTCGGTGGTGTTGTTCTTGTTGGTGTTGTTGTTGTTGGTGTTGGTGTTGGTGATGTTGGTGTTGTTGTTGTGTTGTTGGTGTTGTTGGCGTTGTTGTTGGTGTCTCTGTTGTTGGTGTCGTTGTTGGTGTTGTTGGTGTTGTTGGTGTTGTTGGTGTTGTTGGTGTTGTTGGTGGTGTTGTTGTTGGTGTTGTTGTTGGTGTTGTTGTTAGTGTTGTTGTTGTAGGTGTTGTTGTTGTTCTTGTAGTTGTTGTTGTTCTTGTAGTTGTTGTTATTGGTGTTGTTAGTGTTGTTATTTTTGTTATTAGTGTTGTAAGTGTTGTTGTATGTGTTGTTGTTGCTGTTGTTGTTATCCACCCATGATTTATATACTCCTGTCTCTTCTCCGTGTCAAACAGCAAAAACACAAAGAATAGAAAAAAAAACTTTAAAAAAACCCACTGATTAACACAAACAAGACACTTAATCATCATTATCACGATGATAATGAAATTATTGTGTATAATGCTCAGGTGCATTACAACAATTATCATCATCATCAAAACTATTATCATCATCATCATCATAGTCAACAATATTATCACAATCATCATCATCATCATCATAGTCAACAACATGATCATGCTTATTATCACCATCATTCTCAAGGGTATTCCTTTCTGAACCATTAATTGTCATTACCACTACCAACACTACCACCACCACCACCACCACCACAACTACACCTACCACAATTACCACTACTACCACAATCACAACTACACCTACCACCACTACCACCACCACCACCACAACTACACCTACCACCACTAACACCATCACCACCACAACTACACCTACCACCACTACCACCATTACCACTACTAAAGCCACCACAACTCCACCTACCACCATTACCACTACCACCACCACCACAACTACACCTACCACCAATACCACCACCACCACCACGACTACACCTACCACCACTACCACCACCACCACCACAACTACACCTACCACCACTAACACCACCACCACCACAACTACACCTACCACCACTACCACCATTACCACTACTACCACCAGCACAACTACACCTACCACCATTACCACTACCACCACCACCACAACTACACCTACCACCACTACCACCACCACCAGCACAACTACACCTACCACCATTAACACTACCACCACCACCGCAACTACACCTACGACCATTACCACTACTACCACCACCACAACTACACCTACCACCAATACCACTACCACCACCACAACTACACCTACCACCATTAACACTACCACCACCACCACAACTACACCTACCACCATTACCACTACCACAACCACCACTACAACTACACCTACCAGCACTACCACCACCACCAGCACAACTACACCTACCAACATTACCACTAGTACCACCACCACAACTACACCTACCACCAATAGCACTACCACCACCACCACAACTACACCTACCACACTACTACCACTACCACCACAACTATACCTACCACCACTACCACCACAACTACACCTACCACCATTACCACTACTACCACCACCGCAACTACACCTACAACCATTACCACTACTACCACCACAACTACACCTACCATCATTACCACTACCACTACCACCACCACCACCACAACTACACCTACCAACATTACCACTACCACCACCAAAACAACTCCAAACATCATTACCACTACCACCACAACTACACCTACCACCATTACCACTACCACCACCACAACTACACCTACCATCATTGCCACTACCACCACCTCCACAACGAAACCTACCATCAGTACCACTACCAGCACAACTACACCTACCATAATTATCACAAACACCACCACAACTACACCTACCATCATTACCACTACCACCACAACCACAACTACACCTACCATCATTACCACTACCACCACCACTACTACCAACACCACAACTACACCTACCACCAATACCACTACCACCACCACCAATACCACTACCACCACCACAAGAACACCTAACATCATTACCACTACCACTACCACCCCCACCACAACCACACCTACCACCATTACCACTACTACCACCACCACAACTACACCTACCTCCATAACCACTACTACCACAACCACAACTACACCTACCACCACTACCACAACCACCACAACTACACCTACCCCCATTAGCACTACCACCACAACTACACCTTCCATCATTACCACTACCACCACCACAACTACACATACCATCACTATCACTAACACAACCATCACCACTACACCTACGACCATTACCACTACCACCACCACAACTACACCTACCATCATTACCACTACCACAACCACCACAACTACACCTACCACCATTACCACTACCACCAGCACCACCACAACTACACCTAACAATTTTACCACTACCACCACCACAACTACACCTACCATCATTACCACTACCACCACAACTACACCTACCATCATTACCAATACCACCACCACAACTACACCTACCATCATTACCACTACCACCACCACCACAACTACACCTACCATCATTACCACTACCACCACCACAACTACACATACCATCATTACCACTACTACCACCACCGCAACTACATCTACCACAACTACCACTACTACCACCACAACTACACCTACAATCATTACTACTACCACTACCACAACCACCACAATTACACCTACCACCATTACCACTACCACCACCACAACTACACCAACCAACATTACCACTACCACCATAACTACACCTACCATCATTACCACTATCACCATAACCACAACTACACCTACCACCATTACCACTAGCACCACCCACACAACTACACCTACGACCATTGTCACTATCACCACCATCACAACTATACCTACCATCATTACCAGTACCACAACCACCACAACTACACCTACCATCATTACCACTACCACCACAACTAAACCTACCACCAATACCACTACCACCACAACTACACCTACCATCATTACCACTACCACCACCACAACTACACATACGACCATTACCACTACCACCATCACTACACCTACGACCATTAACACTACCACCACCACCGCAACTACACCTACGACCATTACAACTACTACCACCACCACAACTACACCTATCACCAATACCACTACCACCACCACAACTACACCTACCACCATTAACACTACCACCACCACCACAACTACACCTACCACCATTACCACTACCACAACCACCACTACAACTACACCTACCACCATTACAACTACCACCTCCACCACAATTACACCTACCGTCATTACCACTACCACCACCACCACAACTACACCTACCACCATTACCACTACCACAACCACAACCACAACTACACCTACCACCATTACAACTACCACCTCCACCACAACAACACCTACCACCATTACCACTACCACCACCACGACAACTACACCTACCACCATTACCACTACCACAACCACCACAACTACACCTACCACCATTACCACTACCACCACCACCACCACAACTACACCTACCAACATTGCCACTACCACCACCAGCACAACTACACCTACCATCATTGCCACTACCACCACCACCACCACTACACCTACAACCATTACCACTACCACCACCACCACAACTACACCTACCACAATTACCACTACCACAACCACCACCACAACTACAACTACCACCTCCACCACAACTACACCTACCACCGTTACCACTACCACCACCACCACATCTACACCTACAACCATTACTACTACCACAACCACAACCACACCTACCACCATTACCCATACCACTACCACCACCACAACTACACCTACCACATTACCATTACCACCACCAAAACAACTACACCTACCACCATTAACACTACCACCACCACCACCACAACTACATCTACCAACATTACGACTACCACCAACACAACTACACCTACCATCATTACCACTACCGCCACAACTACACCTACCACCATTACCACTACCACCACCACAACTACACCTACCATCATTACCATTACCACAACCACCTCAACTACACCTACCACCATTACCACTACCACCACCACCACAACTACACCTACCAACATTACCACCACCACCACAACTACACCTACCATCATTACCACTACCACCATAACTACACCTACCATCATTACCACTACCACCATAACTACACCTACCATCATTACCACTACCACCACCATAACTACACCTACCATCATTAACACTACCACCACCACCCCAACTACACCTACCACCATTACCACTACCACAACCACAACCACAACTACACCTACCACCATTACCACTACCACCACCACAACTACACCTACCATCATTACCACAACCACAACCACCACAACTACACCTACCACCCTTACCACTACCACCATCAACACCACAACAACACCTACCAACATTACCACTACCACCACCACAACCACACCTACCATCATTACCACTACCACCACAACAACACCTACCATCATTACCACTACCACAACAACAACTACAACTACCATCATTACCACTACCACCACCACCACATTTACACCTACCATCATTACCATTACCACCACCACAACTACACCTACCATCATTACCAATACTACCACCACCACAACTACACCTACCACCACTACCACAACCACCACAACTACACCTACCCCCATTAGCACTACCACCACAACTACACCTACCATCATTACCACTACCACCACCACAACTACACATACCATCACTATCACTAACACAACCATCACCACTACACCTACGACCATTACCACTACCACCACCACAACTACACCTACCATCATTACCACTACCACAACCACCACAACTACACCTACCACCATTACCACTACCACCAGCACCACCACAACTACACCTAACAATTTTACCACTACCACCACCACAACTACACCTACCATCATTACCACTACCACCACAACTACACCTACCATCATTACCAATACCACCACCACAACTACACCTACCATCATTACCACTACCACCACCACCACAACTACACCTACCATCATTACCACTACCACCACCACAACTACACATACCATCATTACCACCACTACCACCACCACAACTACACCTACAACCAATACCACTAACACCACCACAACAACACCTACTGCCATTACCACTACCACTACCACCTCCACAACAACTACAGCTACCACCATTACCACTGCCACTACCACCGCAACTACAACTACCACCATTACCACTACCACCACCACAACTACACCTACCATCATTACCACTACCACCACCACAACTACACCTACCATCATTACCACTACCACAACCACCAGCACAACTACACCTACCATCATTACCACTACTACCACCACATCTACACCTACCATCATTACCACTACTACCACCACCGCAACTACATCTACCACAACTACCACTACTACCACCACAACTACACCTACAATCATTACTACTACCACTACCACAACCACCACAATTACACCTACCACCATTACCACTACCACCACCACAACTACACCAACCAACATTACCACTACCACCACAACTACACCTACCATCATTACCACTATCACCATAACCACAACTACACCTACCACCATTACCACTAGCACCACCCACACAACTACACCTACGACCATTGTCACTATCACCACCATCACAACTATACCTACCATCATTACCAGTACCACAACCACCACAACTACACCTACCATCATTACCACTACCACCACAACTAAACCTACCACCAATACCACTACCACCACAACTACACCTACCATCATTACCACTACCACCACAACTAAACCTACCACCAATACCACTACCACCACAACTACACCTACCATCATTACCACTACCACCACCACAACTACACATACGACCATTACCACTACCACCATCACTACACCTACGACCATTAACACTACCACCACCACCGCAACTACACCTACGACCATTACAACTACTACCACCACCACAACTACACCTACCACCAATACCACTACCACCACCACAACTACACCTACCACCATTAACACTACCACTACCACCACAACTACACCTACCACCATTACCACTACCACAACCACCACTACAACTACACCTACCACCATTACAACTACCACCTCCACCACAATTACACCTACCGTCATTATCACTACCACCACCACCACAACTACACCTACCACCATTACCACTACCACAACCACAACCACAACTACACCTACCACCATTACAACTACCACCTCCACCACAACAACACCTACCACCATTACCACTACCACCACCACGACAACTACACCTACCACCATTACCACTACCACAACCACCACAACTACACCTACCACCATTACCACTACCACCACCACCACCACAACTACACCTACCAACATTGCCACTACCACCACTAGCACAACTACACCTACCATCATTGCCACTACCACCACCACCACCACTACACCTACAACCATTACCACTACCACCACCACCACAACTACACCTACCACAATTACCACTACCACAACCACCACCACAACTACAACTACCACCTCCACCACAACTACACCTACCACCGTTACCACTACCACCACCACCACATCTACACCTACAACCATTACTACTACCACAACCACCACCACACCTACCACCATTACCCATACCACTACCACCACCACAACTACACCTACCACATTACCATTACCACCACCAAAACAACTACACCTACCACCATTAACACTACCACCACCACCACCACAACTACATCTACCAACATTACGACTACCACCAACACAACTACACCTACCATCATACCACTACCGCCACAACTACACCTACCATCATTACCAATACCACCACCACAACTACATCTACCATCATTACCACTACCACCACCACCACACACAACTACGCCTACCACCATTACCACTACCACCACCACAACTACACCTACCATCATTACCATTACCACAAACCACCTCAACTACACCTACCACCATTACCACTACCACCACCACCACCACAACTACACCTACCGACATTACCACCACCACCACAACTACACCTACCATCATTACCACTACCACCATAACTACACCTACCATCATTACCACTACCACCATAACTACACCTACCATCATTACCACTACCACCACCATAACTACACCTACCATCATTAACACTACCACCACCACCCCAACTACACCTACCACCATTACCACTACCACAACCACAACCACAACTACACCTACCACCATTGCCACTACCACCACCACAACTACACCTACCATCATTACCACTACCACAACCACCACAACTACACCTACCACCCTTACCACTACCACCATCAACACCACAACAACACCTACCAACATTACCACTACCACCACCACAACAACAACTACAACTACCATCATTACCACTACCACCACCACCACATTTACACCTACCATCATTACCATTACCACCACCACAACTACACCTACCATCATTACCACTACTACCACCACCACAACTACACCTACCACCTATACCACTATTACCACCACAACAACACCTACCACCATTACCACTACCACTACCACCACCACCAAAACTACGCCTACAACAATTACCACTACCACCACCACAACTACACAAACCACCATTACCACTACCACCACAACTACACCTACCATCATTACCAATACCACCACCACCAGCACAACTACACCTACCAACATTAACACTAGTATAAAGACCACAACTACACCTACCACCACCACCACAACAACACCTACCACCATTACCACTACTACCACCACCACAACTACACCTACCCCCATTACCACTACCACCACAACTACACCTACCATCATTACCACTACCACCAGCACAACTACACATACCACCACTATCACTACCACAACCATCACCACTACACCTACCACCATTACCACTAACACCACCACAACTACACCTACCACCATTACCACTACCACCACCACCACCACAACTACACCTAACAATATTACCACTACCACCACCACAACTACACCTAACATCATTACCAATACCACCACAACCACACCTACCATCATTACCACTACCACCACCACAACTACACCTACCATCATTACCACTACCACCACCACAACTACACCTACCACCATTACCACTACCACCACCACGACAACTACACCTACCACCATTACCACTACCACAACCACCACAACTACACCTACCACCATTACCACTACCACCACCACAACCACAACTACACCTACCAACATTGCCACTACCACCACCAGCACAACTACACCTACCATCATTGCCACTACCACCACCACCACCACTACACCTACAACCATTACCACTACCACCACCACCACAACTACACCTACCACAATTACCACTACCACAACCACCACCACAACTACAACTACCACCTCCACCACAACTACACCTACCACCGTTACCACTACCACCACCACCACATCTACACCTACAACCATTACTACTACCACAACCACAACCACACCTACCACCATTACCCATACCACTACCACCACCACAACTACACCTACCACATTACCATTACCACCACCAAAACAACTACACCTACCACCATTAACACTGCCACCACCACCACCACAACTACATCTACCAACATTACGACTACCACCAACACAACTACACCTACCATCATTACGACTACCGCCACAACTACACCTACCATCATTACCAATACCACCACCACAACTACATCTACCATCATTACCACTACCACCACCACCACACACAACTACGCCTACCACCATTACCACTACCACCACCACAACTACACCTACCATCATTACCACTACCACAACCACCTCAACTACACCTACCACCATTACCACTACCACCACCACCACCACAACTACACCTACCAACATTACCACCACCACCACAACTACACCTACCATCATTACCACTACCACCATAACTACACCTACCATCATTACCACTACCACCATAACTACACCTACCATCATTACCACTACCACCACCATAACTACACCTACCATCATTAACACTACCACCACCACCCCAACTACACCTACCACCATTACCACTACCACAACCACAACCACAACTACACCTACCACCATTACCACTACCACCACCACAACTACACCTACCATCATTACCACTACCACAACCACCACAACTACACCTACCACCCTTACCACTACCACCATCAACACCACAACAACACCTACCAACATTACCACTACCACCACCACAACCACACCTACCATCATTACCACTACCACCACAACAACACCTACCATCATTACCACTACCACAACAACAACTACAACTACCATCATTACCACTACCACCACCACCACATTTACACCTACCATCATTACCATTACCACCACCACAACTACACCTACCATCATTACCACTACTACCACCACCACAACTACACCTACCACCTATACCACTATTACCACCACAACAACACCTACCACCATTACCACTACCACTACCACCACCACCAAAACTACGCCTATAACAATTACCACTACCACCACCACAACTACACAAACCACCATTACCACTACCACCACAAGTACACCTACCATCATTACCAATACCACCACCACCAGCACAACTACACCTACCAACATTAACACTAGTATAAAGACCACAACTACACCTACCACCACCACCACAACAACACCTACCACCATTACCACTACTACCACCACCACAACTACACCTACCCCCATTACCACTACCACCACAACTACACCTACCATCATTACCACTACCACCACCACAACTACACATACCACCACTATCACTACCACAACCATCACCACTACACCTACCACCATTACCACTAACACCACCACAACTACACCTACCACCATTACCACTAACACCACCACAACTACACCTACCATCATTACCACTACCACAACCACCACAACTACACCTACCACCATTACCACTACCACCACCAACACCACAACTACACCTAACAATATTACCACTACCACCACCACAACTACACCTAACATCATTACCAATACCACCACAACCACACCTACCATCATTACCACTACCACCACCACAACTACACCTACCATCATTACCACTACCACCACCACAACTACACCTACCATCATTACCACTACCACCACCACCCCAACTACACCTACCACCCACACCACTACCACCATCAACACCACAACTACACCTACCAACATTACCACTACCACCACCACAACCACACCTACCATCATTACCACTACCACAACAACAACTACAACTACCATCATTACCACTACCACCACCACCACATTTACACCTACCATCATTACCATACCACCACCACAACTACACCTACCATCATTACCACTACTACCACCACCACAACTACACCTACCACCCATACCACTACTACCACCACAACAACACCTACCACCATTACCACTACCACTACCACCACCACCACAACTACGCCTACCACAATTACCACTACCACCACCACAACTACACAAACCACCATTACCACTACCACCACAACTACACCTACCATCATTACCAATACCACCACCACCAGCACAACTACACCTACCAACATTACCACTAGTATAAAGACCACAACTACACCTACCACCACCACCACAACCACACCTACCACCATTACCACTACTACCACCACCACAACTAAACCTACCTCCATTACCACTACTACCACAACCACAACTACACCTACCACCACTACCACCACCACCACAACTACACCTACCCCCATTACCACTACCACCACAACTACACCTACCATCATTACCACTACCACCACCACAACTACACATACTACCACTATCACTACCACAACCATCACCACTACACATACCACCATTACCACTAACACCACCACAACTACACCTACCATCATTACCACTACCACAACCACCACAACTACACCTACCACCATTACCACTACCACCACCACCACCACCACAACTACACCTAACAATATTACCACTACCACCACCACAACTACACCTAACATCATTACCACTACCACCACAACTATACCTACCATCATTACCACTACCACCACCACAACTACACCTACCATCATTACCACTACCACCACCACCACAACTACACCTACCATCATTACCACTACCACCACCACAACTACACATACCATCATTACCACTACTACCACCACCACAACTACACCTACCACCAATACCACTAACACCACCACAACATCACCTACCGCCATTACCACTACCACTACCACCTCCACCACAACTACAGCTACCACCATTACCACTACCACTACCACCACCACCGCAACTACAGCTACCACCATTACCACTACCACCACCACAAATACACCAACCATCATTACCACTACCACCACCACAACTACACCTACCATCATTACCACTACCTCCACCACCAGCACAACTACACCTACCATCATTACCACTACTACCACCACAACTACACCTACCATCATTACCACTACTACCACCACCGCAACTACATCTACCACAAATACCACTACTACCACCACAACTACACCTACAATCATTACTACTACCACTACCACAACCACCACAATTACAGCTACCACCATTACCACTACCACCACCACAACTCCACCAACCAACATTACCACTACCACCACAACTACACCTACCATCATTACCACTATCACCATAACCACAACTACACCTACCACCATTACCACTAGCACCACCCACACAACTACACCTACGACCATTATCACTATCACCACCATCACAACTATACCTACCATCATTACCAGTACCACAACCACCACAACTACACCTACCATCATTACCACTACCACCACAACTAAACCTACCACCAATACCACTACCACCACAACTACACCTACCATCATTACCACTACCACCACCACAACTACACATACGACCATTACCACTACCACCATCACTACACCTACGACCATTAACACTACCACCACCACCGCAACTACACCTACGACCATTACCACAACTACCACCACCACAACTACACCTACCACCAATACCACTACCACCACCACAACTACACCTACCACCATTAACACTACCACCACCACCACAACTACACCTACCACCATTACCACTACCACAACCACCACTACAACTACACCTACCACCATTACAACTACCACATCCACCACAACTACACATACCACCATTACCACTACCACCACCACGACAACTACACCTACCAACATTACCACTACCACCAACACAACAACTACACCTACCACCATTACCACTACCACAACCACAACTACACCTACCATCATTGCCACTACCACCACCACCACAACTACACCTACCACCATTACCACTACCACAACCACAACCACACCTACCAACATTGCCACTACCACCGCCACCACAACTACACCTACCACTATTACCACTACAACCACCACCACAATTACACCTACCACCATTACCACTACCACCACCACAACTCCACCAACCAACATTACCACTACCACCACAACTACACCTACCATCATTACCACTACCAACACCACCACAACTACGCCTACCACCATTACCACTACAACCACCACAACTACACCTACCATCATTACCACTACCACAACCACCACAACTACACCTACCATCATTACCACTACCACAACCACCACAACTACACCTACAACCATTACCACTACCACCACCACCACCACAACTACACCTAACAACATTACCACTACCACCACAAACTACACCTACCATCATTACCACTACCACCACCACAACTACACCTACCAACATTACCACTAGTAACACCACCACAACTACACCTACCACCACAACCACTACTACCACCACCACAACTACACATAACACCAATACTACCCCCACCACCACAACCACACCTACAACCATTACCACTACTACCACCACCACAACTACACCTACCACCACTACCACAACCACACCTACCACCATTACCACTACTACCACAACCACAACTACACCTACCACCACTACCACCACAACTACTACTACCACCATTACCACTACTACCACCACCACAACTACACCTACCACCACTACCACAACCACCACTAACACAACCACCACCACTACACCTACAACCATTACCACTACCACCACCACCACAACTACACCTACCACAATTTCCACTACCACAACCACCACCACAACTACAACTACCACCATTACAACTACCACCTCCACCACAACTACACCTACCACCGTTACCACTACCACCACCACCACATCTACACCTACAACCATTACTACTACCACAACCACAACCACAACTACACCTACCACCATTACCCATACCACTACCAAAACAACTACACCTACCACCATTAACACTACCACCACCATCACCACAACTACATCTACCAACATTACGACTACCACCACCACAACAACACCAACCACCATTACCACTACCGCCACAACTACACCTACCATCATTACCACTACCACCACCACCACAACTACACCTACCACCATTACCACTACCACCACCACCACCACGACTACACCTACCATCATTACCACCACCACCACAACTACACCTACGATCATTACCACTACCACCATAACTACACCTACCATCATTACCACTACCACCACCATAACTACACCTACCATCATTACCACTACCACCACCACCCCAATTACACCTACCACCATTACCACTACCACCACCACAACTACACCTACCATCATTACCACTACCACAACCACCACAAGTACACCTACCACCCTTACCACTACCACCATCAACACCACAACTACACCTACCAACATTACCACTACCACCACCACAACCACACCTAACAATATTACCACTATCACCACCACAACTACACCTAACATCATTACCACTACCACAACCACCACAACTACACCTACCACCATTACCACTACCACCACCACCACCACAACTACACCTAACAATATTACCACTACCACCACCACAACTACACCTAACATCATTACCACTACCACCACAACTACACCTACCATCATTACCACTACCACCACCACAACTACACCTACCATCATTACCACTACCACCACCACCACAACTACACCTACCATCATTACCACTACCACCACCACAACTACACATACCATCATTACCACTACTACCACCACCACAACTACACCTACCACCAATACCACTAACACCACCACAACAACACCTACCGCCATTACCACTACCACTACCACCTCCACCACAACTACAGCTACCACCATCATTACCACTATTACCACTACCACCACCACCGCAACTACAGCTACCACCATTACCACTACCACCACCACAAATACACCAACCATCATTACCACTACCACCACCACAACTACACCTACCATCATTACCACTACCTCCACCACCAGCACAACTACACCTACCATCATTACCACTACTACCACCACAACTACACCTACCATCATTACCACTACCACCACCACAACTACACCTACCACCATTACCACTACCACCACCACGACAACTACACCTACCACCATTACCACTACCACAACCACCACAACTACACCTACCACCATTACCACTACCACCACCACCACCACAACTACACCTACAAACATTGCCACTACCACCACCAGCACAACTACACCTACCATCATTGCCACTACCACCACCACCACATCTACACCTACAACCATTACTACTACCACAACCACAACCACAACTACACCTACCACCATTACCCATACCACTACCACCACCACAACTACATCTACCACCATTACCATTACCACCACCAAAACAACTACACCTACCACCATTAACACTACCACCACCATCACCACAACTACATCTACCAACATTACGACTACCACCACCACAACAACACCAACCATCATTACCACTACCGCCACAACTACACCTACCATCATTACCAATACCACCACCACAACTACACCTACCATCATTACCACTACCACCACCACCACAACTACACCTACCACCATTACCACTACCACCACCACCACCACGACTACACCTACCATCATTACCACCACCGCCACAACTACACCTACGATCATTACCACTACCACCATAACTACACCTACCATCATTACCACTACCACCACCATAAATACACCTACCATCATTACCACTACCACCACCACCCCAATTACACCTACCACCATTACCACTACCACCACCCCAATTACACCTACCAACATTACCACTACCACCACCACAACCACACCTAACAATATTACCACTACCACCACCACAACTACACCTAACATCATTACCACTACCACAACCACCACAACTACACCTACCACCATTACCACTACCACCACCACCACCACAACTACACCTAACAATATTACCACTACCACCACCACAACTACACCTAACATCATTAACACTACCACCACAACTACACCTACCATCATTACCACTACCCCCACCACAACTACACCTACCATCATTACCACTACCACCACCACCACAACTACACCTACCATCATTACCACTACCACCACCACAACTACACATACCATCATTACCACTACTACCACCACCACAACTACACCTACCACCAATACCACTAACACCACCACAACAACACCTACCTCCATTACCACTACCACTACCACCACCACCGCAACTACAGCTACCACCATTACCACTACCACCACCACAAATACACCAACCATCATTACCACTACCACCACCACAACTACACCTACCATCATTACCACTACCTCCACCACCAGCACAACTACACCTACCATCATTACCACTACTACCACCACAACTACACCTACCATCATTACCACTACCACCACCACAACTACACCTACCACCATTACCACTACCACCACCACGACAACTACACCTACCACCATTACCACTACCACAACCACCACAACTACACCTACCACCATTACCACTACCACCACCACCACCACAACTACACCTACCAACATTGACACTACCACCACCAGCACAACTACACCTACCATCATTGCCACTACCACCACCACCACCACTACACCTACAACCATTACCACTATCACCACCACCACAACTACACCTACCACAATTACCACTACCACAACCACCACCACAACTACAACTACCACCTCCACCACAACTACACCTACCACCGTTTCCACTACCACCACCATCACATCTACACCTACAACCATTACTACTACCACAACCACAACCACACCTACCACCATTACCCATACCACTACCACCACCACAACTACACCTACCACATTACCATTACCACCACCAAAACAACTACACCTACCACCATTAACACTGCCACCACCACCACCACAACTACATCTACCAACATTACGACTACCACCAACACAACTACACCTACCATCATTACCACTACCGCCACAACTACACCTACCATCATTACCAATACCACCACCACAACTACATCTACCATCATTACCACTACCACCACCACCACACACAACTACTCCTACCACCATTACCACTACCACCACCACAACTACACCTACCATCATTACCACTACCACAACCACCTCAACTACACCTACCACCATTACCACTACCACCACCACCACCACAACTACACCTACCAACATTACCACCACCACCACAACTACACCTACCATCTTTACCACTACCACCATAACTACACCTACCATCATTACCACTACCACCATAACTACACCTACCATCATTACCACTACCACCACCATAACTACACCTACCATCATTAACACTACCACCACCACCCCAACTACACCTACCACCATTACCACTACCACAACCACAACCACAACTACACCTACCACCATTACCACTACCACCACCACAACTACACCTACCATCATTACCACTACCACAAACACCACAACTACACCTACCACCCTTACCACTACCACCATCAACACCACAACAACACCTACCAACATTACCACTACCACCACCACAACCACACCTACCATCATTACCACTACCACCACAACAACACCTACCATCATTACCACTACCACAACAACAACTACAACTACCATCATTACCACTACCACCACCACCACATTTACACCTACCATCATTACCATTACCACCACCACAACTACACCTACCATCATTACCACTACTACCACCACCACAACTACACCTACCACCTATACCACTATTACCACCACAACAACACCTACCACCATTACCACTACCACTACCACCACCACCAAAACTACGCCTACAACAATTACCACTACCACCACCACAACTACACAAACCACCATTACCACTACTACCACAAGTACACCTACCATCATTACCAATACCACCACCACCAGCACAACTACACCTACCAACATTAACACTAGTATAAAGACCACAACTACACCTACCACCACCACCACAACAACACCTACCACCATTACCACTACTACCACCACCACAACTACACCTACCCCCATTACCACTACCACCACAACTACACCTACCATCATTACCACTACCACCACCACAACTACACATACCACCACTATCACTACCACAACCATCACCACTACACCTACCACCATTACCACTAACACCACCACAACTACACCTACCATCATTACCACTAACACCACCACAACTACACCTACCATCATTACCACTACCACAACCACCACAACTACACCTACTACCATTACCACTACCACCACCACCACCACAACTACACCTAACAATATTACCACTACCACCACCACAACTACACCTAACATCATTACCAATACCACCACAACCACACCTACCATCATTACCACTACCACCACCACAACTACACCTACCATCATTACCACTACCACCACCACAACTACACCTACCATCATTACCACTACCACCACCACCCCAACTACACCTACCACCCTTACCACTACCACCATCAACACCACAACTACACCTACCAACATTACCACTACCACCACCACAACCACACCTACCATCATTACCACTACCACCACAACTACAACTACCATCATTACCACTACCACCACCACCACATTTACACCTACCATCATTACCATACCACCACCACAACTACACCTACCATCATTACCACTACTACCACCACCACAACTACACCTACCACCCATACCACTACTACCACCACAACAACACCTACCACCATTACCACTACCACTACCACCACCACCACAACTACGCCTACCACAATTACCACTACCACCACCACAACTACACAAACAACCATTACCACTACCACCACAACTACACCTACCATCATTACCAATACCACCACCACCAGCACAACTACACCTACCAACATTACCACTAGTATAAAGACCACAACTACACCTACCACCACCACCACAACCACACCTACCACCATTACCACTACTACCACCACCACAACTAAACCTACCTCCATTACCACTACTACCACAACCACAACTACACCTACCACCACTACCACCACCACCACAACTACACCTACCCCCATTACCACTACCACCACTATCACTACCACAACCATCACCACTACACATACCACCATTACCACTAACACCACCACAACTACACCTACCATCATTACCACTACCACAACCACCACAACTACACCTACCACCATTACCACTACCACCACCACCACCACCACACATACACCTAACAATATTACCACTACCACCACCACAACTACACCTAACATCATTACCACTACCACCACAACTACACCTACCATCATTACCACTACCACCACCACAACTACACCTACCATCATTACCACTACCACCACCACCACAACTACACATACCATCATTACCACTACCACCACCACAACTACACATACCATCATTACCACTACTACCACCACCACAACTACACCTACCACCAATACCACTAACACCACCACAACAACAACTACCACTACCACCTCCACCACAACTACAGCTACCACCATTACCATTACCACTACCACCACCACCGCAACTACAGCTACCACCATTACCATTACCACTACCACCACCACCGCAACTACAGCTACCACCATTACCACTACCACCACCACAACTACACCTACCATCATTACCACTACCACCACCACAACTACACCTACCATCATTACCACTACCTCCACCACCAGCACAACTACACCTACCATCATTACCACTACTACCACCACAACTACACCTACCATCATTACCACTACTACCACCACCGCAACTACATCTACCACAAATACCACTACTACCACCACAACTACACCTACAATCATTACTACTACCACTACCACAACCACCACAATTACACCTACCACCATTACCACTACCACCACCACAACTCCACCAACCAACATTACCACTACCACCACAACTACACCTACCATCATTACCACTATCACCATAACCACAACTACACCTACCACCATTACCACTAGCACCACCCACACAACTACACCTACGACCATTATCACTATCACCACCATCACATCTATACCTACCATCATTACCACTACCACAACCACCACAACTACACCTACCATCATTACCACTACCACCACAACTAAACCTACCACCATTACCACTACCACCACAACTACACCTACCATCATTACCACCATCACCACTACAACTACACATACGACCATTACCACTACCACCATCACTACACCTACGGCCATTAACACTACCACCACCACCGCAACTACACCTACGACCATTACCACAACTACCACCACCACAACTACACCTACCACCAATACCACTACCACCACCACAACTACACCTACCACCATTAACACAACCACCACCACCACAACTACACCTACCACCATTACCACTACCACAACCACCACTACAACTACACCTACCACCATTACAACTACCACATCCACCACAACTACACATACCAGCATTACCACTACCACCACCACCACCACAACTACACCTACCACCATTACCACTACCACAACCACAACCACAACTACACCTACCACCATTACAACTACCACCTCCACCACAACAACACCTACCACCATTACCACTACCACCACCACCACAACTACACCTACCACCATTACCACTACCACCACCACGACAACTACACCTACCAACATTACCACTACCACCAACACAACAACTACACCTACCACCATTACCACTACCACAACCACAACTACACCTACCATCATTGCCACTACCACCACCACCACAACTACACCTACCACCATTACCACTACCACAACCACAACCACACCTACCAACATTGCCACTACCACCGCCACCACAACTACACCTACCACTATTACCACTACCACCACCACCACAACTACGCCTACCACCATTACCACTACAAGCACCACAACTACACCTACCATCATTACCACTACCAACACCACCACAACTACGCCTACCACCATTACCACTACAACCACCACAACTACACCTACCATCATTACCACTACCACAACCACCACAACTACACCTACCATCATTACCACTACCACAACCACCACAACTACACCTACAACCATTACCACTACCACCACCACCACCACAACTACACCTAACAACATTACCACTACCACCACAAACTACACCTACCATCATTACCACTACCACCACCACAACTACACCTACCAACATTACCACTAGTAACACCACCACAACTACACCTACCACCACAACCAATACTACCACCACCACAACTACACATACCACCAATACTACCCCCACCACCACAACCACACCTACAACCATTACCACTACTACCACCACCACAACTACACCTACCACCACTACCACAACCACACCTACCACCATTACCACTACTACCACAACCACAACTACACCTACCACCACTACCACCACAACTACTACTACCACCATTACCACTACTACCACCACCACAACTACACCTACCACCACTACCACAACCACCACTAACACAACCACCACCACTACACCTACAACCATTACCACTACCACCACCACCACAACTACAACTACCACCATTACAACTACCACCTCCACCACAACTACACCTACCACCGTTACCACTACCACCACCACCACATCTACACCTACAACCATTACTACTACCACAACCACAACCACAACCACAACTACACCTACCACCATTACCCATACCACTACCACCACCACAACTACACCTACCACCATTACCATTACCACCACCAAAACAACTACACCTACCACCATTAACACTACCACCACCATCACCACAACTACATCTACCAACATTACGACTACCACCACCACAACAACACCAACCATCATTACCACTACCGCCACAACTACACCTACCATCATTACCAATACCACCACCACAACTACACCTACCATCATTACCACTACCACCACCACCACAACTACACCTACCACCATTACCACTACCACCACCACCACCACGACTACACCTACCATCATTACCACCACCACCACAACCACACCTACGATCATTACCACTACCACCATAACTACACCTACCATCATTACCACTACCACCACCATAACTACACCTACCATCATTACCACTACCACCACCACCCCAATTACACCTAGCACCATTACCACTACCACCACCACAACTACACCTACCATCATTACCACTACCACAACCACCACAACTACACCTACCACCCTTACCACTACCACCATCAACACCACAACTACACCTACCAACATTACCACTACCACCACCACAACCACACCTACCATCATTACCACTACCACCACAACAACACCTACCATCATTACCACTACCACAACAACAACTACAACTACCATCATTACCACTACTACCACAACCACAACTACACCTAACACAACTACCACCACCACCACAACTATTCCTACCCCCATTACCACTACCACCACAACTACACCTACCATCATTACCACTACCACCACCACAACTACACATACCACCACTATCACTACCACAACCATCACCACTACACCTACCACCATTACCACTAACACCACTACAACTACACCTACCATCATTACCACTACCAGAACCACCACAACTACACCTACCACCATTACCACTACCACCACCACCACCACAACTACACCTAACAATATTACCACTACCACCACCACAACTACACCTAACATCATTACCACTACCACCACAACTACACCTACCACCACCACAACTACACCTACCATCATTACCACTACTACCACCACCAAAACTACACCTACCACCAATACCACTAACACCACCACAACAACACCTACCGCCATTACCACTACCACTACCACCTCCACCACAACTACAGCTACCACCATTACCACTACCACTACCACCACCACCGCAACTACAGCTACCACCATTACCACTACCACCACCACAAATACACCTACCATCATTACCACTACCACCACCACAACTACAGCTACCATCATTACCACTACCTCCACCATCAGCACAACTACACCTACCATCATTACCACTACTACCACCACAACTACACCTACCATCATTACCACTACTACCACCACCGCAACTACATCTACCACAAATACCACTACTACCACCACAACTACACCTACAATCATTACTACTACCACTACCACAACCACCACAATTACACCTACCACCATTACCACTACCACCAACACAACTCCACCAACCAACATTACCACTACCACCACAACTACACCTACCATCATTACCACTATCACCATAACCACAACTACACCTACCACCATTACCACTAGCACCACCCACGCAACTACACCTACGACCATTGTCACTATCACCACCATCACAACTATACCTACCATCATTACCAGTACCACAACCACCACAACTACACCTACCATCATTACCACTACCACCACAACTAAACCTACCACCATTACTACTACCTACACAACTACACCTACCATCATTACCACTACCACCACTACAACTACACATACGACCATTACCACTACCACCATCACTACACCTACGACCATTAACACTACCACCACCACCGCAACTACACCTACGACCATTACAACTACTACCACCACCACAACTACACCTACCACCAATACCACTAACCCCACCACAACTACACCTACCACCATTACCACTACCACCACCACCACAAATACACCTACCACCATTACCACTACCACAACCACCACTACACCTACACCTACCACCATTACAACTAACCCCTCCACCACAACTACACCTACCACCATTACCACTACCATCACCACCACAAATACACCTACCACCATTACCACTACCACCACCACGACAACTACACCTACCACCATTACCACTACTACCACCACCACAACTACACCTACCACCACTACCACAACCACACCTACCACAATTACCAATACTACCACCACCACAACTACACCTACCTCCATTACCACTACTACCACCACCACAACTAAACCTACCACCATTACAACTACCACCTCCACCACAACTACACCTACCACCGTTACCACTACCACCACCACCACATCTACACCTACAACCATTACCACTACCACCACCACAACTACACATACCATCATTACCCCTACTACCACCACCAAAACTACACCTACCACCAATACCACTAACACCACCACAACAACACCTACCGCCATTACCACTACCACTACCACAACCACCACAACTACAGCTACCACCATTACCACTACCACTACCACCACCACCGCAACTACAGCTACCACCATTACCACTACCACCACCACAAATACACCAACCATCATTACCACTACCACCACCACAACTACACCTACCATCATTACCACTACCTCCACCACCAGCACAACTACACCTACCATCATTACCACTACTACCACCACATTACACCTACCATCATTACCACTACTACCAGCACCGCAACTACATCTACCACAAATACCACTACTACCACCATAACTACACCTACAATCATTACTACTACCACTACCACAACCACCACAATTACACCTACCACCATTACCACTACCACCACCACAACTACACCAACCAACATTACCACTACCACCACAACTACACCTACCATCATTACCACTATCACCATAACCACAACTACACCTACCACCATTACCACTAGCACCACCCACACAACTACACCTACGACCATTATCACTATCACCACCATCACAACTATACCTACCATCATTACAAGTACCACAACCACCACAACTACACCTACCATCATTACCACTACCACCACAACTAAACCTACCGCCATTACTACTACCACCACAACTACACCTACCATCATTACCACTACCACCACCACAACTACACATACGACCATTACCACTACCACCATCACTACACCTACGACCATTAACACTACCACCACCACCGCAACTACACCTACGACCATTACCACTACTACCACCACCACAACTACACCTACCACCAATACCACTAACCCCACCACAACTACACCTACCACCATTACCACTACCACCACCACCACAACTACACCTACCACCATTACCACTACCACCACCACCACAACTACACCTACCACCATTACCACTACCACAACCACCACTACACCTACACCTACCACCATTACAACTACCCCCTCCACCACAACTACACCTACCACCATTACCACTACCATCACCACCACAAATACACCTACCACCATTACCACTACCACCACCACGACAACTACACCTACCACCATTACCACAACCACCACCACCACAACTACACCTACCACCATTACCACTACCACAACCACAACCACAACTACACCTACCACCATTACAACTACCACCTCCACCACAACAACACCTACCACCATTACCACTACCACCACCACGACAACTACACCTACCACCATTACCACTACCACCAACACAACAACTACACCTACCACCATTACCACTACCACAACCACAACCACAACTACACCTACCACCATTACCACTACCACCAACACAACAACTACACCTACCACCACTACCACAACCACACCTACCACAATTACCACTACTACCACCACCACAACTACACCTACCTCCATTACCACTACTACCACAACCACAACTACACCTACCACCACTACCACCACAACTACACCTACCACCATTACCACTACTACCACCACCACAACTACACGTACCACCACTACCACAACCACCACCACTACACCTACCACCATTACCACTACCACAACCACCACCACAACTACACCTACCACCATTACAACTACCACCTCCACCACAACTACATCTACCCCCGTTACCACTACCACCACCACCACATCTACACCTACAACCATTACCACTATCACAACCACAACCACAACTACACCTACCACCATTACCATTACAACTACCACCAACACAACTACACCTACCACCGTTACCATTACCACCACCAAAACAACTACACCTACCACCATTACCACTATCACAACCTCCACAACTACACCTACCACTATTACCACTACCACCACCATCACTACAACTACATCTACCAACATTACGACTACCACCACCACAACAACACCAACCATCATTACCACTACCGCCACAACTACACCTACCATCATTACCACTACCACCACCACAACTACACCTACCACCATTACCACTACCACCACCACAACTACACCTACCACCATTACCACTACCACCACCACATCTACACCTACCATCATTACCACTACCACTACGACTACACCTACCATCATTACCACTACCACCACCACAACTACACCTACCAACGTTACCACTACCACCACCACAACTACACCTACCATCCTTACCACTACCACCACCACAACTACACCTACATCCACTACCACCACCACCAGCACAACTACACCTACCAACATTACCACTACCACCACAACTACACCTAAAACCACTACCACCACCACCACTTCAATCACACCTACCACCACTACCACTACCACAACCACCACCATTACCACTACCACCACAACTACACCTACCACCATTACCACTACCACAACCACCACCACAACTACACCTACCACCATTACAACTACCACCACCACCACAACTACACCTACCACCATTACCACTACCACCACCACCACAACTACACCTACCACCATTACCACTACCACCACAACTACACCTACCACCATTACCACTACCACAACCACCACCACAACTACACCTACCACCATTACAACTACCACCACCACCACAACTACACTTACCACCATTACCACTACCACCACAACTACACCTACCATCATTACCATTACCACAACTACCACACCTACACCTACCATCATTACCACTACCACCACCACAACTACACCTACCATCATTACCACTACCACCACCACAACTACACCTACGACCATTAACACTACCACCACCACTACAACTACACCTACTACCAATACAACTACCACCACCACAACTACACCTACCACCACTACCACTACCACTACCACTACCACAACCACCACAACTACACCTACCACCATTAACACTACCACCACCACTACAACTACACCTACTACCAATACAACTACCACCACCACAACTACACCTACCACCATTACCACTACCACCACAACTACACCTACCACCATTACCACTACCACAACCACCACCACAACTACACCTACCACCATTACAACTACTACCACCACCACCACAACTACACTTACCACCATTACCACTACCACCACAACTACACCTACCATCATTACCACTACCACAACCACCACACCTACACCTACCATCATTACCACTACCACCACCACAACTACACCTACCATCATTACCACTACCACCACCACAACTACACCTACGACCATTAACACTACCACCACCACTACAACTACACCTACTACCAATACAACTACCACCACCACAACTACACCTACCACAACTACCACTACCACTACCACTACCACAACCACCACAACTACACCTACCACCATTAACACTACCACCACCACTACAACTACACCTACTACCAATACAACTACCACCACCACAACTACACCTACCACCACTACCACTACCACTACCACTACCACAACCACCACAACTACACCTACCACCATTACCACTACAACAACCACCACCACAACTACACCTACCACCATTACAACTACCACCACCACCACAACTACACCTACCACCATTACCACTACCACCACCACCACAACTACACCTACCACCATTACCACTACCACCACCACCACAACTACACCTACCACCATTACAACTACCACCATCACCACAACTACACCTACTACCATTACCACTACCACCACCACCACAACTACACCTACCATCATTGCCATTATTACCACCACCACAACTACACCTACCACCATTACCTACTACCACAACCTCCACAACTACACCTACCACTATTACCACTACCACCACCACCACCACAACTACACCTACCAACATTACCACTAACACCACAACAACACCTACCATCATTACCACTACCACCACAACCACAACTACACCTACCATCATTACCACTACCACCACCACCCCAACTACACCTACCCCCATTACCACTACCACCACCACAACTACACTTACCACCATTACCACTACCACCACAACTACACCTACCATCATAACCACTACCACAACCACCACACCTACACCTACCATCATTACCACTACCACCACCACAACTACACCTACCATCATTACCACTACCACCACCACAACTACACCTACGACCATTAACACTACCACCACCACTACAACTACACCTACTACCAATACAACTACCACCACCACAACTACACCTACCACAACTACCACTACCACTACCACTACCACAACCACCACAACTACACCTACCACCATTAACACTACCACCACCACTACAACTACACCTACTACCAATACAACTACCACCACCACAACTACACCTACCACCACTACCACTACCACTACCACTACCACAACCACCACAACTACACCTACCACCATTACCACTACAACAACCACCACCACAACTACACCTACCACCATTACAACTACCACCACCACCACAACTACACCTACCACCATTACCACTACCACCACCACCACAACTACACCTACCACCATTACCACTACCACCACCACCACAACTACACCTACCACCGTTACAACTACCACCATCACCACAACTACACCTACTACCATTACCACTACCACCACCACCACAACTACACCTACCACCATTACCACTACCACCACCACCACAACTACACCTACCACCATTACAACTACCACCATCACCACAACTACACCTACTACCATTACCACTACCACCACAACCACAACTACACCTACCATCATTACCACTACCACCACCACCCCAACTACACCTACCCCCATTACCACTACCACCACCACAACTACACCTACCATCATTACCACTAACACCACAACAACACCTACCATCATTACCACTACCACCACCACAACTACACCTACCATCATTACCACTAACACCACAACAACACCTACCATCATTACCACTACCACCACAACAACTACACCTGCCATCATTACCACTACCACCACAACTACACCTACCATCATTACCATTACCACCAGCACAACTACACCTACCATCATTACCACTACTACCACCACCACAACTACACCTACCACCAATGCCACTACCACCACCACAACAACACCTACCACCATTACCACTACCACCGCCACCACAACTACACCTACCACTATTACCACTACCACAACCACCAGCACAACTTCACCTACCACCATTACAACTACCACCACCACCACGACTATTCCTACCACCATTATCACTACCACCACCACCACAACTACACCTACCATCATTACTACTACCACCACCACCACAACTACACCTACCACCATTAACACTACCACTACCACCACTACCACAACTACACCTACCACCACCACTACCCACAAACACCACCACTACTCTCACCATCATTATCACCACCATCACCACCACTACCACTACCACCACCACCACTACTATCACCACCACCACAGCTATTATCACCACCACCACCACTACTATTACCACCACCACTGCTATTATCACCACCACCACCACCACTACTATCACCCCCACCATTATCACCACCACCACACCAGCACCACCACCACCACCACCACTACTATCACTACCACTACTATCACCACCACCACCACCTCCACCACCACTACTATCACTACTACCACCACCACTACTATCACCACCACCATTATCACCACCACCACACCACCACCAAAACCACCACCACCACTACTATCACTACCACTACTATCACCACCACCACAACCACCACCACCACCTCCACCACCACTACTATCACTACTACCACCACCACCACCACCACCACTACTATCACCACCACCATTATCACCACCACCACACCACCACCAACACCACCACCACCACCACTACTATCACTACCACTACTATCACCACCACCACCACCACCACCACCTCCACCACCACTACTATCACTACTAGCATGACCACCACCACTAGTATCACCACCACCACCACTACTATCACCACCACCACCACCACCACCACCTCCACCACCACTACTATCACTACTACCACGACCACCACCACCACCACCACTATCACCACCACCACTACCCTCAAACACTACCAACTTCAGGTCAATAATGGACACCTTATTTCAGTTACCATCAATGGCTACACCACCACCACGACTACCAAACTTCACCACCGCCACCACCACCACCAATGACACCTTCACCACCACCACCATGACCACCACCACCACCAATGACACCTTCACCACCACCACCACAACTACCAAACTTCACCACCACCACCACCACAACACCTACCTTCACCACCACCACCACCACCACTACCAGCAGCAACAGCAGCAGCAGTAGCAGTTGTTATCATTCAGATCCTTCACTTGACTTTATATTTTATTTGTTTTTCCCAGAAATGTTGTTCATGTCTAGAAGCTTATAAGAATATGTTTGTTATAGTAAAGAGACACCCAACATTAGAATTACTGCTGCCAGTAGAGATTGAAACTCTCTCAGTATTGGAAATTCCAATATCTTATATTTGAATCTTTACACAGTTAGTATGTCAGCTACTTTTGCAGAGATCACAAAATATTTTAGTCTTTGTCTTCATCTCCTACACTATATCTCTAAAGTTCTTCAATAAACTCCCAAATACCAAAATAATTGAAAATAAGATATGATAATATTAAAACAGCCTGAATAGAGTGTGTAGCTCAGAGATCGGGGAGTCACTCCAGATAGAGCCACTAGTTCTCTAAATTGAGAGATCACAGCTCTGATACTATGGGGATGTGGTTAGAATGGCCCAGGAAAGAATGTATAGCTCAGAGATCACAGAGTCACTCCAGATAGAGCCACTACTTCTCTGAATTGAGAGATCACAGCTCTGATACTATGGGGATGTAGTTAGAATGGCTCAGGAAAGAATGTATAGCTTGGGCATCAGAGAGTCACTCCAAGTGAGGCCAGTACTTCTCTAAATTGAGAGATCACAGCTCTGATACTATGGGAATGTGGTTAGAATGTCTTAGGAAAGAAACGTTGGATAGACTTTACAGGCAAAACCAACCAGCAGGAGACCCAGGGGTAGACCCTGAGCAAAATGGTTGGATAACCTCCATGAGCTGGGCTGGTCATGCTTGGGGATCCAGCCGGATCAGTTGGAGATGATTGCTTCTGAAATGACCCTCTGCCCCCACGACCCTCTCACGAATAAGTGGGAGAAGAAGAAGAATATAGACAAATACTCAAATCAATAAGAGATTTACTAAGTATTGAAATATTAACATAGGACTTATATTTGATGAAGGATGACAAATCCACAGTTACACAATCTAAACACTTAAGACTATTAGTTCACATTAGGGTTGGATTTAGACCTTGCAGGGGTGGGGAAGAGTTGTTCCGGTATGAGAGGACCCTCATACACAAAAGATTGGAGTACACCCCCCCCCCCCCTCCCCCCAAAAATTACTATCCTAAAACTAAACAGCTCAGCTGAGGGCACAAATAAAAAGCTATGGCCGTTCCTGTGGGGCTCCCACACTATAGGGGGCCTGGGACAATTGAACCCCATTAAATCTGGCCTTGAGCATGCCAGCTACTATTGCATGAATCAGAAAATATCTTTGTCTTCATCTCCTAGATTATATCTCTAAAATTCTACAATAAACTAAAAAAAACAACCAAACAAATGAAAATATGCATGGACACACTGGAAGAGGAAGACTGAGGTTAATATATGTTGATGCCCTAAGGACAGACACTGAGCTCTTGGAGACACAGGACATGGCAGTGATAATGAGGGCAGAGACCGCTGGAGAGAACTCGTCAATAGATCTTGGGAATTTTGCCCGTCCTAGACATTGTTAAAAAAGTCAGAAGAATCTGGACTAATATTCAAATGAGTAAGAGATCAAGTCATGAAATATTAACAGAGTAACTATATTTGATGAAGGATTATAAATCTACATTTACTCAAATATAAACACTACTGGCCCAGCAATAAGGCTATTAGTTTACATGTGCCTTTTGATGTGTGTGTATGGGATGTGCAAGTGTGTGTGTACATCCCATACACACACACTTGCATCATAAGCAACTGAAAGAATTAATATCAGGAAGGGCATCTGGCTGTAAAACATTGCCACAAAAAGTCTCATCTAATTTATGTCAGCATGAAAAGATCAACAAAAAAAACAATGATGATGATGAAAATGATGAAGTGTTTGCTGTTCAGAGAACAAGAAGACCCCAACCAGAATAGTACTCAATGCATACAGAGTTGGTATACCGTAGATATTTCATAAAATCCCAATAGAGGCCCCATTTCATATGCAATAACTTGCAAGCTTCTTCTCTTTCAATTGATTAGTCCTCATTGAGAACAAGTTTAAAGCCATCATATATATTTCTTTTCTGTTTTCTTTCTTTTCTTATTCTCTTCTACCGTTTTATTTCTTCTCTCTCTCATTTTATCTTACAATGAAGGATTAATGAATCATCAGCACCGTTTTATGAATATATAATTGTTTCTACTATTGGCACAAGGCCAGCAATTACCCCAGTACATTACTGGTACTTTAATTTATCGACCCCGTAAGGATGAAAGGCAAAGTGAACGTTGGTGGGATTTGAAGTGAGACCATAAAGGGGCGTAACTCTATGTTGCAAAGCATGGCGTCCAACCTTCTACCAATACTGCCAATCCCCCGATTAATGAATATATAATTGTTTCTACTTTAGGCACAATGCCAGCAATTACCCAGTGCATTACTGGTACTTTCTTTTATCGACCCCGTAAGGATGAAAGGCAAAGTCAACCTCGGCGGGTTTTGAATTCAGATCGTAAATGGACGTAACTATGCTGGAAAGCATGACGTCCGACCCTCTGCCAATACTGCCAATCCAATGAAGTAAAAGAAGAAATACAAAAATATAAACACATTAGAATACAGTAAAAGTTGAGAATATTAGTTTAATGCTCAGATGTGAGCGAAAGTCAATACACAGCTTCAAGCTACACTTTTCAGGAGATAGTAGATAGAGAAATGGGGTAACACTGTCACAGATACCACTTACCAGCTAGCTGTAGTGGAAACATCACCTGACAGACCAATGTCACTGATGAAACAAACAACAATTATATCAGCAAGAACTACATCAATAATGAAGAGTACACTGGGAGAGAACATGTTAGGAAGAAACAGAGGTGAGAAGAAAGAAAGCAATTAAATGTACATTAACCTGCCATATGAAGAGTTCATTTCCCCATTAGAGACAATATCCCTACAACAGGGGGGCCTGAGGCAGTTACCCCCTTTGGTTCCCTTTAAATCTGGCCCTGCATGTGGAACAGATATACTTGCATATTATTATATTGTTTAAACTTTGCTAGCTGGATATCTGCCAGGATATTGACAACATATGCTTAAGCCTTTCATGACCATATTTCTAATGAAATACACTCTATTTTAATTAATTAAAATAATTTTGAAGGATTTACTACAATTATTAGTTATTTCATTACTAAGATAGTAACTTAATCTAAAGTTCTTATATAAAATTATGTTGGAAGATTTTAATTTAAATTGGAAACCTTTAAAATGGGTGGTTTTATTTCATAGAACCAGGACCAGTTTTATATAGAAGCAGAGTTGATTTTGTACATGTTGATAACTAAAGGGATAAAACAGTTTTATTTCATAGAACCAGAGCCAGTTTTGGACATGTTGATAACTAAAGGGATACAACAGTTTTATTTCATAGAACCAAAACCAGTTTTGGACATGTTGGTAACTAAGGGGATAAAACAGTTTTATTTCATAGAACCAAAGTCAGTTTTGGACATGTTGATAACTAAAGGGATACAACAGTTTTATTTCATAGAACCAAAACCAGTTTTGGACATGTTGGTAACTAAGGGGATAAAACAGTTTTATTTCATAGAACCAAAGTCAGTTTTGGACATGTTGATAACTAAAGGGATACAACTGTTTTATTTCATAGAACCAAAACCAGTTTTGGACATGTTGGTAACTAAGGGGATAAAACAGTTTTATTTCATAGAACCAAAGTCAGTTTTGGACATGTTGATAACTAAAGGGATACAACAGTTTTATTTCATAGAACCAAAACCAGTTTTGGACATGTTGGTAACTAAGGGGATAAAACAGTTTTAGTTCATAGAACCAAAGTCAGTTTTGGACATGTTGATAACTAAAGGGATACAACAGTTTTATTTCATAGAACCAAAACCAGTTTTGGACATGTTGGTAACTAAGGGGATAAAACAGTTTTATTTCATAGAACCAAAGCCAGTTTTGGACACGTTGATAACTAAAGGGATAAAACAGTTTTATTTCATAGAACCGGAACCAATTTTGGCCGGGTTGATAATTAAAGGGATAAAACAGTTGTATTTCATAGAACCAGAGCTGATTTTGGCCGGGTTGATAACTAAAGGGCTAAAACAGTTTTATTTCATAAAACCAGAGCTTTTTTTAGCTGGTTTGGTAACTAAATAGATAAAACAGTTTTATTTCATAGAACCAAAGCCAGTTTTGGACATGTTGGTAACTAAAGGGATAAAATAGTTTTATTTCATAGAACCAAAGCCAGTTTTGGACATGTTGGTAACTAAAGGGATACAACAGTTTTATTACATAGAACCAAAGCCAGTTTTGGACATGTTGATAAATAAAGGGATAAAACAGTTTTATTTCATAGAACCAAAGCCAGTTTTGGATATGTTGGTAACTGAAAGGGATAAAATAGTTTTATTACATAGAACCAAAGCCAGTTTTGGACATGTTGGTAACTAAAGGGATAAAACAGTTTTATTTCATAGAACCAAAGCCAGTTTTGGACATGTTGGTAACTAAAGTGATAAAACAGTTTCATTTCATAGAACCAAAGCCAGTTTGGGACATGTTGGTAACTAAAGGGATAACATAGTTTTATTTCATAGAACCAAAGCCAGTGTTAGACATGTTGGTAACTGAAAAGGATAAAACAGTTTTATTACATAGAACAAAAGTCAGTTTTGGACATGTTGGTAACTGAAAGGGATAAAACAGATTTATTTCATAGAACCAAAGACAGTTTTGGACATGTTCATAACTAAAGGGAAAAAACAGTTTTATTTCATAGAACCAAAGCCAGTTTTGGACATGTTGGTAACTGAAAGGGACAAAACAGTATTATTTCATAGAACCAAAGCCAGTTTTGGACATGTTGATAACTAAAGGGATAAAACAGATGTATTTCATAGAACCAAAGCCAGTTTTAGAAATGTTGATAACTAAACGGATAAAACAGTTTTATTTCATAGAACCAGAACCAGTTTTGGACATGTTGGTAACTAAAGGGATAAAACAGTTTTATTTCATAGAACCAAAGCCAGTTTTGGACATGTTAGTAAATAAAGGGATAAAATAGTTTTATTTCATAGAACCAAAGCCAGTTTTGGCCGGGTTGATAACTAAAGTGATAAAACACTTTTATTTCATAGAACCAAAGCCAGTTTTGGACATGTTGGTGACTGAAAGGGATAAAACAGTTTTATTACATATAACCAAAGCCAGTTTAGGACATGTTGGTAACTGAAAGGGATAAAACAGTTTTATTTCATAGAACCAAAGACAGTTTTGGAGATGTTGGTAACTAAAGGGATAAAACAGTTTTATTTCATAGAACCAGAACCAATTTTGGCCGGGTTGATAATTGAAGGGATAAAACAGTTTTATTTCATAGAACCAGAGCTGGTTTTGGCCTGGTTGATAACTAAAGGGCTAAAACAGTTTTATTTCATAGAACCAGAGCTCTTTTTAGCTGGTTTGGTAACTAAAGGGATAAAACAATTTTATTTCATAGAACCAGAACCAGTTTTGGACATGTTGGTAACTAAAGGGATAAAATAGTTTTATTTCATAGAACCAAAGCCAGTTTGGGACATGTTGGTAACTAAAGGGATAAAATAGTTTTATTTCATAGAACCAAAGCCAGTTTTGGACATGTTGGTAACTAAAGGGATACAACAGTTTTATTACATAGAACCAAAGCCAGTTTTGGACATGTTGATAAATAAAGGGATAAAACAGTTTTATTTCATAGAACCGGAACCAATTTTGGCCGGGTTGATAATTAAAGGGATAAAACAGTTGTATTTCATAGAACCAGAGCTGATTTTGGCCGGGTTGTTAACTAAAGGGCTAAAACAGTTTTATTTCATAAAACCAGAGCTTTTTTTAGCTGGTTTGGTAACTAAATAGATAAAACAGTTTTATTTCATAGAACCAAAGCCAGTTTTGGACATGTTGGTAACTAAAGGGATAAAATAGTTTTATTTCATAGAACCAAAGCCAGTTTTGGACATGTTGGTAACTAAAGGGATACAACAGTTTTATTACATAGAACCAAAGCCAGTTTTGGACATGTTGATAAATAAAGGGATAAAACAGTTTTATTTCATAGAACCAAAGCCAGTTTTGGACATGTTGGTAACTGAAAGGGATAAAATAGTTTTATTACATAGAACCAAAGCCAGTTTTGGACATGTTGGTAACTAAAGGGATAAAACAGTTTTATTTCATAGAACCAAAGCCAGTTTTGGACATGTTGGTAACTAAAGTGATAAAACAGTTTCATTTCATAGAACCAATGCCAGTTTTGGACATGTTGGTAACTAAAGGGATAACATAGTTTTATTTCATAGAACCAAAGCCAGTGTTAGACATGTTGGTAACTGAAAAGGATAAAACAGTTTTATTACATAGAACCAAAGTCAGTTTTGGACATGTTGGTAACTGAAAGGGATAAAACAGATTTATTTCATAGAACCAAAGACAGTTTTGGACATGTTCATAACTAAAGGGAAAAACAGTTTTATTTCATAGAACCAAAGCCAGTTTTGGACATGTTGGTAACTGAAAGGGATAAAACAGTATTATTTCATAGAACCAAAGCCAGTTTTGGACATGTTGATAACTAAAGGGATAAAACAGATGTATTTCATAGAACCAAAGCCAGTTTTGGAAATGTTGATAACTAAACGGATAAAACCGTTTTATTTCATAGAACCAGAACCAGTTTTGGACATGTTGGTAACTAAAGGGATAAAACAGTTTTATTTCATAGAACCAAAGCCAGTTTTGGACATGTTGGTAAATAAAGGGATAAAATAGTTTTATTTCATAGAACCAAAGCCAGTTTTGGCCGGGTTGATAACTAAAGGGATAAAACACTTTTATTTCATAGAACCAAAGCCAGTTTTGGACATGTTGGTAACTGAAAGGGATAAAACAGTTTTATTACATATAACCAAAGCCAGTTTAGGGCATGTTGGTAACTGAAAGGGATAAAACAGTTTTATTTCATAGAACCAAAGACAGTTTTGGAGATGTTGGTAACTAAAGGGATAAAACAGTTTTATTTCATAGAACCAGAACCAATTTTGGCCGGGTTGATAATTGAAGGGATAAAACAGTTTTATTTCTTAGAACCAGAGCTGATTTTGGCCTGGTTGATAACTAAAGGGCTAAAACAGTTTTATTTCATAGAACCAGAGCTCTTTTTAGCTGGTTTGGTAACTAAAGGGATAAAACAATTTTATTTCATAGAACCAGAACCAGTTTTGGACATGTTGGTTAACTAAAGGGATAAAATAGTTTTATTTCATAGAACCAAAGCCAGTTTTGGACATGTTGGTAACTAAAGGGATAAAATAGTTTTATTTCATAGAACCAAAGCCAGTTTTGGACATGTTGGTAACTAAAGGGATACAACAGTTTTATTACATAGAACCAAAGCCAGTTTTGGACATGTTGATAAATAAAGGGATAAAACAGTTTTATTTCATAGAACCGGAACCAATTTTGGCCGGGTTGATAATTAAAGGGATAAAACAGTTGTATTTCATAGAACCAGAGCTGATTTTGGCCGGGTTGTTAACTAAAGGGCTAAAACAGTTTTATTTCATAAAACCAGAGCTTTTTTTAGCTGGTTTGGTAACTAAATAGATAAAACAGTTTTATTTCATAGAACCAAAGCCAGTTTTGGACATGTTGGTAACTAAAGGGATAAAATAGTTTTATTTCATAGAACCAAAGCCAGTTTGGGACATGTTGGTAACTAAAGGGATACAACAGTTTTATTACATAGAACCAAAGCCAGTTTTGGACATGTTGATAAATAAAGGGATAAAACAGTTTTATTTCATAGAACCAAAGCCAGTTTTGGACATGTTGGTAACTGAAAGGGATAAAATAGTTTTATTACATAGAACCAAAGCCAGTTTTGGACATGTTGGTAACTAAAGGGATAAAACAGTTTTATTTCATAGAACCAAAGCCAGTTTTGGACATGTTGGTAACTAAAGTGATAAAACAGTTTCATTTCATAGAACCAATGCCAGTTTTGGACATGTTGGTAACTAAAGGGATAACATAGTTTTATTTCATAGAACCAAAGCCAGTGTTAGACATGTTGGTAACTGAAAAGGATAAAACAGTTTTATTACATAGAACCAAAGTCAGTTTTGGACATGTTGGTAACTGAAAGGGATAAAACAGATTTATTTCATAGAACCAAAGACAGTTTTTGACATGTTCATAACTAAAGGGAAAAACAGTTTTATTTCATAGAACCAAAGCCAGTTTTGGACATGTTGGTAACTGAAAGGGATAAAACAGTATTATTTCATAGAACCAAAGCCAGTTTTGGACATGTTGATAACTAAAGGGATAAAACAGATGTATTTCATAGAACCAAAGCCAGTTTTGGAAATGTTGATAACTAAACGGATAAAACCGTTTTATTTCACAGAACCAGAACCAGTTTTGGACATGTTGGTAACTAAAGGGATAAAACAGTTTTATTTCATAGAACCAAAGCCAGTTTTGGACATGTTGGTAAATAAAGGGATAAAATAGTTTTATTTCATAGAACCAAAGCCAGTTTTGGCCGGGTTGATAACTAAAGGGATAAAACACTTTTATTTCATAGAACCAAAGCCAGTTTTGGACATGTTGGTAACTGAAAGGGATAAAACAGTTTTATTACATATAACCAAAGCCAGTTTAGGGCATGTTGGTAACTGAAAGGGATAAAACAGTTTTATTTCATAGAACCAAAGACAGTTTTGGAGATGTTGGTAACTAAAGGGATAAAACAGTTTTATTTCATAGAACCAGAACCAATTTTGGCCGGGTTGATAATTGAAGGGATAAAACAGTTTTATTTCATAGAACCAGAGCTGGTTTTGGCCTGGTTGATAACTAAAGGGCTAAAACAGTTTTATTTCATAGAACCAGAGCTCTTTTTAGCTGGTTTGGTAACTAAAGGAATAAAACAATTTTATTTCATAGAACCAGAACCAGTTTTGGACATGTTGGTAACTAAAGGGATAAAATAGTTTTATTTCATAGAACCAAAGCCAGTTTTGGACATGTTGGTAATTAAAGGGATAAAATAGTTTTATTTCATAGAACCAAAGCCAGTTTTGGACATGTTGGTAACTAAAGGGATACAACAGTTTTATTACATAGAACCAAAGCCAGTTTTGGACATGTTGATAAATAAAGGGATAAAACAGTTTTATTTCATAGAACCAAAGCCAGTTTTGGACACGTTGATAACTAAAGGGATAAAACAGTTTTATTTCATAGAACCGGAACCAATTTTGGCCGGGTTGATAATTAAAGGGATAAAACAGTTGTATTTCATAGAACCAGAGCTGATTTTGGCCGGGTTGATAACTAAAGGGCTAAAACAGTTTTATTTCATAAAACCAGAGCTTTTTTTAGCTGGTTTGGTAACTAAATAGATAAAACAGTTTTATTTCATAGAACCAAAGCCAGTTTTGGACATGTTGGTAACTAAAGGGATAAAATAGTTTTATTTCATAGAACCAAAGCCAGTTTTGGACATGTTGGTAACTAAAGGGATACAACAGTTTTATTACATAGAACCAAAGCCAGTTTTGGACATGTTGATAAATAAAGGGATAAAACAGTTTTATTTCATAGAACCAAAGCCAGTTTTGGATATGTTGGTAACTGAAAGGGATAAAATAGTTTTATTACATAGAACCAAAGCCAGTTTTGGACATGTTGGTAACTAAAGGGATAAAACAGTTTTATTTCATAGAACCAAAGCCAGTTTTGGACATGTTGGTAACTAAAGTGATAAAACAGTTTCATTTCATAGAACCAAAGCCAGTTTGGGACATGTTGGTAACTAAAGGGATAACATAGTTTTATTTCATAGAACCAAAGCCAGTGTTAGACATGTTGGTAACTGAAAAGGATAAAACAGTTTTATTACATAGAACCAAAGTCAGTTTTGGACATGTTGGTAACTGAAAGGGATAAAACAGATTTATTTCATAGAACCAAAGACAGTTTTGGACATGTTCATAACTAAAGGGAAAAAACAGTTTTATTTCATAGAACCAAAGCCAGTTTTGGACATGTTGGTAACTGAAAGGGATAAAACAGTATTATTTCATAGAACCAAAGCCAGTTTTGGACATGTTGATAACTAAAGGGATAAAACAGATGTATTTCATAGAACCAAAGCCAGTTTTAGAAATGTTGATAACTAAACGGATAAAACAGTTTTATTTCATAGAACCAGAACCAGTTTTGGACATGTTGGTAACTAAAGGGATAAAACAGTTTTATTTCATAGAACCAAAGCCAGTTTTGGACATGTTGGTAAATAAAGGGATAAAATAGTTTTATTTCATAGAACCAAAGCCAGTTTTGGCCGGGTTGATAACTAAAGGGATAAAACACTTTTATTTCATAGAACCAAAGCCAGTTTTGGACATGTTGGTGACTGAAAGGGATAAAACAGTTTTATTACATATAACCAAAGCCAGTTTAGGACATGTTGGTAACTGAAAGGGATAAAACAGTTTTATTTCATAGAACCAAAGACAGTTTTGGAGATGTTGGTAACTAAAGGGATAAAACAGTTTTATTTCATAGAACCAGAACCAATTTTGGCCGGGTTGATAATTGAAGGGATAAAACAGTTTTATTTCATAGAACCAGAGCTGGTTTTGGCCTGGTTGATAACTAAAGGGCTAAAACAGTTTTATTTCATAGAACCAGAGCTCTTTTTAGCTGGTTTGGTAACTAAATAGATAAAACAGTTTTATTTCATAGAACCAAAGCCAGTTTTGGACATGTTGGTAACTAAAGGGATAAAATAGTTTTATTTCATAGAACCAAAGCCAGTTTTGGACATGTTGGTAACTAAAGGGATACAACAGTTTTATTACATAGAACCAAAGCCAGTTTTGGACATGTTGATAAATAAAGGGATAAAACAGTTTTATTTCATAGAACCAAAGCCAGTTTTGGACATGTTGGTAACTGAAAGGGATAAAATAGTTTTATTACATAGAACCAAAGCCAGTTTTGGACATGTTGGTAACTAAAGGGATAAAACAGTTTTATTTCATAGAACCAAAGCCAGTTTTGGACATGTTGGTAACTAAAGTGATAAAACAGTTTCATTTCATAGAACCAATGCCAGTTTTGGACATGTTGGTAACTAAAGGGATAACATAGTTTTATTTCATAGAACCAAAGCCAGTGTTAGACATGTTGGTAACTGAAAAGGATAAAACAGTTTTATTACATAGAACCAAAGTCAGTTTTGGACATGTTGGTAACTGAAAGGGATAAAACAGATTTATTTCATAGAACCAAAGACAGTTTTTGACATGTTCATAACTAAAGGGAAAAACAGTTTTATTTCATAGAACCAAAGCCAGTTTTGGACATGTTGGTAACTGAAAGGGATAAAACAGTATTATTTCATAGAACCAAAGCCAGTTTTGGACATGTTGATAACTAAAGGGATAAAACAGATGTATTTCATAGAACCAAAGCCAGTTTTGGAAATGTTGATAACTAAACGGATAAAACCGTTTTATTTCATAGAACCAGAACCAGTTTTGGACATGTTGGTAACTAAAGGGATAAAACAGTTTTATTTCATAGAACCAAAGCCAGTTTTGGACATGTTGGTAAATAAAGGGATAAAATAGTTTTATTTCATAGAACCAAAGCCAGTTTTGGCCGGGTTGATAACTAAAGGGATAAAACACTTTTATTTCATAGAACCAAAGCCAGTTTTGGACATGTTGGTAACTGAAAGGGATAAAACAGTTTTATTACATATAACCAAAGCCAGTTTAGGGCATGTTGGTAACTGAAAGGGATAAAACAGTTTTATTTCATAGAACCAAAGACAGTTTTGGAGATGTTGGTAACTAAAGGGATAAAACAGTTTTATTTCATAGAACCAGAACCAATTTTGGCCGGGTTGATAATTGAAGGGATAAAACAGTTTTATTTCATAGAACCAGAGCTGGTTTTGGCCTGGTTGATAACTAAAGGGCTAAAACAGTTTTATTTCATAGAACCAGAGCTCTTTTTAGCTGGTTTGGTAACTAAAGGAATAAAACAATTTTATTTCATAGAACCAGAACCAGTTTTGGACATGTTGGTAACTAAAGGGATAAAATAGTTTTATTTCATAGAACCAAAGCCAGTTTTGGACATGTTGGTAATTAAAGGGATAAAATAGTTTTATTTCATAGAACCAAAGCCAGTTTTGGACATGTTGGTAACTAAAGGGATACAACAGTTTTATTACATAGAACCAAAGCCAGTTTTGGACATGTTGATAAATAAAGGGATAAAACAGTTTTATTTCATAGAACCAAAGCCAGTTTTGGACACGTTGATAACTAAAGGGATAAAACAGTTTTATTTCATAGAACCGGAACCAATTTTGGCCGGGTTGATAATTAAAGGGATAAAACAGTTGTATTTCATAGAACCAGAGCTGATTTTGGCCGGGTTGATAACTAAAGGGCTAAAACAGTTTTATTTCATAAAACCAGAGCTTTTTTTAGCTGGTTTGGTAACTAAATAGATAAAACAGTTTTATTTCATAGAACCAAAGCCAGTTTTGGACATGTTGGTAACTAAAGGGATAAAATAGTTTTATTTCATAGAACCAAAGCCAGTTTTGGACATGTTGGTAACTAAAGGGATACAACAGTTTTATTACATAGAACCAAAGCCAGTTTTGGACATGTTGATAAATAAAGGGATAAAACAGTTTTATTTCATAGAACCAAAGCCAGTTTTGGATATGTTGGTAACTGAAAGGGATAAAATAGTTTTATTACATAGAACCAAAGCCAGTTTTGGACATGTTGGTAACTAAAGGGATAAAACAGTTTTATTTCATAGAACCAAAGCCAGTTTTGGACATGTTGGTAACTAAAGTGATAAAACAGTTTCATTTCATAGAACCAAAGCCAGTTTGGGACATGTTGGTAACTAAAGGGATAACATAGTTTTATTTCATAGAACCAAAGCCAGTGTTAGACATGTTGGTAACTGAAAAGGATAAAACAGTTTTATTACATAGAACCAAAGTCAGTTTTGGACATGTTGGTAACTGAAAGGGATAAAACAGATTTATTTCATAGAACCAAAGACAGTTTTGGACATGTTCATAACTAAAGGGAAAAAACAGTTTTATTTCATAGAACCAAAGCCAGTTTTGGACATGTTGGTAACTGAAAGGGATAAAACAGTATTATTTCATAGAACCAAAGCCAGTTTTGGACATGTTGATAACTAAAGGGATAAAACAGATGTATTTCATAGAACCAAAGCCAGTTTTAGAAATGTTGATAACTAAACGGATAAAACAGTTTTATTTCATAGAACCAGAACCAGTTTTGGACATGTTGGTAACTAAAGGGATAAAACAGTTTTATTTCATAGAACCAAAGCCAGTTTTGGACATGTTGGTAAATAAAGGGATAAAATAGTTTTATTTCATAGAACCAAAGCCAGTTTTGGCCGGGTTGATAACTAAAGGGATAAAACACTTTTATTTCATAGAACCAAAGCCAGTTTTGGACATGTTGGTGACTGAAAGGGATAAAACAGTTTTATTACATATAACCAAAGCCAGTTTAGGACATGTTGGTAACTGAAAGGGATAAAACAGTTTTATTTCATAGAACCAAAGACAGTTTTGGAGATGTTGGTAACTAAAGGGATAAAACAGTTTTATTTCATAGAACCAGAACCAATTTTGGCCGGGTTGATAATTGAAGGGATAAAACAGTTTTATTTCATAGAACCAGAGCTGGTTTTGGCCTGGTTGATAACTAAAGGGCTAAAACAGTTTTATTTCATAGAACCAGAGCTCTTTTTAGCTGGTTTGGTAACTAAAGGGATAAAACAATTTTATTTCATAGAACCAGAACCAGTTTTGGACATGTTGGTAACTAAAGGGATAAAATAGTTTTATTTCATAGAACCAAAGCCAGTTTTGGACATGTTGGTAACTAAAGGAATACAACAGTTTTATTACATAGAACCAAAGCCAGTTTTGGACATGTTGATAAATAAAGGGATAAAACAGTTTTATTTCATAGAACCAAAGCCAGTTTTGGACATGTTGGTAACTGAAAGGGATAAAATAGTTTTATTACATAGAACCAAAGCCAGTTTTGGACATGTTGGTAACTAAAGGGATAAAACAGTTTTATTTCATAGAACCAAAGCCAGTTTTGGACATGTTGGTAACTAAAGTGATAAAACAGTTTCATTTCATAGAACCAATGCCAGTTTTGGACATGTTGGTAACTAAAGGGATAACATAGTTTTATTTCATAGAACCAAAGCCAGTGTTAGACATGTTGGTAACTGAAAAGGATAAAACAGTTTTATTACATAGAACCAAAGTCAGTTTTGGACATGTTGGTAACTGAAAGGGATAAAACAGATTTATTTCATAGAACCAAAGACAGTTTTGGACATGTTCATAACTAAAGGGAAAAACAGTTTTATTTCATAGAACCAAAGCCAGTTTTGGACATGTTGGTAACTGAAAGGGATAAAACAGTATTATTTCATAGAACCAAAGCCAGTTTTGGACATGTTGATAACTAAAGGGATAAAACAGATGTATTTCATAGAACCAAAGCCAGTTTTGGAAATGTTGATAACTAAACGGATAAAACCGTTTTATTTCATAGAACCAGAACCAGTTTTGGACATGTTGGTAACTAAAGGGATAAAACAGTTTTATTTCATAGAACCAAAGCCAGTTTTGGACATGTTGGTAAATAAAGGGATAAAATAGTTTTATTTCATAGAACCAAAGCCAGTTTTGGCCGGGTTGATAACTAAAGGGATAAAACACTTTTATTTCATAGAACCAGAGCTGGTTTTGGCCTGGTTGATAACTAAAGGGCTAAAACAGTTTTATTTCATAGAACCAGAGCTCTTTTTAGCTGGTTTGGTAACTAAAGGAATAAAACAATTTTATTTCATAGAACCAGAACCAGTTTTGGACATGTTGGTAACTAAAGGGATAAAATAGTTTTATTTCATAGAACCAAAGGCAGTTTTGGACATGTTGGTAACTAAAGGGATAAAATAGTTTTATTTCATAGAACCAAAGCCAGTTTTGGACATGTTGGTAACTAAAGGGATACAACAGTTTTATTACATAGAACCAAAGCCAGTTTTGGACATGTTGATAAATAAAGGGATAAAACAGTTTTATTTCATAGAACCAAAGCCAGTTTTGGACATGTTGGTAACTGAAAGGGATAAAATAGTTTTATTACATAGAACCAAAGCCAGATTTGAACATGTTGGTAACTAAAGGGATAAAACAGTTTTATTTCATAGAACCAAAGCCAGTTTTGGACATGTTGGTAAATAAAGGGATAAAATAGTTTTATTTCATAGAACCAAAGCCAGTTTTGGCCGGGTTGATAACTAAAGGGATAAAACACTTTTATTTCATAGAACCAAAGCCAGTTTTGGACATGTTGGTAACTGAAAGGGATAAAACAGTTTTATTACATATAACCAAAGCCAGTTTAGGGCATGTTGGTAACTGAAAGGGATAAAACAGTTTTATTTCATAGAACCAAAGACAGTTTTGGAGATGTTGGTAACTAAAGGGATAAAACAGTTTTATTTCATAGAACCAGAACCAATTTTGGCCGGGTTGATAATTGAAGGGATAAAACAGTTTTATTTCATAGAACCAGAGCTGGTTTTGGCCTGGTTGATAACTAAAGGGCTAAAACAGTTTTATTTCATAGAACCAGAGCTCTTTTTAGCTGGTTTGGTAACTAAAGGAATAAAACAATTTTATTTCATAGAACCAGAACCAGTTTTGGACATGTTGGTAACTAAAGGGATAAAATAGTTTTATTTCATAGAACCAAAGCCAGTTTTGGACATGTTGGTAACTAAAGGGATAAAATAGTTTTATTTCATAGAACCAAAGCCAGTTTTGGACATGTTGGTAACTAAAGGGATACAACAGTTTTATTACATAGAACCAAAGCCAGTTTTGGACATGTTGATAAATAAAGGGATAAAACAGTTTTATTTCATAGAACCAAAGCCAGTTTTGGACATGTTGGTAACTGAAAGGGATAAAATAGTTTTATTACATAGAACCAAAGCCAGATTTGAACATGTTGGTAACTAAAGGGATAAAACAGTTTTATTTCATAGAACCAAAGCCAGTTTTGGACATGTTGGTAAATAAAGGGATAAAATAGTTTTATTTCATAGAACCAAAGCCAGTCTTGGCCGGATTGATAACTAAAGGGATAAAACACTTTTATTTCATAGAACCAAAGCCAGTTTTGGACATGTTGGTAACTGAAAGGGATAAAGCAGTTTTATTACATATAACCAAAGCCAGTTTAGGACATGTTGGTAAATGAAAGGGATAAAACAGTTTTATTTCATAGAACCAAAGACAGTTTTGGAGATGTTGGTAACTAAAGGGATAAAACAGTTTTATTTCATAGAACCAGAACCAATTTTGGCCGGGTTGATAATTGAAGGGATAAAACAGTTTTATTTCATAGAACCAGAGCTGGTTTTGGCCTGGTTGATAACTAAAGGGCTAAAACAGTTTTATTTCATAGAGCCAGAGCTCTTTTTAGCTGGTTTGGTAACTAAAGGGATAAAACAATTTTATTTCATAGAACCAGAACCAGTTTTGGACATGTTGGTAACTAAAGGGATAAAATATTTTTATTTCATAGAACCAAAGCCAGTTTTGGACATGTTGGTAACTAAAGGGATAAAATAGTTTTATTTCATAGAACCAAAGCCAGTTTTGGACATGTTGGTAACTAAAGGGATACAACAGTTTTATTACATAGAACCAAAGCCAGTTTTGGACATGTTGATAAATAAAGGGATAAAACAGTTTTATTTCATAGAACCAAAGCCAGTTTTGGACATGTTTATAACTAAAGGGATAAAACAGATGTATTTCATAGAACCAAAGCCAGTTTTGAACATGTTGGTAACTAAAGGGATAAAACAGTTTTATTTCATAGAACCAAAGCCAGTTTTGGACATGTTGGTAACTAAAGTGATAAAACAGTTTCATTTCATAGAACCAAAGCCAGTTTTGGACATGTTGGTAACTAAAGGGATAACATAGTTTTATTTCATAGAACCAAAGCCAGTGTTAGACATGTTGGTAACTGAAAAGGATAAAACAGTTTTATTACATAGAACCAAAGTCAGTTTTGGACATGTTGGTAACTGAAAGGGATAAAACAGATGTATTTCATAGAACCAAAGCCAGTTTTGGACATGTTCATAACTAAAGGGAAAAACAGTTTTATTTCATAGAACCAAAGCCAGTTTTGGACATGTTGGTAACTGAAAGGGATAAAACAGTATTATTTCATAGAACCAAAGCCAGTTTTGGACATGTTTATAACTAAAGGGATAAAACAGATGTATTTCATAGAACCAAAGCCAGTTTAGGACATGTTGGTAACTGAAAGGGATAAAACAGTTTTATTTCATAGAACCAAAGACAGTTTTGGAGATGTTGGTAACTAAAGGGATAAAACAGTTTTATTTCATAGAACCAGAACCAATTTTGGCCGGGTTGGTAATTGAAGGGATAAAACAGTTTTATTTCATAGAACCAAAGCCAGTTTTGGCCGGGTTGATAACTAAAGGGATAAAACACTTTTATTTCATAGAACCAAAGCCAGTTTAGGACATGTTGGTAACTGAAAGGGATAAAACAGTTTTATTTCATAGAACCAGAACCAATTTTGGCCGGGTTGATAATTGAAGGGATAAAACAGTTTTATTTCATAGAACCAGAGCTCTTTTTAGCTGGTTTGGTAACTAAAGGGATAAAACAATTTTATTTCATAGAACCAGAACCAGTTTTGGACATGTTGATACCTAAAGGGATAAACCATTTTTATTTCATAGAACCAAAGCCAGTTTTGGACATGTTGGTAACTAAGGGGATAAAACAGTTTAATTTCATAGAACCAGAGCCATTTTTGGACATGTTGATAACTAAAGGGATAACACAGTTTTATTTCATAGAACCAGAACCAGTTTTGGCTGGGTTGATAATTAAAGGGATGAAACAGTTTTATTTCATAGAACCAGAGCTGGTTTTGTCTGGGTTGATAATTAAAGGGCTAAAACAGCTGTATTTCATAGAACCAGAGCTTTTTTTAGCTGGTTTAGTAACTAAAGGGTTAAAACATTTTTATTTCATAGAACCAAAGCCAGTTTTGGACATGTTTGTAACTAATGGGATAAAATATTCTTATTTCATAGAACCAAAGCCAGTTTTGGACATGTTGGTAACTAAAGGGATACAGCAGTTTTATTTCATAGAACCAAAGCCAGTTTTGGACATGTTGGTAACTGAAAGGGATAAAATAGTTTTATGTCATAGAACCAAAGCCAGTTTTGTACATGTTGGTAACTAAAGAGATAAAACAGTTTTATTTCATAGAACCAAAGCCAGTTTTGGACATGTTGGTAATTAAAGATATAAAACATTTTTATTTCATAAAACCAAAGCCAGTTTTGGACATGGTGGTAACTAAAGGGATAAATTAGTTTTATTTCATAGAATAAAAGCCAGTTTTGGGAGGGGTGATAACTAAAGGGATAAAACAGTTTTATTACATAGAACCAAAGCCAGTTTTGGTCATGTTTATAGCTAAAGGGATATAACAGGTTTATTTCATAGAACCAAAGCCAGTTTTGGACATGTTAATAACTAAAGGGAAAAACAGTTTTATTTCATAGAACCAAAGCCAGTTTTGGACATGTTGGTAACTGAAAGGGATAAAACAGTTTTATTACATAGAACCAGAGCCAGTTTTGGACCTGTTGGTAACTAAAGGGATAAAACAGTTTTATTTCATGAAACCAAAGCCAGTTTTGGACATGTTGGTAACTAAAGGGATAAAACAGTATTATTTCATAGAACCAAAGCCAGTTTTGGACATGTTGATAACTAAACGGATAAAACCGTTTTATTTCATAGAACCAGAACAAGTTTTGGACATGTTGGTAACTAAAGGGATAAAACAGTTTTATTTCATAGAACCAAAGCCAGTTTTGGACATATTGGTAAATAAAGGGATAAAATAGTTTTATTTCATAGAACCAAAGCCAGTTTTGACCGGGTTGATAACTAAAGGGATAAAATAGTTTTATTACATAGAACCAAAGCCAGTTTTGGACATGTTTATAGATAAAGGGATAAAACAGTTTTATTTCATAGAACCAAAGCCAGTTTTGGACATGTTGGTAACTAAAGGGATAAAATAGTTTTATTTCATAGAACCAAAGCCAGTTTTGGACCTGTTGGTAACTAAAGGGACAAAACAGTTTTATGTCATAGAACCAAAGCCAGTTTTGTACATGTTGGTAATCTAAGAGATAAAACAGTTGTACTTCATAGAACCAAAGCCAGTTTTGTACATGTTGGTAATCTAAGAGATAAAACAGTTTTATTTCATAGAACCAAAGCCAGTTTTGGACATGTTGGTAACTAAAGGGATAAAACAGTTTTATTTCATAGAACCAGAGCTCTTTTTAGCTGGTTTGGTAACTAAAGGAATAAAACAATTTTATTTCATAGAACCAGAACCAGTTTTGGACATGTTGGTAACTAAAGGGATAAAATAGTTTTATTTCATAGAACCAAAGCCAGTTTTGGACATGTTGGTAACTAAAGGGATAAAATAGTTTTATTTCATAGAACCAAAGCCAGTTTTGGACATGTTGGTAACTAAAGGGATACAACAGTTTTATTACATAGAACCAAAGCCAGTTTTGGACATGTTGATAAATAAAGGGATAAAACAGTTTTATTTCATAGAACCAAAGCCAGTTTTGGACATGTTGGTAACTGAAAGGGATAAAATAGTTTTATTACATAGAACCAAAGCCAGATTTGAACATGTTGGTAACTAAAGGGATAAAACAGTTTTATTTCATAGAACCAAAGCCAGTTTTGGACATGTTGGTAAATAAAGGGATAAAATAGTTTTATTTCATAGAACCAAAGCCAGTTTTGGCCGGGTTGATAACTAAAGGGATAAAACACTTTTATTTCATAGAACCAAAGCCAGTTTTGGACATGTTGGTAACTGAAAGGGATAAAGCAGTTTTATTACATATAACCAAAGCCAGTTTAGGACATGTTGGTAAATGAAAGGGATAAAACAGTTTTATTTCATAGAACCAAAGACAGTTTTGGAGATGTTGGTAACTAAATGGATAAAACAGTTTTATTTCATAGAACCAGAACCAATTTTGGCCGGGTTGATAATTGAAGGGATAAAACAGTTTTATTTCATAGAACCAGAGCTGGTTTTGGCCTGGTTGATAACTAAAGGGCTAAAACAGTTTTATTTCATAGAACCAGAGCTCTTTTTAGCTGGTTTGGTAACTAAAGGGATAAAACAATTTTATTTCATAGAACCAGAAACAGTTTTGGACATGTTGGTAACTAAAGGGATAACATAGTTTTATTTCATAGAACCAAAGCCAGTGTTAGACATGTTGGTAACTGAAAAGGATAAAACAGTTTTATTACATAGAACCAAAGTCAGTTTTGGACATGTTGGTAACTGAAAGGGATAAAACAGATGTATTTCATAGAACCAAAGACAGTTTTGGACATGTTCATAACTAAAGGGAAAAACAGATTTATTTCATAGAACCAAAGCCAGTTTTGGACATGTTGGTAACTGAAAGGGATAAAACAGATGTATTTCATAGAACCAAAGACAGTTTTGGACATGTTCATAACTAAAGGGAAAAACAGGTTTATTTCATAGAACCAAAGCCAGTTTTGGACATGTTAATAACTAAAGGGAAAAACAGTTTTATTTCATAGAACCAAAGCCAGTTTTGGACATGTTGGTAACTGAAAGGGATAAAACAGTTTTATTACATAGAACCAGAGCCAGTTTTGGACCTGTTGGTAACTAAAGGGATAAAACAGTTTTATTTCATGAAACCAAAGCCAGTTTTGGACATGTTGGTAACTAAAGGGATAAAACAGTATTATTTCATAGAACCAAAGCCAGTTTTGGACATGTTGATAACTAAACGGATAAAACCGTTTTATTTCATAGAACCAGAACAAGTTTTGGACATGTTGGTAACTAAAGGGATAAAACAGTTTTATTTCATAGAACCAAAGCCAGTTTTGGACATATTGGTAAATAAAGGGATAAAATAGTTTTATTTCATAGAACCAAAGCCAGTTTTGACCGGGTTGATAACTAAAGGGATAAAATAGTTTTATTACATAGAACCAAAGCCAGTTTTGGACATGTTTATAGATAAAGGGATAAAACAGTTTTATTTCATAGAACCAAAGCCAGTTTTGGACATGTTGGTAACTAAAGGGATAAAATAGTTTTATTTCATAGAACCAAAGCCAGTTTTGGACCTGTTGGTAACTAAAGGGACAAAACAGTTTTATGTCATAGAACCAAAGCCAGTTTTGTACATGTTGGTAATCTAAGAGATAAAACAGTTGTACTTCATAGAACCAAAGCCAGTTTTGTACATGTTGGTAATCTAAGAGATAAAACAGTTTTATTTCATAGAACCAAAGCCAGTTTTGGACATGTTGGTAACTAAAGGGATAAAACAGTTTTATTTCATAGAACCAGAGCTCTTTTTAGCTGGTTTGGTAACTAAAGGAATAAAACAATTTTATTTCATAGAACCAGAACCAGTTTTGGACATGTTGGTAACTAAAGGGATAAAATAGTTTTATTTCATAGAACCAAAGCCAGTTTTGGACATGTTGGTAACTAAAGGGATAAAATAGTTTTATTTCATAGAACCAAAGCCAGTTTTGGACATGTTGGTAACTAAAGGGATACAACAGTTTTATTACATAGAACCAAAGCCAGTTTTGGACATGTTGATAAATAAAGGGATAAAACAGTTTTATTTCATAGAACCAAAGCCAGTTTTGGACATGTTGGTAACTGAAAGGGATAAAATAGTTTTATTACATAGAACCAAAGCCAGATTTGAACATGTTGGTAACTAAAGGGATAAAACAGTTTTATTTCATAGAACCAAAGCCAGTTTTGGACATGTTGGTAAATAAAGGGATAAAATAGTTTTATTTCATAGAACCAAAGCCAGTTTTGGCCGGGTTGATAACTAAAGGGATAAAACACTTTTATTTCATAGAACCAAAGCCAGTTTTGGACATGTTGGTAACTGAAAGGGATAAAGCAGTTTTATTACATATAACCAAAGCCAGTTTAGGACATGTTGGTAAATGAAAGGGATAAAACAGTTTTATTTCATAGAACCAAAGACAGTTTTGGAGATGTTGGTAACTAAAGGGATAAAACAGTTTTATTTCATAGAACCAGAACCAATTTTGGCCGGGTTGATAATTGAAGGGATAAAACAGTTTTATTTCATAGAACCAGAGCTGGTTTTGGCCTGGTTGATAACTAAAGGGCTAAAACAGTTTTATTTCATAGAACCAGAGCTCTTTTTAGCTGGTTTGGTAACTAAAGGGATAAAACAATTTTATTTCATAGAACCAGAAACAGTTTTGGACATGTTGGTAACTAAAGGGATAACATAGTTTTATTTCATAGAACCAAAGCCAGTGTTAGACATGTTGGTAACTGAAAAGGATAAAACAGTTTTATTACATAGAACCAAAGTCAGTTTTGGACATGTTGGTAACTGAAAGGGATAAAACAGATGTATTTCATAGAACCAAAGACAGTTTTGGACATGTTCATAACTAAAGGGAAAAACAGATTTATTTCATAGAACCAAAGCCAGTTTTGGACATGTTGGTAACTGAAAGGGATAAAACAGTATTATTTCATAGAACCAAAGCCAGTTTTGGACATGTTTATAACTAAAGGGATAAAACAGATGTATTTTATAGAACCAAAGCCAGTTTAGGACATGTTGGTAACTGAAAGGGATAAAACAGTTTTATTTCATAGAACCAAAGACAGTTTTGGAGATGTTGGTAACTAAAGGGATAAAACAGTTTTATTTCATAGAACCAGAACCAATTTTGGCCGGGTTGGTAATTGAAGGGATAAAACAGTTTTATTTCATAGAACCAGAACCAATTTTGGCCGGGTTGATAATTGAAGGGATAAAACAGTTTTATTTCATAGAACCAGAGCTCTTTTTAGCTGGTTTGGTAACTAAAGGGATAAAACAATTTTATTTCATAGAACCAGAACCAGTTTTGGACATGTTGATACCTAAAGGGATAAACCATTTTTATTTCATAGAACCAAAGCCAGTTTTGGACATGTTGGTAACTAAAGGGATAAAACAGTTTTATTTCATAGAACCAGAGCCAGTTTTGGACATATTGATAACTAAAGGGATAAAACAGTTTTATTTCATAGAACCGAAGTCAGTTTTGGACATGTTAGTAACTAAGGGGATAAAACAGTTTAATTTCATAGAACCAGAGCCATTTTTGGACATGTTGATAACTAAAGGGATAACACAGTTTTATTTCATAGAACCAAAGCCAATTTTGGACATGTTGATAACTAAAGGGATAAAACTGTTTTATTTCATAGAACCAGAACCAGTTTTGGCCGGGTTGATAATTAAAGGGATGAAACAGTTTTATTTCATAGAACCAGAGCTGGTTTTGTCTGGGTTGATAATTAAAGGGCTAAAACAGTTGTATTTCATAGAACCAGAGCTTTTTTTAGCTGGTTTAGTAACTAAAGGGATACAGCAGTTTTATTTCATAGAACCAAAGCCAGTTTTGGACATGTTGGTAACTGAAAGGGATAAAATAGTTTTATGTCATAGAACCAAAGCCAGTTTTGTACATGTTGGTAACTAAAGAGATAAAACAGTTTTATTTCATAGAACCAAAGCCAGTTTTGGACATGTTGGTAATTAAAGATATAAAACATTTTTATTTCATAAAACCAAAGCCAGTTTTGGACATGGTGGTAACTAAAGGGATAAATTAGTTTTATTTCATAGAATAAAAGCCAGTTTTGGGAGGGGTGATAACTAAAGGGATAAAACAGTTTTATTACATAGAACCAAAGCCAGTTTTGGTCATGTTTATAGCTAAAGGGATAAAACAGGTTTATTTCATAGAACCAAAGCCAGTTTTGGACATGTTAATAACTAAAGGGAAAAACAGTTTTATTTCATAGAACCAAAGCCAGTTTTGGACATGTTGGTAACTGAAAGGGATAAAACAGTTTTATTACATAGAACCAGAGCCAGTTTTGGACCTGTTGGTAACTAAAGGGATAAAACAGTTTTATTTCATGAAACCAAAGCCAGTTTTGGACATGTTGGTAACTAAAGGGATAAAACAGTATTATTTCATAGAACCAAAGCCACTTTTGGACATGTTGATAACTAAACGGATAAAACCGTTTTATTTCATAGAACCAGAACAAGTTTTGGACATGTTGGTAACTAAAGGGATAAAACAGTTTTATTTCATAGAACCAAAGCCAGTTTTGGACATATTGGTAAATAAAGGGATAAAATAGTTTTATTTCATAGAACCAAAGCCAGTTTTGACCGGGTTGATAACTAAAGGGATAAAATAGTTTTATTACATAGAACCAAAGCCAGTTTTGGACATGTTTATAGATAAAGGGATAAAACAGTTTTATTTCATAGAACCAAAGCCAGTTCTGGACATGTTGGTAACTAAAGGGATAAAATAGTTTTATTTCATAGAACCAAAGCCAGTTTTGGACCTGTTGGTAACTAAAGGGACAAAACAGTTTTATGTCATAGAACCAAAGCCAGTTTTGTACATGTTGGTAATCTAAGAGATAAAACAGTTGTACTTCATAGAACCAAAGCCAGTTTTGTACATGTTGGTAATCTAAGAGATAAAACAGTTTTATTTCATAAAACCAAAGCCAGTTTTGGACATGTTGGTAACTAAAGGGATAAAATAGTTTTATTTCATTGAACCAAAGCCAGTTTTGGACATGTTTATAGATAAAGGGATAAAACAGTTTTATTTCATAGAACCAAAGCCAATTTTGGACATGTTTATAGCTAAAGGTATAAAACAGTTTTATTTCATAGAACCAAAGCCAGTTTTGGACATGTTGGTAACTGAAAGGAATAAAACAGTTTTATTACATAGAACCAGAGCCAGTTTTGGACCTGCTGGTAACTAAAGGGATAACACAGTATTATTTCATAGAACCAAAGCTAGTTTTGAACATGTTGATAACTAAACGGAAAAAACCGTTTTATTTCATAGAACCAGAACAAGTTTTGGACATGTTGGTAACTAAAGGGATAAAACAGTTTTATTTCATAGAACCAAAGCCAGTTTTGGCCGGGTTGATACCTAAAGGGATAAAACAGTTTTATTACATAGAACCAAAGCCAGTTTTGGACATGTTGATAAATAAAGGGATAAAACAGTTTTATTTCATAGAACCAAAGTCAGTTTTGGACATGTTGGTAACTAAAGTGATAAAACAGTTATATTTCATAGAACCAAAGCCAGTTTTGGAAATGTTGGTAACTGAAAGGGATAAAAAAAAAATTATTACATATAACCAAAGCCAGTTTTGGACATGTTGGTAACTGAAAGGGATAAAACAGTTTTATTTCATAGAACCAAAGACAGTTTTGGAGATGTTGGTAACTAAAGGGATAAAACAGTTTTATTTCATAGAACCAGAGCTGGTTTTGGCCGGGTTGGTAACTAAAGGGCTAAAATAGTTTTATTTCATAGAACCAAAGCCAGTTTTGGACATATTGGTAAATAAAGGGATAAAATAGTTTTATTTCATAGAACCAAAGCCAGTTTTGACCTGGTTGATAACTAAAGGGATACAACAGTTTTATTACATAAAACCAAAGCCAGTTTTGGACATGTTTATAGCTAAAGGGATAAAACAGTTTTATTTCATAGAACCAAAGCCAATTTTGGACATGTTGATAACTACAGGGATAAAACAGTTTTATTTCATAGAACCAAAGCCAGTTTTGGACATGTTGGTAACTGAAAGGGATAAAACAGTTTTATTACTTATAACCAAAGCCAGTTTTGGACATGTTGGTAACTGAAAGGGATAAAACAGTTTTATTTCATAGAACCAAAGCCAGTTTTGGAGATGTTGGTACCTAAAGGGATAAAACAGTTTTATTTCATAGAACCAGAACCAATTTTGGCCAGGTTGATAATTGAAGGGATAAAACAGTTTTATTCCATAGAACCAGAGCTGGTTTTGGCCTGGTTGATAACTAAAGGGCTAAAACGGTTTTACTTCATAGAACCAGAGCTTTTTTTAGCGCTTTGGTAACTAAAGGAATAAAACAATTCTATTTCATAGAACCAGAACCAGTTTTGGACAAGTTGATAACTAAAGGGTTAAAATATTTTTATTTCATAGAACCAAAGCCAATTTTGGTTATGTTGATAACTAAAGGGATAAAACAGTTTTATTTCATAGAACCAGAATACATGTTGGCCGGGTTGATAATTAAATCGATAAAACAGTTTCATTTCATAGAACCAGAGCTGGTTTTGGCTCCGTTGACAACTAAAGGGCTAAAACAGTTTTATTTCATAGAACCAGAGCTTTTTCTAGCTGGTTTAGTAACTAAAGGGATAAAACATTTTAATTCATAGAACCAAAGCCAGTTTTGGACATGTTGGTAACTAAAGGGATACAGCAGTTTTAATTCATAGAACCAAAGACAGTTTTGGACATGTTGGTAACTGAAAGAGATAAAACAGTTTTATTACATAGAACCAAAGCCAGTTTTGGACATGTTGGTAACTGAAAGGGATAAAACAGTTTTATTTCATAGAACAAAAGCCAGTTTTGGCCGTGTTAATAACTAAAGGGATACAATAGTTTTATTACATATCACGAAAGCCAGTTTTGGACTGTTGGTAACTGAAAGGTATAAAACAGTTTTATTTCATAGAACCAAAGCCAGTTTTGGACATGTTGGTTACTAAACGGATAAAACAGTTTTATTTCATAGAACCAAAATCAATTTTGGACGGGTTGATAATTAAAGGTATACAACAGTTTTATTTCATAGAACCAGAGCTGGTTTTGGCCGGGTTGATAACTAAAGGGCTCAAATAGTTTTATCTCATAGAACCAAAGCCAGTTTTGGACATATTGGTAAATAAAGGGATAAAATAGTTTTATTTCATAGAACCAAAGCCAGTTTTGGCCTGGTTGATAACTGAAGGGATAAAACAGTTTTATTACATAGAACCAAAGCCAGTTTTGGACATGTTGATAACTAAAGGGATAAAACAGTTTTATTTCATAGAACCAAAGCCAGTTTTGGACATGTTGGTAACTGAAAGGGATACATCAGTTTTATTATATATAACCAAAGCCAGTTTTGGACATGTTGGTACCTAAAGGTATAAAACAGTTTTATTTCATAGAACCATAACCAATTTTGGCCGGGTTGATAATTGAAGGGATAAAACAGTTTTATTTCATAGAACCAGAGCTGGTTTTGGCCTGGTTGATAACTAAAGGGCTAAAACAGTTTTATTTCATAGAACCAGAGCACTTTTTAGCTGGTTTGGTAACTAAAGGGAAAAAACAATTTTATTTCATAGAACCAGAACCAGTTTTGGACATGTTGATAACTAAAGGGATAAAACATTTTTATTTCATAGAACCAAAGCCAGTTTTTGACATGTTGGTAACAAAATGGATACAACAGTTTTATTTCATAGAACCAGAGCCAGTTTTGGACATGTTGATAACTAAAGGAATAAAACAGTTTTATTTCATAGAACCAAAGTCAGTTTTGGACATGTTGGTAACTAAAGTGATAAAACAGTTTTATTTCATAGAACCAAAGCCAGTTTTGGACACGTTGGTAACTAAAGGGATTAAACAGTTTTATTTCATAGAACCAGAACCAATTTTGACCGGGTTGATAATTAAAGGGATAAAACAGTTTTATTTCATAGAACCAGAGCTGGTTTTGGCCGTGTTGATAACTAAAGTGCTAAAACAGTTTTATTTCATAGAACCAGAGCTTTTTTTAGCGGTTTGGTAACTAAAGGGATAAAACAATTCTATTTTATAGAACCAGAACCAGTTTTGGACATGTTGATAACTAAAGGGATAAAACATTTTTATTACATAGAACCAAAGCCAGTTTTGGACATGTTGATAACTAAAGGGATACAGCAGTTTTATTTCATAGAACCAAAGCCAGTTTGGGACATGTTGGTAACTGAAAATTATAAAACAGTTTTATTTCATAGAACCAAAGCCAGTTTTGGACATGTTGGTAACTAAAGGGATAAAACAGTTTTATTACATAGAACCAAAGCCAGTTTTGGACATGTTGGTAATTAATTTTATTTCATAGAACCAAATTAATTTTATTTCATAGAACCAAAGCCAGTTTTTGACCTGTTGGTAACTAAAGGGATAAAACAGTTTTATTTCATAGAACCAAAGCCAATTTTGGACATGTTGATAACTAAAGGGATAAAACTGTTTTATTTCATAGAACCAGAACCAGTTTTGGCCGGGTTGATAATTAAAGGGATGAAACAGTTTTATTTCATAGAACCAGAGCTGGTTTTGTCTGGGTTGATAATTAAAGGGCTAAAACAGTTGTATTTCATAGAACCAGAGCTTTTTTTAACTAAAGGGTTAAAACATTTTTATTTCATAGAACCAAAGCCAGTTTTGGACATGTTTGTAACTAATGGGATAAAATATTCTTATTTCATAGAACCAAAGCCAGTTTTGGACATGTTGGTAACTGAAAGGGATAAAATAGTTTTATTTCATAGAACCAAAGCCAGTTTTTGACCTGTTGGTAACTAAAGGGATAAAACAGTTTTATGTCATAGAACCAAAGCCAGTTTTGTACATGTTGGTAACTAAAGAGATAAAACAGTTTTATTTCATAGAACCAAAGCCAGTTTTGGACATGTTGGTAATTAAAGATATAAAACATTTTTATTTCATAAAACCAAAGCCAGTTTTGGACATGGTGGTAACTAAAGGGATAAATTAGTTTTATTTCATAGAATAAAAGCCAGTTTTGGGAGGGGTGATAACTAAAGGGATAAAACAGTTTTATTACATAGAACCAAAGCCAGTTTTGGACATGTTTATAGCTAAAGGGATAAAACAGGTTTATTTCATAGAACCAAAGCCAGTTTTGGACATGTTAATAACTAAAGGGAAAAACAGTTTTATTTCATAGAACCAAAGCCAGTTTTGGACATGTTGGTAACTGAAAGGGATAAAACAGTTTTATTACATAGAACCAGAGCCAGTTTTGGACCTGTTGGTAACTAAAGGGATAAAACAGTTTTTATTTCATGAAACCAAAGCCAGTTTTGGACATGTTGGTAACTAAAGGGATAAAAGAGTATTATTTCATAGAACCAAAGCCAGTTTTGGACATGTTGATAACTAAACGGATAAAACCGTTTTATTTCATAGAACCAGAACAAGTTTTGGACATGTTGGTAACTAAAGGGATACAGCAGTTTTATTTCATAGAACCAAAGCCAGTTTTGGACATGTTGGTAACTGAAAGGGATAAAATAGATTTATTTCATAGAACCAAAGCCAGTTTTTGACCTGTTGGTAACTAAATGGATAAAACAGTTTTATGTCATAGAACCAAAGCCAGTTTTGTACATGTTGGTAACTAAAGAGATAAAACAGTTTTATTTCATAGAACCAAAGCCAGTTTTGGACATGTTGGTAATTAAAGATATAAAACATTTTTATTTCATAAAACCAAAGCCAGTTTTGGACATGGTGGTAACTAAAGGGATAAATTAGTTTTATTTCATAGAATAAAAGCCAGTTTTAGGAGGGGTGATAACTAAAGGGATAAAACAGATTTATTTCATAGAACCAAAGCCAGTTTTGGACATGTTTATAGCTAAAGGGATAAAACAGGTTTATTTCATAGAACCAAAGCCAGTTTTGGACATGTTAATAACTAAAGGGAAAAACAGTTTTATTTCATAGAACCAAAGCCAGTTTTGGACATGTTGGTAACTGAAAGGGATAAAACAGTTGTATTACATAGAACCAGAGCCAGTTTTGGACCTGTTGGTAACTAAAGGGATAAAACAGTTTTATTTCATGAAACCAAAGCCAGTTTTGGACATGTTGGTAACTAAAGGGATAAAACAGTATTATTTCATAGAACCAAAGCCAGTTTTGGACATGTTGATAACTAAACGGATAAAACCGTTTTATTTCATAGAACCAGAACAAGTTTTGGACATGTTGGTAACTAAAGGGATAAAACAGTTTTATTTCATAGAACCAAAGCCAGTTTTGGACATATTGGTAAATGAAGGGATAAAATAGTTTTATTTCATAGAACCAAAGCCAGTTTTGACCGGGTTGATAACTAAAGGGATAAAATAGTTTTATTACATAGAACCAAAGCCAGTTTTGGACATGTTTATAGATAAAGGGATAAAACAGTTTTATTTCATAGAACCAAAGCCAGTTTTGGACATGTTGGTAACTAAAGGGATAAAATAGTTTTATTTCATAGAACCAAAGCCAGTTTTGGACCTGTTGGTAACTAAAGGGACAAAACAGTTTTATGTCATAGAACCAAAGCCAGTTTTGTACATGTTGGTAATCTAAGAGATAAAACAGTTTTATTTCATAGAACCAAAGCCAGTTTGGGACATGTTGGTAACTAAAGGGATAAAATAGTTTTATTTCATAGAACCAAAGCCAGTTTTGGACATGTTTATAGATAAAGGGATAAAACAGTTTTATTTCATAGAACCAAAGCCAATTTTGGACATGTTTATAGCTAAAGGTATAAAACAGTTTTATTTCATAGAACCAAAGCCAGTTTTGGACATGTTGGTAACTGAAAGGAATAAAACAGTTTTATTACATAGAACCAGAGCCAGTTTTGGACCTGCTGGTAACTAAAGGGATAACACAGTATTATTTCATAGAACCAAATCCAGTTTTGGACATGTTGATAACTAAAGGGATAAAACAGATTTATTTCATAGAACCAAAGCTAGTTTTGAACATGTTGATAACTAAACGGAAAAAACCGTTTTATTGCATAGAACCAGAACAAGTTTTGGACATGTTGGTAACTAAAGGGATAAAACAGTTTTATTTCATAGAACCAAAGCCAGTTTTGGACATGTTGATAACTAAAGGGATACAGCAGTTTTATTTCATAGAACCAAAGCCAGTTTGGGACATGTTGGTAACTGAAAATTATAAAACAGTTTTATTTCATAGAACCAAAGCCAGTTTTGGACATGTTGGTAACTAAAGGGATAAAACAGTTTTATTACATAGAACCAAAGCCAGTTTTGGACATGTTGGTAATTAATTTTATTTCATAGAACCAAATTAATTTTATTTCATAGAACCAAAGCCAGTTTTTGACCTGTTGGTAACTAAAGGGATAAAACAGTTTTATTTCATAGAACCAAAGCCAATTTTGGACATGTTGATAACTAAAGGGATAAAACTGTTTTATTTCATAGAACCAGAACCAGTTTTGGCCGGGTTGATAATTAAAGGGATGAAACAGTTTTATTTCATAGAACCAGAGCTGGTTTTGTCTGGGTTGATAATTAAAGGGCTAAAACAGTTGTATTTCATAGAACCAGAGCTTTTTTTAACTAAAGGGTTAAAACATTTTTATTTCATAGAACCAAAGCCAGTTTTGGACATGTTTGTAACTAATGGGATAAAATATTCTTATTTCATAGAACCAAAGCCAGTTTTGGACATGTTGGTAACTAAAGGGATACAGCAGTTTTATTTCATAGAACCAAAGCCAGTTTTGGACATGTTGGTAACTGAAAGGGATAAAATAGTTTTATTTCATAGAACCAAAGCCAGTTTTTGACCTGTTGGTAACTAAAGGGATAAAACAGTTTTATGTCATAGAACCAAAGCCAGTTTTGTACATGTTGGTAACTAAAGAGATAAAACAGTTTTATTTCATAGAACCAAAGCCAGTTTTGGACATGTTGGTAATTAAAGATATAAAACATTTTTATTTCATAAAACCAAAGCCAGTTTTGGACATGGTGGTAACTAAAGGGATAAATTAGTTTTATTTCATAGAATAAAAGCCAGTTTTGGGAGGGGTGATAACTAAAGGGATAAAACAGTTTTATTACATAGAACCAAAGCCAGTTTTGGACATGTTTATAGCTAAAGGGATAACACAGTTTTATTTCATAGAACCAAAGCCAGTTTTGGACATGTTAATAACTAAAGGGAAAAACAGTTTTATTTCATAGAACCAAAGCCAGTTTTGGACATGTTGGTAACTGAAAGGGATAAAACAGTTTTATTACATAGAACCAGAGCCAGTTTTGGACCTGTTGGTAACTAAAGGGATAAAACAGTTTTTATTTCATGAAACCAAAGCCAGTTTTGGACATGTTGGTAACTAAAGGGATAAAATAGTTTTATTTCATAGAACCAAAGCCAGTTTCGGACCTGTTGGTAACTAAAGGCAGAAAACAGTTTTATGTCATAGAACCAAAGCCAGTGTTGTACATGTTGGTAACTAAAGAGATAAAACAGTTTTATTTCATAGAACCAAACCCAGTTTTGGACATGTTGCTAAGTAAAGATATAAAACAGTTTTATTTCATAAAACCAAAGCCAGTTTTGGATATGTTGGTAATTAAAGATATAAAACATTTTTATTTCATAAAACCAAAGCCAGTTTTGGACATGGTGGTAACTAAAGGGATAAATTAGTTTTATTTCATAGAATAAAAGCCAGTTTTGGGAGGGGTGATAACTAAAGGGATAAAACAGTTTTATTACATAGAACCAAAGCCAGTTTTGGACATGTTTATAGCTAAAGGGATAAAACAGGTTTATTTCATAGAACCAAAGCCAGTTTTGGACATGTTAATAACTAAAGGGAAAAACAGTTTTATTTCATAGAACCAAAGCCAGTTTTGGACATGTTGGTAACTGAAAGGGATAAAACAGTTTTATTACATAGAACCAGAGCCAGTTTTGGACCTGTTGGTAAGTAAAGGGATAAAACAGTTTTTATTTCATGAAACCAAAGCCAGTTTTGGACATGTTGGTAACTAAAGGGATAAAACAGTATTATTTCATAGAACCAAAGCCAGTTTTGGACATGTTGATAACTAAACGGATAAAACCGTTTTATTTCATAGAACCAGAACAAGTTTTGGACATGTTGGTAACTAAAGGGATACAGCAGTTTTATTTCATAGAACCAAAGCCAGTTTTGGACATGTTGGTAACTGAAAGGGATAAAATAGTTTTATTTCATAGAACCAAAGCCAGTTTTTGACCTGTTGGTAACTAAATGGATAAAACAGTTTTATGTCATAGAACCAAAGCCAGTTTTGTACATGTTGGTAACTAAAGAGATAAAACAGTTTTATTTCATAGAACCAAAGCCAGTTTTGGACATGTTGGTAATTAAAGATATAAAACATTTTTATTTCATAAAACCAAAGCCAGTTGTGGACATGGTGGTAACTAAAGGGATAAATTAGTTTTATTTCATAGAATAAAAGCCAGTTTTAGGAGGGGTGATAACTAAAGGGATAAAACAGATTTATTTCATAGAACCAAAGCCAGTTTTGGACATGTTTATAGCTAAAGGGATAAAACAGGTTTATTTCATAGAACCAAAGCCAGTTTTGGACATGTTAATAACTAAAGGGAAAAACAGTTTTATTTCATAGAACCAAAGCCAGTTTTGGACATGTTGGTAACTGAAAGGGATAAAACAGTTGTATTACATAGAACCAGAGCCAGTTTTGGACCTGTTGGTAACTAAAGGGATAAAACAGTTTTATTTCATGAAACCAAAGCCAGTTTTGGACATGTTGGTAACTAAAGGGATAAAACAGTATTATTTCATAGAACCAAAGCCAGTTTTGGACATGTTGATAACTAAACGGATAAAACCGTTTTATTTCATAGAACCAGAACAAGTTTTGGACATGTTGGTAACTAAAGGGATAAAACAGTTTTATTTCATAGAACAAAAGCCAGTTTTGGACATATTGGTAAATGAAGGGATAAAATAGTTTTATTTCATAGAACCAAAGCCAGTTTTGACCGGGTTGATAACTAAAGGGATAAAATAGTTTTATTACATAGAACTAAAGCCAGTTTTGGACATGTTTATAGATAAAGGGATAAAACAGTTTTATTTCATAGAACCAAAGCCAGTTTTGGACATGTTGGTAACTAAAGGGATAAAATAGTTTTATTTCATAGAACCAAAGCCAGTTTTGGACCTGTTGGTAACTAAAGGGACAAAACAGTTTTATGTCATAGAACCAAAGCCAGTTTTGTACATGTTGGTAATCTAAGAGATAAAACAGTTTTATTTCATAGAACCAAAGCCAGTTTTGGACATGTTGGTAACTAAAGGGATAAAATAGTTTTATTTCATAGAACCAAAGCCAGTTTTGGACATGTTTATAGATAAAGGGATAAAACAGTTTTATTTCATAGAACCAAAGCCAATTTTGGACATGTTTATAGCTAAAGGTATAAAACAGTTTTATTTCATAGAACCAAAGCCAGTTTTGGACATGTTGGTAACTGAAAGGAATAAAACAGTTTTATTACATAGAACCAGAGCCAGTTTTGGACCTGCTGGTAACTAAAGGGATAACACAGTATTATTTCATAGAACCAAATCCAGTTTTGGACATGTTGATAACTAAAGGGATAAAACAGATTTATTTCATAGAACCAAAGCTAGTTTTGAACATGTTGATAACTAAACGGAAAAAACCGTTTTATTGCATAGAACCAGAACAAGTTTTGGACATGTTGGTAACTAAAGGGATAAAACAGTTTTATTTCATAGAACCAAAGCCAGTTTTGGACATGTTGGTAAATAAAGGAATAAAATAGTTTTATTTCATAGAACCAAAGCCAGTTTTGGCCGGGTTGATACCTAAAGGGATAAAACAGTTTTATTACATAGAACCAAAGCCAGTTTTGGACATGTTGATAACTAAAGGGATAAAACAGTTTTATTTCATAGAACCAAATTCAGTTTTGGACATGTTGGTAACTAAAGTGATAAAACAGTTTTATTTCATAGAACCAAAGCCAGTTTTGGAAATGTTGGTAACTGAAAGGGATAAAAAAAAAATGATTACATATAACCAAAGCCAGTTTTGGACATGTTGGTAACTAAAGTGATAAAACAGTTTTATTTGATAGAACCAAAGCCAGTTTTGGACATGTTTATAGCTAAAGGGATAAAACAGTTTTATTTCATAGAACCAAAGCCAATTTTGGACATGTTGATAACTACAGGGATAAAACAGTTTTATTTCATAGAACCAAAGCCAGTTTTGGACATGTTGGTAACTGAAAGGGATAAAACAGTTTTATTACTTATAACCAAAGCCAGTTTTGGACATGTTGGTAACTGAAAGGGATAAAACAGTTTTATTTCATAGAACCAAAGCCAGTTTTGGAGATGTTGGTACCTAAAGGGATAAAACAGTTTTATTTCATAGAACCAGAACCAACTTTGGCCAGGTTGATAATTGAAGGGATAAAACAGTTTTATTCCATAAAACCAGAGCTGGTTTTGGCCTGGTTGATAACTAAAGGGCTAAAACGGTTTTACTTCATAGAACCAGAGCTTTTTTTAGCGCTTTGGTAACTAAAGGAATAACACAATTCTATTTCATAGAACCAGAACCAGTTTTGGACAAGTTGATAACTAAAGGGTTAAAACATTTTTATTTCATAGAACCAAAGCCAATTTTGGTCATGTTGATAACTAAAGGGATAAAACAGTTTTATTTCATAGAACCAGAATACATTTTGGCCGGGTTGATAATTAAATCGATAAAACAGTTTCATTTCATAGAACCAGAGCTGGTTTTGGCTGGGTTGACAACTAAAGGTCTAAAACAGTTTTATTTCATAGAACCAGAGCTTTTTTTAGCTGGTTTAGTAACTAAAGGGATAAAACATTTTAATTCATAGAACCAAAGCCAGTTTTGGACATGTTGGTAACTAAAGGGATACAGCAGTTTTAATTCATAGAACCAAAGCCAGTTTTGGACATGTTGGTAACTGAAAGAGATAAAACAGTTTTATTACATAGAACCAAAGCCAGTTTTGGACATGTTGGTAACTGAAAGGGATAAAACAGTCTTATTTCATAGAACAAAAGCCAGTTTTGCCCGTGTTAATAACTAAAGGGATACAACAGTTTTATTACATAGAACCAAAGCCAGTTTTGGACATGTTTATAGCTAAAGGATAAAACAGTTATATTTCATAGAACCAAAGGCAGCTTTGGACATGTTGATAACTAAAGGGATAAAACAGTTTTTTTTCATAGAACCAAAGCCAGTTTTGGACATGTTGGTAACTGAAAGGTATAAAACAGTTGTATTACATATCACCAACGCCAGTTTTGGACTGTTGGTAACTGAAAGGTATAAAACAGTTTTATTTCATAGAACCAAAGCCAGTTTTGTACATGTTGGTAACTAAAGAGATAAAACAGTTTTATTTCATAGAACCAAATCCAGTTTTGGACATGTTGGTAATTAAAGATATAAAACATTTTTATTTCATAAAACCAAAGCCAGTTTTGGACATGGTGGTAACTAAAGGGATAAATTAGTTTTATTTCATAGAATAAAAGCCAGTTTTGGGAGGGGTGATAACTAAAGGGATAAAACAGTTTTATTACATAGAACCAAAGCCAGTTTTGGACATGTTTATAGCTAAAGGGATAAAACAGGTTTATTTCATAGAACCAAAGCCAGTTTTGGACATGTTAATAACTAAAGGGAAAAACAGTTTTATTTCATAGAACCAAAGCCAGCTTTGGACCTGTTGGTAACTGAAAGGGATAAAACAGTTTTATTACATAGAACCAGAGCCAGTTTTGGACCTGTTGGTAACTAAAGGGATAAAACAGTTTTATTTCATGAAACCAAAGCCAGTTTGGGACATGTTGGTAACTAAAGGGATAAAACAGTATTATTTCATAGAACCAAAGCCAGTTTTGGACATGTTGATAACTAAACGGGTAAAACCGTTTTATTTCATAGAACCAGAACAAGTTTTGGACATGTTGGTAACTAAAGGGATAAAACAGTTTTATTTCATAGAACCAAATGCCAGTTTTGGACATATTGGTAAATAAAGGGATAAAATAGTTTTATTTCATAGAACCAAAGCCAGTTTTGACCGGGTTGATAGCTAAAGGGATAAAATAGTTTTATTACATAGAACCAAAGCCAGTTTTGGACATGTTTATAGATAAAGGGATAAAACAGTTTTATTTCATAGAACCAAAGCCAGTTTTGGACCTGTTGGTAACTAAAGGGACAAAACAGTTTTATGTCATAGAACCAAAGCCAGTTTTGTACATGTTGGTAATCTAAGAGATAAAACATTTGTACTTCATAGAACCAAAGCCAGTTTTGTACATGTTGGTAATCTAAGAGATAAAACAGTTTTATTTCATAGAACCAAAGCCAGTTTTGGACATGTTGGTAACTAAAGGGATAAAATAGTTTTATTTCATAGAACCAAAGCCAGTTTTGGACATGTTTATAGATAAAGGGATAAAACAGTTTTATTTCATAGAACCAAAGCCAATTTTGGACATGTTTATAGCTAAAGGTATAAAACAGTTTTATTTCATAGAACCAAAGCCAGTTTTGGACATGTTGGTAACTGAAAGGAATAAAACAGTTTTATTACATAGAACCAGAGCCAGTTTTGGACCTGCTGGTAACTAAAGGGATAACACAGTATTATTTCATAGAACCAAATCCAGTTTTGGACATGTTGATAACTAAAGGGATAAAACAGATTTATTTCATAGAACCAAAGCTAGTTTTGAACATGTTGATAACTAAACGGAAAAAACCGTTTTATTTCATAGAACCAGAACAAGTTTTGGACATGTTGGTAACTAAAGGGATAAAACAGTTTTATTTCATAGAACCAAAGCCAGTTTTGGACATGTTGGTAAATAAAGGAATAAAATAGTTTTATTTCATAGAACCAAAGTCAGTTTTGGACATGTTGGTAACTAAAGTGATAAAACAGTTTTATTTCATAGAACCAAAGCCAGTTTTGGAAATGTTGGTAACTGAAAGGGAAAAAAAAAAAATTATTACATATAACCAAAGCCAGTTTTGGACATGTTGGTAACTAAAGTGATAAAACAGTTTTATTTGATAGAACCAAAGCCAATTTTGGAAATGTTGATAACTACAGGGATAAAACAGTTTTATTTCATAGAACCAAAGCCAGTTTTGGACATGTTGGTAACTGAAAGGGATAAAACAGTTTTATTACTTATAACCAAAGCCAGTTTTGGACATGTTGGTAACTGAAAGGGATAAAACAGTTTTATTTCATAGAACCAAAGCCAGTTTTGGAGATGTTGGTACCTAAAGGGATAAAACAGTTTTATTTCATAGAACCAGAACCAATTTTGGCCAGGTTGATAATTGAAGGGATAAAACAGTTTTATTCCATAGAACCAGAGCTGGTTTTGGCCTGGTTGATAACTAAAGGGCTAAAACGGTTTTACTTCATAGAACCAGAGCTTTTTTTAGCGCTTTGGTAACTAAAGGAATAAAACAATTCTATTTCATAGAACCAGAACCAGTTTTGGACAAGTTGATAACTAAAGGGTTAAAATATTTTTATTTCATAGAACCAAAGCCAATTTTGGTCATGTTGATAACTAAAGGGATAAAACAGTTTTATTTCATAGAACCAGAATACATTTTGGCCGGGTTGATAATTAAATCGATAAAACAGTTTCATTTCATAGAACCAGAGCTGGTTTTGGCTGGGTTGACAACTAAAGGGCTAAAACAGTTTTATTTCATAGAACCAGAGCTTTTTTTAGCTGGTTTAGTAACTAAAGGGATAAAATATTTTAATTCATAGAACCAAAGCCAGTTTTGGACATGTTGGTAACTAAAGGGATACAGCAGTTTTAATTCATAGAACCAAAGCCAGTTTTGGACATGTTGGTAACTGAAAGAGATAAAACAGTTTTATTACATAGAACCAAAGCCAGTTTTGGACATGTTGGTAACTGAAAGGGATAAAACAGTTTTATTTCATAGAACAAAAGCCAGTTTTGCCCGTGTTAATAACTAAAGGGATACAACAGTTTTATTTCATAGAACCAAAGCCAGTTTTGGACATGTTTATAGCTAAAGGATAAAACAGTTTTATTTCATAGAACCAAAGGCAGCTTTGGACATGTTGATAACTAAAGGGATAAAACAGTTTTCTTTCATAGAACCAAAGCCAGTTTTGGACATGTTGGTAACTGAAAGGTATAAAACAGTTGTATTACATATCACCAAAGCCAGTTTTGGACTGTTGGTAACTGAAAGGTATAAAACAGTTTTATTTCATAGAACCAAAGCCAGTTTTGGACATGTTGGTTACTAAACGGATAAAACAGTTTTATTTCATAGAACAAAAACCAATCTTGGACGGGTTGATAATTAAAGGTATACAACAGTTTTATTTCATAGAACCAGAGTTGGTTTTGGCCGGGTTGATAACTAAAGGGCTCAAATAGTTTTATCTCATAGAACCAAAGCCAGTTTGGGACATATTGGTAAATAAAGGGATAAAATAGTTTTATTTCATAGAACCAAAGCCAGTTTTGGCCTGGTTGATAACTGAAGGGATAAAACAGTTTTATTACATAGAACCAAAGCCAGTTTTGGACATGTTTATAACTAAAGGGATAAAACAGTTTTATTTCATAGAACCAAAGCCAATTTTGGACATGTTGATAACTAAAGGGATAAAACAGTTTTATTTCATAGAACCATAACCAATTTTGGCCGGGTTGATAATTGAAGGGATAAAACAGTTTTATTTCATAGAACCAGAGCTGGTTTTGGCCTGGTTGATAACTAAAGGGCTAAAACAGTTTTATTTCATAGAACCAGAGCACTTTTTAGCTGGTTTGGTAACTAAAGGGAAAAAACAATTTTATTTCATAGAACCAGAACCAGTTTTGGACATGTTGATAACTAAAGGGATAAAACATTTTTATTTCATAGAACCAAAGCCAGTTTTGGACATGTTGGTAACAAAATGGATACAACAGTTTTATTTCATAGAACCAGAGCCAGTTTTGGACATGTTGATAACTAAAGGAATAAAACAGTTTTATTTCATAGAACCAAAGTCAGTTTTGGACATGTTGGTAACTAAAGTGATAAAACAGTTTTATTTCATAGAACCAAAGCCAGTTTTGGACACGTTGGTAACTAAAGGGATTAAACAGTTTTATTTCATAGAACCAGAACCAATTTTGACCGGGTTGATAATTAAAGGGATAAAACAGTTTTATTTCATAGAACCAGAGCTTTTTTTAGCGGTTTGGTAACTAAAGGGATAAAACAATTCTATTTTATAGAACCAGAACCAGTTTTGGACATGTTGATAACTAAAGGGATAAAACATTTTTATTACATAGAACCAAAGCCAGTTTTGGACATGTTGATAACTAAAGGGATACAGCAGTTTTATTTCATAGAACCAAAGCCAGTTTGGGACATGTTGGTAACTAAATGGATAAAACAGTTTTATTACATAGAACCAAAGCCAGTTTTGGAAATGTTGGTAACTAAGGGGATACAACAGTTTAATTTCATAGAACCAAAGCCAGTTTTGGACATGTTGGTAACTGAAAGTTATAAAACAGTTTTATTTCAAAGAACCAAAGCCAGTTTTGGACATGTTGGTAACTAAAGTGATAAAACAGTTTTATTTCATAGAACCAAAGCCAGTTTTGGACATGTTGGTAACTAAAGGGATAAAACAGTTTTATTTCATAGAACCAAAGCCAGTTTTGGACATGTTTATAGATAAAGGGATACAACAGTTTTATTTCATAGAACCAAAGCCAGTTTTGGACATGTTGGTAACTAAAGGGATAAAATAGTTTTATTTCATAGAACCAAAGCCAGTTTTGGACCTGTTGATAACTAAAGGGATAAAACAGATTTATTTGATAGAACCAAAGCCAGTTTTGGACATGTTGGTAACTGAAAGGGATAAAACAGTTTTATTACATAGAACCAGAGCCAGTTTTGGACCTGGTGGTAACTAAAGGGATAAAACAGTTTTATTTCATAGAACCAAAGCCAGTTTTGGACATGTTGGTAACTAAAGGGATAAAATAGTTTTATTTCATAGAACCAAAGCCAGTTTCGGACCTGTTGGTAACTAAAGGCAGAAAACAGTTTTATGTCATAGAACCAAAGCCAGTGTTGTACATGTTGGTAACTAAAGAGATAAAACAGTTTTATTTCATAGAACCAAACCCAGTTTTGGACATGTTGCTAAGTAAAGATATAAAACAGTTTTATTTCATAAAACCAAAGCCAGTTTTGGACATGGTGGTAACTAAAGGGATAAAATAGTTTTATTTCATAGAACAAAAGCCAGTTTTGGGAGGGGTGATAACTAAAGGGATGAAACTGTTTTATTACATAGAACCAAAGCCAGTTTTGGACATGTTTATAGCTAAAGGGATAAAACAGTTTTATTTCATAGAACCAAAGCCAATTTTGGACATGTTGATAACTAAAGGGATAAAACAGTTTTATTTCATAGAACCAAAGCCAGTTTTGGACATGTTGGTAACTGAAAGGGATAAAACAGTTTTATTATATATAATCAAAGCCAGTTTTGGACATGTTGGTAACTGAAAGGGATAAAACAGTTTTATTTCATAGAACCAAAGCCAGTTTTGGAGATGTTGGTACCCAAAGGGATAAAACAGTTTTATTTCATAGAATCAACGCTAATTTTGGACATGTTGGTAACTAAAGGGATACAGCAGTTTTATTTCATAGAACCAAAGCCAGTTTTGGACATGTTGATAACTAAAGGAATAAAACAGCTTTATTTCATAGAACCAAAATCAGTTTTGGACATGTTGGTAACTAAAGTGATAAAACAGTTTTATTTCATAGAACCAAAGCCAGTTTTGGACATGTTGGTAACTGAAAGGGATAAAAAAAATTTATTACATATAACCAAAGCCAGTTTTGGACATGTTGGTAACTAAAGGGATTAAACAGTTTTATTTCATAGAACCAGAACCAATTTTCACCGGGTTGATAATTAAAGGGATAAAACAGTTGTATTTCATAGAACCAGAGCTGGTTTTGGCCGTGTTGATAACTAAAGGGCTAAAATAGTTTTATCTCATAGAACCAGAGCTTTTTTAGCTGGTTTAGTAACTAAAGGGATAAAACATTTTAATTCATAGAACCAAAGCCAGTTTTGGACATGTTGGTAACTAAAGGGATAAAACATTTTTATTTCATAGAACCAAAGCCAGTTTGGGACATGTTGGTAACTAAAGGGATAAAACAGTTGTATTACATAGAACCAAAGCCAGTTTTGGACATGTTGGTAACTGAAAGTTATAAAACAGTTTTATTTCATAGAACTAAAGCCAGTTTTGGACATGTTGGTAACTAAAGTGATAAAACAGTTTTATTTCATAGAACCAAAGCCAGTTTTGGACATGTTGGTAACTAAAGGGATAAAACAGTTTTATTTCATATAACCAAAGCCAGTTTAGGACATGTTGATAACTAAAGGGATAAAACAGATTTATTTGATAGAACCAAAGCCAGTTTGGACATGTTAGAAACTGAAAGGGATAAAACAGTTTTATTACATAGAACCAGAGCCAGTTTTGGACCTGGTGGTAACTAAAGGGATAAAACAGTTTTATTTCATAGAACCAAAGCCAGTTTTGGACATGTTGGTAACTAAAGGGATAAAATAGTTTTATTTCATAGAACCAAAGCCAGTTTTGGACATGTTGGTAACTAAAGGGATAAAACAGTTGTATGTCATAGAACCAAAGCCAGTATTGTACATGTTGGTAACTAAAGAGATAAAACAGTTTTATTTCATAGAACCAAACCCAGTTTTGGACATGTTGCTAAGTAAAGATATAAAACAGTTTTATTTCATAAAACCAAAGCCAGTTTTGGACATGGTGGTAACTAAAGGGATAAAATAGTTTTATTTCATAGAACAAAAGCCAGTTTTGGGAGGGGTGATAACTAAAGGGATGAAACAGTTTTATTACATAGAACCAAAGCCAGTTTTGGACATGTTTATAGCTAAAGGGATAAAACAGTTTTATTTCATAGAACCAAAGCCAATTTTGGACATGTTGATAACTAAAGGGATAAAACAGTTTTATTTCATAGAACCAAAGCCAGTTTTGGACATGTTGGTAACTGAAAGGGATAAAACAGTTTTATTATATATAATCAAAGCCAGTTTTGGACATGTTGGTAACTGAAAGGGATAAAACAGTTTTATTTCATAGAACCAAAGCCAGTTTTGGAGATGTTGGTACCCAAAGGGATAAAACAGTTTTATTTCATAGAATCAACGCTAATTTTGGACATGTTGGTAACTAAAGGGATACAGCAGTTTTATTTCATAGAACCAAAGCCAGTTTCGGACCTGTTGGTAACTAAAGGCAGAAAACAGTTTTATGTCATAGAACCAAAGCCAGTGTTGTACATGTTGGTAACTAAAGAGATAAAACAGTTTTATTTCATAGAACCAAACCCAGTTTTGGACATGTTGCTAAGTAAAGATATAAAACAGTTTTATTTCATAAAACCAAAGCCAGTTTTGGACATGGTGGTAACTAAAGGGATAAAATAGTTTTATTTCATAGAACAAAAGCCAGTTTTGGGAGGGGTGATAACTAAAGGGATGAAACAGTTTTATTACATAGAACCAAAGCCAGTTTTGGACATGTTTATAGCTAAAGGGATAAAACAGTTTTATTTCATAGAACCAAAGCCAATTTTGGACATGTTGATAACTAAAGGGATAAAACAGTTTTATTTCATAGAACCAAAGCCAGTTTTGGACATGTTGGTAACTGAAAGGGATAAAACAGTTTTATTATATATAATCAAAGCCAGTTTTGGACATGTTGGTAACTGAAAGGGATAAAACAGTTTTATTTCATAGAACCAAAGCCAGTTTTGGAGATGTTGGTACCCAAAGGGATAAAACAGTTTTATTTCATAGAATCAACGCTAATTTTGGACATGTTGGTAACTAAAGGGATACAGCAGTTTTATTTCATAGAACCAAAGCCAGTTTTGGACATGTTGATAACTAAAGGAATAAAACAGCTTTATTTCATAGAACCAAAATCAGTTTTGGACATGTTGGTAACTAAAGTGATAAAACAGTTTTATTTCATAGAACCAAAGCCAGTTTTGGACATGTTGGTAACTGAAAGGGATAAAAAAAATGTATTACATGTAACCAAAGCCAGTTTTGGACATGTTGGTAACTAAAGGGATTAAACAGTTTTATTTCATAGAACCAGAACCAATTTTGACCGGGTTGATAATTAAAGGGATAAAACAGTTGTATTTCATAGAACCAGAGCTGGTTTTGGCCGTGTTGATAACTAAAGGGCTAAAACAGTTTTATCTCATAGAACCAGAGCTTTTTTAGCTGGTTTAGTAACTAAAGGGATAAAACATTTTAATTCATAGAACCAAAGCCAGTTTTGGACATGTTGGTAACTAAAGGGATAAAACATTTTTATTTCATAGAACCAAAGCCAGTTTGGGACATGTTGGTAACTAAAGGGATAAAACAGTTTTATTACATAGAACCAAAGCCAGTTTTGGACATGTTGGTAACTGAAAGTTATAAAACAGTTTTATTTCATAGAACTAAAGCCAGTTTTGGACATGTTGGTAACTAAAGTGATAAAACAGTTTTATTTCATAGAACCAAAGCGAGTTTTGGACATGTTGGTAACTAAAGGGATAAAACAGTTTTATTTCATATAACCAAAGCCAGTTTAGGACATGTTGATAACTAAAGGGATAAAACAGATTTATTTGATAGAACCAAAGCCAGTTTGGACATGTTAGAAACTGAAAGGGATAAAACAGTTTTATTACATAGAACCAGAGCCAGTTTTGGACCTGGTGGTAACTAAAGGGATAAAACAGTTTTATTTCATAGAACCAAAGCCAGTTTTGGACATGTTGGTAACTAAAGGGATAAAATAGTTTTATTTCATAGAACCAAAGCCAGTTTTGTACATGTTGTTAACTAAAGGGATAAAACAGTTTTATGTCATAGAACCAAAGCCAGTATTGTACATGTTGGTAACTAAAGAGATAAAACAGTTTTATTTCATAGAACCAAACCCAGTTTTGGACATGTTGGTAAGTAAAGATATAAAACAGTTTCATTTCATAAAACCAAAGCCAGTTTTGGACATGGTGGTAACTAAAGGGATGAAATAGTTTTATTTCATAGAACAAAAGCCAGTTTTGGGAGGGGTGATAACTAAAGGGATAAAACAGTTTTATTACATAGAACCAAAGCCAGTTTTGGACATGTTTATAGCTAAAGGGATAAAACAGTTTTATTTCATAGAACCAAAGCCAGTTTTAGACATGTTGGTAACTGAAAGGGATAAGGCAGGTTTATTTCATTGAACCAAAGCCAGTTTTGGACATGTTGGTAACTGAAAGTGATAAAACAGTTTTATTACATAGAACCAGAGCCAGTGTTGGACCTGTTGGTAACTAAAGGGATAAGACAGTATTATTTCATAGAACCAAATCCAGTTTTGGACATGTTGATAACTAAAGGGATAAAACAGATTTATTTCATAGAACCAAAGCCAGTTTTGGACATGTTGATAACTAAACGGATAAAACCGTTTTATTTCATAGAACCAGAACCAGTTTTGGACATATTGGTAACTAAAGGGATAAAACAGTATTATTTCATAGAACCAAATCCAGTTTTGGACATGTTGATAACTAAAGGGATACAACAGTTTTATTTCATAGAACCAAAGCCAGTTTTGGACATGTTGGTAACTGAAAGGGATAAAAAAAATTTATTACATATAACCAAAGCCAGTTTTGGACATGTTGGTAACTAAAGGGATTAAACAGTTTTATTTCATAGAACCAGAGCACTTTTTAGCTGGTTTGGTAACTAAAGGGAAAAAACAATTTTATTTCATAGAACCAGAGCCAGTTTTGGACATGTTGATAACTAAAGGAATAAAACAGATTTATTTCATAGAACCAAAGTCAGTTTTGGACATGTTGGTAACTAAAGTGATAAAACAGTTTTATTTCATAGAACCAAAGCCAGTTTTGGACATGTTGGTAACTGAAAGGGATAAAAAAAATTTATTACATAGAACCAAAGCCAGTTTTGGACACGTTGGTAACTAAAGGGATTAAACAGTTTTATTTCATAGAACCAGAGCTTTTTTTAGCGGTTTGCTAACTAAAGGGATAAAACAACTCTATTTTATAGAACCAGAACCAGTCTTGGACATGTTGATAACTAAAGGGATAAAACATTTTTATTTCATAGAACCAAAGCCAGTTGAGGACATGTTGGTAACTAAAGGGATAAAACAGTTTTATTTCATAGAACCAAAGCCAATTTGGGACATGTTGGTAACTAAAGGGATAAAACAGTTTTATTTCATAGAACCAAAGCCAGTTTGGGACATGTTGGTAACTAAAGGGATAAAACAGTTTTATTACATAGAACCAAAGCCAGTTTTGGACATGTTGGTAACTAAGGGGATACAACAGTTTAATTTCATAGAACCAAAGGAAGTTTTGGACATGTTGGTAACTAAAGGGATACAGCAGTTTTATTTCATAGAACCAAAGCCAGTTTTGGACATGTTGGTAACTGAAAGTTATAAAACAGTTTTATTTCATAGAACCAAAGCCAGTTTTGGACATGTTGGTAACTAAAGTGATAAAACAGTTTTATTTCATAGAACCAAAGCCAGTTTTGGACATGTTGGTAACTAAAGGGATAAAACAGTTTTATTTCATAGAACCAAAGCCAGTTTTGGACATGTTGATAACTAAAGGGATAAAACAGATTTATTTGATAGAACCAAAGCCAGTTTTGGACATGTTGGTAACTGAAAGGGATAAAACAGTTTTATTTCATAGAACCAAAGCCAGTTTTGGACATGTTGGTAACTAAAGGGATACAACAGTTTTATTTCATAGAACCAAAGCCAGTTTTGGACATGTTGATAACTAAAGGGATAAAACAGATTTATTTGATAGAACCAAAGCCAGTTTTGGACATTTTGGTAACTGAAAGGGATAAAACAGTTTTATTACATAGAACCAGAGCCACTTTTGGACCTGGTGGTAACTAAAGGGATAAAACAGTTTCATTTCATAGAATCAAAGCCAGTTTTGGACATGTTGGTAACTAAAGGGATAAAATAGTTTTATTTCATAGAACCAAAGCCAGTTTTGGACCTGTTGGTAACTAAAGGGATAAAACAGTTTTATGTCATAGAACCAAAGCCAGTGTTGTACATGTTAGTAACTAAAGAGATAAAACAATTTTATTTCATAGAACCAAACCCAGTTTTGGACATGTTGGTAAGTAAAGATATAAAACAGTTTTATTTCATAAAACCAAAGCCAGTTTTGGACATGGTGGTAACTAAAGGGATAAAATAGTTTTATTTCATAGAACAAAAGCCAGTTTTGGGAGGGGTGATAACTAAAGGGATAAAACAGTTTTATTACATAGAACCAAAGCCAGTTTTGGACATGTTGGTAACTGAAAGGGATAAAACAGTTTTATTATATATAACCAAAGCGGTGGATTGGCAGTATCGGTAGAGGTTCGGACGCCATGCTTTGATGCATAGAGTTACGGCCCTTGCTATTCTGAGTTCAAATCCCGCCGAGGTTAACTTTGCCTTTCATCCTTACGGGGTCGATAAAATAAAGTACCAGTAATGTACTGGATAATTTCTGGCCTTGTGCCAATAGTAGAAACAATTATATATAACCAAAGCCAGTTTTGGACATGTTGGTAACTAAAAGGGATAAAACAGTTTTATTTCATAGAACCAACGCCAGTTTTGGACATGTTGGTAACTAAAGGGATAAAACAGATTTATTTGATAGAAGCAAAGCCAGTTTTGTACATGTTGGTAACTGAAAGGGATAAAACAGTTTTATTACATAGAACCAGAGCCAGTTTTGGACCTGGTGGCAACTAAAGGGATAAAAAAGTTTTATTTCATAGAACCAAAGCCAGTTTTGGACATGTTGGTAACTAAAGGGATAAAATAGTTTTATTTCAAAGAACCAAAGCCAGTTTTGGACATGTTGGTAACTAAAGGGATAAAACAGTTTTATGTCATAGAACCAAAGCCAGTATTGTACATGTTGGTAACTAAAAGAGATAAAACAGTTTTATTTCATAGAACCAAACCCAGTTTTGGACATGTTGGTAAGTAAAGATATAAAACAGTTTCATTTCATAAAACCAAAGCCAGTTTTGGACATGGTGGTAACTAAAGGGATAAAATAGTTTTATTTCATAGAACAAAAGCCAGTTTTGGGAGGGGTGATAACTAAAGGGATAAAACAGTTTTATTAAATAGAACCAAAGCCAGTTTTGGACCTGTTGGTAACTAAAGGGATAAAACAGTATTATTTCATAGAACCAAATCCAGTTTTGGACATGTTGATAACTAAAGGGATAAAACAGATTTATTTCATAGAACCAAAGCCAGTTTTGGCCGGGTTTATAACTAAATGTATACAACAGTTTTATTACATAGGACCAAAGCCAATTTTGGAAATGTTGATAACTAAAGGGATAAAACAGTATTATTTCATAGAACCAAAGCCAGTTTTGGACATGTTGGTAACTGAAAGGGATAAAACAGTATTATTTCATAGAACCAAAGCCAGTTTTGGAGATGTTGGTAACTAAAAGGATTAAACAGTTTTATTTCATAGAACCAGAACCAATTTTGGCCGGGTTGATAACTAAAGGGCTAAAACAGTTTTATTTCATAGAACCAGAGCTCTTTTTAGCTGTTTTGGTAACTAAAGGGATAAAACAATTTTATTTCATAGAACCAGTACCAGTTTTGGACATGTTGATAACTAAAGGGATAAAACATTTTTATTTCATAGAACGAAAGCCAGTTTTGGACATGTTGGTAACTAAAGGGATAAAACAGTTGTATTTCATAGAACCAGAGCCAGTTTTGGACATGTTGGTAACTGAAAGGGATAAAACAGTTTTATTTCATCGAACCAGAGCTGGTTTTGGCCGGGTTGATAACTAAAGGGCTAAAATAGTTTTATTTCATAGAACCAAAGCCAGTTTTGGACATATTGGTAAATAAAGGGATACAATAGTTTTATTTCAATAGAACCAAAGCCAGTTTTGGGCTGGTTGATAACTAAAGGGATAAAACAGTTTTATTACATAGAACCAAAGCCAGTTTTGGACATGTTGATTACTAAAGGGATAAAACAGTTTTATCCCATAGAACCAAAGCCAGTGTTGGACATGTTGGTAACTGAAAGGGATAAAACAGTTTTATGATATATAACCAAAGCCAGTTTTGGACATGTTGGTAACTGAAAGGGATAAAACAGTTTTATTTCATAGAACTAAAGCCAGTTTTGGATATGTTGGTAACTAAAGTGATAAAACAGTTTTATTTCATAGAACCAAAGCCAGTTTGGGACATGTTGGTAACTAAAGGGATAAAACAGTTTTATTTCATAGAACCAAAGCCAGTTTTGGACATGTTGATAACTAAAGGGATAAAACATTTATTTGATAGAACCAAAGCCAGTTTTGGACATGTTGGTAACTGAAAGGGATAAAACAGTTTTATTACATAGAACCAGAGCCAGTTTTGGACCTGGTGGTAACTAAAGGGATAAAACAGTTTTATTTCATAGAACCAAAGCCAGTTTTGGACATGTTGGTAACTAAAGGGATAAAATAGTTTTATTTCATAAAGCCAAAGCCAGTTTTGGACATGGTGGTAACTAAAGGGATAAAATAGTTTTATTACATAGAACCAAACCCAGTTTTGGACATGTTGGTAAGCAAAGATATAAAACAGTTTCATTTCATAAAACCAAAGCCAGTTTTAGACATGTTGGTAACTGAAAGGGATAACACAGGTTTATTTCATTGAACCAAAGCCAGTTTTGGACATGTTGGTAACTAAAAGTGATAAAACAGTTTTATTACATAGAACCAGAGCCAGTTTTGGTCCTGTTGGTAACTAAAGGGATAAAACTGTATTATTTCATAGAACCAAATCCAGTTTTGGACATGTTTATAACTAAAGGGATAAAACAGATTTATTTCATAGAACCAAAGCCAGTTTTGGACATGTTGATAACTGAAAGGGATAAAACAGTTTTATTTCATAGAATCAAAGCCAGTTTTGGAGATGTTGGTAACTAAAAGGATTAAACAGTTTTATTTCATAGAACCAGAACCAATTTTGGCCGGGTTGATAATTGAAGGGATAAAACAGTTTTATTTCATAGAACCAGAGCTGGTTTTGGCCTGGTTGATAACTAAAGTGCTAAAACAGTTTTATTTCATAGAACCAGAGCTCTTTTTAGCTTGTTTGGTAACTAAAGGGATAAAACAATTTTATTTCATAGAACCAGAACCAGTTTTGGACATGTTGATAACTAAAGGGATAAAACATTTTTATTTCATAGAACCAAAGCCAGTTTTGGACATGTTGGTAACTAAAGGGATAAAACAGTTTTATTTCAAAGAACCAAAGCCAGTTTTGGACATGTTGGTAACTAAAGGGATAAAACAGTTTTATTTCATAGAACCAGAGCCAGTTTTGGACATGTTTGTAACTGAAAGGGATAAAACAGTTTTATTTCATAGAACCAAAGTCATTTTGGACATGTTGGTAACTGAAAGGGATAAAACAAATGTATTACATATACCCAAAGCCAGTTTTGGACATGTTGGTAACTGAAAGGGATAAAACAGTTTTATTTCATAGAACCAAAGCCAGTTTTTGACATGTTGGTAACTAAAGGGATTAAACAGTTTTATTTCATAGAACCAGAACCAATTTTGGACGGGTTGATAATTAAAGGTATACAACAGATTTATTTCATCGAACCAGAGCTGGTTTTGGCCGGGTTGATAACTAAAGGGCTAAAATAGTTTTATTTCATAGAACCAAAGCCAGTTTTGGACATATTGGTAAATAAAGGGATACAATAGTTTTATTTCAATAGAACCAAAGCCAGTTTTGGGCTGGTTGATAACTAAAGGGATAAAACAGTTTTATTACATAGAACCAAAGCCAGTTTTGGACATGTTGATTACTAAAGGGATAAAACAGTTTTATTCCATAGAACCAAAGCCAGTTTTGGACATGTTGGTAACTGAAAGGGATAAAACAGTTTTATGATATATAACCAAAGCCAGTTTTGGACATGTTGGTAACTGAAAGGGATAAAACAGTTTTATTTCATAGAACTAAAGCCAGTTTTGGATATGTTGGTAACTAAAGTGATAAAACAGTTTTATTTCATAGAACCAAAGCCAGTTTTGGACATGTTGGTAACTAAAGGGATAAAACAGTTTTATTTCATAGAACCAAAGCCAGTTTTGGACATGTTGATAACTAAAGGGATAAAACATTTATTTGATAGAACCAAAGCCAGTTTTGGACATGTTGGTAACTGAAAGGGATAAAACAGTTTTATTACATAGAACCAGAGCCAGTTTTGGACCTGGTGGTAACTAAAGGGATAAAACAGTTTTATTTCATAGAACCAAAGCCAGTTTTGGACATGTTGGTAACTAAAGGGATAAAATAGTTTTATTTCATAAAGCCAAAGCCAGTTTTGGACATGGTGGTAACTAAAGGGATAAAATAGTTTTATTTCATAGAACCAAACCCAGTTTTGGACATGTTGGTAAGCAAAGATATAAAACAGTTTCATTTCATAAAACCAAAGCCAGTTTTAGACATGTTGGTAACTGAAAGGGATAACACAGGTTTATTTCATTGAACCAAAGCCAGTTTTGGACATGTTGGTAACTAAAAGTGATAAAACAGTTTTATTACATAGAACCAGAGCCAGTTTTGGTCCTGTTGGTAACTAAAGGGATAAAACTGTATTATTTCATAGAACCAAATCCAGTTTTGGACATGTTTATAACTAAAGGGATAAAACAGATTTATTTCATAGAACCAAAGCCAGTTTTGGACATGTTGATAACTGAAAGGGATAAAACAGTTTTATTTCATAGAATCAAAGCCAGTTTTGGAGATGTTGGTAACAAAAAGGATTAAATAGTTTTATTTCATAGAACCAGAACCAATTTTGGCCGGGTTGATAATTGAAGGGATAAAACAGTTTTATTTCATAGAACCAGAGCTGGTTTTGGCCTGGTTGATAACTAAAGTGCTAAAACAGTTTTATTTCATAGAACCAGAGCTCTTTTTAGCTTGTTTGGTAACTAAAGGGATAAAACAATTTTATTTCATAGAACCAGAACCAGTTTTGGACATGTTGATAACTAAAGGGATAAAACATTTTTATTTCATAGAACCAAAGCCAGTTTTGGACATGTTGGTAACTAAAGGGATAAAACAAATGTATTACATATAACCAAAGCCAGTTTTGGACATGTTGGTAACTGAAAGGGATAAAACAGTTTTATTTCATAGAACCAAAGCCAGTTTTTGACATGTTGGTAACTAAAGGGATTAAGCAGTTTTATTTCATAGAACCAGAACCAATTTTGGACGGGTTGATAATTAAAGGTATACAACAGTTTTATTTCATAGAACCAGAGCTGGTTTTGGCCGGGTTGATAACTAAAGGGCTAAAATTGTTTTATTTCATAGAACCAAAGCCAGTTTTGGACATATTCGTAAATAAAGGGATAAAATAGTTTTAATTCATAGAACCAAAGCCAGTTTTGGCCTGGTTGATAACTAAAGGGATAAAACAGTTTTATTACATAGAACCAAAGCCAGTTTTGGACATGTTTATAGCTAAAGGGATAAAACATTTTTATTTCATAGAACCAAAGCCAATTTTGGACATGTTGATAACTAAAGGGATAAAACAGTTTTATTTCATAGAACCAAAGCCAGTTGAGGACATGTTGATAACAAAAGGGATAAAACTGTTTTATTTCATAGAACCATAACCAATTTTGGCCGGGTTGATAATTGAAGGGATAAAACAGTTTTATTTCATAGAACCAGAGCTGGTTTTGGCCTGGTTGATAACTAAAGGGCTAAAACAGTTTTATTTCATAGAACCAGAGCACTTTTTAGCTGGTTTGGTAACTAAAGGGAAAAAACAATTTTATTTCATAGAACCAGAACCAGTTTTGGACATGTTGATAAATAAAGGGATAAAACAGTTTTATTTCATAGAACCGAAGCCAGTTTTGGACATGTTGGTAACAAAAGGGATACAACAGTTTTATTTCATAGAACCAGAGCCAGTTTTGGAAATGTTGATAACTAAAGGAATAAAACAGTTTTATTTCATAGAACCAAAGTCACTTTTGGATATGTTGGTAACTAAAGTGATAAAACAGTTTTGTTACATAGAACCAAAGCCAGTTTTGGACACGTTGGTAACTAAAGGGATTAAACAGTTTTATTTCATAGAACCAGAACCAATTTTGACCGGGTTGATAATTAACGGGATAAAACAGTTTTATTTCATAGAACCAGAGCTGGTTTTGGCCGTGTTGATAACTAAAGTGCTAAAACAGTTTTATTTCATAGAACCAGAGCTCTTTTTAGCTTGTTTGGTAACTAAAGGGATAAAACAATTTTATTTCATAGAACCAGAACCAGTTTTGGACATGTTGATAACTAAAGGGATAAAACATTTTTATTTCATAGAACCAAAGCCAGTTTTGGACATGTTGGTAACTAAAGGGATAAAACAAATGTATTACATATAACCAAAGCCAGTTTTGGACATGTTGGTAACTGAAAGGGATAAAACAGTTTTATTTCATAGAACCAAAGCCAGTTTTTGACATGTTGGTAACTAAAGGTATTAAGCAGTTTTATTTCATAGAACCAGAACCAATTTTGGACGGGTTGATAATTAAAGGTATACAACAGTTTTATTTCATAGAACCAGAGCTGGTTTTGGCCGGGTTGATAACTAAAGGGCTAAAATTGTTTTATTTCATAGAACCAAAGCCAGTTTTGGACATATTCGTAAATAAAGGGATAAAATAGTTTTAATTCATAGAACCAAAGCCAGTTTTGGCCTGGTTGATAACTAAAGGGATAAAACAGTTTTATTACATAGAACCAAAGCCAGTTTTGGACATGTTTATAGCTAAAGGGATAAAACATTTTTATTTCATAGAACCAAAGCCAATTTTGGACATGTTGATAACTAAAGGGATAAAACCGTTTTATTTCATAGAACCAAAGCCAGTTGAGGACATGTTGATAACAAAAGGGATAAAACTGTTTTATTTCATAGAACCATAACCAATTTTGGCCGGGTTGATAATTGAAGGGATAAAACAGTTTTATTTCATAGAACCAGAGCTGGTTTTGGCCTGGTTGATAACTAAAGGGCTAAAACAGTTTTATTTCATAGAACCAGAGCACTTTTTAGCTGGTTTGGTAACTAAAGGGAAAAAACAATTTTATTTCATAGAACCAGAACCAGTTTTGGACATGTTGATAAATAAAGGGATAAAACATTTTTATTTCATAGAACCGAAGCCAGTTTTGGACATGTTGGTAACAAAAGGGATACAACAGTTTTATTTCATAGAACCAGAGCCAGTTTTGGACATGTTGATAACTAAAGGAATAAAACAGTTTTATTTCATAGAACCAAAGTCAGTTTTGGACATGTTGGTAACTAAAGGGATTAAGCAGTTTTATTTCATAGAACCAGAACCAATTTTGGACGGGTTGATAATTAAAGGTATACAACAGTTTTATTTCATAGAACCAGAGCTGGTTTTGGCCGGGTTGATAACTAAAGGGCTAAAATTGTTTTATTTCATAGAACCAAAGCCAGTTTTGGACATATTCGTAAATAAAGGGATAAAATAGTTTTAATTCATAGAACCAAAGCCAGTTTTGGCCTGGTTGATAACTAAAGGGATAAAACAGTTTTATTACATAGAACCAAAGCCAGTTTTGGACATGTTTATAGCTAAAGGGATAAAACATTTTTATTTCATAGAACCAAAGCTAATTTTGGACATGTTGATAACTAAAGGGATAAAACAGTTTTATTTCATAGAACCAAAGCCAGTTGAGGACATGTTGATAACAAAAGGGATAGAACTGTTTTATTTCATAGAACCATAACCAATTTTGGCCGGGTTGATAATTGAAGGGATAAAACAGTTTTATTTCATAGAACCAGAGCTGGTTTTGGCCTGGTTGATAACTAAAGGGCTAAAACAGTTTTATTTCATAGAACCAGAGCACTTTTTAGCTGGTTTGGTAACTAAAGGGAAAAAACAATTTTATTTCATAGAACCAGAACCAGTTTTGGACATGTTGATAAATAAAGGGATAAAACATTTTTATTTCATAGAACCGAAGCCAGTTTTGGACATGTTGGTAACAAAATGGATACAACAGTTTTATTTCATAGAACCAGAGCCAGTTTTGGACATGTTGATAACTAAAGGAATAAAACAGTTTTATTTCATAGAACCAAAGTCAGTTTTGGACATGTTGGTAACTAAAGTGATAAAACAGTTTTGTTACATAGAACCAAAGCCAGTTTTGGACACGTTGGTAACTAAAGGGATTAAACAGTTTTATTTCATAGAACCAGAACCAATTTTGACCGGGTTGATAATTAACGGGATAAAACAGTTTTATTTCATAGAACCAGAGCTGGTTTTGGCCGTGTTGATAACTAAAGTGCTAAAACAGTTTTATTTCATAGAACCAGAGCTCTTTTTAGCTTGTTTGGTAACTAAAGGGATAAAACAATTTTATTTCATAGAACCAGAACCAGTTTTGGACATGTTGATAACTAAAGGGATAAAACATTTTTATTTCATAGAACCAAAACCAGTTTTGGACATGTTGGTAACTAAAGGGATAAAACAAATGTATTACATATAACCAAAGCCAGTTTTGGACATGTTGGTAACTGAAAGGGATAAAACAGTTTTATTTCATAGAACCAAAGCCAGTTTTTGACATGTTGGTAACTAAAGGGATTAAGCAGTTTTATTTCATAGAACCAGAACCAATTTTGGACGGGTTGATAATTAAAGGTATACAACAGTTTTATTTCATAGAACCAGAGCTGGTTTTGGCCGGGTTGATAACTAAAGGGCTAAAATTGTTTTATTTCATAGAACCAAAGCCAGTTTTGGACATATTCGTAAATAAAGGGATAAAATAGTTTTAATTCATAGAACCAAAGCCAGTTTTGGCCTGGTTGATAACTAAAGGGATAAAACAGTTTTATTACATAGAACCAAAGCCAGTTTTGGACATGTTTATAGCTAAAGGGATAAAACATTTTTATTTCATAGAACCAAAGCCAATTTTGGACATGTTGATAACTAAAGGGATAAAACAGTTTTATTTCATAGAACCAAAGCCAGTTGAGGACATGTTGATATCAAAAGGGATAAAACTGTTTTATTTCATAGAACCATAACCAATTTTGGCCGGGTTGATAATTGAAGGGATAAAACAGTTTTATTTCATAGAACCAGAGCTGGTTTTGGCCTGGTTGATAACTAAAGGGCTAAAACAGTTTTATTTCATAGAACCAGAGCACTTTTTAGCTGGTTTGGTAACTAAAGGGAAAAAACAATTTTATTTCATAGAACCAGAACCAGTTTTGGACATGTTGATAAATAAAGGGATAAAACATTTTTATTTCATAGAACCGAAGCCAGTTTTGGACATGTTGGTAACAAAAGGGATACAACAGTTTTATTTCATAGAACCAGAGCCAGTTTTGGACATGTTGATAACTAAAGGAATAAAACAGTTTTATTTCATAGAACCAAAGTCAGTTTTGGACATGTTGGTAACTAAAGTGATAAAACAGTTTTGTTACATAGAACCAAAGCCAGTTTTGGACACGTTGGTAACTAAAGGGATTAAACAGTTTTATTTCATAGAACCAGAACCAATTTTGACCGGGTTGATAATTAAAGGGATAAAACAGTTTTATTTCATAGAACCAGAGCTGGTTTTGGCCGTGTTGATAACTAAAGTGCTAAAACAGTTTTATTTCATAGAACCAGAGCTTTTTTTAGCGGTTTGGAAACTAAAGGGATAAAACAATTCTATTTCATAGAACCAGAACCAGTTTTGGACATGTTGATAACTAAAGGGATAAAACATTTTTATTTCATAGAACCTAAGCCAGTTTTGGACATGTTGGTAACTAAAGGGATAAAACAGTTTTATTACATAGAACCAAAGCCAGTTTTGGACATGTTGGTAACTAAGGGGATACAACAGTTTAATTTCATAGAACCAAAGCTAGTTTTGGACATGTTGTTAACTAAAGGGATACAGCAGTTTTATTTCATAGAACCTAAGCCAGTTTTGGACATGTTGGTAACTGAAAGTTATAAAACAATTTTTATTTCATAGAATCAAAGCCAGTTTTGGACATGTTGATAACTAAAGTGATAAAACAGTTTTATCTCATAGAACCAAAGCCAGTTTTGGACATGTTGGTAACTAAAGGGATAAAACAGTTTTATTTCATAGAACCAAAGCCAGTTTTGGACATGCTGATAACTAAAGGGATAAAACAGATTTATTTGATAGAACCAAAGCCAGTTTTGGACATGTTGGTAACTGAAAGGGATAAAACAGTTGTATTACATAGAAACAGAGCCAGTTTTGGACCTGTTGGTATCTAAAGGGATAAAACAGTTTTATTTCATAGAACCAAAGCCAGTTTTGGACATGGTGGTAACTAAAGGGATAACATTTTTTATTTCATAGAACAAAAGCCAGTTTTGGGAGGGGTGATAACTAAAGGGATAAAACACTTTTATTACATAGAACCAAAGCCAGTTTTGAACATGTTTATAGCTAAAGGGATAAAACAGTTTTATTTCATAGAACCAAAGCCAATTTTGGACATGTTGATAACTAAAGGGATAAAACAGTTTTATTTCATAGAACCAAAGCCAGTTTTGGACATGCTGGTAACTGAAAGGGATAAAACGGTTTTATTATGTATAACCAAAGCCAGTTTTGGACATGTTGGTAACTGAAAGGGATAAAACAGTTTTATTTCATAAAACCAAAGCCAGTTTTGGACATGGTGGTAACTAAAGGGATAAAATAGTTTTATTTCATAGAACAAAAGCCAGTTTTGGGAGGGGTGATAACTAAAGGGATAAAACACTTTTATTACATAGAACCAAAGCCAGTTTTGGACATGTTTATAGCTAAAGGGATAAAACAATTTTATTTCATAGAACCAAAGCCAATTTTGGACATGTTGATAACTAAAGGGATAAAACAGTTTTATTTCATAGAACCAAAGCCAGTTTTGGACATGCTGGTAACTGAAAGGGATAAAACGGTTTTATTATATATAACCAAAGCCAGTTTTGGACATGTTGGTAACTGAAAGGGATAAAACAGTTTTATTTCATAGAACCAAAGCCAGTTTTGGAGATGTTGGTACCTAAAGGGATAAAACAGTTTTATTTCATAGAACCAAAGTCAGTTTTGGACATGTTGGTAACTAAAGTGATAAAACAGTTTTATTTCATAGAACCAAAGCCAGTTTTGGACATGTTGGTAACTGAAAGGGATGAAAAAATTTTATTACATATCACCATAGCCAGTTTTGGACATGTTGGTAACTAAAGGGATTAAACAGTTTTATTTCATAGAACCAGAACCAATTTTGACCGGGTTGATAATTAAAGGGATAAAACAATTTTATTTCATAGAACCAGAGCTGGTTTTGGCCGTGTTGATAACTAAAGGTCTAAAACAGTTTTATTTCATAGAACCAGAGCTTTTTTTAGCGGTTTGGTAACTAAAGGGATAAAACAATTCTATTTCATAGAACCAGAACCAGTTTTGGACATGTTGATAACTAAAGGGATAAGACATTTTTATTTCATAGAACCAAAGCCAGTTTGGGACATGTTGGTAACTAAAGGGATAAAACAGTTTTATTACATAGAACCAAAGCCAGTTTTGGACATGTTGGTAACTAAGGGGATACAACAGTTTAATTTCGTAGAACCAAAGCTAGTTTTGGACATGTTGGTAACTAAAGGGATACAGAATTTTTATTTCATAGAACCAAAGCCAGTTTTGGACATGTTGGTAACTGAAAGTTATAAAACTGTTTTATTTCATAGAACCAAAGCCAGTTTTGGACCCGGTGGTAACTAAAGGGATAAAACAGTTTTATTTCATAGAACCAAAGCCAGTATTGTACATGTTGGTAACTAAAGAGATAAAACAGTTTTATTTCATAGAAACAAACCCAGTTTTGGACATGTTGGTAAGTAAAGATATAAAACAGTTTCATTTCATAAAACCAAAGCCAGTTTTGGACATGTTGAAAACTAAAGGGATAAAACAGATTTATTTGATAGAACCAAAGCCAGTTTTGGACATGTTGGTAACTGAAAGGGATAAAACAGTTTTATTACATAGAACCAGAGCCAGTTTTGGACCCGGTGGTAACTAAAGGGATAAAACAGTTTTATTTCATAGAACCAAAGCCAGTATTGTACATGTTGGTAACTAAAGAGATAAAACAGTTTTATTTCATAGAACCAAACCCAGTTTTGGACATGTTGGTAAGTAAAGATATAAAACAGTTTCATTTCATAAAACCAAAGCCAGTTTTGGACATGTTGAAAACTAAAGGGATAAAACAGATTTATTTGATAGAACCAAAGCCAGTTTTGGACATGTTGGTAACTGAAAGGGATAAAACAGTTTTATTACATAGAACCAGAGCCAGTTTTGGACCCGGTGGTAACTAAAGGGATAAAACAGTTTTATTTCATAGAACCAAAGCCAGTATTGTACATGTTGGTAACTAAAGTGATAAAACAGTTTTATTTCATAGAACCAAACCCAGTTTTGGACATGTTGGTAAGTAAAGATATAAAACAGTTTCATTTCATAAAACCAAAGCCAGTTTTGGACATGGTGTTAACTAAAGGGATAAAATAGTTTTATTTCATAGAACAAAAGCCAGTTTTGGGAGGGGTGATAACTAAAGGGATAAAACAGTTTTATTACATAGAACCAAAGCCAGTTTTAGACATGTTGGTAACTGAAAGGGATAAGACAGGTTTATTTCATTGAACCAAAGCCAGTTTTGGACATGTTGGTAATTGAAAGTGATAAAACAGTTTTATTACATAGAACCAGAGCCAGTTTTGGACCTGTTGGTAATTAAGGGATAAAACAGTATTATTTCATAGAACCAAAGCCAGTTTTGGACATGTTGATAACTAAACGGAAAAAACCGTTTTATTTCATAGAACCAGAACCAGTTTTGGACATGTTGGTAACTAAAGGGATACAACAGTTTTATTTCATAGAACCAAAGCCTGTTTTGGACATGTTGGTAAATAAAGGGATAAAATAGTTTTATTTCATAGAACCAAAGCCAGTTTTGGCCGGGTTGATAACTAAAGGGATAAAACAGTTTTATTACATAGGACCAAAGCCAGTTTTGGACATGTTTATAGCTAAAGGGATAAAACAGTTTTATTTCATAGAACCAAAGCCAATTTTGGACATGTTGATAACTAAAAGGATTAAACAGTTTTATTTCATAGAACCAGAACCAATTTTGGCCGGGTTGATAATTGAAGGGATAAAACAGTTTTATTTCATAGAACCAGAGCTGGTTTTGGTCTGGTTGATAACTAAAGGGCTAAAACAGTTTTATTTCATAGAACCAGAGTTCTTTTTAGCTGGTTTGGTAACTAAATGGATAAAACAATTTTATTTCATAGAACCAGAACCAGTTTTGGACATGTTGATAACTAAAGGGATAAAACATTTTTATTTCATAGAACCAAAGCCAGTTTTGGACATGTTGGTAACTAAAGGGATAAAACAGTTTTATTTCATAGAACCAAAGCCAGTTTTGGACATGTTGGTAACTGAAAGGGATAAAACAAATGTATTACATATAACCAAAGCCAGTTTTGGACATGTTGGTAACTGAAAGGGATAAAACAGTTTTATTTCATAGAACCAAAGCCAGTTTTTGACATGTTGGTAACTAAAGGGATTAAACAGTTTCATTTCATAGAACCAGAACCAATTTTGTACGGGTTGATAATTAAAGGTATACAACCGTTTTATTTCATAGAACCAGAGCTGGTTTTGGCCGTGTTGATAACTAAAGGGCTAAAATATTTTTATTTCATAGAACCAAAGCCAGTTTTGGACATATTGGTAAATAAAGGGATAAAATAGTTTTATTTCATAGAACCAAAGCCAGTTTTGGACATATTGGTAAATAAAGGGATAAAAAAGTTTTATTACATAGAACCAAAGCCAGTTTTGGACATGTTTATAGCTAAAGGGATAAAACAGTTTTATTTCATAGAACCAAAGCCAATTTTGGACATGTTTATAGCTAAAGGGATAAAACAGTTTTATTTCATAGAACCAAACCCAATTTTGGACATGTTGGTAACTAAAGGGATAAAATAATTTTATTTCATAGAACCAAAGCCAGTTTTGGCCGGGTTCATAACTAAAGGATAAAACAGTTTTATTACATAGGACCAAAGCCAGTTTTGGACATGTTTATAGCTAAAGGGATAAAACAGTTTTATTTCATAGAACCAAAGCCAGTTTTGGACATGTTGGTAACTGAAAGGGATAAAACAGTTTTATTACATAGAACCAGAGCCAGTTTTGGCCGGGTTGATAATTGAATGGATAAAACAGTTTTATTTCATAGAACCAGAGCTGGTTTTGGCCTGGTTGATAACTAAAGGGCTAAAACAGTTTTATTTCATAGAACCAGAGCTCTTTTTAGCTGGTTTGGTAACTAAAGGGATAAAACAATTTTATTTCATAGAACCAGAACCAGTTTTGGACATGTTGATAACTAAAGGGATAAAACATTTTTATTTCATAGAACCAAAGCCAGGTTTGGACATGTTGGTAACTAAATGGATAAAACAGTTTTATTTCATAGAACCAGAGCCAGTTTTGGACATGTTGGTAACTGAAAGGGATAAAACAGTTTTATTTCATAGAACCAAAGTCAGTTTTGGACATGTTGGTAACTAAAGGGATTAAACAGTTTCATTTCATAGAACCAGAACCAATTTTGGACGGGTTGATAATTAAAGGTATACAACAGTTTTATTTCATAGAACCAGAGCTGGTTTTGGCCGTGTTGATAACTAAAGGGCTAAAACAGTTTTATTACATAGAACCAAAGCCAGTTTTGGACATGTTTATAGCTAAAGGGATAAAACAGTTTTATTTCATAGAACCAAAGCCAATTTTGGACATGTTGATAACTAAAGGGATAAAACAGTTTTATTTCATAGAACCAAACCCAGTTTTGGACATGGTGGTAAGTAAAGATATAAAACAGTTTCATTTCATAAAACCAAAGCCAGTTTTGGACATGGTGGTAACTAAAGGGATAAAATAGTTTTATTTCATAGAACAAAAGCCAGTTTTGGGAGGGGTGATAACTAAAGGGATAAAAAAGTTTTATTACATAGAACCAAAGCCAGTTTTGGACATGTTTATAGCTAAAGGGATAAAACAGTTTTATTTCATAGAACCAAAGCCAGTTTTAGACATGTTGGTAACTGAAAGGGATAAGACAGGTTTATTTCATTGAACCAAAGCCAGTTTTGGACATGTTGGTAACTGAAAGTGATAAAACAGTTTTATTACATAGAACCAGAGCCAGTTTTGGACCTGTTGGTAAATAAAGGGATAAAACAGTATTATTTCATGGAACCAAATCAGTTTTGGACATGTTGATAACTAAAGGGATAAAACAGTTTTATTTCATAGAACCAAAGCCGGTTTTGGCCGGGTTGATAATTGAAGGGATAAAACAGTTTTATTTCATAGAACCAGAGCTCTTTTTAGCTGGTTTGGTAACTAAAGGGATAAAACAATTTTATTTCATAGAACCAGAACCAGTTTTGGACATGTTGATAACTAAAGGGATAAAACATTTTTATTTCATAGAACCAAAGTCAGTTTTGGACATGTTGGTAACTGAAAGGGATAAAACAGTTTTATTTCATAGAACCAAAGCCAGTTTTTGACATGTTGGTAACAAAAGGGATTAAACAGTTTTATTTCATAGAACCAGAACCAATTTTGGACGGGTTGATAAGTAAAGGTATACAACAGTTTTATTTCATAGAACCAGAGCTGGTTTGGGCCGGGTTGATAACTAAAGGGCTAAAATATTTTTATTTCATAGAACCAAAGCCAGTTTTGGACATATTGGTAAATAAAAGGATAAAATAGTTTTATTTCATAGAACCAAAGCCAGTTTTGGCCTGGTTGATAACTAAAGGGATAAAACAGTTTTATTATATAGAACCAAAGCCAGTTTTGGATATGTTTATAGCTAAAGGGATAAAACAGTTTTATTTCATAGAACCAAAGCCAATTTTGGACATGTTGATAACTAAAGGGATAAAACAGTTTTATTTCATAGAACCAAACCCAGTTTTGGACATGTTGGTAAGTAAAGATATAAAACAGTTTCATTTCATAAAACCAAAGCCAGTTTTGGACATGGTGGTAACTAAAGGGATAAAATAGTTTTATTTCATAGAACAAAAGCCAGTTTTGGGAGGGGTGATAACTAAAGGGATAAAACAGTTTTATTACATAGAACCAAAGCCAGTTTTGGGCATGTTTATAGCTAAAGGGATAAAACAGTTTTATTTCATAGAACCAAAGCCAATTTTGGACATGTTGATAACTAAAGGGATAAAACAGTTATATTTCATAGAACCAAACCCAGTTTTGGACATGTTGGTAAGTAAAGATATAAAACAGTTTCATTTCATAAAACCAAAGCCAGTTTTGGACATGGTGGTAACTAAAGGGATAAAATAGTTTTATTTCATAGAACAAAAGCCAGTTTTGGGAGGGGTGATAAATAAAGGGATGAAAAAGTTTTATTACATAGAACCAAAGCCAGTTTTGGACATGTTTATAGATAAAGGGATAAAACAGTTTTATTTCATAGAACCAAAGCCAGTTTTAGACATGTTGGTAACTGAAAGGGATAAGACAGGTTTATTTCATTGAACCAAAGCCAGTTTTGGACATGTTGGTAACTGAAAGTGATAAAACAGTTTTATTACATAGAACCAGAGCCAGTTTTGGACCTGTTGGTAAATAAAGGGATAAAACAGTATTATTTCATGGAACCAAATCAGTTTTGGACATGTTGATAACTAAAGGGATAAAACAGTTTTATTTCATAGAACCAAAGCCAGTTTTGGACATGTTGGTAAATAAAGGGATAAAATAGTTTTATTTCATAGAACCAAAGCCGGATTTGGCCGGGTTGATAATTGAAGGGATAAAACAGTTTTATTTCATAGAACCAGAGCTCTTTTTAGCTGGTTTGGTAACTAAAGGGATAAAACAATTTTATTTCATAGAACCAGAACCAGTTTTGGACATGTTGATAACTAAAGGGATAAAACATTTTTATTTCATAGAACCAAAGTCAGTTTTGGACATGTTGGTAACTGAAAGGGATAAAACAGTTTTATTTCATAGAACCAAAGCCAGTTTTTGACATGTTGGTAACAAAAGGGATTAAACAGTTTTATTTCATAGAACCAGAACCAATTTTGGAAGGGTTGATAAGTAAAGGTATACAACAGTTTTATTTCATAGAACCAGAACTGGTTTGGGCCGGGTTGATAACTAAAGGGCTAAAATATTTTTATTTCATAGAACCAAAGCCAGTTTTGGCCTGGTTGATAAGTAAAGGGATAAAACAGTTTTATTATATAGAACCAAAGCCAGTTTTGGATATGTTTATAGCTAAAGGGATAAAACAGTTTTATTTCATAGAACCAAAGCCAATTTTGGACATGTTGATAACTAAAGGGATAAAACAGTTTTATTTCATAGAACCAAACCCAGTTTTGGACATGTTGGTAAGTAAAGATATAAAACAGTTTCATTTCATAAAACCAAAGCCAGTTTTGGACATGGTGGTAACTAAAGGGATAAAATAGTTTTATTTCATAGAACAAAAGCCAGTTTTGGGAGGGGTGATAACTAAAGGGATAAAACAGTTTTATTACATAGAACCAAAGCCAGTTTTGGGCATGTTTATAGCTAAAGGGATAAAACAGTTTTATTTCATAGAACCAAAGCCAGTTTTAGACATGTTGGTAACTGAAAGGGATAAGACAGGTTTATTTCATTGAACCAAAGCCAGTTTTGGACATGTTGGTAACTGAAAGTGATAAAACAGTTTTATTACATATAACCAGAGCCAGTTTTGGACCTGTTGGTAACTAAAGGGATAAAACAGTTTTATTTCATAGAACCAAAGCCAGTTTTGGACATGTTGGTAAATAAAGGGATAAAATAGTTTTATTTCATAGAACCAAAGACAGTTTTGGCCGGGTTGATAACTAAAGGGATAAAACAGTTTTATTACATAGGACCAAAGCCAGTTTTGGACATGTTTATAGCTAAAGGGATAAAACAGTTTTATTTCATAGAACCAAAGCCAATTTTGGACATGTTGATAACTAAAGGAATAAAACAGTTTTATTTCATAGAACCAAAGCCAGTTTTGGACATGTTGGTAACTGAAAGGGATAAAACAGTTTTATTTCATAGAACCAAAGCCAGTTTTGGAGATGTTGGTAACTAAAAGGATTAAACAGTTTTATTTCATAGAACCAGAACCAATTTTGGCCTGGTTGATAATTGAAGGGATAAAACAGTTTTATTTCATAGAACCAGAGCTCTTTTTAGCTGGTTTGGTAACTAAAGGGATAAAACAATTTTATTACATAGAACCAGAACCAGTTTTGGACATGTTGATAACTAAAGGGATAAAACATTTTTATTTCATAGAACCAAAGTCAGTTTTGGACATGTTGGTAACTGAAAGGGATAAAACAGTTTTCTTTCATAGAACCAAAGTCAGTTTTGGACATGTTGGTAACTAAAGTGATAAAACAGTTTTATTTCATAGAACCAAAGCCAGTTTTTGACATGTTGGTAACTAAAGGGATTAAACAGTTTTATTTCATAGAACCAGAACCAATTTTGGACGGGTTGATAAGTAAAGGTATACAACAGTTTTATTTCATAGAACCAGAGCTGGTTTGGGCCGGGTTGATAACTAAAGGGCTAAAATATTTTTATTTCATAGAACCAAAGCCAGTTTTGGACATATTGGTAAATAAAGGGATAAAATAGTTTTATTTCATAGAACCAAAGCCAGTTTTGGCCTGGTTGATAACTAAAGGGATAAAACAGTTTTATTACATAGAACCAAAGCCAGTTTTGGATATGTTTATAGCTAAAGGGATAAAACAGTTTTATTTCATAGAACCAAAGCCAATTTTGGACATGTTGATAACTAAAGGGATGAAACAGTTTATTTTATAGAACCAAAGCCAGTTTTGGACATGTTGTTAACTGAAAGGGATAAAACAGTTTTATTATATATAACCAAAGCCAGTTTTGGACATGTTGGTAACTGAAAGGGACACAACAGTTTTATTTCATAGAACCAGAGCTGGTTTTGGCCGTGTTGATAACAAAAGGGTTAAAACATTTTTATTTCATAGAACCAAAGCCAATTTTGGACATGTTGATAACTAACGGATAAAACAGTTTTATTCCATAGAACCAGAATCAATTTTGGCCGGGTTGATAATTAAAGGGATAAAACAGTTTTATTTCATAGAACCAGAGCTGGTTTTGGCTGGGTTGATAACTAAAGGGCTAAAACATTTATTTCATAGAACCAGAGCTTTTTTTAGCGGTTTGGTAGCTAAAGGAATAAAACAATTCTATTTCATAGAACCAGAACCAGTTTTGGACATTTTGGTAACTAAAGGGATACAGCAGTTTTAATTCATAGAACCAAAGCCAATTTTGGACATGTTGATAAGTAAATGGATAAAACAGTTTTATTTCATAGAACCAAAGCCAGTTTTGGACATGTTGGTAACTGAAAGGGATAAAACAGTTGTATTACATATAACCAAAGCCAGTTTTGGAGATGTTGGTAACTAAAGGGATAAAACAGTTTTATTTCATAGAACCAAAGCCAGTTTTGGACATGTTGATAACTAAAGGGATAAAACAGATTTATTTCATAGAACCAAATCCAGTTTTGGACATGTTGATAACTAAAGGGATAAAACAGATTTATTCCATAGAACCAGAGCTCTTTTTAGCTGGTTTGGTAACTAAAGGGATAAAACAATTTATTTCATAGAACCAGAACCAGTTTTGGACATGTTGATAACTAAAGGGATAAAACATTTTTATTTCATAAACCAAAGCCAGTTTTGGACATGTTGGTAACTAAAGGGATAAAACAGTTTTATTTCATAGAACCAAATCCAGTTTTGGACATGTTGATAACTAAAGGGATAAAACAGATTTATTTCATAGAACCAAATCCAGTTTTGGACATGTTGATAACTAAAGGAATAAAATAGTTTTATTTCATAGAACCAAAGCCAGTTTTGGACATGTTGATAACTAAAGGGATAAAACAGTTTTATTTCATAGAACCAAATCCAGTTTTGGACATGTTGATAACTAAAGGGATAAAACAGATTTATTCCATAGAACCAAATCCAGTTTTGGACATGTTGATAACTAAAGGAATAAAATAGTTTTATTTCATAGAACCAAAGTTTTATTTCATAGAACCAAAGTTTTATTTCATAGAACCAATAGTTTTATTTCATAGAACTAAAGCCAGTTTTGGCCTGGTTGATAACTAAACGGATGAAACAGTTTTATTTCATGGAATCAGAGCTGGTTTTACCCGGGTTGATAACTAAATGGCTAAAACAGTTTTATTTCATAGAACCAGAGCTTTGTTTAGCTGGTTTGGTAACTAAAGGGATAAAACAGTTTTATTTCATAGAACCGAAGCCAGTTTTGGACATGTTGCTAAATAAGGGGATAAAACAGCTTTATTTCATAGAATCAGAGCCAAATTTGGATATGTTGGTAACTAAGGGGATAAAACAATTTTATTTCATAGAACCAGAGCCAGTTTTGGACATGTTGATAACTAAAGGGATAAAACAGTTTTATTTCATAGAACCAGAGCCAGTTTTGGACATGTTGATAACTAAAGAGATAAAACAGTTTTATTTCATAGAACGAAAACCAGTTTTGTACATGTTGGTAACTAAGGGGATACAACTGTTTTATTTCATAGAAACAAAGTCAGTTTTGGACATGTTGGTAACTAAAGGGATACAACAGTTTTATTTCATCGAACTAAAGCCAGTTTTGGCCTGGTTGATAACTAAACGGATGAAACAGTTTTATCCCATAGAATCAGAGCTGGTTTTGGCCGGGTTGATAACTAAATGGCTAAAACAGTTTTATTTCATAGAACCAAAGCTTTTTTTAGCTGGTTTGGTAATTAAAGGGATAAAACAGTTTTATTTCAAAGAACCAAAGCAGTTTTGGCATGTTTGTAACTAAAGGGATAAAATAGTTTTATTACATAGAACCAAAGCTAGTTTTGGACATGTTGGTAACTGAAATGGATAAAACAGTTTTATTTCATAGAACCAAAGCCAGTTTTGGACATGATGGTAACTGAAAGGATTACAACAGTTTTATTTCATAGAACCAAAGAAGTTATGGACATGTTGGTAACTAAAGTGATAAAACAGTTTTATTTCATAGAACCAAAGACAGTTTTGGACATGTTTGTAACTGAAAGGGATAAAACAGTTTTATTACATAGAACCAAAGCCAGTTTTGGACATGTTGGTAACTAAAGGTATAAAACAGTTTTATTACATTGAACCAAAGCCATTTGGGATATGTTGATAACTAAAGAGATAAAACAGTTTTATTTCATAGAACCAAAGCCAGTTTTGGACATGTTGGTAACTGAAAGGGATAAAACAGTTTTATTTAATAGAACCAAAGCCAGTTTTGGACATGTTGGTAACTGAAGGGATAAAGCATATTTATTTCATAAAACCAAAGCCAGTTTTGGACATGTTGGTAACTAAAGGGATAAAAAAGTTTTATTTCATAGAACCAAAGCCAGTTTTGTCCGGGTTGATAACTAAAGGGATGAAACAGTTTTATTTCATAGAATCAGACCTGGTTTTGGCCGTGTTGATAACTAAAGGGCTAAAACATTTTTATTACATAGAACCAAAGCCAGTTGAGGACATGTTGGTAACTAAAGGGATAAAACAGTTTTATTTCATAGAACCAAAACCACTTTTGGACATGTTGGTAACTAAGGGAATACAACTGTTATATTTCATAGAACCAGAGCCAGTTTTGGCCGGGTTGATAACTAAAGGGATAAAAAAGTGTTATTACATAGAACCAAAGCCAGTTTTGGACATGTTGATAACTAAAGGGATAAAACAGTTATACCATAGAACCAGAGCCAGGTTTGGAAACGTTGGTAACTGAAAGGGATAAAACAGTTATAATACATAGCACCATAGCCAGTTTTGAACATGTTGGTAACTGAAAGGGATAAAACAGTTTTATTTCATAGAACCAGAACCAGTTTTGGACCTGTTGGTAAATAAAGGGATAAAACAGATTTATTTCATAGAACCAAAGACAGTTTTGGACACGTTCATAACTAAAGGGAAAAACAGTTTTATTTCATAGAACCAAAGCCAGTTTAGGGCATGTTGGTAACTGAAAGGGATAAAACAATTTTATTTCATAGAACCAAAGCCAGTTTGGACATGTCGGTAACTAAAGGGATACAACTGTTTTATTTCATAAAACCAAAGCCAGTTTTGGCCGGGTCGATAACTAAAGGGATAAAACAGTTTAATTTCATAGAACCAAAACAAGTTTTGGACATGTTGATAACTAAAGGGAAAAACAGTTTTATTTCATAGAACCAGAGCCAGTTTTGGACATGTTGATACTAAAGGGATAAAACAGTTTATTTCATAGAACGAAAACCAGTTTTGTACATGTTGGTAACTAAGGGGATAAAACAGTTTTATTTCATAGAACCAAAGCCAGTGTTGGACATGTTGGTAACTGAAGGGATAAAGCATTTTTATTTCATAAAACCAAAGCCAGTTTTGGACATGTTGGTAACTAAAGGGATAAAAAAGTTTTATTTCATAGAACCAAAGCCAGTTTTGTCCGGGTTGATAACTAAAGGGATGAAACAGTTTTATTTCATAGAATCAAATCTGGTTTTGGCCGTGTTGATAACTAAAGGGCTAAAACAGTTTTATTTCGTAGAACCAGAGCTTTTTTTAGCTGGTTTGGTAACTAAAGGGATAAAACAGTTTTATTACATAGAACCACAGCCAGTTGAGGACATGTTGGTAATTGAAAGGGATAAGACATTTTCATTTCATAGAACCAAAGCCAGCTTTGGACATGTTGGTAACTAAAGGGATAAAACAGTTTTATTTCATAGAACCAAAGCCAATTTTGGCCGGGTCGATAACTAAATGGCTAAAACAGTTTTATTACATAGAACCAAAGCTAGTTTTGGACATGTTGATAACTAAAGGGTTAAAACAGTTTTATTTCATAGAACTAAAACCAGTTTTGGATATGTTGGTAACTAAGGGGATAAAACAGTTTTATTTCATAGAACCAGAGCCAGTTTTGGACATGTTGATAACTAAAGAGATAAAACAGTTTTATTACATAGAACCAAAGCCAGTTTTGGACATGTTGATAACTAAAGGGATACAACAGTTATTCCATAGAACCAGAGACAGTTTTGGACATGTTGGTAACTGAAAGGGATAAAACAGTTTTATTACATAGAACCATAGCCAGTTTTGAACATGTTGGTAACTGAAAGGGATAAAACTGTTTTATTTCATAGAACGAAAGCCAGTTTTGGCCGGGTCGATAACTAAAGGGATAAAAAAGTTTTATTTCATAGAACCAGAGCCAGTTTTGGACATGTTGATACTAAAGGGATAAAACAGTTTTATTTCATAGAACCAAAGTCAGTTTTGGACATGTTGGTAACTAAAGGGATAAAACAGTTTTATTTCATAGAACCAAAGCCAGTTTTGGCCGGGTTGATAAATAAAGGGATGAAACAGATTTATTTCATAGAATCAGAGCTGGTTTTGGCCGGGTTGATAACTAAAGGGCTGAAACATTTTTATTTCACAGAACCAGAGCTTTTTTTAGCTGGTTTGGTAACAAATGGGATAAAACATTTTTATTTCATAGAACCAGAACCAGTTTTGGTCATGTTGGTTACTAAAGGGATAAAACAGTTTTATTTCATAGAACCAAAGCCAGGTTTAGACATGTTGGTAACTAAAGTGATAAAATAGTTTTATTTCATAAAACGAAAGCCAGTTTTGGCCGGGTTGATAACTATACGGATGCAACAGTTTTATTTCATAGAATCACAGCTGGTTTTGTCCGTGTTGATATCTAAAGGTCTAAAACAGTTTTATTTCATAGAACCAGAGCTTTTTTAGCTGGTTTGGTAACTAAAGGGATAAATCAGTTTTATTTCATAGAACCAGAGCCAATTTTGGATATGTTGGTAACTAAGGGGATAAAACAGTTTTATTTCATAGAACCAGAGCCAGTTTTGGACATGTTGATATCTAAAGAGATAAAACAGTTTTATTTCATAGAACCAGAGCCAGTTTGGATATGTTGGTAATTGAAAGGGATAAAACATTTTCATTTCATAGAACCAAACCAGCTTTGGAAATGTTGGTAACTAAAGGGATAAAACAGTTTTATTTCATAGAACCAAAGCCAATGTTGGCCGGGTCGATAATTAAAGGGATAACACAGTTTTATTTTATAGAACCAAAACCAGTTTTGGACATGTTGATAACTAAGGGGATAGAACAGTTTTATTTCATAGAACCAGAGCCAGTTTTGGACATGTTGGTAACTGAAAGGGATAAAACTGTTTTATTACATAGAACCATAGCCAGTTTTGAATATGTTGGTTACTGAAACGGATAAAACAATTTTATTTCATAGAACCAAAGCCAGTTTTGGACATGTTGGTAACTAAAGGGATACAACTGTTTTATTTCATAGAACCAAAGCCAGTTTTGGCCGGGTCGATAACTAAAGGGATAAAACAGTTTTATTTCATAGAACCAAAACCAGTTTTGGACATGTTGATAACTAAGGGGATACAACAGTTTTATTTCATAGAACCAGAGCCAGTTTTGGATATGTTGGTAACTAAGGGGATAAAACAATTTTATTTCATAGAACCAGAGCCAGTTTTGGACATGTTGATAACTAAAGGGATAAAACAGTTTTATTTCATAGAACCAGAGCTTTTTTTAGCTGGTTTGGTAACTAAAGGGATACAACAGTTTTATTTCATAGAACGAGACCCAGTTTTGGACATGTTGGTAACTAAAGGGATACAACAGTTTTATTTCATAGAACCAAAGCCAGTTTGGGACATGTTGGTAACTAAAGGGATAAAACAGTTTTATTTCATAGAACCAAAGCCAATTTTGGACACGTTGGTAACTAAAGGGATAAAATAGTTTTATTTCATAGAACCAAAGCCAGTTTGGGACATGTTGGTAACTAAAGGGATAAAACAGTTTTATTTTATAGAACCAAAGCCAGTTTTGGACATGTTGGTAACTGAAGGGATAAAGCATTTTTATTTCATAAAACCAAAGCCAGTTTTGGACATGTTGGTAACTAAAGGAATACAACAGTTTTATTTCATATAACCAGAACCAGTTTTGGACATGTTGGTAACTAAAGGGATAAGACAGTTTTATTTAATAGAACCAAAACCAGTTTGGGACATGTTGATGAATAAAGGGATAAAACAGTTTTATTTCATAGAACCAGAGCCAATTTTGGATATGTTGGTAACTAAGGGGATAAAACAGTTTTATTTCATAGAACCAGAGCCAGTTTGGATATGTTGATAACTAAAGGGATAAAACAGTTGTATTACATAGAACCATAGCCAGTTTTGGACATGTTGATAACTAAAGGGATAAAACAGTTATTCCATAGAACCAGAGCCAGTTTTGGACATGTTGGTAACTGAAAGGGATAAAACAGTTTTATTACATAGAACATTAGCCAGTTTTGAATATGTTGGTAACTGAAAAGGATAAAACAATTTTATTTCATAGAACCAAAGCCAGTTTTGGACATGTTGGTAACTAAAGGGATACAACTGTTTTATTTCATAGAACCAAAGCCAGTTTTGGCCGGGTCGATAACTAAAGGGATAAAACAGTTTTATTTCATAGAACCAAAACCAGTTTTGGACATGTTGATAACTAAGGGGATACAACAGTTTTATTTCATAGATCCAGAGCCAGTTTTGGATATGTTGGTAACTAAGGGGATAAAACAATTTTATTTCATAGGACCAGAGCCAGTTTTGGACATGTTGATAACTAAAGGGATAAAACAGTTTTATTTCATAGAAGCAGAGCTTTTTTTAGCTGGTTTGGTAACTAAAAGGATACAACAGTTTTATTTCATAGAACGAGACCCAGTTTTGGACATGTTGGTAACTAAAGGTATAAAACAGTTTTATTTCATAGAACCAAAGCCAGTTTGGGACATGTTGGTAACTAAAGGGATAAAACAGTTTTATTTCATAGACCCAAAGCCAGTTTGGGACATGTTGGTAACTAAAGGGATAAAACAGTTTTATTTCATAGAACCAAAGCCAGTTTTGGACATGTTGGTAACTAAAGGGATAAAATAGTTTTATTTCATAGAACCAAAGCCAGTTTTGGACATGTTGGTAACTGAAGGGATAAAGCATTTTTATTTCATAAAACCATAGCCAGTTTTGGACATGTTGTTAACTAAAGGAATACAACAGTTTTATTTCATATAACCAGAACCAGTTTTGGACATGTTGGTAACTAAAGGGATAAAACAGTTTTATTTAATAGAACCAAAACCAGTTTGGGACATGTTGGTAACTAAGGGGATAAAACAGTTGTATTTCATAGAACCAGAGCCAGTTCTGGACATGTTGATATCTAAAGAGATAAAACAGTTTTATTTCATAGAACCAGAGCCAGTTTGGATATGTTGATAACTAAAGGGATAAAACAGTTTTATTTCATAGAACCAAAACCACTTTTGGACATGTTGGTCACTAAGGGGATACAACTGTTTTATTTCATTGAACCAGAGCCAGTTTTGGCCGGGTTGATAACTAAAGGGATAAAACAGTTGTATTACATAGAACCATAGCCAGTTTTGGACATGTTGATAACTAAAAGGATAAAAAAGTTATTCCATAGAACTAGAGCCAGTTTTGGACATGTTGGTAACTGAAAGGGATAAAACAGTTTTATTACATAGAACCATAGCCAGTTTTGAATATGTTGGTAACTGAAAGGGACAAAACAATTTTATTTCATAGAACCAAAGCCAGTTTTGGACATGTTGGTAACTAAAGGGATACAACTGTTTTATTTCATAGAACCAGAGCCAGTTTTGGCCGGGTCGATAACTAAAGGGATAAAACAGTTTTATTTCATAGAACCAAAACCAGTTTTGGACATGTTGATAACTAAGAGGATACTATAGTTTTATTTCATAGAACCAGAGCCAGTTTTGGATATGTTGGTAACTAAGGGGATAAAACAATTTTATTTCATAGAACCAGAGCCAGTTTTGGACATGTTGATAACTAAAGGGATACAACAGTTTTATTTCATAGAACCAGAGCTTTTTTTAGCTGGTTTGGTAACTAAAGGGATACAACAGTTTTATTTCATAGAACGAGACCCAGTTTTGGACATGTTGGGAACTAAAGGGATAAAATAGTTTTATTTCATAGAACCAAAGCAAGTTTTGGACATGTTGGTAACTAAAGGGATACAACAGTTTTATTTCATATAACCAAAGCCAGTTTGGAACATGTTGGTAACTAAAGGGATAAAACAGTTTTATTTCATAGAACCAAAGCCAGTTTTGGACATGTTGTTAACTAAAGGGATAAAATAGTTTTATTTCATAGAACCAAAGCCAGTTTGGGACATGTTGGTCACTAAAGGGATAAAACAGTTTTGTTTCATAGAACCAAAGCCAGTTTTGGACATGTTGGTAACTGAAGGGATAAAGCATTTTTATTTCATAAAACCAAAGCCAGTTTTGGACATGTTGGTAACTAAAGGAATACAACAGTTTTATTTCATATAACCAGAACCAGTTTTGGACATGTTGGTAACTAAAGGGATAAAACAGTTTTATTTAATAGAACCGAAACCAGTTTGGGACATGTTGATAACTAAAGGGATAAAACAGTTTTATTTCATAGAACCGAAGCCAGTTTTGGACATGTTCATAAATAAGGGGATAAAACAGTTTTATTTCATAGACCCAGAGCCAATTTTGGATATGTTGGTAACTAAGGGGATAAAACAGTTTTATTTCATAGAACCAGAGCCAGTTTTGGTCATGTTGATATCTAAAGAGATAAGACAGTTTTATTTCATAGAACGAAAACTAATTTTGTACATGTTGGTAACTAAGGGGATAAAACAGTTTTATTTAATAGAACCAGAGCCAGTTTTGGACATGTTGATACTAATGGGATAAAACAGTTTTATTTCATAGAAACAAAGTCAGTTTTGGACATGTTGGTAACTAAAGGGATAAAACAGTTTTATCTCATAGAACTAAAGCCAGTTTTGGCCTGGTTGATAACTAAACGGATGAAACAGTTTTATTTCATGGAATCAGAGCTGGTTTTACCCGGGTTGATAACTAAATGGCTAAAACAGTTTTATTTCATAGACCCAGAGCTTTGTTTAGCTGGTTTGGTAACTAAAGGGATAAAACAGTTTTATTTCATAGAACCGAAGCCAGTTTTGGACATGTTGCTAAATAAGCGGATAAAACAGCTTTATTTCATAGAACCAGAGCCAATTTTGGATATGTTGGTAACTAAGGGGATAAAACAATTTTATTTCATAGAACCAGAGCCAGTTTTGGACATGTTGATAACTAAAGGGATAAAACAGTTTTATTTCATAGAACCAGAGCCAGTTTTGGACATGTTGATAACTAAAGAGATAAAACAGTTTTATTTCATAGAACGAAAACCAGTTTTGTACATGTTGGTAACTAAGGGGATAAAACTGTTTTATTTCATAGAAACAAAGTCAGTTTTGGACATGTTGGTAACTAAAGGGATACAACAGTTTTATTTCATCGAACTAAAGCCAGCTTTGGCCTGGTTGATAACTAAACGGATGAAACAGTTTTATTCCATAGAATCAGAGCTGGTTTTGGCCGGGTTGATAACTAAATGGCTAAAACAGTTTTATTTCATAGAACCAGAGCTTTTTTTAGCTGGTTTGGTAATTAAAGGGATAAAACAGTTTTATTTCAAAGAACCAAAGCAGTTTTGGCATGTTTGTAACTAAAGGGATAAAATAGTTTTATTACATAGAACCAAAGCTAGTTTTGGACATGTTGGTAACTGAAATGGATAAAACAGTTTTATTTCATAGAACCAAAGCCAGTTTTGGACATGATGGTAACTGAAAGGATTACAACAGTTTTATTTCATAGAACCAAAGAAGTTATGGACATGTTGGTAACTAAAGTGATAAAACAGTTTTATTTCATAGAACCAAAGACAGTTTTGGACATGTTTGTAACTGAAAGGGATAAAACAGTTTTATTACATAGAACCAAAGCCAGTTTTGGACATGTTGGTAACTAAAGGTATAAAACAGTTTTATTACATTGAACCAAAGCCAGTTTGGGATATGTTGATAACTAAAGAGATAAAACAGTTTTATTTCATAGAACCAAAGCCAGTTTTGGACATGTTGGTAACTGAAAGGGATAAAACAGTTTTATTTAATAGAACCAAAGCCAGTTTTGGACATGTTGGTAACTGAAGGGATAAAGCATTTTTATTTCATAAAACCAAAGCCAGTTTTGGACATGTTGGTAACTAAAGGGATAAAATAGTTTTATTTCATAGCACCAAAACCAGTTTTGGCCGGGTTGATATCTAAAGTGATGAAACAGTTTTATTTCATAGAATCAGACCTGGTTTTGGCCGTGTTGATAACTAAAGTGCTAAAACATTTTTATTACATAGAACCAAAGCCTGTTGAGGACATGTTGGTAACTAAAGGGATAAAACAGTTTTATTTCATAGAACCAAAACCACTTTTGGACATGTTGGTAACTAAGGGAATACAACTGTTTTATTTCATAGAACCAGAGCCAGTTTTGGCCGGGTTGATAACTAAAGGGATAAAAAAGTGTTATTACATAGAACCAAAGCCAGTTTTGGACATGTTGATAACTAAAGGGATAAAACAGTTATACCATAGAACCAGAGCCAGGTTTGGAAACGTTGGTAACTGAAAGGGATAAAACAGTTATAATACATAGCACCATAGCCAGTTTTGAACATGTTGGTAACTGAAAGGGATAAAACAATTTTATTTCATAGAACCAAAGCCAGTTTGGACATGTCGGTAACTAAAGGGATACAACTGTTTTATTTCATAAAACCAAATCCAGTTTTGGCCGGGTCGATAACTAAAGGGATAAAACAGTTTAATTTCATAGAACCAAAACCAGTTTTGGACATGTTGATAACTAAAGGGAAAAACAGTTTTATTTCATAGAACCAGAGCCAGTTTTGGACATGTTGATACTAAAGGGATAAAACAGTTTATTTCATAGAACGAAAACCAGTTTTGTACATGTTGGTAACTAAGGGGATAAAACAGTTTTATTTCATAGAACCAAAGCCAGTGTTGGACATGTTGGTAACTGAAGGGATAAAGCATTTTTATTTCATAAAACCAAAGCCAGTTTTGGACATGTTGGTAACTAAAAGGATAAAAAAGTTTTATTTCATAGAACCAAAGCCAGTTTTGTCCGGGTTGATAACTAAAGGGCTAAAACAGTTTTATTTCATAGAACCAGAGCTTTTTTTAGCTGGTTTGGTAACTAAAGGGATAAAACAGTTTTATTACATAGAACCAAAGCCAGTTGAGGACATGTTGGTAATTGAAAGGGATAAAACATTTTCATTTCATAGAACCAAAGCCAGCTTTGGACATGTTGGTAACTAAAGGGATAAAACAGTTTTATTTCATAGAACCAAAGCCAATTTTGGCCGGGTCGATAACTAAATGGCTAAAACAGTTTTATTACATAGAACCAAAGCTAGTTTTGGACATGTTGATAACTAAAGGGTTAAAACAGTTTTATTTCATAGAACTAAAACCAGTTTTGGATATGTTGGTAACTAAGGGGATAAAACAGTTTTATTTCATAGAACCAGAGCCAGTTTTGGACATGTTGATACTAAAGGGATAAAACAGTTTTATTTCATAGAACCAAAGTCAGTTTTGGACATGTTGGTAACTAAAGGGATAAAACAGTTTTATTTCATAGAACCAAAACCAGTTTTGGACATGTTGATAACTAAGTGGATATAACAGTTTTATTTCATAAAACCAGATCCAGTTTTGGATATGTTGGTAACTAAGGGGATAAAACAATTTTATTTCATAGAACCAGAGCCAGTTTTGGATATGTTGGTAACTGAGGGGATAAAACAGATTTATTTCATAGAATCAGAGCTGGTTTGGGCCGGGTTGATAACTAAAGGGCTAAAACAGTTTTATTGCATAGAACCAGAGCACTTTTTATCTGGTTTGGTAACTAATGGGATAAAACAATTTTATGTCATAGAACTAAAGCCAGTTTTGGTCTGGTTGATAACTAAAGGGATGAAACAGTTTTATTTCATAGAATCAGAGCTGGTTTTCGCCGGGTTGATAACTAAATGGCTAAAACAGTTTTATTACATAGAACCAAAGCTAGTTTTGGACATGTTGATAACTAAAGGGTTAAAACAGTTTTATTTCATAGAACTAAAACCAGTTTTGGATATGTTGGTAACTAAGGGGATAAAACAGTTTTATTTCATAGAAACAGAGCAAGTTTTAGACCTGTTGGTATCTAAAGGGATAAAACAGTTTTATTTCATAGAACCGAAGCCAGTTTTGGACATGTTGGTAACTGAAGGGATAAAGCATTTTTATTTCATAAAACCAAAGCCAGTTTTGGCCGGGTTGATAATTAAAGGGATGAAACTGTTTTATTTTATAGAACCAAAACCAGTTTTGGACATGTTGATAACTAAGGTGATAGAACGGTTTTATTTCATAGAACCAGATCCAGTTTTGGATATGTTGGTAACTAAGGGGATAAAACTATTCTATTTCATAGAACCAGAGCCAGTTTTGGACATGTTGATAACTAAAGGGATAAAACAGTTTTATTACATAGAACCAAAGCCAGTTGAGGACATGTTGGTAATTGAAAGGGATAAAAGATTTTCATTTCATAGAACCAAAGCCAGCTTTGGACATGTTGGTAACTAAAGGGATAAAACAGTTTTATTTCATAGAACCAAAGCAGATTTTGGCCGGGTCGATAACTAAAGGGATAAAACAGTTTTATTTTATAGAACCAAAACCAGTTTTGGACATGATGGTAACTAAGGTGATAGAACGGTTTTATTTCATAGAACCAGATCCAGTTTTGGATATGTTGGTAACTAAGGGGATAAAACTATTCTATTTCATAGAACCAGAGCCAGTTTTGGACATGTTGATAACTAAAGGGATAAAACAGTTTTATTTCATAGAACCAGAGCCAGTTTTGGACATGTTGATAATTAAAGGGATACAACAGTTTTATTTCATAGAACCAAAACCACTTTTGGACATGTTGGTAACTAAGGGGATAAAACTGTTTTATTTCATAGAACCAGAGCCAGTTTTGGACCTGTTGGTAACTGAAAGGGATAAAACAGTTTTATTACATAGAACCATAGCCAGTTTTGAACATGTTGGTAACTGAAAGGGATAAAACAGTTTTATTTCAAAGAACCAGAGCCAGTTTTGGACATGTTGATACTAAAGGGATAAAACAGTTTTATATCATAGAACCAAAGTCAGTTTTGGACATGTTGGTAACTAAAGGGATAAAACAGTTTTATTTCATAGAACCAAAGCCAGTTTTGGCCGGGTTGATAAATAAAGGGATGAAACAGATTTATTTTATAGAATCAGAGCCGGTTTTGGCCGGATTGATAACTAAAGGGCTAAAACAGTTTTATTTCATAGAACCAGAGCTTTTTTTAGCTGGTCTGATAAGTAATGGGATAAAACAGTTTTATTTCACAGAACAAGAACAAGTTTTGGACATGTTGGTAACTAAAGGGATAAAACAGTTTTATTTCATAGAACCAAAGCCAGTTTTAGACATGTTGGTAGCTAAAGTGATAAAATAGTTTTATTTCATAAAACCAAAACCAGTTTTGGCCGGGTTGATAACTAAACGGATGCAACAATTTTATTTCATAGAATCACAGCTGGTTTTGTCCGTGTTGATATCTAAAGGGCTAAAACAGTTTTATTTCATAGAACCAGAGCTGTTTTTAGCTGGTTTGGTAACTAAAGGGATAAATCAGTTTTATTTCATAGAACGAGACCCAGTTTTGGACATGTTGGTAACTAAAGGGATAAAACAGTTTTATTTCATAGAACCAGACCCAGTTTTGGACATGTTGATACTAAAGGGATAAAACAGTTTTATTTCATAGAACCAAAGTCAGTTTTGGACATGTTGGTAACTAAAGGGATAAAACAGTTTTATTTCATAGAACCAAAGGCAGTTTTGGCCGGGTTGCTAAATAGAGGGATGAAACAGATTTATTTCATAGAATCAGAGCCGGTTTCGGCCGGATTGATAACTAAAGGGCTAAAAGAGTTTTATTTCATAGAACCAGAGCTTTTTTTAGCTGGTTTGATAAGTAATGGGATAAAACAGTTTTATTTCACAGAACAAGAACAAGTTTTGGACATGTTGGTAACTAAAGGGATAAAACAGTTTTATTTCATAGAACCAAAGCCAGATTTAGACATGTTGGTAACTGAAAGGGATAAAACAGTTTTATTTCATAAAACCAAAGCCAGTTTTGGACATGTTGGTAACTAAAAGGATAAAAAAGTTTTATTTCATAGAACCAAAGCCAGTTTTGTCCGGGTTGATAACTAAAGGGCTAAAACAGTTTTATTTCATAGAACCAGAGCTTTTTTTAGCTGGTTTGGTAACTAAAGGGATAAATCAGTTTTATTTCATAGAACGAGACCCAATTTTGGACATGTTGGTAACTAAAGGGATAAAACAGTTTTATTTCATAGAACCAAAGCCAGTTTTGGACATGTTGGTAACTGAAAGGGATAAAACAGTTTTATTTCATGGAACCAAAGCCAGTTTTGGCCGGTTCGATAACTAAATGGCCAAAACAGTTTTATTACATAGAACCAAAGCTAGTTTTGGACATGTTGATAACTAAAGGGTTAAACAGTTTTTTTTCATAGAACTAAAACCAGTTTTGGATATGTTGGTAACTAAGGGGATAAAACAGTTTTATTTCATAGAACCAGAGCCAGTTTTGGACATGTTGATAACTAAAGAGATAAAACAGTTTTATTACATAGAACCAAAGCGAGTTTTGGACATGTTGATAACTAAAGGGATACAACAGTTATTCCATAGAACCGGAGACAGTTTTGGACATGTTGGTAACTGAAAGGGATAAATCAGTTTTATTACATAGAACCATAGCCAGTTTTGAACATGTTGGTAACTGAAAGGGATACAACTGTTTTATTTCATAGAACGAAAGCCAGTTTTGGCCGGGTCTATAACTAAAGGGATAAAACAGTTTTATTTCATAGAACCGAAACCAGTTTTGGACATGTTGATAACTAAAGTGATAAAACAGTTTTATTTCATAGAGCCAGAGCCAGTTTTGGACATGTTGATACTAAAGGGATAAAACAGTTTTATTTCATAGAACCAAAGTCAGTTTTGGACATGTTGGTAACTAAAGGGATAAAACAGTTTTATTTCATAGAACCAGAGCTTTTTTTAGCTGGTTTGGTAACTAATGGGATAAAACAGTTTTATTTCATAGAACCAGAACCAGTTTTGGCCATGTTGGTAACTAAAAGGATAAAACAGTTTTATTTCATAGAACCAAAGCCAGTTTTAGACATGTTGGTAACTAAAGTGATAAAATAGTTTTATTTCATAAAACGAAAGCCAGTTTTGGCCGGGTTGATAACTATACGGATGCAACAGTTTTATTTCATAGAATCACAGCTGGTTTTGTCCGTGTGGATATCTAAAGGGCTAAAACAGTTTTATTTCATAGAACCAGAGCTTTTTTTAGCTGGTTTGGTAACTAAAGGGATAAATCAGTTTTATTTCGTAGAACGAGGCCCAGTTTTGGACATGTTGGTAACTAAAGGGATAAAACAGTTTTATTTCATAGAACCAAAGCCAGTTTTGGACATGTTGGTAACTAAAGGGATAAAATTGTTTTATTACATAGGACCAAAGCTAGTTTGGGACATGTTGGTAACTGAAATGGATAAAACAGTTTTATTTCATAGAACCAGAACCAGTATGGGACATGTTGGTAACTGAAAGGAATACAACAGTTTTATTTCATAGAACCAAAGCCAGTTTTGGACATGTTGGTAACTAATGGGATAAAACAGTTTTATTTCATAGAACCAGAGTTTTTTTTAGCTGGTTTGGTAACTAAAGGGATAAACAGTTTTATTTCATAGAACGAGACCCAGTTTTGGACATGTTGGTAACTAAAGGGATAAAACAGTTTTATTTCATAGAACCAAGCCACTTTTGGACATGTTGGTAACTAAAGGGATAAAACTGTTTTATTACATAGAACCAAAGCTAGTTTTAGATATGTTGGTAACTGAAATGGATAAAACAGTTTTATTTCATAGAACCAAAGCCAGTTTTGGACATGTTGGTAACTGAAATGGATAAAACAGTTTTATTTCATAGAACCAGAGCCAGTATGGGACATGTTGGTAACTGAAAGGAATACAACAGTTTTATTTCATAGAACCAAAGCCAGTTTTGGACATGTTGGTAACTAATGGGATAAAACAGTTTTATTTCATAGAACCGAAGCCAGTTTTGGACATGTTGATAAATAAGGGGATAAAACAGTTTTATTTCATAGAACCAGAGCCAATTTTGGATATGTTGGTAACTAAGGGGATAAAACAATTTTATTTCATAGAACCAGAGCTTTTTTTAGCTGGTTTGGTAACTAAAGGGATAAAACAGTTTTATTACATAGAACCAAAGCCAGTTGAGGACATGTTGGTAATTGAAAGGGATAAAACATTTTCATTTCATAGAACCAAAGCCAGCTTTGGACATGTTGGTAACTAAAGGTATAAAACAGTTTTATTTCATAGAACCAAAGCCAATTTTGGCTGGGTCGATAACTAAAGGGATAAAACAGTTTTATTTTATAGAACCAAAACCAGTTTTGGACATGTTGATAACTAAGTGGATATAACAGTTTTATTTCATAAAACCAGATCCAGTTTTGGATATGTTGGTAACTAAGGGGATAAAACAATTTTATTTCATAGAGCCAGAGCCAGTTTTGGATATGTTGGTAACTGAGGGGATAAAACAGATTTATTTCATAGAATCAGAGCTGGTTTGGGCCGGGTTGATAACTAAAGGGCTAAAACAGTTTTATTTCATAGAACCAGAGCTTTTTTAGCTGGTTTGGTAACTAATGGGATAAAACAGTTTTATGTCATAGAACTAAAGCCAGTTTTGGCCTGGTTGATAATTAAAGGGATGAAACAGTTTTATTTCATAGAATCAGAGCTGGTTTTGGCCGGGTTGATAACTAAATGGCTAAAACAGTTTTATTACATAGAACCATAGCTAGTTTTGGACATGTTGATAACTAAAGGGTTAAACCAGTTTTATTTCATAGAACTAAAACCAGTTTTGGATATGTTGGTAACTAAGGGGATAAAACAGTTTTATTTCATAGAAACAGAGCCAGTTTTAAGCCTGTTGGTATCTAAAGGGATAAAACAGTTTTATTTCATAGAACCAAAGCCAGTTTTGGACATGTTGGTAGCTGAAGGGATAAAGCATTTTTATTTCATAAAACCAAAGCCAGTTTTGGACATGTTGGTAACTAAAGGGATAAAACAGTTTTATTTCATAGAACCAAAGCCAGTTTTGGCCGGGTTGATAATTAAAGGGATGAAACTGTTTTATTTCATAGAATCAGTGCTGGTTTTCGCCGTGTTGAAAACTACAGGGCTAAAACAGTTATATTTCATAGAACCAGAGCTTTTTTTAGCTGGTTTGGTAACTAAAGGGATAAAACAATTTTATTACATAGAACCAAAGCCAGTTGAGGACATGTTGGTAATTGAAAGGGATAAAAGATTTTCATTTCATAGAACCAAAGCCAGCTTTGGACATGTTGGTAACTAAAGGGATAAAACAGTTTTATTTCATAGAACCAAAGCCAATTTTGGCCGGGTTGATAACTAAAGGGATAAAACAGTTTTATTTTATAGAACCAAAACCAGTTTTGGACATGTTGATAACTAAGGTGATAGAACGGTTTTATTTCATAGAACCAGATCCAGTTTTGGATATGTTGGTAACTAAGGGGATAAAACAATTCTATTTCATAGAACCAGAGCCAGTTTTGGACATGTTGATAACTAAAGGGATAAAACAGTTTTATTTCATAGAACCAAAACCACTTTTGGACATGTTGGTAACTAAGGGGATAAAACTGTTTTATTTCATAGAACCAGAGCCAGTTTTGGCCGGGTTGATAACTAAAGGGATACAACAATTTTATTACATAGAACCAGAGCCAGTTTTGGACATGTTGATAACTAAAGGGATAAAACAGTTATTCCATAGAACCAGAGCCAGTTTTGGGCCTGTTGGCAACTGAAAGGGATAAAACAGTTTTATTACATAGAACCATAGCCAGTTTTGAACATGTTGGTAACTGAAAGGAATAAAACAGTTTTATTTCATAGAACCAGAGCCAGTTTTGGACATGTTGATACTAAAGGGATACAACAGTTTTATTTCATAGAACCAAAGTCAGTTTTGGACATGTTGGTAACTAAAGGGATACAACAGTTTTATATCATAGAAACAAAGCCAGTTTTGGCCGGGTTGATAAATAAAGGGATGAAACAGATTTATTTCATAGAATCAGAGCCGGTTTTGGCCGGATTGATAACTAAACAGTTTTATTTCATAGAACCATAGCTTTTCTTAGCTGGTTTGGTAACTAATGGGATAAAATAGTTTTATTTCATAGAACCAGAACAAGTTTTGGACATGTTGGTAACTAAAGGGATAAAACAGTTTTATTTCATAGAACCAGAACAAGTTTTGGACATGTTGGTAACTAAAGGGATAAAACAGTTTTATTTCATAGAACCAAAGCCAGTTTTAGACATGTTGGTAGCTAAAGTGATAAAATAGTTATATTTCATAAAACCAAAGCCAGTTTTGGCCGGGTTGATAAGTAAACGGATGCAACAGTTTTATTTCATAGAATCACAGCTGGTTTTGTCCGTGTTGATATCTAAAGGGCTAAAACAGTTTTATTTCATAGAACCAGAGCTTTTTTTAGCTGGTTTGGTAACTAAAGGGATAAACAGTTTTATTTCATAGAACGAGACCCAGTTTTGGACATGTTGGTAACTAAAGGGATAAAACAGTTTTATTTCATAGAACCAAGCCACTTTTGGACATGTTGGTAACTAAAGGGATAAAACTGTTTTATTACATAGAACCAAAGCTAGTTTTAGACATGTTGGTAACTGAAATGGATAAAACAGTTTTATTTCATAGAACCAAAGCCAGTTTTGGACATGTTGGTAACTGAAAGGGATAAAACAGTTTTATTTCATAGAACCAAAGCCAGTTTTGGACATGTTGGTAACTAAAGGGATAAAACAGTTTTATTACATTGAACCAAAGCCAGTTTTGGATATGTTGATAACTAAAGAGATAACATTTTTATTTCATAGAACCAAAGCCAGTTTTGGACATGTTGGTAACTGAAAGGGATAAAACAGTTTTATTTCATAGAACCAAAGCCAGTTTTGGACATGTTGATAACTAAAGTGATAAATAGTTTTATTTCATAGAACCAACGCCAGTTTTGGACATGTTGATAACTGAATGGTTAAGATAAATCCCTGTGAATTAATTATTGTTCACTTTGTAAAAGATTAATTCATTAAAAGATATAAATTACAACACAAAGAAGACAAAGAAATAATAGATGTAATAGAAGAGGAATGATTTAAAGAAACAAGGAAAAATAGAATGAAATATATTCAGACACAAGTTTAAAGGTTTAGTCTTTCTTGAGACTAGAGACTCTTTAGCCTGGAGTTTATTTCCCTTTCAAGTAGTATTAAACCCTTAGCATTTACATTACTCTATTGTATTTTCGTGGTAAAGGCTTTATCTCACATATCAAATTCATGGGATTTTGATATTATTTATTTTGAGAACTATACTTTAACATCAGTATGAGTGGCCAGTTATGGTTAGTTTGAGCAGAAAGAAGTGAGAGAATTCTGGCCGGATACAGCCGGTTTAAATGCTAAAGGGTTAAATTATTGAGTGAACAGGACTTCCCCTTCTATGTGATGTTAGCAGCTGGTGATACTTATTTTCAGTTGAGATGACTGAAGCAATATGAAATGAAACGTCTTGTTTAAGAACATAATGCACCATTCATTCTAACTATACAACAAGAGGCAAAAATAAAGAGACAAGATGAAGTTCATATGCTAAAACTTTGAAACTACACTTATGATAATTTTGATATCTATTGCCTGATTTTTATAATTCAGATCTGTAACTACCAGACTCACTTTTTCATTATAAGTTGAATTGGGGATTGAAAACCATCAACGTGTAGGTAAATATTTTTATGCCATATCTGCACTTTCAGAATTTTATAACCCCTGTACTCTCAATTTTCATGATGAAATCTATATAGAGCCATAAATAAATTGAGTAGAAAGCTGGGCTTCTTCATAGCTGGAAATAAAACTAATATAGTAGATACTTAGTATTCATAGAGTATTTGCAGGTGGTTGCTTTTGATTTTGAACTACCTTACAATCTGATGAGAAATTTTCTAATTACACTATCTTTCAAAATTGTGATGACCTAAACAGCCAGACTAAACTATCATAGCTCTTGCTCACATAATTGAACTAATTCAACAAAATATGTGAGTACTAATTATGAATGTACTAATTCAGTAGTAAAAACAAATTAATACTGCTTTGGTTGGAGTCTGCTAATATATCATGTATTACTAGAGTTACGTCCTCTCATTGCTTGCTTAATGTGTCTGGTCTATATCAGAATAAATATAATAAAGATAAATGTATTTATTGAAAACAGCATGAAATTATCAACTGATATTTTTTTTTTATGTTTTCTCTTAACTTCTATAATTATTTACAAATTACAACTGAAAGCAGAAACAACAACAACAAATGATTATAAAAAGTTAAATGAATTAATAATATCTGATATATTATAAGTTCAAAAAGGAAGTAGGGATTTTGTTGGCAACCTGTGACTAATCCAGGCTCTGCTGCACTTCAGGATGAGGTGGGTAAACTCTCCAGATATTGGTTGCTCTCAGACAGGTTTGTGGTCGAGCTTGTTGCAGTGGAGACTTCTGGTGTCCTTGGCCCTAGTGCTACCTCCCTACTCCCCACTATTAGCACAGATTTGGCTACCCACAGGTGTGATCCTCATGAGCAGGAATGGCTCTTCCAATGCACCTCTCTCACCATCCTCTGGGGAAACACCTTCTCTTTTCTATCCACCAGGGCTATGGGGCAGCCAGCATGTGGGCTCCCATTTGCTTATAATAGTTGTTTCTATTATAGTTGTTTCTAAGGCCAGCAATTATCCCAGTGTATTACTGGTACTTTATTTTATTGATCGACCCCGTAAGGATGAAAGGCAAAGTTAACCTCGGCGGGATTTGAACTCAGACCATAAACAGCCGTAACTCTTTGCTGCAAAGCAGGGCGTCTGACCCTCCACCGATACTGCCAATTCACTGCCCTCATTTGCTTATAATAGTGAGAGTTCGGGATAGCGAGAGAGACGGAGGCAGTGAATGAAAGAGAGAGAACATCAACACTTATTTACTTATTTATTTCTATTTACCTGTATTGATATTAGTAGAATACTACAACAATTAACACTATAACCTTAGATTAGAGTCATGTTGGAAAGACTTGAGAAGACCAAGAGTTTATACAACACCAGGACAGTATTGAAAATAGGTCCAGCCTTTAGCAAGACACTAATTTATTTGTTCCTGTTCAAGTCATTATTTGTAATACAGAGCAAAACATCTTGGAAGTAATCTGTAGTACACTACATTCATAGCCTGATGTGAACAACTGAATATTCAGGAAAACATTAACAAAATATCAGTAACACTTTTCACACTTTTTGAAATATTCAACTCTATTGGATATAAAATGGGATAGCACCTCTCAAGGACGATGACACACGACCATGACCTCTGGCGTCACACAGTAATACAGAAGACTCGACTTCCCACGGGTACAAGCCGAAGCTGAAACATATAGACAATATGCCCCCACCCCTCCCACTGGAAAGTGGTCGTGGAGGTGCCATGGCAAAAAAGCACCCAGCCCACACTGTAAAATGGACGTGTAGGCTCCACGGAAAAAAAGCACCCAGCACTCACTGTAAATGAGGTTGGTGTTAGGAAGGACATCCAGCTGTAGAAATCAACCCAGAATCAGTTTCAGTATGAGCAAGACATGCTCAACTGACTGGACACTGCCCACAACAGGACAACCCGTCTAACCCATGCTAGCGTGGAAGAACAGACGTAAAACGGTGATGATGATGATGATCAAAGCCCAGAGCTAATCACTAGACTAAAAGCGTACCCTGTAAAACTTACACTTGGCAGGTTTGGGTATGTTGGCCTAAAATCAGCATAATTGGTAAGGCATCACTAAAAAGGAATTGAAAAGTATTGAAAGCAGTTGAGTAAAATCCGACTTAAAACATCTTTCCATCGAAGATAACATAACTGGGATACTCTGTCCTGTTATAGAAATATGTACATTTTTGGCAACTATTTTTCTTCTAATAATTTTCTTCTCTTCTCTAATTATTCCACTGTGATGTCAGAACGGATTATGTTGTTTTAGTAAACTGAGGTATTTGAAAACCTTCAAATGTTAGAGAAATAAAAGTATATTGTAGAAACTGAAAAGGTAGGATTAAATTCTTTACATTCAGAGTTATAATTCATTGATGTTGTTTGAGTGATAAGTTCATGTTTCATGGTGAAGTGCAGCATCATAATCATATTGTCATCATCATCATTATGGTTATTATCATAACACCATCATTGTCATCATACTCATCATCACCACCCTTGTCATCATCATCATCATCATCAACAGCATCTTTGTCATCATAATGATCATCATTGGTGGATTGGCAGTATCGGTAGAGAGTCGGATGATATACTTTCACGCATAGAGTTATGGCCCTTGCCATTCTGAGTTCAAATCCCGCCGAGGTTAACTTTGCCTTTCATCCGTACGGGGTCGATAAAATAAAGTACCAGTAATGTACTGGGAAATTGCTGGCCTTGTGCCAAAAGTAGAAACAATTATCATTGTTATTGTAAATATCATTGTTAGTATTATTGTTAGTATTATTGTTAGTATTATTGTTAGTATTATTGTCATTGTCACTGTCACCATGCCTGATATCCACACTGACAATGTTTGTACGTGTCAACACGCAGATTATAGAGGCTGGAGGACCATACCTCACTCATATATTCCATTTTTGATATACTTTCTAACATCAACCATGTTACAAAGTTGTTGTTGCCGTTCTTTTCCTTCACCCACCTATTTCTGAGAGAGTTGTGGGAGCAGTGTCCTCAGACATTCCCTTCACCAGGTTCTGTCAGAAGCAACTGTTTCCAACTAATCTGGCTGGATCTCCAAGTGACCCCAGCCAAACTCATGGATATTATTCATCCATCTTGCTCAGGGTCTAAGCCTGGGTCACCTGCCTGTTGGTTTTGCCTGCACAATCTCTCCAGTGATTCTTTCCTGAGATATTCTAAAAGTATGCCCCTTGTTTTTTAAATAAGTATGTCTTAATGTACAAATATTTGCCTTACTGATTCACGTAAATAGCAACACTACTAAAATCATTGTTCCTATATTAATAAAGAAATTCATTTAGCTGAGAAGTGTAAATTGTCTGTAAACATGGAATATAAGTATCACTGAACTCTTGAGCATAGCAATCATCATCATCATCACTTTTGCATCCATGCTTGCATGAGTTGGACAGGTCCTTCTTAGCACAGCATCTCTCCACTTGTCACATTCCTTCGTCATCCACTCTGCCAGTCTTAGTGATTTGAGGTCTGCTCTGCCTAGATCTTTCTTGGTTGTCCTCTACTGTAGCTTACTTCCACTGGGATTTCTTGGGATTTCTTCACCCATCAGTCATTGTCTATGCACATCACATGTCCTTATCAATGGAGTCTTCTCTCCTGCACACTATCTAGGATTCCCCTTAAGCCCAGCTTCTCTCTCAGCTCTGCATTCTCTCACATTTACATTGCACATCCAGAAAATTGAAGCAATTTGTCTTATATATCATGTTAAGGGATTCAACACTGACAGCCATTATATGGTTAAATTCAATCACATCATCATCACTGTTTAATATCTATTTTCAAATCATTTATGTGTTAGATTGGTACACATATACTGAGGCGAGTCTAGTTAGAAGACAATGTACTGCTCGTATCCTCAATTTGGGGCTTGGTTATTAATGGCAGGACAACTCCATTATGACCAGCTTATGGGGTAGACAAGTTGATTTCTGTTATAGGAGCAGAACTACCATTTTAAAGTGCAGACTTGGTGCTTTTCATCATGGCACAAGCACTATTGCCTTGCAGAGTGAAATTGGTGCTTTTCTATTGTGGCACCAGCTTTACCACCTTACAGATTGAGCTGGGTGTATTTCATAATGGCACCAGCACTACCTCATTAAGAGTCTTGATGTGTCCTGGCAGTAGGGGGCAGGCTAAATGGTGCATTTTAAGTGAGGTGCTGATATATTATATAATGCTCCTGGCTTTCTGGGCTTGCATCGGTTGGATAGGAAACATAAGTCAGGGATGTGAGACATGGCTTGAGTGGGGAAGGTGAACCAGAGGACGTTCACCTTGGCTTCCCATGATAACATAGGTTGGATGAGGAAGGAAGGGGAAGATATGTGTGAGAAGATATCTTGGAGATAATTGCTTAACACCTTAACCTCACAACAAATATTTTACTTTGGGAAAAAACATAAAGTACATATTGAATGTTTGAAAAGTCATTTTAAATTAATTTATTCTGAAATACTTCACCTTAAAAACTATTATATTTTTTCAAAATTAATTCTAAATAATTGTAAGAAAGTGATAATAGCCAATTAAACATTCATTTTTCTGTTCCCAACTATAATGTGTTGAAAGCAAAATTTGAGTCTGACTGATTCATCATAAATGTTTGAAACAGGGATAATGGCAGTGGCTGAGTAGCAATAGGGAATAAAGAAAGGAGATGATGACTTAACACTTTAGCATTTACATTACTCTATATATACTATTGTATTTTCGCGGTAAAGGCTTTATCTCACATAATTATCTTACATAATATCGAATCTATGAGATTTCAATGTTATTTATTTTGAGAACAATACTTTAATATCAGTATGAGTGGCCAGTTACAGCCGGTTTGAACAGAAAGAGATGAGATAATTCTGGCCAGATATGGCTGGTTTAAATGCTAAAGGGTTAAAATATGTTTCATTGGCAGTATCGGTAGAGGGTTGGGCACCATGCTTTGACGCATAGAGTTATGGCCCTTGCCATTCTGAGTTCAAATCCAGTCGAAGTTAACTTTGCCTTTCATCCTTATGGGGTCGATAAAATAGAGTACCAGTAATTGCTGGCCTTGTGCCAAAAGTAGAAACAATTATGTCATATAAGCAGAATTATATATGTACCCTCACAAGCTGGGAGTCACATGTACAATTCCTTAGTACATAAACAGCATCATATGTGTGTGTATGTAACAGGGTGTAGCAAATAAATATATACATATACAAGAGCTATAATAAAGGTTTCTGATGTTGGTACAAGGCCAACAATTGTGGGTGAGGGAAAGTACTTTATTTATCAAGCCTTTATTTATCAAGCCTTTAATACTTTAGCATTTACATTACTCTATAAATACTATTATATTTTCATGGTAAAGGCTTATCTCACATAATTATCTCAAATAATATCGAATTTATGAGATTTTAATATTATTTATTTTGAGAACAATACCTTAACATTGGTATGAGTGGCCGATTACAACTGGTTTGAATAGAAATTGGTGAGAGAATTCTGGCCAGATACAGCCAGTTTAAATGCTGAAGGGTTAAGGAGGAAAGGCAAAGCCAACCTTCATAGGATTTGAACACAGAATGTAAAGGGCTGTAACTATATGCCACAAAGTTGTTATCCAACAGTCAACTCATACCACCAATTCACTGCATTTAAGCATTTAGTTACAAAGATAGGTTCCAGTGAGTTTGATCTCATGACCACTTGTATGCAGGATCAGATTTAATGGTGGGCAAAGGGGGTAATTACCCTGGACCCCCTGCAGTGGGGTCACCAGGGATGATCATAGCAATTCATTTGTGCCCTCAGCTGACCTTTTTAATTTTAGAATGGTTAGAATGGTTAGAACTTTTTAATTTAATAACCACCCCACCACCTGGTCAAATCCAACTCTGTCTGTAAAGCAGATGTGATTACTATTACACCATGGAACCACAGCAATAGAACTATAATAATGCCACATTTGATAATTTACAGTATTTCTTGCTTAAGTTTCAGTGTTCAGCCAAATAGATGTTTTTTCCTAAATTAAATTTTATGAGAAATACCAGTATTATCTTAGAGACCAGATATTTTGAGGTTTCATTTCAACTCTAGAATTATTAACTTTATAGCTTTTTTTCTCATGTAAACAAGTCAGTTTCGATATTGTTAATCATCAAAAATATCCATCAATGGGAAATCAGATTCAATGAAATGCAATTTATGGGCATATTCATTCATCTTCTCCCACTCAACTGTTTCTTTTCATCACCTATATAATACACATCCTCATTAGAACCCCCACTTTAATCATATTAAGAAGATGATGCCCTTCACAGTGTTGGTGATCTACATGTTAAATACACATAGCTTGCAAAAAAAGGGTTGGGAGGACACTTCAGTTGTGTCAAAGACATTACAACCTCTCCTGTGAACTTGGTAGAACATGAGACTGTGCATAAATGAGATAACAAAAACTTAGCCTATCTGGGAAGTCTGTAGCCCTACTTCAGTATTGACTTGGTCTATGTATACATGTCCAGCCCTTGCTAGCAGATGACTAGTGAAGTTTTTGGGCAAAACCTTTTCCTCTAGAGAGGAGAAGCATAGAATAAAAAAGTAACATTAACAGAAAATGATGATGTTAGCAGTTTAAACTAATGTATCATTAGCGTGGAAGATAGACGTTAAACGATGATGATGATGATGATGATGATGATGATGATGATGATGATGATGATGAGTCTTACATAAACCATCAGCAGACTTTATCAATATTTTCAGTTTCAGAGGATTTAAAATGTTCATCAGCATGGCTCTTTCTCCTTCCAAGAGAAAACTGTGACATTGAATCTACCTAAGCATTCTTCTTCTTCTTCACCTACTTATTCCTGAGAGAGTCAACTGATCTGGCTGGATCCCAAATGAGATCAGCCAAGCTCATGGATGTTCTCTAACCATCTTGCTCTAGGTCTACCCTTGGATCTCTTGCCAGTTGGTTTTACCAGTAAAATCTGTCCAGCGATTCTTTCCAGAGATATTCTAACCACATGTCAATAGTATCGGAGTTGTGATCTCTCAGTTCAGAGAATTAGCAGCTCTGCCTGGAGTGATTCTCTGATCTCAGAGCTACAAATCTGTCCAGTGATTCTTTCCAGAGATATTCTAACCACATGTCAATAGTATCGGAGTTGTGATCTCTCAGTTCAGAGAATTAGCAGCTCTGCCTGGAGTGATTCTCTGATCTCAGAGCTACAAATCTGTCCAGTGATTCTTTCCAGAGATATTCTAACCACATGCCTATAGTATCGGAGTTGTGATCTCTCAGTTCAGAGAATTAGCAGCTCTGCCTGGAGTGATTCTCTGATCTCAGAGCTACAAATCTGTCCAGTGATTCTTTCCAGAGATATTCTAACCACATGCCTATAGTATCGAAACTGTGATCTCTCAATTCAGAGAATTAGCAGCTCTACTTGGAGTGATTCTCTGAATCCCATTTCGGCCACTCAGGAATTTCGAAAGTCTATTATATATGTGTATTTTATGAAACCTTAGAGTTTTATTAAAGGAATCTGGAATTTAATATATATATATACATTTAATATATATATATAAACATTCAATATATTAAAGATGCTTACTGTCACCCTTGAAGGCGTGTGGCTGAGTGTTTAGAGAATTGGATTTGCAATCTTAAGGTTGTGAGTTTGATTCCTGGACCAGGCGATGCGTTATGTCCTTGAGCAAGACACTTTATTTCACGTTGCTCCTTCTACCTGGAGTTGTGACCAATAGATAGTATTAGCAATTGGAAAGACCAATGGGAACATTGTTTTCTCGGTCCGATTTGAAGAAAGTCGATCGTCCCTACTACTGTCACCCTTCATAAGCATCTAAGGTTTCATAAAATACACATCTATAAAATGCTGTCTAATTCCCTGACCTACATTAAAGAAAAATATTATTTTGCTTCATCAAAATATGAAGAATGAAAGATGATATTTAGTATAAATTGTTAACAGTTTGACAGTTTTCTTCATATAATCTTTCTTGTTTATGTTCAAATTCATCAGGTGTAAAATTACCCTTCATCTTCTTAAGAGATATAAAACATATAACTGGGGTAAATTCAAAAGACTATACTGTGGAAATTGGCCATGTGCCTGAGTGAAAGTAATCATTATTAATGATTGGTTTAGATTGAGTTCATTGCTTTGTGGTCATTGCCTCCTAGATTACACATCGCTCTCATCTCTCAATCATGTCATAAACAGCTTATATGGTTTGTAAACTGACTTAACCTTGTCCAATCAAATATTTTTATTGTTCCTGCTGTGGTGAATGTGGTGGTCGTGTTGGTGTTGGTGATGGTGGTGGTGTGTGGTGGTGTGTGGTGGTGTGTGGTGGTGGTAGTGGTGGTGGTGATGGTGGTGGTGTGTGGTGGTAGTGGTGTTGGTGATGGTGGTGGTGTGTGGTGGTGGTGTGTGGTGGTGGTGGTGGTGGTGGTGGTAGTGGTGGTGGTGTGTGGTGATGTGTGTTGGTGGTGGCGTGTGGTGGTGTGTGGTTGTGGTGATGGCGTTGTGTGGTGGTGTGTGGTGGTGTGTGGTGGTGGTGGTAGTGGTGTTGGTGATGTGGTGGTGTGTGGTGGAGTGTGGTGGTGGTAGTGGTAGTGGTATTGGTGGTGGTAGTGGTGTTGGTGATGGTGGTGTGTGGTGGTGGTGTGGTGGTTGTGGTGGTGGTGGTGGTATTGGTGGTGGTGGTGGTATTGGTGGTGTGTGGTGGTGGTATTGGTGGTATTGGTGGTGGTAATGGTGTTCGTGATGGTGGTGTGTGGTGGTGGTGTGTGGTGATGTGTGTTGGTGGTGGTGGTGTGTGGTTATGGTGGTGGTGGTGGTGGTATTGGTGGTGGTGGTGGTATTGGTGGTGGTGGTGGTATTGGTGGTGTGTGGTGGTGGTGGTGGAGGTGGTGGTATTGGTGGTGGCAATGGTGTTGGTGATAGTGGTGTGTGGTGGTGGTGTGTGGTGGTGGTGGTGGTGGTGTGTGGTGATGTGTGTTGGTGGTGGTGGTGTGTGGTTGTGGTGGTGGTGGTGGTATTGGTGGTGGTAATAGTGTTGGTGATGGTGGTGTGTGGTGGTGGTGTGTGGTGGTGTGTGTTGGTGGTGGTGTGTGGTGGTGTGTGGTGGTGGTGGTATGTGGTGATGTGTGTTGGTGGTGGTGGTGTGTGGTGGTGGTGTGTGGTGGTGGTGGTGATGGTGGTGGTGTGTGTGGTGATGTGTGTTGGTGGTGGTGGTGTGTGGTGGCGCTGGTGGTGGTGGTGGTGGTGGTGGTGATGGTGGTGGTGGTGTGTGGTGGGGGCAGTGGTGGTGGCAGTGGTGGCGGTCTTGATGGAAATTATTTTGTTATTTTATTATCTGCTATTGATCTCAAAGTTCAAAGTTTGTAATATGACCTTTGTTTTTGGCATCAAAACTGGAGGTCATCTTTAATTATAATACTATATTTTAGGAGAAACTCTACACTGCATGTAACTTTCACTTTCATTTTCTTACCTATTGTTGTTTGTTTCATTTCTTTATATGGTATATTGGCTTTTTTGTTATTGTATTTTACTACTCACAGAAGTTTTATGTCCATAGATTGGTTGATATATTCCCAGCTATGTAACATGTGTAGGAAGGGCTAGAGAATGAGAGATACGTATAAGAAGTGACATTTGTGTTTCATATCTTAGTTAAACTTATGTACTCACCACTTAAATGCCTTTTTCAATAATAGCTTCAGGTGATTATTAAATATCTATGAAAGAAACAAATGTAAAACGAGAGAAAAACTCTTATCTCTCTACTTGCTTTATGTTGTCTTTTTTGTTCTTTGTTTACAGTGTTTAAAAAAATACTTTCTGTTTTATGTTTAAACTTCTGAGATAACCTGGTGAAGAGACAGTATGCTAGAATTCATACTCACCCTTAATGACCTCCATATCTTTTAGATCTTGCCACAGCTGAGTCAGCCTTCTCAGTAAAAAAAATAAACATGAATTTTTTTTTTGTTACCTAATGCAAGGTTATATACGCCACAGCTGATATTTCGTGAGACATTTCCTCAGCCATAGCTGTGTGGTTAACAGGTTTATTTGTAACCACTTTAAATGAATTGAGGGGAAGCTTGTTGTTTATATATATAAATATACTAGCAGTGGTACCCGGCGTTGCAAGGGATAAGGTATTTTGGAACGCGGGCGGCCAACAGACCTAATCGTGGAAAAACTGCATGCCTGGACAATATGTAAAGAAAATTAACCGAATACTCTGATGGCTGGATAATCTTTAAGATTTTCGTCGATGAAGCAGGAAAAATTCAGGTTTTCATCAAGAAAATGAATTAATTTGTATGTGCATGATATGCCTTGAAATTTAGGGAAAATCGGCTAAACGTAACGCCTCAAAAAAGCCCTAAAAAGCTGAAAAAAATGAAGTTTTTCACCTAATGCGCGCTCTAGGCCATAAAAAGTTGGATTTTCTTTGCTCACGGTATGAAGAAGAGACTGACTAATACATAGTTACAATTTCAAGGGAATCGGTTTGACGTAACGCCTAAAAAATCCCCAAAACCTGAATAAAACGCAGTTTTTCACCTAATGCGGGCTCGGGGGATCAAACAGTTGAATTCTTTTATGTGCATAACACTCCCTGAAACATAAGTAATACACATGTAAAGTTTGAAAAAACTCGGTTGGGTACTTCTCGAGGTTTAAGTATTCAAACTCACATACACACACACACACACACACACACAGACATCCTCAGAGAAGTGACGTAATGCAGACAGTCACACATACCAACAGATATTATAAGGGCGAGACGTTATATGTATGTATCTATCTAAAAAGAGAAAGATTAAGAATTATAGAGAAAGATCGCTAAATCGCCTAATGCCATCCATAGGGCACTGAAAATTTGAAATCTGTTTTGCTCAGAACATTCCCTGCAACATAAGTATTATATGTGTAAAGTTTGAAAACAGTCGGTTGGGTGCTTCTCGAGTTTTAGGGATTCAAACTCACACACACACACAGACAGACATCCTCAGTTTTATATATATAGACTAGCAGAAAACCATCCCTAGGGTGGTTTTCTGCTAGTATATATATATATTACACACACAGAAATGTATATATATTTCTGTGTGTATATATATATATATATTACACACACAGAAATGTATATATATTTCTGTGTGTATATATATATATTTCTGTGTGTATATATATATATTTCTGTGTGTATATATATATATATATATTACACACACACAGAAATGTATATATGTTTCTGTAGCACTCCTCAATTCCCCCCTCTCTCCCTCCCGCTATCCCCCTCTTGTAGTCTGTCTCTTTCTTTCACTCTCACTCTCTCTCTACGCGTGCGCAAAAAACATTTGCACGCGCGCACGTGTTTTAGCGTCTATTCACTCTCTCTCTCCCTCTCTCCCTCCCGCTATCCTCCTCTCGTAGTCTGTCTCTTTCTTTCACTCTCACTCTTTCTCTACGCGTTCGCAAAAAACATTCGCACGCGCGCACGTGTTTCCACTGTCGGACAGAGAGACAGACAGAGAAATTGCTGGTTATATATTATAAGGAGATAGATAATATAGTATATACAGAAGAAAACACAAAAATGGTATCTTTTCAATTAATTAAAAACATACCCTTCTTGTGTTTTCTTCTCTATATACTGTATTATGAAGAGCCCGGTACTTATTCCTTTAGTTTGTAGTGACCTACATTCCGCGGGATCACATACATTCTCTGTGCGTGATTTGGCTCAGCTCAGCCAATCAGCGCCAGTAGAAGAGGATGTATCCCTACGCGTCCTGGGGGAGAAATTCCCCGCGAAGATTTGAAGAATCTCTCTCTCGCACCAGGAACTTCGAACCAGCAACACGTACATGTGACGGTGAGATTTTGCACCTTAGCCTGCCGGCTTTCCGGCGCAATGGCACATTCCCTTTTGTAACCTCATTTTTATGTGTAACTTCAACCATACAAGTTAACCAACATTATTTGTGCTACAACAGGGCGGTAGATTGGCAGTATTGGTAGAGGGTGGGACGCCATGCTTTGATGCATAGAGTTACGGCCCTTGCCATTCTGAGTTCAAATCCCGCCGAGGTTGACTTTGCCTTTCATCCTTACGGGGTCGATAAAATAAAGTACCAGTAATGTACTGGGTAATTGCTGGCCTTGTGCCAAAAGTAGAAACAATTATTTGTGCTACAACAAAATAAACATACATTTCATCTCTAATTTCTGCTGTTGACATCATTATTGTGTTACTCGTGTCTCAATAACATTTATACCCCATGCTGCTAAAAGTTCATTAAATTACAGGGGATTAACGCGAGTCTTTAACTCGGTTTTTTTTAATATATATATATATATATATATATATATATATATACGTATAAATCATCATAATCCTGAAAGCAGATGTTAAAATTATATATCATCTTAACATCTGCTTTCCATGCTAGCAAGGTTTGGATGGGTCTATATATATATATATATATATATATAGAGAGAGAGAGAGAGAGATAGATAGATATATATTAATAAAAGAAATTCCAACTTTGTCTGATTTACTCGTTTTATTTACAATCCTTTAAAATTATAATGGTATTAGAATGAAATAGTATGGTAGAATATTAAATGTTAAGTGTTAATTGAGCAAGTACTTTCATGCTTTCGCAATCTTCAAGTTCATATTCTGTGGTGACAGTCAAGTTTGCAATTTTCAACTGTTGAAAATTGCAAACTTGACTGTCAAAGCATGAAAGTACTTGTTCAATTAACACTTAACATTTAATATTCTACCATACTATTTCATTCTAATACCATTATAATTTTAAAGGATTTTAAGGAGGGCGGTGAATTGGCAGTATCAGTAGAGGGTTGGACGCCATGCTTTCTAGCATAGTTACGTCCCTTTACGGTTTGAGTTCAAATCCCGTCGAGGTTAACTTTGCCTTTCATCCTTACGGGGTCGATAAAATAAAGTACCAGTAGTGTACTGGGTAATTGCTGGTCTTGTGCCAAAAGTAGAAACAATTATAATTTTAAAGGATTGTAAATAAAACGAGTAAATCAGACAAAGTTGGAATTTCTTTTATTAATATAATCTTCTATACGCAATCATACACACCCGTGTATATTTATTTATATATATATATATATATATATATATATATATATATATATAAAACAGATGCCTGTCTATTTGCCTGTGTAACCGCACGCATTTCTACCTTTTACAACCGATTTGCACCAAATTTCATACATGGTTTTCAGAAGTCCTATTACGCGTTTTAGGCTATTTTAGTTTTCATTTGTGGGGCTCCCCAGGATCAGATAACCTCCTTAAGCCTCTCACTTGGAATCAGCAGTACTACTGCATAAAGGCCCCATACTTCCTGCAATTTGCATCCCATCTTCACCAAAATTAATCTTTTGTTTGCTTATGGCCTACAAATAAATTTGCAGGCATGCACTTGCGCAGAAATTCAGTTAGGGGACCCCTTAGGGGGCAGTAAACCTACTTGATGAATGTTGAAGTTGATATCATCAATGCAACAAAACGTCATAACTGCTTGAGTTGGTGTTTGGTTTTCACGAAGCGAGACATATTGGTTATAAAGGAAGGTGAACACATGAACTTTTACTTGAACTTATCAAGGGGACCACCCGAGGGGAAGGGGTGTAATCCCCTTCGACATATCTATTGAAGTTCACATTAACACTGTAATAGTACCTGATAACTTTTGAAGTTTACGTTCGATTTTAACTTTACCGGACACATTGGTTACCCATTGCCTAAAGATGATGTTGAAGACACTGCCTATACCCGGAACAAGGAAGCGTACCCCCAGGGGGCAATAAGCCCCGGCGAGTCATTTATTGAATTTGGCTATTGTAATGCAGCAAAGCGTCATAGCTTCGATAATTGGTAGTCCAATAAAATGAATTTCGACTTAGTTGTTATTCATGTACTACAGATGAAGATACAGTGAGACACATTTACTTTCATTTCAATTCAGCAAGAGGACCTCTCGGGGACAATGAGCCCAATTCCTTAACCTATAAAAGTTCAAACTGCCACAATAAAAAAGCACCATAACCTCGGGAGTTTATACTTGATTCTTACAAAACCTAAATGAAATGGTTATTGCCTGCCATAAGATAAAGCACCACACATTCGTTATCACTTGAAATTTGCAAGGGGGAGCAGTAAGCCCCTTTGGACCACTTTAAAGTTCATATTATTGTTGCAGCAAAGCATTTCAACTTCTGGAAATAAAAGTCAATTTAAACGAAAGTTGACGCATCGGTTACTCATGTCCTACAAATGGAGTATCGAATTTTTAGATCCCCCTGACTTAACTTTAGTTTGTTTAGTTAACTTTAGGATGATTGAATTGAATTTTGCACCCGGTTGTCTCCCACGTGTAATTGCACCACAATAAAGTGCGGAATGGGGAGTTACATTTTTTTTCTTGAACTTTGGCGTCATTTCACACTCCTAACCAAGAAAGCGCGATTTAACCCAGGTGTAAATTTTAAAGCCTACTGTATGTGGATTGTGCTATTTCACACTCGTGCCTAAACTGTGCGAAGGATTTATTAGTTTTTGCACCCTGTTGTCTCCCCCGTTTAATTGCACCTCAATTAAGTGCGAAATGGCGACCCCTGGCCATTTCGTCTGAAATTATCCAAATTAATGGATTTATTAAAGAAAGGACAGGTTTTGGGGCCTGTCATGTGCGACATGTACACGGTTGAATGGCAGAAACGAGGGCTGCCGCATGTCCATATCTTGATTTGGTTGGTTACAAAAATCAGTTCAAACTACATCGACAAATTCATTTCTGCCGAACTACCTGATCCGTCGATTGACAAGGACCTCTTCTCTATAGTCACATCAAACATGGTCTATGGTCCTTGCGGACATGGACTCAATATGAAGTCCCCGTGCATACACGACGGAAAGTGTACAAAACGATATACCAGGCCGTTTTTACAGGAAACACAGACTGGTGGTGGCGGATATCCGTTGTATAGGCGCAGGAGACCAGAAGACGGTGGGTTCACAGCAAAAGTTGGCAACGCGAAATCGACAACAGCTGGATAGTGCCGTTATGCCCCCTCCTTTTGAAAGCGTTCAACGCCAATATAAACGTCGAATTTTGCAACTCAGTAAAATCAATTAAATACGTTTGTAAGTACGTAAACAAGGGATCGGATGCTGCTATCTTTGGTCTTCGTCATGAAAACTGTAGAGACAAGGTATCTGACTACCAAGCAGGCCGATACATTAGCAGCAATGAAGCCTTTTGGCGCATTTTAGGCTTCCCACTGCACCAACGACATCCCGTCATTAAACAACTTGCCGTTCACCCTGAAAACGGTTAACGGGTGTATTTCAACGATGCAACAGCTGCTCTGCTATCGATCTCACCAAAGGAAACTACACACACCGCTTTTTTCCAACTTTGTCAACACGACGACTTCGCTCGAACTCTGCTGTATTCTGAAATACCGTCTTACTATACATGGAACCGGACAAAATGGCTACGAAGGAAGGTAGGGCAAGAGGTGGTGGGACATCCAGGCATCAAATTCGACAATTGCCATGAGCGAGTTTATACGGTCCACCCTACCCAACACGAATGCTTCTACCTGCGACTTCTGCTTCATGAGGTAAGAGAGCCGACTAGCTTCACTCATCTGAGAACCGTCGATGGATACGCCTGCGGAACGTACAGGGAAGCCTGCTTGAGGCGTGGTTACTTAGAAGATGACGCACAATGGGATGCAACCTTGACAGAAGCTGCCATCTCACAATCATCCTGTAGTCTAAGGGCACCTTTTGCAATCCTCTTGCACGTCTGTGACTTGAGCGATCCTTACTCTTTATGGCAAAAGTTTAAAGATGATTTCGCAGACTAATATAGGCGTCTCGCTCAATTGCAATCTCCAAACTTAGATGTCGGCTTTTCAGACGCTATATATAACAGAGCTCTGATCGATATTGAAGACAGTGGCTTCAATGGGCGGAGATGTCTTGGAGAAATATGGGCTTCCGCAAATACTTGGAGATGCGTCATCTGACATTCCCAACGACATTATACGTGAAACGTCATATGATGTCGAACTCAATTGGTATGTTGAAGAAAATGAACCAAAACTTCTAATGGATCAAAAACAAGCCTACAACATTGTCGTTGATTCCATCCGTAATCGGGAGGGAGTATATTCTTCCTGGACGCACCTGGAGGCACGGGCAAAACATTTGTATTCAAACTTTTACTCGCTGCAGTGAGGCAACACGGAAATATCGCATTGGCCGTGGCTTCTTCCGGCATTGCAGCAACTTTGCTGCCTGGTGGCAGGACAGTTCATTCTGCCTCCAGTCTTCCTCTCAACGTGGCATCATCTGACACACCCACGTCCAACATCAGCAAGTCTTCCGGAAAAGCACTGGTGTTAAAGCGCTGCCTACTAATTGTTTGGGACGAATGCACAATGGCCCACAGGAACTGTCAAGAACCAATGGGAGGTGTCACTTTCCCGTTATCTGGGGACTTCCGACAGACTGCCTGTAATCCCAAAAGGTACGCGGGCTGATGAGGTTGGTGCATGCCTTAAGGCCTCCCCACTTTGGCGTTATGTAAGAAAGCTGACGCTTAAAACAAACATGATAGTACAACTGCAAGGTGATAAGACATCAACGGGTTTTGCTGCTGCTATTTTGTCGTTGGGAGATGGCAAAGTCCCACTCGACGGAGATGGAGCAGCGGACCTCAAAGGGATTTGCAGATGTGTTAAGTCAATTGCTGAGTTACGGACGTCTGTTTTTCCTAATCTTGAGGAGAACTACACAAATCAAGAGTGGTTGTGTGAACGCGCAATATTGACTTCGAAAAACCATATAGTTGGAAACATCATGAACAGCTCATGATGTGATTGTCGGGAAACCTGCACGTCTACAAGTCCCTTGACTCTATGGCTGATCCGGACGAAGTTGTTAATTACCCCACAGAATTTCTTAGCTCCCTAGACCCTCCCGGATTACCACCACACTTACTGCGACTTAAGAAAGGTACCCCTGTCATGCTCCTCAGGAATTTGGAACCAACGGCACGCATCTGGTCGTCCAAAAGGCGATGCTTCATGTTATTGAGGCAACAATACTTACAGGATGTGGTAAGGGGGATACTGTCTTCATACCAAGGAGACATCTCGTTCCATCCGGTAAAGACATTCCTTTCACATTCAGAAGGCTGCAATTCCCTCTCCAGCTCAGTTTCGCCATGTCGATTAACAAATCACAAGGTCAGACGCTGACGGTCGTAGGGCTTAATTTAGAAGAACTGTGCTTCTCCCATGGTCAACTATATGTTGGCTGCTCTCGAGTGGGGAGCCGACATAACCTATTTGCTTTTGCAACTCGCGAGAAAACCCAAAATATAGTCTATAAGGAAGCCTTGTAGGCACCCCATCCGCCAACAAGTAATCGGTGTTTTTTTTGTTGTTGTATAAGTGCTTACATTTGCTGTATCTGTGCTATTTTTGTCCCTTTGACAATACGACGTACGCCTCTGAGGTTGCTTTTGATATACGTTATAAATGTTCAATGTCTCCGTTTTCCGCATTTATATGTTGCTATTACACTTTGCTATCGATGTTCCGTAGTTTTAACCTAATTAATCAACTTTTCCCTGCCGCTGGGACTTTTAAGAGTGAACGATCCAAGGCCCTCTTCAAGGCCACCAAGTTTAAATTGTTACCATCGGATTCATCTTTGCTGGCAGCACCGCCGCTGAGATATTTCAAAGTGAACGTTAAAAGCTCCTCTGCAGGGCCACCAACTATAAATTATATCGCCGCTGGATTCCTCTTTGCTGGCAGCACCGCCGCTGAGACTTTTAAGAGTGAACGATCCAAGGCACTCTTCAGGGCCGCCAACTTTAAACTGTTACCATCGGATTCGTCTTTGCTGGCAGCACCACCGCAGAGATATTTCGAAGTGAACATTCAAAGGCCCTCTTTAGGGCCAACACCTATAAATTGTTACTTCTATAGTCGTGTTTAACGGAAGTCTCTCGGTTCATTTGAACGACTACTCCATTGAGAGTTATACCAGGCAACGCCGGGTACCTCTGCTAGTATATATATATATATATATATATATATATATATATATATATATGTGTGTGTGTGTATATATATATATATATATATATATATATATAACATCATCATCATCGATTAACGACTATCTTCCACATTAGCATGGGTTAGATTCGTTTGTCCCATTTAGAGGAAAGTTGGGTCAAGTGCCCATGTCTCGCTCATATAGGACTGTTTCTAGCTGGTTTTCTATGGCTGGATGCCCTTCCTAACGCCAACCACATTTACAGTGTGTGCTGCGTGCTTTTTGCCGTTATTTTTACACACCCATCATTTAGTGTGGGCTGGACGTTTTGTAGTACCAACATAATATATAAACACATATATCATGATAATGATATACATATACATATATATGATATATATATACATATATCATAAATATATATACACACAGATATATATATATATATCATCATCATCGTTGGCGTTTAACGTCCATCTTTCACACTAGCATGGGTATGTACATTAATTATAACAAGCCAGACAGATTTCATCTAGGATCGCTTCTATCCAACTCAATGAATTTACAAAAATCGTTTGTTGTAAATACAAATCTGCATATCAAATTGTACACAATTCGTTATATATAGGATAAGTGGGTTAGTGAGGGAACACAATGTATATTCCAAACTCTACAGTTTCATCCACCATGTCCTATGCACACTTGATACATTAGCAAAACATTGCACATAGAAACCACAGGTTGTTTCCGAAAAGTTGAAGAAAGTCCGCGTAGTCAGGTTTATTGGGGTTATTGTTCAGCAGAGTTCAGCCTTAAATTTTAGAGAGGGAATTTTTCCAAGATACCAGCAAAGATTAAAGTTATCCTCACTACCGTGATGCTAGTAGTTCCATGTGACCTTCTAAAGAGGAATATAGTCAAATCCCATCACGATAACAAAGCACGTTATTGGTGGATAAATTGAAATAGTTTGAGAAGTGACCCATCGATCTCATATATGGTCAGATTGATCATCACAGTCTGAGACTAGATGGGCTGGAGAAACATGCCTTGCTCATATGTTCCTGTTATGGCATGGTTTCTATGGTTGGAAGTGTTTCTTAATGCTAACCATTCTACAACAAATATGCATGCATGTATGTATGTATGTATGTCTGGTTACTCTTGAGTACTACTGGTAACATGTAACCCAGTACAACCTGTGTCGTGGTCGGTTCATCTGCAACTAAACCAGCAACCCCACCAAGCTTTCTTGGTGAGGAGGGTGATATTTGGACACCCTGCGGGATGAAATACAAGACCCAGTACGGGGCAGAGAAACTCAGCAGAGTCAGCGGCCATCCAAATAGAATTTTTTTTCTTTTCACCTTGTAGTGAAAGGCCCTCAGTTGTTGTCACAACACCTTTCTAGGAGAGCGAAATCCTGATAAAAAACCTGCAGCTTCGGAAACATCCGATGATGTTGACCAGTTCTCCTTTTCAGGTAGTGTTTTCGATGCTCAGAGAGTGGGATTAGTCGAGTGCAAATCCTTTCCCCACTTAAAAAACCTTCAAAGCACAGGCTTTGCTTGTTCAGGTTATGTTATAGGTTCGTGTGGTTGGGTGTAGCCTAAAGGTGCACCATTTTCTGTAATCTGACAAGCAATTCCCAAACTCTTGGCAGAGTTTGCAGCCACCATGTATGTATGAATGTATAAAAGATTAGGAAAAGAAAGTACACAGTGACTGTGTTTGTCAATAAAGATTAGTGACCAAAAAGCATGAGGGAATGCTCAGCATAACATATATACCCCCAAGTAAACTCCTGCATTATAAATGTGGTGAGGGAAAGAAAAGAAAGATACAATCAACTGAGATTATCTCACAATATCAAGATTGAAATTCACTCTGGAGATGTTCAAATGTTAAGAAGTAAAAAAGAATAAGTTTATACAAGGAGTTGAACTAAATTTTGGCATCATTTTAGACAATGTTGTGAAAGAGGGTATGTATTCATGAGGGCCAGATTTGATGTGGAAAGGCAATGCCTGTGGGGAAGGTGGATATAAAAAGAGGATGGCTACATTTTTGAAATTTATTACATGTATGTATATCTTTTCAATTCTAATTACTTCTGCCAAGCTGACTTTAATATGTAAAATTGAGGGTTTGTATTCTAATTCCTTTGTGTATGAGTTCCCTCCCAGTGTGTGTATGTGTATGTTTACAGGTTTGGGTAAACTAATGTGTTGACTTTCAACCCCTTATTTTAAATATGATAACATAGCTCTTCAATAAATGAGACTAATCAGAAATATGATAGGTCAATAAGACTTAAAGATAGTGTCCCAGAATTGCTGCAGCTAACAGCTGAAACCAGCAAATATCTAATGTAATAACTGAGTTAGTAGATAGAACTATAGCGATGAACGGCTGCGTGTTCGTATCACGTCAGGGTTACCAATATAGCGAGATTACTGGGTTGTATGAATGTAACAAGGAATACATAGTTGTGTGTATAATATTTAATTAACAATGGTAGATAGTATAGTTGACATGTCAAAGATGAGGATGATGTTAGAATGAAGCAAAGTTAGTAGTTACCGTTTTGATTGCCAGGCAATGGTGGCTGGCAGAGGACGCCTGGCTAAGGCCAGGCGCCTGTTGGCCAAATGAATGGCAGAGCCCAATGAGAGGCTCTTGACCTGGTGCCGAAAAGGCAATGAGAGTTAGAAAGCTTAAAGTTGTTAGTTTTATAGGGCTCTGACCGGAAGTTGCAGAAAGGGTTCTACCTCCCGTCTAGATCCCAATCAAAACAAGGGAGACAACCGCTACAGAACTCTAGATTTCATATTTGCGATATTTAGAAGTGGAAGTTGATGGCTTAGTGGTAAGTGTGATGGACTTACGATCATAACATCGTAAATTTGATTCCTGGACTGGGTTGTGTATAGTTTTCTTGAGCAAAACACTTCAATTCACATTGCTCCAGTATACTGTGCTGAAAATGAGTAGCAGCAATAGCTGGGGATTTAATGGCATCCTGTCCAGGGAGGATTCTAGAGTGGCCTAGTGGTGAGGGTGTTGGACTTATGATCATAATGTTGTAAGTTCGAGTCCTGGACAGGGCTGTGTGTTGTGTTCTTCAACAAAACACTTCATTTCACATTGTACCTGTATACTCAGCTGAAAATGAGTACGAATAGTAACTGAGAGTTTAACCCTGTGATGGACTGGCAAATTGTCAAGGAAGTGGGGTGTGGGTGTCTTATACTCTGTCATTTAACACCATGGAAATAAAATTAATCACCAGCCTGATGAGTTTCCAGGCTTGAAACTGACTTAACCCTTTAGCATTTAAACCGGCCATAACCGGCCAAAATTCTCTCACTACTTTCTGTTCAAACCAGCCATAACTGGCTGCTCATACTGATGTTAAAGCATTGTTCTTAAAATAAATAATATCAAAATCTCATAGATTCGATATTATGTAGGACAATCATGTCAGGTAAAACATTTACAGTGAAAATACAATAGTAAATATAAAGTAATGTAAATGCTAAAGGGTTAAAACATTTTTTTAGAATATACTGAAGTTCTAATTTCCTAGTTCAAATCCTAGCTTTCATTTGTTTTGAAACAACAAAAACAAAATTGAATTGCAACAAGAGATGAGACTTTAGCATAAAAATGTTGATTTTACAAATTGTTGAACAGGAAGTAATATTTCGTATTGAAACCTTTCGTCTTGCAGCTTTCTGTTTGAATCTTGCCATTGTTGTTTCACAGAAAAAATTGACATTTTTACTAATTCATCTGGACACTATTAAGTATCAAAACCTTAAAAAACCCTCCTAGGCTAAATGATGTGGACAATAGGATTCTATTAATAAAGATATATTTTTAACAGTTTTAATTGCATTATTCAAGCATAGAAAAGATATATAACTGTCATGTAATTATTGAATGAGATTAGGTTGTCAAGTAGATTGTTCTTCATGAAATATGGATGCGTTGATGTTGTATATAGAAGAGGCTGGTATGTAGATGGAGAGAAATGGAGAATGGAGACACCTGAAGGTGTAGTCATAGGAGACACAAAGTTGAACAGTAATGAAGAGATAGATTAAATTAGCATACTTCCCATGGAGAGAGAAAGTTTCACACCTTGTTCTGAAGACTATGATAAACTCAACATCAATTAACCCACAAAATGTATAGGAAAGAATTGCTTAAAGCAAAGGAAATTGTGATAATATTTAGAACAATTAGCACACATAATTAAGAGCACCTTATCTATCATGTCATCGCATGTGAGAAGTGCCTCTTTACTGCTTAACTATAGAAACTGTGATATTCTCCACCTTATTCAGTCTGCAAGAAACTTTAAGAGTTACAAGAAAATAGTTTCCTGGAAGGAAATGTTAATAATTGAATAAATGAGTAATGTTGATGTGTGTAGATAAGATTGTGTTGGACAAAATATGTATTTTAAATATCAGTTATGATTTTGTATTCCCTCACTTGTCTTTTGTTGACTGAATATATTTGGCTTAGAATAGGTAAACCATATCCCTGCATGTTATAAAAGGTAACTAAAAACGTTGGTGCCAGGAAGAGGATCCACCCATAAAACATGGCTTCAAAAAATACACCATCTTTATTATGAAGACCTTTCATATTGCCTGCAAGGCTAACAACTGTTTTAACAAGAAAGAATGGCCTTAAAACACTTGCTACTGCTTTTGTTTATTGTTCACTTCTTTGTTTGATAAGAGAGGTTGAAGAAGGCTAACACTTTTCAAATGCAATATCTTTTTTTATATTCCAATATTTTCTTCCTGTGAAATGTAACAACATTCAAAGGAAAGTCTAGAGAGGTGTTAATCCTTTAGCATTTAAACCGGCCATATCTGGCCAGAATTCTTGCACCTCTTCTGTTCAAACCAGCCATAACTAGCTGCTCATACTGACCTTAAGGTATTGTTCTCAAAATAAATAATAACAAAATCTCGTACAGTTGATATTATGTAAGATAATTATGTAAGATGAAGCTTTTACCACAAAAATACAATAATATATAGAGAGTAATGTAAATGCTAAAGGGTTAATAGATGTTATTGCCAGGAATAGGGTATAAGCAAATACAAAGATCCAATCTTCAGTAATGTGATATTGTTTATAATACAAATATTAGTTTTAGACACAAAATTCCTGCCGTGCTGTTATAGGAGAAGAATTAGGGGTGGTCGAATGAAACGTTTTTGTTTAAACAAAGCAAGATGAGATTTAGTTAATGGGTGCATGAAATTAATTAATGGTTAATGTAAATTATTACTTAACACCACACATGAGTGGAGTGGAGTCAGAGTGTGTGTAGTGGTGACAGACCTAATAGGGAATATTTAGCAAAGAATTTAATATAAGTTTCTAGTGAGGATGTTTGATGATAACAAGTCGAGAAATTAACACTTTAACCCTTTAGCGTTTACAATAGGAGATCAGATTAGCATGGGAGGTGGGTGTTCCGAGGCCATAGTATCTAGAATAAGGACGGGTTGGAAGAAGCTTAGGGAGCTGCTTCTTCTGCTGACGAAGAAGTGTTTCTCCCTGCGTACGAAAGGCCGGTTATATGATGCCTGTGTGAGGAGCGCGATGTTGCATGGTAGTGAGACATGGGCAGCAACTGCAGAGGATATGCGACAGCTGGAGAGAAATGAGGCAAGCATGCTCCGTTGGATGTGCAGTGTAAATGTGCATGAACGACCCAGCATGAATGTGTTGAGAGAGAAACTGTGTCTGAGAGGGATAGAATGTAGTGTACGGGAGTGGAGACTGAGGTGGTATGGACATGTGATGCGCACGGAGGATGACCGCTGGGTAAAGAAGTGCCACGAAAAACATAGGCGGAGGTGGTGATAGCAGACCTCAGATCGCTGAAGTTCATGGTAGACATGACGAAGGACCGTGACAAGTGGAGAGATGCTGTGCTGAATAAGACCCGTCCCACCCTTGCAAGCAGGGAAGAGTGGACGTAAAATGATGATGATGAGGATGATGAATACTCTATATTTACTATTGTATATTCGTGATAAAGGCTTCATCTCACATAATCTTGAATCTATGAGATTTTGATGAAAAGAGGAGAGAATTCTGGTCAGATGCAGCCAGTTTAAATACTGAAGGGTTAATAAGACCTTATAGAAATGACAGGTTCAGAAGTACAAATATTATTGTGATAATAGTATAGGTAATATGAAGCATGGCTTAATATAGGTGTGTAGTAATAACTGGAAGTTCTTTAACACAGAGCTGTATTAACTACTAAGCAACATAAACACAGAAGAGGGACAGCATTTTATTCAAATTAAATGCATTTGGCATAACAAAATTGTAAATTTGATACATGAGGAAGGAGGGCACCATAATCTGTTTAGTGCATAGGGTCTTCAAAGAACTTAGTCCAGCCCTCTGTCATAGTATGTGATTCAGTATCAAGTAGAATTCTTTTATCTGCATGTTAGTAGTGTTTAACCCCAAGTCAACCACAACACAGTAGACATATGGTCAAATGCATTTCATCTATGCAACAATATCTATCTTGTATCTTGTATATGTATTGTAACTAGGACTACATTAACCAATATGGTATGGTTTGAAGGCAGTTTGGTTGCTACTTCTAGCAAAACAAGTGAAGGTGTAGATGTTGCTTTGTATGTAATAGATGCTATGTACACCTGCTTTCCTTGCAGCTCTTCATTAAGAGTCGGACACCATACTTTGAAGCATAGAGTTACGTCCCTTTATCATCTGAGTTCAAATCCCGCCGAGGTTAACTTTGTCTTTCATTCTTACGAGGTCGATAAAATAAAGTACCAGTAATGTACTGGGTAATTGCTGGCCTTGTGCCCAAAATAGAAATAATTATATTACTTGGTATTTTTGTGTCTTTAAATTGCAACAATATTTGTCTTAATCCATAAATGCTATAGGATGATAGCAAGATAATAAAAATGTGAGCCATTAATGGTATATATGAAAATAAATTTGCAAATTTATAGGTTTCAGCTCAACAGGAGTTTATAACTAATCTATGGAGCTTTGAGCTCTCTCTCTCTCTCACTATATATATATATATATTATATATATATATATATATATATATATATATAGCTCTATTAAATTTATTATCTTAGATAGTTGTTAAAATATACAAGGATTACTTAAATAATTAAACATTTAATGAAGCCTCATATTTGCAAGTTGTAAACACTGCAGATCAGTTAGCATAAGCTTATGATATATATATACTCTTTATTAGTAACCACACAGCACCTTGACCCTTTTAAATCTTATATATATATATATATATATATATATATATATAACATATGTGTGTGGGGGGGGGGGTATCAACCTATTAAAATGATTACCTAGGATCGATAATATACTCGAATAGTTAACATGTACAAGAACTCCCTAAATAGTTATAAGACAGTATATTGCCAGATTGTAACCAGAACAGATCAAAAGGGGAAGGGCTGTTAGTTTGGGCTTATGGGTTTTGAAGGGGCCTGCTCATCTTAAGATTTAGGTCTTTTATCCTGTATTCTTATAAGTATATGAGCTACCTATGACGTAAATTCACAAACATATGCCATAAATCATATATCTTTAGCATAGATTACTAAAGTTCTTGGTGACTTTGATCCTTTTGTATGGGTGTGAGATTTGGGCTCCACAGATGACATATAATGAAGAATCCAGTCATTCAAGCACAAATGCATCAGAAGGTTTCTATAAATCTCATACATGGAGCACAAAACATACAGCTTTGTCAGGCAATTCTGGCAAACAGGAACCATTCCTTTTGATGGTGAAAAGATGGAAGCTAACGGTATGGTAATGTATTCCACACATTTGTCATGGTGACTTTTCTAATTAGCTGTCCTAACCTTTCTGAGTTTTTTCTATTGATACCATAACCACTATTGATTCTCCTCTTAAAATTCTCAGAAACATATGCCTCCACATGTTGTTCATAATCGCACCATTAACTCTTGTTTAACTAGCTCCACTAATCCAGTTGTTGTAGGTTTTGTGTGCTGCTAACAATACAGCTTCCAATAACTGGGGCTGTCTATGCCACTTATTTAGGTTGACTAGGCAAATTACAAGCGTGATATGTGTAGCCAACCAACCAAAACTGTGGACACCTTAATAGTATTAGTAATAATAATAATGATAAAGATGATGGTGATCATGATGCTGGTTGTTGGTGATCATGGTGTTGGTATGTTTTATGTACTTGTCATGCTGCCAAACAAAAATGTTTTTTTTTTCAGATATATATTTATATATAACTATATAAATAGAAACCATTTCCCAAATGCATTTCTGCATCAAATATTTTCTTGTAGTCCCCACTTAAGCATTGAGACATTTTCATAACTAATATTTATATATTTTTATCATGTTTTATATTTACATTTGAAGTTGTGACTGTGTTGCACTGAGGAGTTGAAAATGAAATAACTATAAGGAATTGCTTTCTTTGCTTTAAACTACAGAAGCACTTAAGAGTTTATCAGTATCGATAGGTAACTGTGGAAAGATATTTTCATTGTGTTGTGATTAAATCTCACATCAGCAATATGTTTAGACAGAACACAGCATATGTCAAGTTAGTGAAACATATTAGTAAACCAATAAATTGTAGTTTAGTCGCAAAGAAAAACATTTGAAAATGGGAAATGCCTACAAAAATCAATTATGTTTGTGAGCTGAAAGTTAAATATATTCTCCAAAAGAAAAACCGTTCAGATCTATTTTGTTTTTTACTGCTGTAATAAATAGAACAAAACTGGGTTTACATTGTAAAGTGTTTTTCAGAACTAAACCTTTCTGAATTAGATTCTTGTCATCCTTGAGATAATTAAAGTTGTCATGTTAATTTCTTTTGTAAAACATGTTTTGTAATTTGACAAACAGAAATTACTCTGAATTATGGCATATTTCAGCAATGGAATTGTCAACATCATCATCATCATCATCATCACCATTTAATGTTCATTTTTTATGTTTGCATGATTTAGATGGGTTGTCTCAGTGTGAGACAAGTCAGATCAGATGACCATGTCTTGATCACACAGAACCATTTCTGGTTTGGTTTTTGGTACTGGATGTTCTTCCTAATGCTAGCCATACTTACAGGGTGCAATATTTAAAATAAATATGTACTGGTCTCAAATGTGAGATTTTATGAGTAGGAATTGTAGTGAGAATAGCAAAACATCTAAATGTTTTCCAGTTATCCAATTATTGTTATTCTTTATTGTAAGTAGCATGGTTGAAAATAATCCATCATCATCATTTAATGTCCTCCTTCCTGCTAGGAAGGGTCTACATAGACCAGTACAATATAGATGTGGTGTGACTGACTTTCCAGACAGGTTAAGGAGACTGCATTTAACATATGTATGGTCACAGGTTCTATCATGTGCACAAGAATTGTTGTCTTTTGACACAAACTGAAGGGTCCTCCCAACCCTTTGTTTGGCAAGTTTTCTAAGGCTGGATGCCTTTCTTATCACCAACCTGCTTCACAGTGTGAACTGAGTGTTTTTATTGTGTAGATCACCAACACTTGGAAGGCAGTCATGTCCTTGAAACAACTAAAGTGTCCTCCCAACATATTGTTTGGCAAGCTTTCTATGACTGGGTAGGTATCAGCAACTGCTTTACAGCATTTACTTGGTACATTTCCATGTAGATCCACAACAGTAAAGAAGTATCTTTAACACAACTGAAGGGTCAAATTTTAGCGAATGTTTTTAAAACTGGATATTTATATTACCATGGAACCCTAAATAACCAACAACTAGTAATGCTTTAATTTATGCTGATTTGCTCAAGAGCTCATATTTCAACTTTGCAGTCATTATTCTTCTTGTAAAAATCTTGGTAAAAATCTACTTTCAAACAATATCTAATTATTGACAATATATGTGTGACTAAACATAAACCATTTATAATTAGAAGTCTCTAATTGTAGTATAACATAAACCGATGATACATGAAAGTACAATTATATTTAACTCAGGACTTATGTAGTTTTACATGCAATGATATGTACAATACTTTTCATCATCATCATTTTATGTCCGCTTTTCCCTGGTTGCAAGAGTGGGATGTATCCTATTCAGCACAGCATCTCTCCACTTATCACAATCCTTCGTCATCTCCTCTGAGAGCTTCATCGATCTGAGGTCTGCTCTCACCACCTCCACCCATGTTTTTTGTGGTCTTCCTCTACTGTAACTTCCTTCTAATGGCATTTCTTGGCCCTTCTTCACCCAGCGGTCATATCTATAAATTATTCATCTCACTCTCTCTCGATCTAGCACCTACATAAATCGTCATGTTTTACTTGTAAAGTCTAAGACTGAAACATGTTGGGACAATGTCTGCTAACGATCAAACTCTTCTTCCCCACACTGCCTATATCTAATCTTATTGAAATGTATCTGTACATTAAGGTTTAAGGGGTGGCCTTGTTTTTACTTTAGATTTGGAATTGTTATTCTTTCCTGTACTTGATATAAGCATGGTTCAACAATGTTTATAATATATATATAATTATTTCTACTTTTGGCACAAGGCCAGCAATTACCCAGTACATTTCTGGTACTTTATTTTATCGACCCCGTAAGGATGAAAGGCAAAGTTAACCTTGGCGGGATTTGAACTCAGACCCTCCTGCCAAGTACATAGAAAAATGTACAAATGTCAGGAACATGAACAGTGTATGTGTCATGATACACACAGACACACACATATGTGTGCATGTGTATGGAGGGGGGATATCAGGTGTAGTGTTGGTGAATTTCGGGAAGCATGGAGGTTTTAAAGGATGCAGTGTCTCAACAGCTAACAACCAATGCAGGTAGTTTGTTACATGGAGCTTTTAAAGGATGCAGTGTCTCGACAGCTAACAACCAATGCAGGTAGTTTGTTCCATGTTTCAGCAACTCTGAGCAGGAAAAAATGTTTTCAAAAGTCTTGGGAGGTGTACTGTTTTCTGACTTTGTAGGCATGTCACATGTGTTAGACATATGTAAGCATGTCCACATGTGTTAGACATGTGTTTTTCTCTCTTTAAGTCTAGTTTTAAATATTGAAAGCTATCATTCTTGATATTATGTGAGTTAGTTTTTACTTCTTTAGGATATAAATTCAAAATATATATTTGTTTACAGCCAGAACCTGATACAGCTCATAAATAAAACAACTTTAAGAATAGACTGCCACAACAAGACTTAAACAAATTATTCTCAGAATTTATATATCCAACAGGCTATTTTTTTTTCTATTCCGATTCATTGTGTTCTAGAAATTTCTGCTTATGTATCATATATATTATGTATCATATATTTTGTGTTTACAAAATTATGATAAATTGGAGACACTAATGTATGTTTTAAGTTATATACATCACTATATTTCATCATCTTAGCAAAATATTAGATCATTGTTGCCTTATTGTCTCAGCAGACGAAGTTGTGAATATGTTAAACAAGACAGCTCCAACGGTGATGAGCTGAAACAGTTTTGCAGATCTCTTAATATACCAAACAAAAATTCATGTTAACCTAATGCAGTTTGGCATATTTCCTATGTCACATTGGATTTATACCCAGGGTTTGATTTAGACCTTGGTGGGGCCCTTCATACACAAAATATTAGAATACACCGCAAACACCCAATTTTACATATGTTAACTTGGCGCAAGTGATTGTAATTGAAAAGTTATACACACCGGTATTAAATTTAAAAAATTCTAACCTTTCTAAAATTAAAAATCCCATCTGAGGCACAAATAAATTGCTACAGAAATCACTGGTGAGGCCCCTTGCTGCAGGGTGCCCAGGGAAATTGCCTCCTTTGTCTCTCATTAAATCTGGCCCTGTTCATACCCAACATTTCAACTTAAATACCAATTTATCATCATAATAAACATGACAGTGTAGTTATAGCAGGAACACATTTCCTTAAAATCGCAATTTATTCATATAATAAACAAAGCAATGAAGATTCACCTTGGTCTAAGATATGACAACTACATGCTCTTTACATGAAATTAAAATATATATTTTTGCTAACCCACTTTTACCCTAATTTCTTCTCAACATTTCAAAGTTCAATCTAATATTTAATTTTCATTTAAAAAAAGGTTTATTTAAATTATCTATTAAGTTTACATAAATAATTATATAAATAATGAAAAAGGAGATAAGGGTTAAAGAAAGGCAGATCTGTCTATATAATATATTTGGTTCCTTTCAGAGGCAAACATTGCAGTAATTACATATCTTTAAAATAATAATAATGAAAATATTGTGTACAGTGCTCAGGTGCACTACAACTCATCAAAAGTGTATGTATAGTACATAGGGTAATGTACAAACGCCAGGAAAATGAACAGTGCATGAGTCATGATATACACATGTGTATGGAAGGGGGACATCAGGTGTAGTTTTGGCGAATTTCGGGAAGCATGAAGGTTTTAAAGGATGCAGTGTCTAGGCAGCTAACAACTGACGCAGGCAGTTTGTTCCATGCTTCAGCAACTCTAAGCATGAAAAAATGTTTCCGAAAATCATGGGAGCTGTGCTGTTTTCTGACTTTGTAGGCATGTCCACGTGTGTTAGACACATGGAGATCAAAAAGGTGCTCAGGGTTGTTGTTGGCGAGATGGTTAATAACTTTGTGGGTGTTTACCAAATCCATTGGCAGAAGTCAGAGCTTCAATGAATCGATGCCCAGGGAAGCAAGGCGTTCAGAATATGGTAGGTGTCTGACAGAGGGTATGCGCTTTGTTGCACGTCTCTGAACAGTTTCCAGGAGGTCAATGTTCTGAGCAAGAAAGGGGTTCCAGACTGATGATGTGAATTCCAAGTGTGGTCATACCATAACTGTATACAGCTTTAAATAGATGGCTGGAGAGCGGCTAACAAAGGTCTTGCTGAGTGATGCCAAGACACCCTCGGCCTTCTTGACAATTTTAGAGATGTGCTTTGTCCAATGCAAATCGCTGCTGACAGTAATGCAGGTGAACGTTCACAAGAAGACTTCTTGATATCAGTGTTGTGGAGGGAGTATGTGGACGCTGGATTTTTCCTCCCAAAATGCATGGTGGTACACTTGTCCACAGCCAGCTTCAGTTGCCAGTCTGTGATCCATTGCTGCATTGTGTCCAGGTCTGATTGTAGGAAAGAGTTATAGATTTCAGGATCTGTCCTTTTGATTTCAAGGTACAGCTCATTGTCATCTGCATATTAATTAGATCACACTCTGTATAAAGTTTCATTTTTCTTCAGTTAAACACTTATAACTTGAAGTCAGTCCAAACATTTACTTAGAAAAATAGAATGTAGAATATCATTTTTATCCTTCATTCGCTATGTTTTCTCTAAATGAAAATGTGTGAAAGAAAAGTAATGCCTTGCTTCAAAAGTTATATAAAACATGTTATCTTCAGCAATTACATCACATTTATCCATACACTTGTATCCCCCCTTTCCCCTACACACTCAGACACACATATACACAGAAGAAATTCACTTGACAGATTTCAGAATCATTTAAATTAAATTGAGAGAGCGAAGAATAGTAATTTGAAGAAAGAAATAATGAATTGTCTGCAACCATTATCTTATGTAAGATATCCAAATGATTCAATGTAGCATAGTATCAAGTTTTGTATAAATAGCAGAACTGTGTTCCTATCATTGCAACATTCATATTGAATGTATCTTGTGGCTATTGAAATAAATTTAGATTAATCCCACTAGACCATAGAATTAAAAGTCTTCTATTCACTAAATATGAGGGATTTGATGATGTTCCCAAAGAAAGTTATAGCATAGAGCACCATCAGAAATATTACAAGAAAGAAGGAATCAAAAGAATCTTTATGGCTTCACTCAATATACTAGACATAGCAGTTAAAAATCACTCACTTAACTCTCTACTGTCGCAATGGAATATATTGGATAGTGATATTCACCCAAGAACTTGGTGGAGTGTAGGAAAGTAAGTAGATAAGCCCTTAGATCCATTTGAGATATCATTAGATCCCTTTGAGTACTGACTTGGTTTGGTAACGACCTGGCCAATACTTATTAGTAGGTAAAATAGATATTAAATGATGATGATGATGTAACCATTGTTAGAAAGCCTTTAATCATTACCTTGCTCCATCAGGACGAATTCAGTTCATCCATCAACAACAGCAGTAACACTATCACCTGACCATATAACTAATTAGGTATTTTAACCTTTGGAAATAATGATTTCTTTATTTCTTTATTATTTCTTTATTTCTTCTTCTTTGCCCACTTATTCCTGAGAAGGTCTTGGGGGAGAGTCCTCAAACATTCCTTCTAGTGAGTTCTGTAAGAAGCAACCATTTCCAACTGATCTGGCTGGATCGTAGATGTGATCCAACCGCCTTTTTGGGGGCTCTACCCCTGGGTCTTTTGCCCATAAAATCTGTCCAGTGATCCTTTCCTGAGATATTCTAACCCCATGTCCATAGTATTGGAGCTGTGATATCTGAATAAGGAAATCAGGACCAGGTATGCAGATACTATTGCATCCAAATTCAGATAACTCCCTGAGCTAACTGAGGATATTGAGACAGAGTGGAGATTGTTCAGTTCAGCAGTTTCTGAACTACAAATGCAATTGACTTGACAGGCTTCTACACAGCTTCTGTCAACCTTATTTCCTTCACAAGTGTGGCAGTAAAGCAGGGATCTCATATTTACGGAGCAAACACATTAATCATTTCACCATTCTTACAGTTATGTAACAATATGTCAAGATAAACTGGATCTCCTTAATGTATGTATTTATCAACCATTGAATTAAACACAGTACATAGCCATGTGATTGGCAATCAGAGACAACATAGGGTAGAGGAAAGTATTCGGTCTGATTGATCATACAGCAACCTCTTTAGGTCATTTAAAAAAAGTCTAAAGTCTGCATCGAGCCTGGAGGCTCAGCAAGCTATTGCTTATCCTGGTTTCCATGGTGTTAAACCTTTAGCATTTAAACTGGCCATACCTGGCCAGGATGCTATCACCTCTTTCTGTTCAAGCTGGCCATAATCAGCTGCTCATACTTATATTAAGGTATTGTTCTCAAAATAGATATCAAAGTCTCATAGATTCGATATTGTGTGAGATAATTATGCCAGATGAAGTGTTTACCACGAAAATACAATAGTATGTATCGAGTAATGTAAATGTTAAAGGGTTAAGCAACAGAGTACAAGACTTCCCCCTGGACAGGACAGCGGTCCATCACAGGGTTAAAGTCTGTCTCAAGCCTAGAGGCTCATCAGCTTGCTGCTTATCCTGGTATCCATGGTGTTAAGCAACAGAGTACAAGACTTCCCCCTGGACAGGACAGCAGTCCATCACAGGGTTAAAGTCTGTCTCAAGCCTAGAGGCTCATCAGCTTGCTGCTTATCCTGGTAACCATGGTGTTAAGCAACAGAGTACAAGACTCCCTCCTGGACAGGACAGCAGTCCATCACAGGGTTAAAGTCTGTCTCAAGCCTAGAGGCTCATCAGCTTGCTGCTTATCCTGGTAAACATGGTGTTAAGCAACAGAGTACAAGACTCCCTCCCGGACAGGACAGCAGTCCATCATAGGGTTAAAGTCTGTCTCAAGCCCAGAGGCTCATCAGCTTGCTGCTTATCCTGGTAACAATGGTGTTAAGCAACAGAGTACAAGACTCCCCCTGGACAGGACAGCAGTCCATCGCAGGGTTAAAGTCTGTCTCAAGCCCAGAGGCTCATCAGCTTGCTGCTTATCCTGGTAACCATGGTGTTAAGCAACAGAGTACAAGACTCCCCCTGGACAGGACGCCAGTCCATCACAGGGTTAAAGTCTGTCTCAAGCCCAGAGGCTCATCAGCTTTCTGCTTATCCTGGTAACCATGGTGTTAAGCAACAGAGTACAAGACTCCCTCCTGGACAGGACAGCAGTCCATCACAGGGTTAAAGTCTGTCTCAAGCCCAGAGGCTCATCAGCTTGCTGCTTATCCTGGTAACCATGGTGTTAAGCAACAGAGTACAAGACTCCCCCCTGGACAGGACAGCAGTCCATCACAGGGTTAAAGTCTGTCTCAAGCCCAGAGGCTCATCAGCTTGCTGCTTATCCTGGTAACCATGGTGTTAAGCAACAGAGTACAAGACTCCCCCCTGGACAGGAGAGCAGTCCATCGCAGCTATTACTGGTACTCATGTTCAGTTGAGTATAAGGGAGCAATGTGAAATGAAGGGTTTTGTTGAAGAATACAACACACAATCCAGTGTGGTACCTTGATAAAATGTATCCTGTACACTCTGTAAGAAAACAGTGCTAATGTTGAAAGTCGATGCATCGTGTGCACTCTGTAGGTGGTTGGTGTTAGGTAGAGCATCTAGCTGTAGAAACGACATGAAATAGGAGACGTATGGACTTACTGACCTGTCATAGACATGGACAACATATCTAACACGTGTTAGGATAGATAGCAGACATGATATGGTGACGATGATGATGGTGATGAAGGTGAGCATGATGATGGTGATGATGATGATGATGATGATGGATGATGATGGTGATGATGGGTGATGATGATGATGATGGTGGTGAATGATGATGGTGTTGATGGTGGTGATGATGATGATGAGGGGGGGGTGGAGGAGGGGGAAGGGGAACACAGTGATGATGATGATGATGATGATGATGATGAGGAGGAGGAGGGGGAGGAGGAGGAGGAGGAGGAGGAGGAGGAGGAGGAGGGGGAAGGGGAACACAATGATGATGATGAAAATTGACTTCAGGAGAATTTAATTTTGATTTTTTTGTAAAATTAAAAAAAAAAATGTGTGAAGAAAGAGAAAGAGTATTTCTTAGAGAGGTGACGAGTGAAAAAGAGTCACTACTAATCCTATTTGTGGAAAAGGTCACAAGATCGTTATAATTCCAATTTGTGGAAAAGTTTTATAAGAATATTCTATTAAACAACTGCAATATTACAAAGTATCTATTCATTACAAATAATCAATATATCTCTATGAAATAATTTGATATTTTACAAAAGTTTCATTAAAATATTCTATATATTTTCAGATCCTCTTTAATTATTATCTTGCCAGCTTTGTCATCCATGTCTGTTACAGAACCAAAACACTATTATTAAGTTGCTACACTCTTCTATTATGGAATTCTTAAGATTTTGTAATTTGGAGAAAATGGTAAATATAATATTCAAGACCTTGTGACCTGAAAATTGATATTGTCAGTATTATCAAATGAAATATTCCCATATAGAATTGGCTTTCATCAATGCAAGCATCTATTTTAAACATTCTCTCTCTCTCTATCTCTCTCCTTATCTGACTATATATATATATATATATATATAAATATATAGACACCATACATTCATGCAAATATGCATGTGAATATATATATTCATATATAGAGAGAGACCTATATATACAAACATATATATATATATATATATATATATATGTTTGTATGTGTGTGTGTGTGTGTAGATAAATCTATAAGCATACAAATACCATCATCATTGCCGTTTTAACATCTGATGCAAATATATTTATGTATGCGTGTGTGGTGTGTGTGTCTGTATGTGTATACATAAACAAATATATAAACAAATATATATGTATATATATGTGTGTGTGTATATATATATATATATATATATATACATACATATATATATATACATATATGTATATATATATATATATATATATATATATATATATATATATATATATATGTATATATATATATATATATGTATGTATCATCATCATCATCACCATTTTACGTCCGCTCTTCCCTGCTTGCAAGGATGGGACATATATATACATATATATATATATATGTATATGCACATACACTGTTCTTCCATTCTTCATATTAATAAAATATGACTACATCAATAGAGAATAGGTAATTGAAAATGTTGGTGAAATTTGTTGCTACTCCCAACATCTGTAATTAAATTCTTCATGAATATATATATGTATGTATCTATGTGTGTGTATGAGTGTGTATGGTGAATGTGTGTCTATACATACATACCTATATATATATATGTACATACACGCCTATATATATATATATATATATATATATATATATATATATATATATATATATATATATATATATATATGAGAGAGAGACTGAGCATAAGAGGAATCAAATGCTGCGTGCAGGAGAGGCGGTTACGCTGGTATGGACATGTGATGCGTATGAAGGATGACAGCTGCATAAAAAGGTGCAGAGCACTAGAAGTTGATGGAAACCGCGGAGTGGGGAGACCCAAGATGACTTGGGATGAGGTGATAAAAGCCGACCTTACCCAACTACACCTCTCAAAGTCAATGACACACGACCGTGACTTCTGGCGTCACGCAGTAATACAGGGTACCCGACCTCCCATGGGTACATGCTGAAGCATATAAACAATATGCCCCCCCCCCCCACCGCAAGGTGGTCGTGGAGGTGCCACGGCAAAAAAGCACCCAGCCCACACTGTAAAGTGGACGTGTAGGCGCCACGAAAAAGCACCCAGCACTCACTGTAAATGAGGTTGGTGTTAGGAAGGGCATCCAGCTGTAGAAATCAAGCCAGATCAGTTCCTGTATGAGCAAGGCATGGTCAGCCGACCAGACACTGCCCACAACAGGACAACCCGTCTAACCCATGCTAGCGTGGAAGAACGGACGTAAAACGGTGATGATGATGATGATGATGATATACATACACACCTATATATATATATATATATATATATATATATATATCTATCTATCTATCTAAGGCGGGTAAAATTCCCGAGATCCATGGACGAGTTCTCTCCAGCGGTCTCTGTCCCTCATTATCGCTGCCATATCCTGCATCTCCAACAGACCAGTGTCTGTCCTTAGGGCATCAACATATGTTAACCTTGGTCTTCCTCTTCTAGTGTGTCCATGTAGGGGCTCCCAAAGGAGCACTGAGTGCAATGTCAACTCTGGATGTCGGTGAGCATGTCCAGCCAACCTCAGTCTTCTCTGTGTCACTTTTGAGCTGACTTTTGGGATGCTCCCATACAGCTCTGAGTTTTTCATCCTCAGTGTATACTGATTAATGTTCAGAGCCATCCTCAGCATTCTCGTGTAGCACCCATCCACCATCTGAGTGAGTCTCTTGGTCAGTGTCCAAGTCTCAGACCCATACAGCAGCACAGACTCCACTACAGCAATGAAGAGGCGGATTTTCAGGTCTCTACGAATATATATATATATTTATATATATATATATATTTATATATATATATATATATAAATATATATATATATCTATTTATATATATATATATATATATATATATTCATATATATATATATATATATATATATATATATATATATATATATATATATATATAGTATTAAGGATACTATTTATGGTTATGTATATACTAAAACCTTTTATAGTTATATATATATTATACCCTAAATAGTGAAAGACAGTAATTTATTACTATCTTATTACCAGTAAGATAAATAGCTCAATGTAACAACATCAGTTGTTTTACAGAGCAGTTATATAGAGATTACATGAAACAAAGTTCTGTTTAAATCATTTATCTGTTTACAATTGTTTCTTCCAAACCGAGGTTTGGAGTCTTCGGAGCAATTATTCAGTGATTTTTAACATACTTGACCTCCTTTTCAACACAAGAGACATATAGAAACATATGTATATATTGACCCACAGTGGGTTGACATCCATTATAATAATATAGCATGGTAATTTACATACAAAGATTACAGTCATATTAAAGGACAAAATTAAAATTAAAATAAAACATTGGCAGTCTACTAAGATAAAGCAAAAGGAAAGTTTGGAGTAGCCAGTGTATGCAACAGTCACACGTGTGGCATGCACGTGTGTCCTATTTATACAAGATTATAGTGCGGCAGATTGTTACAATTAAAACAAGCAGTCAAAGCAGGCAATTAAGAGCAGCATGGGGGTGAACTGGTTAAGCATTATTTACACACACCTGTACGATATAGAAGCCCGTGTGTGGAGAAACACCAAAAATATCAAAAATATTACAAATGAGAAGCAAAACAGCACCACTGTCCTCGTACACACCACCACTCTCACAATCCAGGAAACGCAATTTATAGACTACATGCCCATCTCACAATCCACGATGATTCAACATTGGGTGCCTGGTGAACCATGCTAGAACATCACAGCTTGTCGTTCTTTAATTCGATTCATAGATCAGGTTGTTTTTGTTGTGAGAGATGACATCGTATTATATTCCGGAAGTGTGTGTGTGATTAAGGGGTGTTAATGCGTAAGGGGAGGTAACTAGCTGATTTCTATAGTTAAATTTATTATCCTAAAGTACATTAATGGTGTCTCAAATGAGTTCCCATCATATAAGGTTATAAACAATTTCTAAATTTAAGTATCTTATCTATAAATTACAGTGTAGTCTATCGAGAAGTACTAAAGGTGTTCATATTAGGATGAATACCTTTTATCATAGAGTGCCCCCACCGAACATTCCACATGAAGAGTCAGATCTCCAAATCAATGATCTTTGTAAGTGTAGTCCACCCGCAGGACCTGGCAGGGTCTTATTAGAATCACTTCTATATATGACTCCTGGTAAGTTCTGGGTCATTGCATGACTGATTGCATGGCAAAGTTAAATATCACTAGGGTAGTCCAGAGATCAATTCTCACTTACAAAGACACTGATCTGACCATCAAGTCATACATGTATTTATAACTCATACATCATCTGTACATAATTCATTGCACTCAGCATATAGATTATATAGCTCTTTTATGTTAATAAATTAATTACTTAATCTTCCATTTATCCAATGATGGCACTACATACATACACAGGACAATGTTAGCACAACCAATTCCGTGCTTAAAGTTTACATTGGTGTAATGTAGTCTAAGCAATTGAAGGCCCATATACCAAAAGTAGAAGTACATGGGGATATCTCCAAGGAAAAAGGTACTAGGAGGATGTCACTATTTGCGTTAAATAGGATTAATGGGTGTGGAGATAAGGTGTAAGGTGTGCCCCTGATGATTGCTGCTAGAGGTGGTGACGGGTTCAAGTCTGACACTGTTATATATTGGGTTTAAAGTTTTGGAAGGAGTGTCGCAAGCGGTGTTGGCAAGACGCGAACACTTCTGATTTTTTATTAAGGAGGTTATGGTTTGAGAAGATGATAGTATGGGTCTCTAGTAGACAGAGGTTACAAAATGTATTAGGTAGTTTGTACGATGACGCGTTACCTATCACTTACCATTTAAGTGTATATGGTTTATTTTTAGTTTTTAGATAGTGTATGTAGCTAGATAGAGAAGTGGAGTTGGCTAGACTGTGTTTTTTGAAAGAGTGGTGGTGCGAATTGTATCTGGTTTGGAAGCAGTTTGAAGTAGAGCCTATATAGGTTTCAGAAGAGTTGCTAGTTGTGACTGTGCATGAGTATATGATATCTTGGTTAAGCATTTTTTATCTAAAGGGCAGGTTCTATTTGATCTACAGTTACAATTATTCTGGGTGTTAGTCTGCAGGTTAATATGTTGTGTAGAAGTCTGGATGGTAGCTATAGGGTTATGGTTATGTGGGTTGACATTCCCAGTGTTATTGTTTACACTAGTCTTATTACTATTATTTCTATTGATATTAGGGTTAGTTGCTATAATGTTATTTTGAAGGTTTATCGTCTGTTGTGATTTAGTTTGCTGGAAGTAAGAATTAATTTTTCTTTTATTGCTACTAACTATGTGGTATGCTATGTTAGGCGTAGTAGAGTAGGAGATTTTAATAGTGTTTTTTGTTTAAAAGGCTATGGTACTTATGGCCGGATGGGAAGTTTTTATCTAGTAGTGTGAAGAAAGCCCTAGGTAGGTTGGTAGAGACGTTTAGATTGAAAGGAGGGTTTAAAAATGTATTATTTCTTCTTCTATTTTTGTTTTTTATGTCTGGTGAGTTGTTTCCTTTTATGGTACTATGGTAATTTCTGTGGTGTGGTTTATTTTTGTTTGCATCTTCCGTATTAGTGTGTGTGTGGTTGCTATTCCCATTACTAAATTTCCTCATGGACATGTTGTGCGAAATAATGTTGTAGCTATGTGCTTTTGTAGGTAGGAACTCGATCTCTATATTATGGCCTGATCTAGCTAATGCCTGGTTATAATATTGCGAGTTTTTGCTAAATATGTTTACGTGATAGGATAGATTAGAGATTCTATTAGATACTCCCTTAGAGATAGAGTTTAATATAGATCTAGGGTGGTTAGACTTGGTATCTACGTAAATGAGTTTTTCATTAGGTTTGTGGAAAGGTGCATATATCTTTGAGTCTAGGTAGAGGGTGGCGTCCAGGAAGTTAACGTTTTTAGTGTTTTTGTCCATGGTAATACTAAGGTTATAGATTTTGAATGTCTTGTGCAATAGTTTTCTAGTTCTTTCTATATTGAATTTTTTATAATCTATAAGTAGAAGTGCATCATCGCGGTGTATTCTACTTTTGGTATATGGGCCTTCAATTGCTTAGACTACATTACACCAATGTAAACTTTAAGCACGGAATTGGTTGTGCTAACATTGTTCTGTGTATGTAGTGCCATCATTGGATAAATGGAAGATTAAGTAATTAATTTATTAACATAAAAGAGCTATATAATCTATATGCTGAGTGCAATGAATTATGTACAGGTGATGTATGAGTTATAAATACATGTATGACTTGATGGTCAGATCAGTGTCTTTGTAAGTGAGAATTGATCTCTGGACTACCCTAGTGATATTTAACTTTGCCATGCAATCAGTCATGCAATGACCCAGAACTTACCAGGAGTCATATATAGAAGTGATTCTAATAAGACCCTGCCAGGTCCTGCGGGTGGACTACACTTACAAAGATCATTGATTTGGAGATCTGACTCTTCATGTGGAATGTTCGGTGGGGGCACTCTATGATAAAAGGTATTCATCCTAATATGAACACCTTTAGTACTTCTCGATAGACTACACTGTAATTTATAGATAAGATACTTAAATTTAGAAATTGTTTATAAACTTATATGATGAGAACTCATTTGAGACACCATTAATGTACTTTAGGATAATAAATTTAACTATAGAAATCAGCTAGTTACCTCCCCTTACGCATTAACTCCCCTTAATCACACACACACACTTCCGGAATATAATACGATATCATCTCTCACAACAAAAACAACCTGATCTATGAATCGAATTAAAGAACGACAAGCTGTGATGTTCTAGCATGGTTCACCAGGCATCCAGTGGTTGAATCATCGTGGATTGAGATGGGCATGTAGTCTATAAATTGCGTTTCCTGGATTGTGAGAGTGGTGGTGTGTACGAGGACAGTGGTGCTGTTTTGCTTCTCATTTGTAATATTTTTGATATTTTTGGTGTTTCTCCACACACGGGCTTCTATATCGTACAGGTGTGTGTAAATAATGCTTAACCAGTTCACCCCCATGATGCTCTTGATTGCCTGCTTTGACTGCTTGTTTTACTTGTAACAATCTGCCGCACTATAATCTTGTATAAATAGGACACACGTGCATGCCACACGTGTGACTGTTGCATACACTGGCTACTCCAAACTTTCCTTTTGCTTTATCTTAGTAGACTGCCAATGTTTTATTTTAATTTTAATTTTGTCCTTTAATATGACTGTAATCTTTGTATGTAAATTACCATGCTATATTATTGTAATGGATGTCAACCCACTGTGGGTCAATATATACATATGTTTCTATATGTCTCTTGTGTTGAAAAGGAGGTCAAGTATGTTAAAAATCACTGAATAATTGCTCCGAAGACTCCAAACCTCGGTTTGGAAGAAACAATTGTAAGCAGATAAATGATTTAAACAGAACTTTGTTTCATGTAATCTCTCTCTCTTTCTCTATATATATATCACCCGGAGAGTCCGGATAGTAAACCAAGTCATACAGAACGGGGTCGTTCCGAAATACTGGCGCAGCAGCATCATCATTAACTGCTACAAGAGTAAAGGAGATGCCCTAGATAGGGGAAACTATAGAGGCATTAAATTAATTGATCAGGTCATGAAGGTCACAGAAAAAGTAATAGCGCCACTAATCAGAGAGCGAATTGATCTAGACGAAATGCAGTTCGGATTTGTGTCAGGTAAAAGTACAACGGACGCACTTTTCATCGTACGACAACTACAGGAGAAGTACCTAGCTAAAAGTAAACCCCTATACTTAGCTTTTGTTGACTTGGAGAAAGCCTTTGACAGAGTACCCCGCTCGATTATCTGATGGGCCCTTAGAAATCTAGGTGTTAATGAATGGCTTGTGAGAGCTATACAAGCTATGTATAAGGAAACAGTCAGCAAGGTTAGAATTAACAATGAATATAGTAAAGAGGTTAGCATAAAGTTGGTGTTCATCAGGGCTCCGTCCTTAGCCCCCTACTATTTATTATTGCCCTTCAGGCTATAACAGAGGAGTTCAAGACAGGCTGCTCATGGGAACTTCTATACGCAGATGATCTAATGCTCATGGCTGAATCAATGGCTGAACTAGAGAAGAAATTCCAAACATTGAAGCATGGCCTAGAATCAAAAGGCCTTAAAATTAACCTGTCTAAGACTAAAGTTCTAGTTTGTAGGAAAGAAAATAGGGCACTGGTCCCATCTGGGAAATGGCCATTCTCAGTGTGTAGGGAAGGAGTAGGCAGAAACTCCATTTTGTGTCCCAAATGCAAAGTATTGGTGCATAAAAGATGTAGTGGGAACACCGGTAAGCTAACTAAGAATATAGATTTTATATGTGGCCGGTGCTCAGTTGCAATAAGTAGCAGCAAGTGCCCACAGAATACTAACTCATTCCATTGCACAGATGGTTCTATAGAAATAGTGGACACCTATACATATATATATTTATATATATAGGGGGTGAGTTTTATTGTAGTACAATAAACAATAAAGCAATGCAGATATCGGATAAGAAACACTCTACAATTTGTAGGACTGGAGTATACATAATATATAAGATCAAAAGATGTTTAAAGGAGTTCCATGTATTTTATTATGTGCATTTCAAAAACAAACATCATCATGCAATAATATTTGTGTTTTCATCAGATAAAACAGGAGGACATGATATGAAGGCTAAAAAACACTTGTGGATAGTGCAGTTTTAAATCAACATATCTTGATATGTCAACATATGTTGATTTAAAACTGCACTATCCACAAGTATTTTGTAGCCTTCATATCATGTCCTCCTGTTTTATCTGATGAAAACACGAATATTATTGCATGATGATGTTTGTTTTTGAAATGCGCATAATAAAATACATGGAACTCCTTTAACCATCTTTTGATCTTATATATTATATATATATATATATATATATATATATATATATATATATATATACACATACATAAATATATATACATAATCATTTCCTGTATGAGCAAGACAAGGTCAGCTGACTGGACACTGCCCACAACAGGACAACCCGCCTAACCCACGCTAGCATGGAAGAACGGACGTAAAACGGTGATGATGATGAGGATATATATATATATAGATAGATAATTTAATATATCTACTAACATAAGCGCACGGATGTACGCTAATGCCAGCAAATACACAGGTTATGTCATAGTACCTAGGTGGTTCAATGCAGGAGGATTAGAACAATAATATAAAAGACGTAAAATAAGAACATTTTTTAAAAAATTAAAAAAAAAAAATTAACTTACTTAAATTTTCACTCCAACTAATTAGTTTCTGCAATGGGATAAAGACAGTTACGTAATGAACTGTTGAGAATTTCATTGCGTCATCAGGGAGGTCATTCTCAGCCAAGTCTCCAGGCAATGCGCGGACACTGGGGACTCATATAAAAATAATAATAATTCGGTAAATGGAACAGCTATCGAGGACTCGATTCCAGGTACTGAAAATTCTCACTGCCACTGATCATATGGCCGATTCTAAAGAATCAATCACGTGACACAGAGGCTAGTCAGTAGGAATGGGATGGTGAGATGACAGACGCCTACTAACACCCCCAAACAAATTTTAGAAGTGGTTTTGGCAGGTTTGCTCGACAAATCAGTGATTTGGAGATAAATATAGATAATTTAATATATCTACTAACATAAGCGCACGGATGTACGCTAATGCCAGCAAATACGCAGGTTATGTCATAGTACCTAGGTGGTTCAATGCAGGAGGATGCAGAACAATAATATAAAAGACGTAAAATAAGAAAATTTAAAAAAAAAATAAAAAAAAAAAATTAACTTACTTACTTAAATTTTCACTCCAACTAATTAGTTTCTGCAATGGGATAAAGACAGTTACGTAATGAACTGTTGAGAATTTCATTGCGTCATCAGGGAGGTCATTCTCAGCCAAGTCTCCAGGCAATGCGCGGACACTGGGGACTCATATAAAAATAATAATAATTCGGTAAATGGAACAGCTATCGAGGACTGGATTCCAGGTACTGAAAATTCTCACTGCCACTGATCATATGGCCGATTCTAAAGAATCAATCACGTGACACAGAGGCTAGTCAGTAGGAATGGGATGGTGAGATGACAGACGCCTACTAACACCCCCCAAAAAAATTTAGAAGTGGTTTTGGCAGGTTTGCTCGACAAATCAGTGATTTGGAGATAAATATAGATAATTTAATATATCTACTAACATAAGCGCACGGATGTACGCTAATGCCAGCAAATACACAGGTTATGTCATAGTACCTAGGTGGTTTAATGCAGGAGGATGCAGAACAATAATATAAAAGACGTAAAATAAGTGGAGACTTGGCTGATAATATAAAAGACGTAAAATAATGGAGACTTGGCTGAGAATGACCTCCCTGATGACGCAATGAAATTCTCAACAGTTCATTACGTAACTGTCTTTATCCCATTGCAGAAACTAATTAGTTGGAGTGAAAATTTAAGTAAGTAAGTTAATTTTTTAAAAAATATTTTTTAAAAAATTTTCTTATTTTACGTCTTTTATATTCTGGACAGAATTAGCCGTCGAAACGGCTTGACCTCAGCCGTCGGGGTCCTACTCGTTCCTATTACCCACTCTACTACCCTAAGTATTGAGTACTTTGGTGCGTTATGGTCCACCTTGTTCCTTACCTCATTTCCTCCGTTATATATATATATATATATATATATATATATATATATATATATATATATACAACAACAACAACAACAACAACAACAACAGCGACAGGGACAGCAGCAGCAACTGCAATAACAACTACAGCACCAACAACTGCCACCACCATCACTGACCATCCACCACCACCACACTGACACCATCCATCATCACCACACTGACACCATCCACCACCATTCACCACCACCACCGCCATTACCAGCGTAAAGCAAACAATTATTATTATTATTATATACAAGCTGAACTGGACTGGGAAAGGTCAACAGTTGACATGATATTGATTTTGATTTTGATTTTGATTTTGATTTTGTATTTGTATCAGTACTGTCGGTAATATATATATATGTATGTGTGTTTGTGAGTGGTGTGTGTGTTTGTATGCATGAATGAGTGTTGGTATGTGAGTGGCGTGTGTGTGGTTGTGGTTTGTATGCATGAGTGTTGGTGTGTGAGTGTGTGTGTGTACGTCGTGTCAATAAGTTTTTTTATTTTTTTAATTTATTTTTTTTAATGACCATGCTGTAAAATGGAGGGGTAGAGAGGGCCCTTGAGTCTAGTAAGACATCCTCTCTAGTGCTGGTGGCACAAATAAAAGCCCCCAGTCCATGCTGTAAATTGGCGCTGGTGTTAGGAAGGGCATCCAACCAGTGTATCAATGCCAAAACGCTTATCAGCACAGCAACAAATAGGAACAACAACAAAATATGAAGACGTTGCAACACTTAATGTTGGCACTCTCAGAGATAGATCTGCTGAAATAGCGGAGATGCTGGAGAGAAGGCAGGTGGATGTGTGCTGCGTGCAAGAGGTGAGATGGAGAGGTGCCTCTGCGAGACTAGTCGTAGGCAAACGTCTTAGCTATAAGCTATTCTGGGTAGGTAAGGATGATGGGTTAGGGGGAGTAGGCATTTTCCTGGCTGAGAAATGGATCAATAAGACAATAGAGGTAGTTCGAGTAAGTAATCGAATAATTAAGCTTAGATTAGTTGTAGGTAGGAAACTACTGACAATCATCTCGGCCTATGCTCCCCAAGCAGGCCTAGGCAAAGATGCGAAAGACTGCTTTTATGAGCAACTTTTACAAACAACTGCAATGACAGAGGACGGAGACATCGTTATGCTAGCAGGAGACTTCAATGGTCATGTTGGACAGCTCCAGGGTGGTTACACTGGGGTACATGGTGGGCACGGTTACGGTTCAAGAAATGAAGAAGGAGTGAGACTTCTTGAATTTTGTGATGCAGGTACATTGACTATTTGCAACACAAACTTTCAGAAACCTGCCAATCACCTAATAACCTACAAATCTGGTGAGCACATAAGCCAGATTGACTTCTTAATAGTTAGGCAGCGGGACAGGCAGATAGTGTCTAATACCAAGGCATACCCTGGGGAAGAATGTACCCCACATCATAGGTTAGTTGTTAGTGATATCTCAGTAAGCAAGAGATGGAATGAGACATATAGGAAGGTGTGGAGAAGAAAGGTCTGGAAGCTAAAAGACCTTTCACTAAAATACAAATTTAGGAAAGCCCTTCAAGATGTATATGACGAAAAAGAAGACGATTTAGAGACGTATGACATAGATAATAACTGGAATTTCTTACGTGACAACTTGCTGCAGGCTACTGATAAAACTTGTGGCTGGAGCAGAGCTCCAACCAGACAGAGAGTGACCTGGTGGTGGAACAGCAAAGTAGATAAGGCTATTAGAGACAAAAGACTCGCTCGGAAGGCTTGGAAAAAGGGTGGGAGTAGGGAAGAATATACAGCCACTAATAGAGAAGCTAGACGTCAGGTGTACATAGCACGCAGGGAGGCAGAGAGTAGGAGGTTTGCCAATATTCTGCGACGGGAAGATCAGAGGCGTGCGGTGTTCCACATTGCAAGGCAGTGTGTCAATGCAAATCAGGACGTTGTTGGAGATAAATGTGTCCGGGATGATGCCGGTGTACTTAGTGTCACGAATGATCAGAAAAAGGAGGCCTGGAAATGTCATTATGAGAGACTGATGAATGTGGAGAACAAATGGGAGAGAGAGAAATTACCCTCAGTAGATCCGACAGAGGGACCAGCTATTGAGATTGACGAATATAGGGTCCAAGAGGCGATTAGGGAAATGAAAAATGGTAAGGCTGCCGGACCATCGGGAATAGTTGCTGAGATGCTGAAGGCATCAGGGGACGTAAGCACTAAACTGGTTGCACGCATCATCAATCAGTCATACCCAAAGACTGGTGCAGCAGTATTCTCATGAATTGCTACAAAGGTAAAGGGGATGCTTTGGAGAGGAGCAATTATAGGGGTATAAAACTGATAGATCAGGTTATGAAAGTGGCAGAAAGGATTTTAGCACAACTAATTAGAGAAAGGGTCAAACTAGATGAGATGCAGTTTGGTTTTGTGCCTGGGAAGAGTACAACAGATGCCCTCTTCTTGGTGAGGCAATTGCAAGAGAGGTTCTTAAAGAAGAATAAGCCACTATACTTAGCCTTTGTTGACCTAGAGAAGGCCTTTGATAGGGTACCCCGATCTGTCATCTGGTGGTCCCTAAGGAAGCTAGGTGTTGAGGAATGGCTTGTGAGGACAGTGCAAACTTTGTACAGAGGTACTCTCAGTAAAGTCAGGGTAGGAATGGAGTTTAGTGAGGAATTCCAGATACAAGTAGGAGTACATCAGGGTTCGGTCCTCAGCCTGGTCTTGTTCATTATAGTCCTCCAAGCCATAACAGAGGAGTTTAAGACTGGCTGTCCATGGGAACTTCTCTATGCTGACAATCTGGTTCTTATAGCAGAATCAGTAGAGGAGCTGGAGAATAAATTCTGGCTATGGAAACAGCAGTTGGAAGCAAGAGGACTGAGCGTGAAGCTAGCTAAGACAAAAGTGTTGATGAGTAGAAAAGAGGACAAAACCCTGATTCCCTCAGGGAAATGGCCATGTTCGATATGCAGAAAAGAAACTGGCATGAATTCTATAAAATGCACACAATGCAGATCCTTGGTTCACAAGAGATGTAGCGGGATAGCAGGCAAACTAACAGGTAGGGAGAAATATGTATGCAGTAGATGTACATGGAAATTAAACAGTAGAAGTCGCATTGATAGACACATTTTTCAAATGCAGGAGGGCGCTATAGAAGTGGTGGATAGCTTCCGGTACCTAGGAGATCAGATTAGCATGGGAGGAGGGTGTTCCGAGGCCATAGTATCTAGAATAAGGACGGGTTGGAAGAAGCTTAGGGAGTTGCTTCCTCTGTTGACGAAGAAGGGTTTCTCCCTGCGTACGAAAGGCCGGTTGTATGATGCCTGTGTGAGGAGCGCGATGCTGCATGGTAGTGAGACATGGGCAGCAACTGCAGAGGATATGCGACGGCTGGAGAGAAATGAGGCAAGCATGCTCCTAGGAGATGACGAGGGACCGTGACGAGTGGAGAGATGCTGTGCTGAATAAGACCCGTCCCACCCTTGCAAGCAGGGAAAAGCGGACGTAAAATGATGATGATGATGATGATGATGATACACATACAAATGGCAAAAAGGTACCCAGCACTCACTGTAAATGAGGTTGGTGTTAAGAAGGGCATCCAGCTGTAGAAATCAAGCCAGAATCAGTTCCCGTCCCACCCTTGCAAGCAGAAAAAAGTGGACGTAAAATGAAATGAAATGAAATGATGATATATATATACAGGGTGCGAACGATATTTGTTCGCACGATTACTGTCTAGGAAAAAATAACACAGTAGTTTTATTATTTAATATTTATTTATCAAATTTGGGTCAGTTTGTCTTCATGACTTTTTCTTTCGATCTCACTCGATAAACCCGCCATTGGCTTTGATGACGGCCTCAAGCTGGCCTCGGAACCGGCTACAGGCCTTCGTCACTGTCCCCCGATTTAGGCCGCTAAAGGCACTTGTGATCTTGGCCTTCAGATCGTCTTTCGTATTGCAGCTAGATCTGTTGGTGTCTCGTTCCACTGCGCCCCACACAAAGAAGTCAAGAGGGTTGAAGTCAGGCGTGCTGGGAGGTCGGATGTCAGGTGAAGTGTGGTCGACGAAGTTCTCTGACAGCCAGGCTTGGGTCTTTCGACTGGTATGGCAGGGCGCTGAGTCTTGCTACCACACGTACGGCCTACCTGCAGCTACCTGGTCGATCCAGGGCTTTATTACCTTGCTCAGAACGCGGATGTAGCCATCGGTGTTCAGCTTGAGGCCCTCAGGGAAGAAGTGAGGTGGCATGACGTCACCTTGATTGCCGATGACACCTAAGACCAATGTTGTCGCTGGAAACTTTGTCTGCATGACTCTGGGCACGTCTTTGGATGAGACAGTGAGTCACCTGTTGTTCTGGGAGTTGATATTCTAGTCCTTATTTGTCCTCCCGGCATGGATTCCAAGAAGAACTCCGTGTCTCTTTCACAAATCTGGAGGTTCAAAATTATTCATAATCAATTATTCTGTTATTCTGGGAGTTGATCTTCTGGTCTTGGCAGAAGTTTTTCTCGTCGGAGAAAAACCACAGCATGTCTGGCTCCAGTGGGTGTTTCAACTTGTTGATCAACTTCTTTGCGTGCTTCAGTCGCTTTTCTTGCATCACCTTGTATGAAACGTAGCAAATGTCTTCATGTACCACCAGCCTTATGAGCTTTTCATCCATGCCTTCTCCCTTGCAATGGCACACATCGACTTGCTAGGTTCATTGTTGATGATATCCTGAACTTCAGCGACGAACTCGGGCGTTCTGAAGGCGTCAGATCGTAGATCATGTGTTTTCATCTCTGATGTTGCTTTGTAGTTGAATCCTGAATCTTCTAATTCCTTTCTGACCTTTTCCACCATTCTCCTGCTGACGCTGAGAAAGTCTGAAATTTCCTTATTTGTCCTCCCGGCACGGATTCCCAGAAGAACTTTGTGTCTCTTCCACAAATTTGGATGTTCAAAATTATTCATAATCAATTATCTGAAAATAAATAATTGAAATATAGTCACTGTTTTTATGAAGACAAGAGTGACAACAGAAGTAAAAAAAATTTGCATAAAATTAGCAGTTGAAAATTTAGAACAAATATCGTCCGCACCCTGTATATATATATATATATATACATATATATATTTATATATATATACATACATATCCACACCACCCCCTTAAATGTGAAGTTATGTTGGTACCACAACAACCAGTCCGAAACAAATAAGGTCGTATAGGTGTCACGACAAAAAAAAATCACACAGTCCACGCTGTAATGTGGCCGTGTAGGTAACACGGTAAAAACCTCCCAGTCCACACTGTAAACGGGGTTGGTGTTGGGAAGGGCACTCGGCCGTAGAAAACTTGCCAGATGTGTAGGTGTCACGACAAAAAAAACACACAGTCCACGCTGTAATGTGGCCGTGTAGGTAACATGGTAAAAACCTCCCAGTCCACACTGTAAACGTGGTTGGTGTTAGGAAGGGCATCCAACCGTAGAAAACCAGCCAGACAGTCCTATACGAGTAGGACAACCAATCTTGCCTCAAGTGGGAAAACTCCCGTCCAAACCCATGCAAACGTGGAAGATGGACGTTAAACGATGATGATGATGATGATGATATACATACATATATATATATATATATATATATATATATATATATATATATATATATATATACATATATATAAATATATATATACACACACATACACACACAATATACATCCCTCCCTTTTAGTGTGATTAAAAACATATTTATGCATATACTCCTACACATGTGTAATTCTATTGAGTCATGATTAAACTAATTTTTGGATATTAATATTAATCTCATTAGTAGTCATTAACACATACATTAATTATCAATATTACCAAGTCTTATATATGTATTATCTGATAAAATTCCTATTAACTGTATATTTTATGAAATAAAAAAGAATTTATTGAATCAAATTAATGATCCAGATTAAGAATGCATGTGCTGAAGCTTTAGTTACTTGTCTGAATCAAGCATCATGTTAAATATCTCGCAGTGTGTGTTCCAGCACTCTGCATATATGGATGTATATAGTAGTAACTTCTAATGGAATAGTAGGGCACTGTACTGATATACAGGGTTTCTTGGGCATTTAAAAATAATCTTACTGAGTTTGTTTCCTCTCCAGTTTTGAACAAAGCTGATTTCTTCCAGAGAAAGAATGAAAGTAAGAAAGAGAAGAAGAATCATGTCAGGTACTAGTCAGGTACTAGACTGGTGCTTCTTTTATTGACTTGAATAGATATAGAGGAAGTGAGAATGGTATGATATGGTCCTATAACTCTTGGTCTGAACACAGTAGATTTCTTCTAGAGAAAGATTGAGAGTAAGAGAGAGAAAGTGAGAAAGAGATATAGAGGAAGATTTGACCCCAGTACCTGACTGGTACATTTTTATCAACATTGAAATAATGAAAAGAAACTTTGACTTTGGGAGGATTAAAACTCATTTAGCAGATAGCCAGAATAAATACTGCAAATCATTCTACCTGACATTGTAATCAATTCCTCACGTATAGTTCTCTGCATACTGAGTTCAATGTCCAACAAGGTCAACTTTGCTTTTTAATCCTTTCAGAGTTGATAAATTATCAGGCAGAAGTGACGAATTTGGGAATTGACAGATGAAGTTGGATGTGAATTAAAATGATAATAATAATAATGAAAATTATTGTGTACAGTGCTCAGGTGCACTACAACTCATCAAAGGTGCATGTATAGTATATATAATAATGTACAAATGTCAGGAAAGTGAACAGTGTATGTGTCATGATATACACACACACACACACACACACACACACATATGCATGCTTGTTTGTGGAGTAGGAATATCTGGAGAAGAGTAGCCTCTGAGTCACGAGACAGATTTTAAACCAAACCAACAGGAGACCTAGCAGTAGACCCCAAGCAAGATGTTTGAATAACATCCATGAGCTACGCTGGTCTTGCATGAGAATCCAGTCAGATTACTTCTTCTTCACCAACTTATTCCTGGGAAGGTGGGGGCAGAGTCCTTAACATTCCTTCCAGTAGATCCCATCTGAAGAAATCATTTCAAATTGATTTGACTGGATGCTCATTTCAACAGCTAGTTCCAGTCTGGAAATAGTTGTTGAAATGGCAAGAGCTCAGCTGTTGCTGTTATAATATGACCATACTCTACTACCCTAAGTATCGAGTACTCTGTTGAATAATGGTCTAACCAGTTTAAACTGAATCCATCCTGATTTATATACATACACACACACACATATTCATCATCATCATCATCATCAGCACCGTTTTAAATCCGTTCTTCCACGCTAGCATGGGTTAGACGAGTTGTCCTGTTGTGGGCAGTGTCCAGTTGCTGACCTTGTTTTGCTCATACAGGAACTGATTCTGGCTTGATTTCTACAGCTGGATGCTCTTCCTAACACCAACCTCATTTACAATGAGTGCTGGGTGCTTTTTTTCCATGGTGCCTACATGTCCACTTTACAGTGTGGGCTGGGTACTTTTTTGCTGTGGCACCTCCACGACCACTTTGCAGTTGGAGTGGGTGGGGCATATTGTCTATATGTACATGTATATATATATATATATATATATACATATATATATAATAAATCCACTTACAGAAAACTTCCATTTTTTAGAGAACTTTTACACCTTGAAACACAGTGATAAGTTGTTTACAAGAGTTCACATGATCCCAATTTCTTTCACAAGGATAGATAATTTTTTTTGACAAAAATTGAAACAACATTCCTTAATTGGTGTACACATTTCCAACATAACTTTTTCTTTTACATTTATTGAAAATAGAAATATGTTTCAGCATACAACATTAATTTCTTTTTTACTTTAACAAATATCAGTAATTAGTTACAGAAAAAAAATAGTCACCCATTGGGAGTTGGAATTATTTTTGCTTATAGAATAGTATTTCAGTTTTAACCTGAAAAATCTATAAAGCTATTTATTGTTCTTGCTTCCAGTTCCACTTTATCAATAATTGGTTCTATTTTATCAATGAATAATCACTAGAATCAAGCACCTAAAGCCACGGGCAAACATTCTGCTGGAGATAGGAACACAAATTAGGAATGCATGACAAGAATTTTCTTTAATTTAAAATGTTCTTTAGTGTTTTATTGTGCTTTTGTTTTTATCAAAATAAATAATGTTATTATTTTTGCTTAAAGTTTATGTACATTCCTTAAATCTTTGTTCACATAGTTAAAATCAATATTGGTAATGTTCATATGAATTGGTTTTTCAATGAATAACTTCAATGTAATAGAGAAGAATTGTGTATCACATATCTAACTGAAAGGAAAAACAAAAGCAGTAACAACATCCAACAACAACTGTAAGGTATTAATGAAACCATTGGCATACATTCAAAATCAACTGGAGGTAGCAAGCAACATTTGAAAGAGTTTCATATTTACTTTCATTTATATCTATTTATTTATTTTTAAATATTACAGTTGCTGTTGTGCTTAAAATGGTGAATGAATGCCCACAAATCCATGACTTCAAGCCCAGCTGTCTACAATAATCATACTCCTTGTCTTTGGCTAAGCACATTATTCAGTTTGCTTCAGACTAGACAAAACTAAAATAGGTTGTGCATCTGCTTCATGCTTGAATGGAGGGTATTAGGAATTGTGTCCTGTAAGGGGTAAAAATATTTGCTCCAACAATTCAATGCAAACATTAAAACTTGTAAAATAAGCAAAGTTAAAAACAAAACCACCCATCTAGAATTGAAATAAGTAAACAAAATATTTTTAAAAGGAATAAAAATATTATTTATATCAGCAGTTAAATGTTTCTGAGAAGTTTCAACACAAATATTCTGAATGTTTATTCATTATATCACATGATAAGCAATGTGTTCTGATATTTTGGATAGAAACCCTCTTTGAACAAATTGTGTTGGAAGGCTGGGAATTTCTTAATTCCATACACCCCCCTCCCCTCTCTCTATCAACCCTTTTGTTAACAACATAGCCAAAACCAGCTCTGGTTATTTGAAATAAAGTTACCCCCTTTTGAAGGTTTATTGTTTAAATTAATATCTTCCAAAATAATTTTATATAAGAACCTTACATTAAGTTACTATCTTAATTATGAACTAATTAATTAATTTTAGTAAGTCACTCGAAATTTGTCATCAATTAATTGAAATAGATGGGATTTCATTAGAAATATGTTCATGAAAGGTTTGGTGCTGAGGGTCAGTATGGTTGAACTAGACAGTGGGGTAAGCTCCTGCTGGCCTATAAAATGGCTCAAATAAGTTGTGTTTATCACCTCTGCTGGCCAAACTCCCTCCCATGCATCCCCGTAGTGGCACAGACTCCACCAAATTGGGTTGGGTGTGAAAGCAAGATTATGGTGCTATAGCAATGCTTGGTTTGTACTATCCTAAAGTGCATATCTACTTATGAAACCAATGCTCTGAAGAAACTCCTTTGAAATGAACTTACACTATGAATTCCTTTAATAGAGCCAGCTCAACCCACCCCAGGTGAACGCCAAGCAAGTAAGTAGGAAAGGGTTAATATCTTTCCTTTATTTAATGAATAATTCTGCTATAATTGTAAGTATGTACCACTTTTAAAGACAAAGAAATTTATTCTACTTTAGAATTGTTTTAAAATATTTTCTTTTTTTTTTTCTTTTTTTGCTGACACAAACTGGCATTAGTTCTTTTCCTTTGCCAATTATTGCATGCAGAATTATAATGAATTAAGTCAATAGCTATAAGATATATGTAGCAATAGATAAGCCATACTGACTTTTTCAAAAAATATCTTATACCCATTGCCTGCCAATAAGTGACCAAATGGAATACACAATAATGTATTCTGTCCTGAAACAACAAAAAACTTCAGACTTGAAAATGATGATTCCTGAATAGATAATCAAATGCCTTATCTACTCTGCCACCTTGTTAATTCAATGAAGTTATAGGTCACTATGTGAAAAAGTTATTAATATTATTTTGTATTGCTGGGCATCCTTCTGATTGATCTTCACTGATGGCTTAATAAATAATGTACAGAGTCGATATGTAACACAAACTTTAAAAAACCCGACAACCACCTGATCACCTATAGATCAGGGGAGCACTCTAGTCAGTTAGATTTTATCCTCATCAGAGGACGTGACAGATGGACGGTCGTAAACACAAAAGCCTTCCCTAGTGAGGAATGTACATCCCAACATAGCTTAGTTGTCAGCGACCTCACGGTCAGAACTAGACGAGCCCTGAAACAGAGGCCAACCTGGAGAAGAAAGATCTGGAAGCTGAAAGTCCCCTCAACCAGTAACAGATTTAAAGATATTTTACTCAACGCCTACGACAGTAAAGAAGAACAGATAGAGACATTTAACGTAGAAGAGAACTGGGAGTTCCTAAAAAATAACTTACTAGAGGCGACGGATGAGGTTTGTGGCTGGAGTAAGACCTCAAGCAGGAGGAGAGTGACTTGGTGGTGGAACAATAAGGTAGATGAAGCAGTCAAGGCCAAGAGACAGGCATGGAAAGAATGGAAGAACGGGGGGAGCAGGGTACATTACATAGAGACCAAGAGGGAAGCTAGGCGACAAGTATACTTAGCTAGGAGGGAAGCAGAGGATAGAAAATTCAAGCATGTTTTACAACGTGAGGACCAGAAACAGGAGGTATTCAAGATTGCGAGGCAGTGTGTCAGAGATAGTTGTGATGTCATTGGAGAGAAGTGTATCCGGAATGATAAAGGTGAGCTTGCCCTCACAAGTGCTGAGAAGAAAGATGCATGGAAGAGTCATTATGATAGATTACTAAATGAGGAGAATGCATGGGAAGAAGAGACCCTACCCCACGTAGACCCTATAGAGGGACCAGCAGTACAAGTCAGCGGCAGCGTAGTAAGTAAGGCAATCAGAGATATGAAGATAGGGAAGGCAACCGGTCCATCGGGTATAGCTGCCGAGATGCTGAAGGCATCTGGGTCTGTAGGTCACACTATAACCACACGTATCGTTAACCAGGTAATACTAGAGGGGGCCATACCAAAAGATTGGTGCAGTAGCATCATTGTCAACTGCTACAAAGGTAAAGGCGATGCACTAGATAGAGGAAACTATAGAGGTATAAAGTTGATGGACCAGGTCATGAAAGTAACAGAAAGAGTTATAGCACAGCTGATTAGGGACCGGGTGAATATAGACGAGATGCAATTTGGGTTTGTACCAGGGAAAGGCACCACTGATGCGCTCTTCCTTGTGAGGCAATTACAGGAAAAGTACCTAGCTAAAAGTAAGCCACTCTACTTGGCATTTGTCGACCTTGAGAAAGCCTTTGACAGAGTTCCACGTGCAGTAATCTGGTGGGCTCTTAGAAAACTAGGAGTAGATGAATGGCTTGTGAAAGCGGTACAAGCCATGTATAGGGGAGCAGTCAGCAAAGTTAGGATTGGCAATGAGTATAGCGAGGAATTTAGCGTACAGGTTGGGGTCCACCAGGGCTCTGTTCTTAGCCCTCTCCTGTTCATCATAGTCCTGCAGGCAATAACGGAGGAGTTTAAGACCGGATGCCCATGGGAACTCCTGTATGCTGATGACCTCGCACTCATAGCTGAATCTATGGTAGAACTAGAGAATAAATTCCAAACCTGGAAGCAGGGACTAGAGAGAAAGGGCCTCAAAGTCAACATGACAAAGACTAAGGTCCTTATAAGTAGACGAGAAAACAGAACCCAGATCCCCTCAGGGAAATGGCCTTGCTCAGTATGTAGGAAAGGTGTAGGTAGGAACTCCATTCTTTGCCCCAAATGCAAACAATGGGTACACAAGAGATGTAGCGGGATCTCAGGAAGCTTAATTAAGAATGTAGGATTCACATGCAGCAGCTGTGCTGAAACAGCAAGCAAACAGCCACAGGAAACAAGTACCACCAATCTCTGGGAGGGCCCTGTAGAAACAGTAGACAGCTTCTGCTACCTAGGTGACCGAATTAGCAACGGAGGTGGGTGCTCAGAAAGTACAATAACTAGGGTAAGAACGGGATGGAAGAAGTTTAGGGAACTACTACCACTGCTAGCTGCAAAAGGCTTCTCCCTCAGAATGAAAGGCAGACTGTATGATGCGTGTATCCGAACAGCGATGTTGCATGGTAGTGAGACCTGGGCGCTGAAGGTGGAAGACCTACGTAGATTAGAGAGAAACGAAGCCTGCATGCTCCGATGGATGTGTAACAGTAATATACGTGAACGACAAAGCATAAATGAATTGAGAGAGAGACTGAGCATAAGAGGAATCAAATGCTGCGTGCAGGAGAGGCGGTTACGCTGGTATGGACATGTGATGCGTATGAAGGATGACAGCTGCATAAAAAGGTGCAGAGCACTAGAAGTTGATGGAAACCGCGGAGTGGGGAGACCCAAGATGACTTGGGATGAGGTGATAAAAGCCGACCTTACCCAACTACACCTCTCAAAGTCAATGACACACGACCGTGACTTCTGGCGTCACGCAGTAATACAGGGTACCCGACCTCCCATGGGTACATGCTGAAGCATATAAACAATATGCCCCCCCCCCCCCCCCCCCCCACCGCAAGGTGGACGTGTAGGCGCCACGAAAAAGCACCCAGCCCACACTGTAAATGAGGTTGGTGTTAGGAAGGGCATCCAGCTGTAGAAATCAAGCCAGATCAGTTCCTGTATGAGCAAGGCATGGTCAGCCGACCAGACACTGCCCACAACAGGACAACCCGTCTAACCCATGCTAGCGTGGAAGAACGGACGTAAAACGGTGATGATGATGATGATGATGAGTGTCCTTAAAGTTTAGACGCACAAGCAAAATACATATTGTCAAATAAAAATAAATCCAGCAACATTTTATTTAACTGAAATATTTCTTCTGTCCAGTTCTTATAGACACCCTGTGTAGAAAATTAAATAATGCATCAATGAGCAAATAGTAATCAACAGGATGGCAGTTCATACAGGCATTTTATTATGTTCAGGGACTAAGCCATGGTTGTAAGCTTATGAACTTAAAAGCAAAGGAAACCTTTAAGGTTCTTATGTTTTATATCTGACTACTATATATAAAATACATATTTTTTTATTAAATAATATATTTATTCTAATTTATTCAATTGTCTCAAGACTATTTTGGTATTTTTATATCATACTTAATTTTTTATAATTATATTTTTGTAATCATAATATAATGAAGAAAGAGTGTGGGAATGTGTCCTGAATATATTTTTTTATGCCGCTAGTAAAATAAGTTGGATTACTTTGAATAAATAATGAATAAATATTACATAATTTATCTACTAAATTTTGTAACTGTTGATTAAACATAAATATTCTTATATATAATTGTTTCTACTTTTTGGCACAAGGCCAGCAATTATCCCAGTGTTTTACTGGTACATTATTTTATCATAATGATTGCTTATTTTAAGATTCACTTCTTTTAAAATTTTCAAATGTCAATACTTCAGGTTATGATAAAACAGACGCTATATCACATCGCTTATATAAACGTTCATATATTTGCATCGTTATATAAGGTTTATACTTCCGTCGCTAATTTTCTCCTTTTTCATTTTCATTATATTTCACCGTAATACAGTTTATATATAATATCGTCTTTTTAAAATGTATCATGGATTACTTTACTGATTGCAGAAGACAGTGTAACAGTCTCTCTTCAATTTCTGTGCATATTCTCAATTACGATTTTATTTGATGTATCATATCTATATGCATGTGTATTTGCGTATAATATCAATATACACACTACACATGCTACCAGAAAACCACCTGAAGGGTGGTTTTTCTGCTAGTGTGTATAAGTGTATATATATATATATATATAGATAGATATTAGGATTGGTGCTCTGAAATAGCGATGTATACATGAATGTATGTATAGTATATTTGGCAATATACCGTATGTTTAATTTAAAACATTTTGAAGACCTTGCGCAATCATTTTAAAGTAGTGACTATGTCACTTATTTCTTTTTTCAGCAAAGGAAGGGAGAGAAGCTGACAGATTCTGTTTCACACTGTTGGTGTTTCTCAGAGCAACGTTCTCGCCGACCTCTGCTGGAAATTATAGACGCTGGATTCTTATAGAATTCCAGTAATAATCAAGAACTAATTATACAGAGCGATTGCCGGTCCAGCAAAAATTAAAAATTAGGATTGGTGCTCTGAAAAAAGAAGTAAGTGACGTAGTCACTACTTTAAAATGATAGCGCAAGGTCTTCAAAATGTTTTTAATTAAACATACGGTATATTACCAAATATACTATACATGCATTCATATATATATATATATATATATATATGTATGTGTATATATATATATGTATATATATATATATATATAAGAGGTGGGTCAGAAAAGTTCCAGGACTGATGTCACAAAAGATTTATTTCAAACCCAGACTTCACACTAAGAGTTTTCTCCTTCAAAGTAATCCCCCTGGAGTTTTCTCCTTCAAAGTAATCTCCCTGCACTTTTCCATCCTTTTCTTCCACGCTTGCATGCACTCCTGGAAGGATTCTTCTGGGATCCTCCTCAGTTCCGTTGTCACGGCCTTTTTGATCTCGTCCACGTCTTCAAAATGGGTCCCCCCCGGGTCGTATTCGAAGATCTATGACTCATCACTGGTGATGACTGTCCCTAGTAAGTCTGATTCGGTTTCAAGACGCTCGAGGATGTCCTGGCACACTTGCATGCGTCGACCCTTCTGATCATCATTCAGCAGTTTTGGCACCATCTTGGCGCAGACTTTCCGCATATCCAAATCTTCAGTGAGAATCTTCCAGACACTGTCCCGATTCATGCCCAGCTCATTTGCCATCAGTCGAACAGTCAGCCGACGATTGCTATGAACTATGTGCCTGACGCGCTCAACATTGACCTCAGTCCTGGTTGTTGAGGGCCTGGGGTCATCTTCCACGTGTTCGTGTCCTTCTTTAAATCTCTTGCACCACTTGAAAACACGTGAGCATGACATCCTCTCATATCCATACACTTGCTGCAGTAATCCCAGCAGGATGGAGTTTTCAAGTTTGTTCATTTCTCTGTGTTCATTGCTTGACGACCTGAAACAGAGGACATGTATATAAAATTATGAAGAAAAAAGTTTGATCGCTGCAGAGAGCTAAGATTAGTTACATACTCCAGGGGGATTACTTTGAAGGAGAAAATTCTTAGTGTGAAGTTTGGGTTTGAACTAAATCTTTTGTGACATTAGTCCTGGAACGTTTCTGACACACCTCGTATATATATATGTATATATATATAAATATATATTTCGTTTCTGAATTTGTTTAGCAACATTCTTTATCTGAAAACGTGTGTTGAAACCGATATTGTTATACTTTGGGAGGGTCTTGTTGCCAATAAGAAACACACGCACCAGTTGCTTTCTCTTCAATTTATTATAATAAATTTATAAATTTAGGAATTTATAAATTTCTGGTTGGTTGGTTGGTTCCACAACCAGATGATTGTTTATATATTGTCAAAATGCTTTCGTCACACATTCTGTGACCTCTTCAGTGACTGGGGATTTTTTCTTTGTTTTTGTGCCTCTCCTTTGTTCTGTCCTACACCATCTTGTTTTTGTGTGTGACACACACAAAAACAAGATGGCGTGTGACAGAACAAAAACAAGATGGCGTAGGACAGAACAAAGGAGAGGCACAAAAACAAATAAAAGAATCCCTAGTCACTGAAGAGGTCACGGAATGTGTGACGAAAGAACTTTGACAATATATAAAGAATCATCTGGTTATGGAACCAACCAGCCAACCAGAAATTTATAAATTCCTAAATTTATAAATTTATTATAATAAATTGAAGTGAAAGCAACTGGTGCGTGTGTTTCTTATTGGCAACATGACCCTCCCAAAGTATAACTATATATATATATATATATATATATATATATATATATATGTATGTATGTGTATATATATATGTATATATATATACATATACTCCTTCAACTGCGCAGAGGGTTCTATAGAAATAGTGGACAGCTTCCGTTACCTGGGTGACAAAATCAGCAGTGGGGGAGGGTGCTCTGAAAGTACAGTAGCTAGAGTCAGAACTGGATGGAAAAAGTTCAGAGAGCTTATACCACTATTAGCCGCTAGAGGGTTCTCCCTAAAAATGAAAGGCAGGTTATACGATGCATGCATACGAACAGCAAAGCTGCATGGCAGTGAGACCTGGGCATTGTGTGCAGAGGATATACGCAGACTAGAGAGGAACGAAGCTTGCATGCTCCGCTGGATGTGCAATAGTAATATACGTGAACGGCAAAGCATAAACGAACTAAGGAAAAAATTAGAAATAAGAGGGATCAGATCTTGTTTACTCGAGAGAAGGCTACGTTGGTACGGTCACGTGATGCGCATGAAAGACGACAGCTGTATAACAAAGTGCAGGGCAATAAAGATAGACGGTAGCCACGGAGTAGGCAGACCCAGAAAAACATGGGACGAGCTGATAAATTCCGACCTCACACGCTTACACCTCTCCAAGACAATGTCACTGGACCGAGACCTTTGGCGGTACTCAGTAATAGAGAAGACCCGCCTTACCTAAATACAAAGTAAAAACCTACTACAGTCAGTAGGCATCTCTATCAAATCCCGCGTCCCACCACCTCCACCCCATCCACACCGCCCCTTTCAATGTAAAGTTATGTTGGTCCCACAACATCCAGGCCGAAACAAATGAGATCGTGTAGGTGTCACGATAAAAAAACACACAGTCCACGCTGTAAATGTGGCCGTGTAGGCAACACGGTAAAAACCTCCCAGCCCACACTGTAAATGTGGTTGGTGTTAGGAAGGGCATCCAGCTGTAGAAAACCCGCCAGACAGTCCACGCTGTAATGTGGCCGTGTAGGCAACACGGTAAAAACCTCCCAGCCCCACACTGTAAATGTGGTTGGTGTTAGGAAGGGCATCCAACTGTAGAAAACCCGCCAGACAGTCCACGCTGTAATGTGGCCGTGTAGGCAACACGGTAAAAACCTCCCAGCCCCACACTGTAAATGTGGTTGGTGTTAAGAAGGGCATCCATCTGTAGAAAACCCGCCAGACAGTCCACGCTGTAATGTGGCCGTGTAGGCAACACGGTAAAAACCTCCCAGCCCCACACTGTAAATGTGGTTGGTGTTAGGAAGGGCATCCAACTGTAGAAAACCCGCCAGACAGTCCACGCTGTAATGTGGCCGTGTAGGCAACACGGTAAAAACCTCCCAGCCCCACACTGTAAATGTGGTTGGTGTTAGGAAGGGCATCCAACTGTAGAAAACCCGCCAGACAGTCCACGCTGTAATGTGGCCGTGTAGGCAACACGGTAAAAACCTCCCAGCCCCACACTGTAAATGTGGTTGGTGTTAGGAAGGGCATCCAACTGTAGAAAACCTGCCAGACAGTCCTATGCGAGCAAGACAACCACTCTTGCCTCAAGTGGGAAAACCCCCGTCCAAACCCATGCAAGCGTGGAACACGGACGCTAAACCTGATGATGATGATGATGATGATATACATATATATATCACCTTGACCGACCAGTCTGTCGGGCACCAATTGGCGCCGCTGGTCACAGCACGTCGTGCTGTTTTAGCCATATTATAACGCCATCCCACTGGCTGGGTGGGCAGGCTGGTACTCATTTCTACAGCTGAGTAAACTGGAGCAACATGAATTAAAGTGTCTTGCTCAAGGAAACAACACATCACCCGGTCCGAGAATTGAACTAACAACCTTTCGAATGTAAGCCCAATGCTCTAAAAACTAAGCCATGTGCCTTCACTTATATATATATATATATGTATGTATGTATGTATATACATATAACATTTATTTAAAGCCTTCTTTTCGTGACTATGCAATTCAATTTAGTTTTAGAAAATAAAATGTTTTGTTCCTAGTCAGGACACTAATATATTTAATGTGGCCAGCTTTAAGTAGATGGAGTGTTTCAATATAACTGGCAGAACTTATAATAAATTCTTTCTCTAAATTTAATTTTGTTCTGTTTTGAGTGCACATTTCATTGAGATAAGTTTCACTTTCTTCCCTCTGATCACTGAAATAAGTACAAGCAATATATTAATCTTAATTCAAATAACTGCATACACTCATATGTCACAGATGTTTACGAAAATAACAGAACAAGAAAACCTGCATCCAATTTATTATACTCAACATTTCTCTGTCCATCAACATAATCACATGCATACATATACACCATCATATACATAGATACACACACAATCAGATGCATACATATCATCATCATCATCATCATCATCATCATTTTACGCCCGCTTTTCCATGCTTGCAAGGGTGGGATGGGAACTGATTCTGGCTTGAATTGTACAGCTGGATGCCCTTCCTAACACCAACCTCATTTACAGTGAGTGCTGGTTGCTTTTTTGCCGTGGCACCTCCACGACCACTTTGCAGTGGAATGATAGGGATCCCAGTCCCTATCATCTCATTTCTACAGCTGAGTAAACTGGAGTAATGTGAAATAAAGTGTCTTGCTCAAGGAAACAACACATCACCCGGTCTGAGAATTGAACTCACCACCTTTCGATTGCAAGGCCAATGGTCTAACCACTAAGGCATGTGCCTCCATATACACCATCATATAATACACACAATCATATACATACACACACATAAACATATACATACATACACATAAACATATACATATATACACACAATCACATACACACATACACATAATCACATACATGCATACACACAATGACATTCTTACATACACACAAACACATACATATATAGACATGAACACATACATATATATATACACACAATCACATGCATACATAAACACAATCACATGTGTATATACACACAAACACATGCATATATATACACACAATCACATGTATATATATATATACATAATTAAAATTACACATTTTTTACAATGCTTTCAGAATAACATTACAAATATAAACATATAAGAAATGCAACCAACCATTGTCAGGAACCTCACAACAACAACACCAAAACACATGACCAGAGTAGGTGAAAGAAAAAAAGAAGGGGAAGCAAAACCAAAAGTGACCATCAATTGACTGCGAATTGTGAGAATCGGCCACATATCACATCATACAGGTCAACAGAATGTTTTGAGGAAAGACAATAAGCTTGGAACGTTACCATAGGTGATGGTGAGGCTAAGGCACTGAAACAACCAGGTACCCTCATGTGCATTACCTGACACCTCAGTATGGTGAACCACCAGTGAAGATGAGAACTTCGTTGTCAGGGGCCCAACTCTACAAAACACCACAGCCTGTCACTGGCCCAACTCCACCAAATACCACAGGCTGTCAGTGGCCCAACTCCACCAAACACCACAAGCTGTCAGTGGCCCAACTCTACCAAACACCACAGGCTGTCAGTGGCCCAACTCTACCAAACACCATAGGCTATCACTGGCCCAACTCTACCAAACACCACAGGCTATCAGTGGCCCAACTCCACCAAATACCAAAAGCTGTCAGTGGCCCAACTCCACCAAATACCACAAGCTGTCAGTGGCCCAACTCTACCAAACACCACAGGCTGTCAGTGGCCCAACTCTACCAAACACCACAAGCTGTCAGTGGCCCAACTCTACCAAACACCACAAGCTGTCCGTGGACCAACTCTACCAAACACCACAAGCTGTCAGTGGCCCAACTCTACCAAACACCACAAGCTGTCAGTGGCCCAATTCTACCAAAGACCACAAGCTGTCAGTGGCCCAAATCTACCAAATACCACAGGCTGTTAGTGGCCCAAATCCACCAAACACCACAGGCTGTCAGTGGCCCAACACTACAAAACACCACAGGCTGTCAGTGGCCCAACTCTACCAAACACCACAGGCTGTCAGTGGCCCAACTCCACCAAACACCACAGGCTGTCAGTGGCCCAACTCTACCAAACACCATAGGCTGTCAGTGGCCCAACTCTACCAAACACCACAAGCTGTCAGTGGCCCAACTCTACCAAACACCACAGGCTGTCAGTGGCCCAACTCCACCAAACACCACAGGCTGTCAGTGGCCCAACACTACAAAACACCACAGGCTGTCAGTGGCCCAACTCCACCAAATACCACAGGCTGTCAGTGGCCCAACTCCAACAAACACCACAGGCTGTCAGTGGCCCAACTCCACCAAACACCACATGCTATCAGTGGCCCAACTCTACCAAACACCACAGGCTGTCAGTGGCCCAACTCTACCAAACACCACACGCTGTCAGCGGCACAACTCCACCAAACACCACAGGGTGTCAGTGGCCCAACTCTACCAAACACCACAGGCTGTCAGTGCCCCAACTCTACCAAACACCACAAGCTGTCAGTGGCCCAATTCTACCAAACACCACAAGCTGTCAGTGGCCCAACTCTACCAAACGTCTCACAGGCTGTTAGTGGTCCAACTCTACCAAACACCACAGGCTGTCAGTGGCCCAACTCTACCAAACACCACAAGCTGTCAGTGGCCCAATTCTACCAAAGAACACAAGCTGTCAGTGGCCCAACTCTACCAAACGTCTCACAGGCTGTCAGTGGCCCAACTCCACCAAACACCACAGGCTGTCAGTGGTCCAACTCTACCGAACGTCTCACTGGCTATCAGTGGCCCAACTCCACCAAACACCACAGGCTGTCAGTGGCCCAACTCTACGAAACACCATAGGCTGTCAGTGGCCCAACTCTACCAAACACCACAGGCTGTCAGTGGCCCAACTCTACCGAACGTCTCACTGGCTATCAGTGGCCCAACTCCACCAAACACCACAGGCTGTCAGTGGCCCAACTCTACCAAACACCACACGCTGTCAGTGGCCCAACTCCACAAACACCACAGGCTGTCAGTGGCCCAAATCTACAAAACGTCTCACAGGCTGTCAGTGGCCCAACCCCACCAAAAACCACAGGCTGTCAGTGGCCCAACTTCACCAAATACCACAGGCTGTCAGTGGCCCAACTCTACCAAGCACCACAGGCTGTCTGTGGCCCAACTCCACTAAACACCACAGGCTGTCAGTGGCCCAACTCTACCAAACACCACAGGCTGTCAGTGGCCCAATTCTACCAAACACCAGAGGCTGTCAGTGGCCCAACTCCACCAAACACCACAAGCTGTCAGTGGCCCAACTCTACCAAACACCACAGGCTGTCAGTGGCCCAACTCCACCAAACACCACAGGCTGTCAGTGGCCCAACTCTACCAAACACAACAGGCTGTCAGTGGCCCAACTCTACCAAACACCACAGGCTGTCAGTGGCCCAACTCTACCAAACACCACAGGCTGTCAGTGGCCCAACCCCACCAAATACCACAGGCTGTCAGTGGCCCAACTCCACCAAACACCACAGGCTGTCAGTCGCCCAACTCTACCAAACACCACAAGCTGTCAGTGGCCCAACTCTACCAAACACCACAAGCTGTCAGTGGCCCAAATCTACCAAACACCACAGGCTGTCAGTGACCCAACTCTACCAATCACCACAAGCTGTCAGTGGCCCAACTCTACCAAACGTCTCACAGGCTGTTAGTGGCCAAACTCTACCAAGCACCACAGGCTGTCAGTGGCCCAACTCTACCAAACACCACAAGCTGTCAGTGGCCCAACTCTACCAAACACCACAGGCTTTTAGTGGCCCAACTCTACCAAACACCACAGTCTGTCAGTGGCCCAACTCCACCAAACACCACAGGCTGTCAGTGGCCCAACTCTACTAAACACCACAGTCTGTCAGTGGCCCAAGTCTAACAAACACCACAGTCTGTCAGTGGCCCAAGTCTAACAAACACCACAGTCTGTCAGTGGCCCAACTTCACCAAATACCACAGGCTGTCAGTGGCCCAACTCTGCCAAACACCACAAGCTGTCAGTGGCCCAACTCTACCAAACTCCACAAGCTGTCAGTGGCCCAACTCTACCAAACACCACAGTCTGTCAGTGGCCCAAGTCTAACAAACACCACAGTCTGTCAGTGGCTCAACTCTACCAAACACCACAGTCTGTCAGTGGCCCAACTCCACCAAACACCACAGGCTGTCAGTGGCCCAACTCTACCAAACACCACAGGCTGTCAGTGGCCGAACTCTACTAAACACCACAGTCTGTCAGTGGCCCAACTCTGCCAAACACCACAGGCTGTCAGTGGCCCAACACTACCAAATACCACAGGCTGTCAGTGGCCCAACTCTACCTAATACCACAGGCTGTCAGTGGCTCAACTCCACTAAACACCATAGGCTGTCAGTGGCCCAACTCTACCAAGCAGCACAGGCTGTCAGTGACTCAACTCTACCAAACAACACAAGCTGTACGTGGCCCAACTCTACCAAACACCACAGGCTGTCAGTGGCCCAACTCCACCAAATACCACAGGCTGTCAGTGGCCCAACTCAACCAAACAACACAGGCTGTCAGTGGCCCAACTCTACCAAATACCTCAGGCTGTCAGTGGCCCAACTCTACCAAACACCACAGGCTGTCACATGCCCAACTCTGCCAAACACCACAGGCTGTCAGTGGCCCAACTCTACCAAATACTATAGGCTGTCAGTGGCCCAACTCTACCAAACACCACAGGCTGTCACTGGCAAACTCTGCCAAACACCACAGGCTGTCAGTGGCCCAATTCTACCAAACACTACAGGCTGTCAGTGGCCCAACTCTACCAAACACCACAGGCTGTCAGTGGCCCAACTCCACCAAACACCACAAGCTGTCAGTGGCCCAACTCTACCAAACACCACAGGCTGTCAGTGCCCCAACTCCACCAAACACCACAGGCTGTCAGTGGCCCAACTCCACGTAACACCACAGGCTGTCAGTGGCCCAACTCTACCAAACTTCTCACAGGCTGTCAGTGGCCCAACTCTACCAAACACCACAGACTGTCAGCGGCACAACTCCACCAAACAGCACAGGCTGTCAGTGGCCCAACTCTACCAAACACCACAAGCTGTCAGTGGCCCAACTCTACCAAACACCACAGGCTTTTAGTGGCCCAACTCTACCAAACACCACAGTCTGTCAGTGGCCCAACTCCACCAAACACCACAGGCTGTCAGTGGCCCAACTCTACTAAACACCACAGTCTGTCAGTGGCCCAAGTCTAACAAACACGACAGTCTGTCAGTGGCCCAAGTCTAACAAACACCACAGTCTGTCAGTGGCCCAACTTCACCAAATACCACAGGCTGTCAGTGGCCCAACTCTACCAAACACCACAAGCTGTCAGTGGCACAACTCTACCAAACTCCACAAGCTGTCAGTGGCCCAACTCTACCAAACACCACAGTCTGTCAGTGGCCCAAGTCTACCAAACACCACAGTCTGTCAGTGGCCCAACTCCACCAAACACCACAGGCTGTCAGTGGCCCAACTCTACCAAACACCACAGTCTGTCAGTGGCCCAACTCTACCAAACACCACAGTCTGTCAGTGGCCCAACTCCACCAAACACCACAGGCTGTCAGTGGCCCAACTCTACCAAACACCACAGGCTGTCAGTGGCCGAACTCTACTAAACACCACAGTCTGTCAGTGGCCCAAGTCTACCAAACACCACAGTCTGTCAGTGGCCTAACTCTGCCAAACACCACAGGCTGTCAGTGGCCCAACTCTACCAAATACCACAGGCTGTCAGTGGCCCAACTCTACCTAATACCACAGGCTGTCAGTGGCTCAACTCCACTAAACACCATAGGCTGTCAGTGGCCCAACTCTACCAAGCAGCACAGGCTGTCAGTGACTCAACTCTACCAAACAACACAAGCTGTACGTGGCCCAACTCTACCAAACACCACAGGCTGTCAGTGGCCCAACTCCACCAAATACCACAGGCTGTCAGTGGCCCAACTCAACCAAACAACACAGGCTGTCAGTGGCCCAACTCTACCAAATACCTCAGGCTGTCAGTGGCCCAACTCTACCAAACACCACAGGCTGTCACAGGCCCAACTCTGCCAAACACCACAGGCTGTCAGTGGCCCAACTCTACCAAATACTATAGGCTGTCAGTGGCCCAACTCTACCAAACACCACAGGCTGTCACTGGCAAACTCTGCCAAACACCACAGGCTGTCAGTGGCCCAGCTCTACCAAACACCACAGGCTGTCAGTGGCCCAACTCCACCAAACACCACAAGCTGTCAGTGGCCCAACTCTACCAAACACCACAGGCTGTCAGTGCCCCAACTCCACCAAACACCACAGGCTGTCAGTGGCCCAACTCCACCAAACACCACAGGCTGTCAGTGGCCCAACTCTACCAAACTTCTCACAGTCTGTCAGTGGCCCAACTCCACCAAACATCACAGGCTGTCAGTGGCCCAACTCTACCAAACACCACAGGCTGTCACTGGCAAACTCTGCCAGACATCACAGGCTGTCAGTGGCCCAACTCTACCAAACACCACGGGCTGTCAGTGGCCCAACTCCACCAAACACCACAAGCTGTCAGTGGCCCAACTCTACCAAACACCACAGGCTGTCAGTGGCCCAACTCCACCAAACACCACAGGCTGTCAGTGGCCTAACTCTACCAAACACCACAGGCTGTCAGTGGCTCAACTCTACCAAACACCACAAGCTCTCGGTGGCCCAACTCCACCAAACACCACAGGCTGTCAGTGGCCCAACTCTACCAAACACCACAGGCTGTCAGTGGCCCAAATCTACCAAACATTACAGGCTGTCAGTGGCCCAACTCTACCAAATACCACAGGCTGTCAGTGGCCCAACTCTACCAAACACCACAGGCTGTCAGTGGCCCAACTCTACCAAACATCACAGGCTGTCAGTGGCCCAACTCTACCAAATACCACAGGCTGTCAGTGGCCCAACTCTACCAAACACCTCAGGCTGTCAGTGGCCCAACTCTACCAAACACCACAGGCTGTCACTGGCCCAACTCTGCCAAACACCACACGCTGTCAGTGGCCCAACTCTACCAAACACCACAGGCTGTCGGTGGCCCAACTCTACCAAATACCACAGGCTGTCAGTGGCCCAACTCCACCAAACACCACAGGCTCTCAGTGGCCCAACTCCACCAAATACCACAGGCTGTCAGTGGCCCAACTCTACCAAATACCACAGGTTGTCAGTGGCCCAACTCTACCAAACAACACAGGCTGTCAGTGGCCCAACTCCACCAAATACTACAGGCTGTCAGTGGCCCAACTCTACCAAACACCACAGGCTGTCACTGGCCCAACTCTGCCAAACACCACAGACTGTCAGTGGCCCAACTCTACCAAATACTACAGGCTGTCGGTGGCCCAACTCTACCAAACACCACAGGCTGTCACTGGCAAACTCTACCAAACACCACAGGCTGTCACTGGCCCAACTTTACCAAACACGACAGGTTGTCAGTGGCCCAACTCCACCAAACACCACAAGCTGTCAGTGGCCCAACTCTACCAAACACCACAGGCTGTCAGTGGCCCAACTCCACCAAACACCACAGGCTCTCAGTGGCCCAACTCTACCAAACACCACAGGCTGTCAGTGGCCCAACTCTACCAAACACCACAAGCTGTCAGTGGCCCAACTCTACCAAACTTCTCACAGTCTGTCAGTGGCCCAACTCTACCAAACTTCTCACAGTCTGTCAGTGGCCCAACTCCACCAAACACCACAGGCTGTCTGTGGCCCAACTCTACCAAACACCACAGGGTGTCACTGGCAAACTCTGCCAAACACCACAGGCTGTCAGTGGCCCAACTCTACCAAACACCACAGGCTGTCAGTGGCCCAACTCCACCAAACACCACAAGCTGTCAGTGGCCCAACTCTACCAAACACCACAGGCTGTCAGTGGCCCAACTCCACCAAACACCACAGACTGTCAGTGGCCCAACTCTACCAAACACCACAGGCTGTCAGTGGCCCAACTCTACCAAACACCACAAGCTCTCGGTGGCCCAACTCCACCAAACACCACAGGCTGTTAGTGGGCCAGCTCTCCAAACTTCTCACAGTCTGTCAGTGGCCCATCTCCACCAAACACCAGAGGCTGTCAGTGGCCCAACTCTACCAAACACCACAGGCTGTCAGTGGCCCAACTCTACCAAACATTACAGGCTGTCAGTGGCCCAACTCTACCAAATACAACAGGCTGTCAGTGGCCCAACTCTACCAAATACAACAGGCTGTCAGTGGCCCAACTCTACCAAATACAACAGGCTGTCAGTGGCCCAACTCCACCAAACACCACAGGCTTTCAGTGGCCCAACTCCACCAAACACCACAGGCTGTCAGTGGCCCAACTCTACCAAACACCACAGGCTGTCATTGGCCCAACTCTACCAAACACCACAGGCTGTCAGTGGCCCAACTCCACCAAATACCACAAGCTGTCAGTGGCCCAACTCCACCAAATACCACAGGCTGTCACTGGCCCAACTCCACCAAATACCACAGGCTGTCAGTGGCCCAACTCTACCAAACACCACATGCTGTCAGTGGCCCAACTCCACCAAACACCACAGGCTGTCAGTGGCCCAACTCCACCAAATACCACAGGCTGTCAGTGGCCCAACTCTACCAAACACCACAGGCTGTCAGTGGCCCAACTCCACCAAACACCACAGGCTGTCAGTGGCCCAACTCTACCAAACACCACAAGCTGTCAGTGGCCCAACTCTACCAAATACCACAGGCTGTCAGTGGCCCACCACCACCAAACACCACAGGCTGTCAGTGGCCCAACTCTACCAAACACCACAGGCTGTCAGTGGCCCAACTCCACCAAACACCACAGGCTGTCAGTGGCCCAACTCTACCAAATACCACAGGCTGTCTGTGGCCCAACTCTACCAAACACCACAGGCTGTCAGTGGCCCAACTCCACCAAACACCACAGGCTTTCAGTGGCCCAACTCCACCAAACACCACAGGCTTTCAGTGGCCCAACTCCACCAAACACCACAGGCTGTCAGTGGCCCAACTCCACCACACGTCTCACAGGCTGTCAGTGGCCCAACTCCACCAAACACCACAGGCTTTCAGTGGCCCAACTCCACCAAACACCACAGGCTTTCAGTGGCCCAACTCCACCAAACACCACGGGCTGTCAGTGGCCCAACTCCACCACACGTCTCACAGGCTGTCAGTGGCCCAACTCTACCAAACACCACAGGCTGTCAGTGGCCCAACTCCACCAAATACCACAGGCTCTCAGTGGCCCAACTCTACCAAACACCACAGGCTGTCAGTGGCCCAACTCCACCAAATACCACAGGCTGTCAGTGGCCCAACTCTACCAAACACCACAGGCTGTCAGTGGCCCAACTCTACCAAACACTACAGGCTGTCAGTGGCCCAACTCCACCAAATACCACAGGCTGTCAGTGGCCCAACTCCACCACACGTCTCACAGGCTGTCAATGGCCCAACTCTACCAAACACCACAGGCTGTCAGTGGCCCAACTCTACCAAACACTACAGGCTGTCAGTGGCCCAACTCCACCAAATACCACAGGCTGTCAGTGGCCCAACTCCACCAAATACCACAGGCTGTCAGTGGCCCAACTCCACCACACGTCTCACAGGCTGTCAGTGGCCCAACTCCACCAAATACCACAGGCTTTCAGTGTCCCAACTCCACCAAACACCACAGGCTGTCAGTGGCCCAACTCTACCAAACACCACAGGCTGTCAGTGGCCCAACTCCACCAAACATCACAGGCTTTCAGTGTCCCAACTCCACCACACGTCTCACAGGCTGTCAGTGGCCCAACTCCACCAAACACCACAGGCTGTCAATGGCCCAACTCCACCAAATACCACAGGCTGTCAGTGGGCCAACTCCACCACACGTCTCACAGGCTGTCAGTGGCCCAACTCTACCAAACACCACAGGCTGTCAGTGGCCCAACTCCACCAAACACCGCAGGCTTTCAGTGTCCCAACTCCACCACACGTCTCACAGGCTGTTGTAGTTTCTCTTCATTTATATTTTGTATACTCTATTACTCTATCACATGTTCCAACCAACAGGCTGAGGCCATGCTGGTGCACCGCCATTTTATGTCTAAAGTTTTCCTGAAGCTTTTTTATAATAACAACTTGTCTGTCTGGGGTGGTGCTTGTATGAATATTTACTCACTATATAAAATACTCAGTACGTCATGAAATAGAGTTAAATATGGCAATTTATTTATAGATTAATTTACAGATTGTTTCAATCAATTTGATATTTTCAGAACTAATAAGATAATATATATTTGTGAATTAATAAAATTGTTTCAAAAGAAAGTATGAAAGCATAAAATAAAATGAGGTGGGAATAAATCTAGATGGCAGGTTTGGCTGATTTTGAAATTGTAACTGTTAAAGTTTATACTTAGAATAAAGGCTACACCTTAATATTTATCCTTGAGACAGGAAACAATGTAGAATACAACTACAACGAATGCCTAATATAAAATCAATTCTGTTAATGGAATCAGTAATAATATGTACATTGCAAACCTCATGACTGAAATGTTTAAATATGCAAAAGGGTATTCAGTGAAAATTAGGTTTTAATAAATAACCCCAGAAATTACTCAGGTTATAAAGAAATTGTAACTAGAGGTATAAGGATAAGATTAGTAAAGTCTACTGGTTATGACTTGATTGTACAGCCATGAGGATTTCCTTATAGAAGAGTAAGAATATAAGGTATTGAAGTGGTGTTACCTGTAGGTGTTACCTGTAGGAGAGTAGTATAGTAAGGCAGAAGTCACTATAGGTTGGCCGCGAAAGAAATCATTAAAATATTTATTACCTGTGTATGAGGTAAAAAGTTTGTAATACCTGATATATTCAAATGATCTATCTATCTGTTTGTGTATACCTACCTCTCTATGTAGGTGTCTCACGCACCTCCCTATCTACCTCATCATCATCATCATCATCGTTTAACGTCCATCTTCCATGCTTGCATGAATTACATGTCTTTTTATCAATCTATCTGTTTGCTGTTTGCCTGTCTACAATTTCTAATTTATTCCAACAGATGAAGAATAGGATGAATATAATCTGTATTATATTCAATGTTAATCTGGGAGAAAAGCTGTTTATAAATCTGTTGATGAAAAACATACAAAGGGTGGTCGAGATTTGATAGTGGAACATACATACATACACATACACACACACATACACATACACACACACATACATATATACACACATGCATACATTCATATGCACATACATACATATGTACATACATACACACACACCTATATACTTATACACATACATACACACACATACATACATGCACACATACATACATAGGGTGTCAGGTTAAAACAAAAATAAAGAAGAAATATTAGGCTTCATAGTTGCAATGATAGATATTTAAAACAAATTGAATTATACTCTCTATAAACGTTTCAGTATCATGAAAAATTTGAAAAAATGGTATTAAATAAAAGATTATTTACTTATTTATTTATGTAAAGAACCTGTAATCTTCCTTACCTGGTTTTGTATTGTTTAGTTAGAAGAAGGTGTAATGCTTATGACCCTATTCAGGTCCTTCAAGACTAGAGGAAGGAAGGGAGAGAAAAAAGTATCTTCACACTGAAGACTTGACTAGAATGTTTGCAACAAGTCACCAAAGGGGAGCTGATGTAATTAACCCTCTAGCATTTACATTATTCTATATATACTATTGTATTTTCATGGTAAAGACTTTACCTCACATAATTATCTCACATAATATCGAATCTATGAAATTTTGATATTATTTATGTTGAGAACAATACCTTAACATCAGTATGAGTGGCCGGTTATAGCCGGTTTGAATAGAAAGAGGTGAGAGAGTTCTGGCCGGATATAGCCAGTTTAAATGCTAAAGGTTTAAACCAGCTGACAAATTATATGTCACACTACACAGTAATGAAGTTCACAGCAGGATTTGAACTCAGAAATATTACCCAATGGCATCCAAGATCACGCTCTTACAACTATACAAATGTACCACTATAGTCTGCTAGTTTACTGACCTCCAGAAAGCTGGAAAGCAAAGTTGAAGTCAGAGGGATGTCAAT
>OZ024742.1:358308586-358341086 GCA_964016885.1 Eledone cirrhosa | reverse complement strand
ATATGTGAGGGGGGGGAAGCATTTATTTAAGGCACTAAAGAATAATTTAGGAATACTATTATTAATAGAGATGGAGAAAGGAGCATTATACCAGATTATGTTTTTGTATCTATGTCTGTTATTAAAGTTATTGGAATGATCATGATTAATTATTCTACTGTAAGATCTTCTAGAATTTGTTTATTTACTATATTTGATTTTATCAGGATAACCGGCTTTAGAAAGCGCGTTATTATAGTAATTGGCGTTAGCATCAAAGATGTTTTTATTAGAAGATAGGTTAGATATTCTTTTTCCAATATTACTAACTATAGCATTCTTAATATTAGTGGGGTGGTTAGATTTAAAATTAACATAATTTAGGTTCTCATTGTTTTTATGGTAAGGGTAATATAGGCCAGTGTCAAGATTAAGAGATACATCCAAGAAATTTGCTAGTTTGATGCTGTTATCAAATTCAATTTTTAAGTTATGTTGGTTAAAGAGATTACGTATATTGTTCTTAATAATATTAAGGTTAACTATGTTGCAATTTAAGATAGTAAAGACTACATCGTCACGATAAATTCCACCGCGAAGTTGAGGAATTTTCCGATTCAAAGAGTTCAAAATAAAGATACCAATTAAATCTGTCAATTGGGTGAATCGGATGCTCCCATTATGATGTCAAAGTTGTTAGAGGTATCAGCTCTGGTCCAATATTCATTGTTGAACTCTAGGATGGTTTTACGTGCGGTGAGAATGATGTGAAGTTCATATGTGGTAATGTCTGAATATTTGTAAGCGAAAGATAGAGCATTGTTGAGAAGTGAGGGCGAAATAGAAGAATAGTAGCTGGCAATAACTTATACATATTACACTTATTCATCCACTCTTCTACTTCTTTCACAATCTATCTTTAATTACATTACTAGTGCTATATTTTTATATTTTTTAATAATACATATCAACAATTTCTTTCCATCGCACATATTATTAAACCCTTAAATAGTATTCTTAATACATATTAACAATTTCTTTTCATCGCACATATTATTAAACCCTTAAATATACAAACCTTAATTTAACATTATTCTAAATTTTTCTCTTCGTTAATTTTCAAATTCTTTTAATTTATATATTATCTTCCAACGGTTTTTCAACCTCTCTATGTAAAACAATATATTTTTCTCAGTTATAAAAGCTATCTCTCTCTCTTTATCACCCATCTCTCCTCCTATCTCATCCTTCCTCATTATACTCCTCCCCCTCCACTTTTTACTCTCATCTCCTCCTCTTTTTCATCCTTTCCAACCCCCTCCCCTCAATTTTTCCCCAATATCACACATCAATCTAAAACTACTTTTCATATGTTGATTTCAAACTGCACTATTCACAAGTGTGTTTTAACCTTCATATCATGTCTCCCTATTTTATCTGACGAAAACGCAAATGTTATTGCATGATGATATTTGTTTTTGAAATGTGCATAATAAAATACATGGAACTCTTTTAACCATCTTTTGATCTTATATATTATTTATACTCCAGTCCTACAAACTGTAGAGTGCTACTTATCCGATATCTGCATTGCTTTATTGTACTACAATAAAACTCACCTCCTACACACATATATATATATATTTCAATACCCGAATTACTTGATCGTTTTTTTTTTGGCTATGCGAATGATTGTTTAACCATCGTCTCAGTGTGTTTGGCCTTTAACGTTTGTTATAGCTCTGGTTCATCTGAATCCTTGAGCACTTGCCGCATATCTCGGAGGTTGTTTTTCGTTACTTCGTGGGCCGAAATGCGAATCTCGATAATTTATGTTTGTATCATTCTCCCGACTCTAGCTATTGACCAATTAATTTTCTTGATTTTTTAATTGATTCTATTGACTGATGAATAGCTTATGTTAATTTTAACCCTTCTGTTGAGAACTCTATTCGATTTGTGATGTTTTTGCATTCTTGCAAAAATATACACAACTGAATTCATTCGCCTGAAATAGGGGTTGCCTCCCTTGCCGATCCCCACGTGGGGTCAGCAATAGTCAGTCCTTGTATTAACATTGAACTAAAACCTGTTGAGAAAGTGGCTTCCTTGTTCAATCATCTTACCAGAAGCCTGACATTATTTATGTAAGCGGACGGTACTGGATTTAGGAGCCGCAGAAACCCATATACTGGATTTTATCAACCTTCCAGGGGTCCGGGTAAATTTTCAATATCCGAATTACTTGATCGTTTTTTTTGGCTATGCGAATGATTGTTTAACCATCGTCTCAGTGTGTTTGGCCTTTAACGTTTGTTATAGCTCTGGTTCATCTGAATCATTGAGCACTTGCCGCACATCTCGGAGGTTGTTTTTCGTTATTTCGTGGGCCGAAATGCGAATCTCGATAATTTATGTTTATATATATATATATATATATTTTTTTTTTTTACGTGCGTTTGGTCATTTATTATTATTATTTATTCTTATTTGTGTGTGTGCATATGTATCCTTTTATATGTGAGTACGTATGCATGTGTGTATATATAAGTGTATGTATGTGTGTATGTATGTATGTGTATGTATATATATGTATATGTATATATATATATATATGTGTGTGCATGTATATATATATGTATATATATATATATATATGTGTTGGTGTTTTTATGTATGGATATATATATATATATGTATGGAGGCACATGGCTTAGTGGTTAGAGCATTGGCATTGCAATCAAAAGGTTGTGAGTTCAATTCTCAGACCGAGTGATGTGTTGTTTCCTTCGGCAAGACACTTTATTTCACATTGCTCCAGTTTACTCAGCTGTAGAAATGTGATGATAGGGACTGGGGTCCCTATCATTCCACTGTAAAGTGGTCGTGGAGGTGCCACGGCAAAAAAAGCATCCAGCACTCACTGTAAATGAGGTTGGTGTTAGGAAGGGCATCCAGCTGTAGAAATCAAGCCAGAATCAGTTCCCGTCCCACCCTTGCAAGCAGGGAAAAAGCGGACTTAAAATGAAATGATGATGATGATACATGTATGTGTGTGTATATGTGTCTCTGTGTATATATATGTGTATGTGTGCGTGTATATGTGTATATATATATATATGTGTGTATATGTGAGTGTGTGTGTGCGTGTATATGTGTGTGTTGTTATATATTCTTATTTATTATTCCCCCCACCCCCCTTCTTTTTTTCCTCCAGCCTCACTTTCATATCTGTTATATATTTGTTTTTCAAATCCACTGTCAATAGAGACACCAGGATTTTTTCATTCTAATGAATGAAAGCAATTTTGGTTGCCTTCAAGAAACCACTGGTAAATGAAATAATTATCTTATGTTGTTTATTACATAACTAATAAGCTCTGTAACCTACATAGAGCACTCTTTTTTCCTGGACCTTTACGACGGAATCACTTCATTCACACATATCATCATCATCATCATCAACGTTTAACGTCCGTGTTCCACGCTTGCATGGGTTTGGACGGGGGTAGTCCCACTTGAGGCAAGAGTGATTTTCTTGCTCGCATAGGACTGTCTGGCAGGTTTTCTACAGTTGGATGCCCTTCCTAACACCAACCACATTTACAGTGTGGGTCTGGGAGGTTTTTACCGTGTTGCCTACACGGCCACATTACAGCGTGGACTGTGTGTTTTTTTGTCGTGACACCTACACGATCTCATTTGTTTCGGCCTGGATGGCGCGGCACCAACATAACTTTACATAGAACGGGGTGGTGTGGATGGGGTGGGGGTGGTGGTGGTGGGACGGGGTGTATTTTGTTAGAGATGCCTACTGGCAAGGCGGGTCTTCTCTATTACTGAGTACCGCCAAAGGTCTCGTTCCAGTGACATTGTCTTGGTGAGGTGTAAGTGTGTGAGGTCGGAGTTTATCAGCTCGTCCCAGGTTTTTCTGGGTCTGCCTATTCCGTGGCTACCGTCTATCTTTATTGGCCTTCACTTTGTTATACAGCTATCATCCTTCATGCGCATCACGTGACCATATATAAGGACCGTGACAAGTGGAGAGATGCTGAATAACACCCGTCCCACTCTTGCAAGCAGGGAAGAGCGGACGTAAAATGATGATGATATATATATATGTAACATTTTCCTGTAAGTTTTCCATTTGTTAAATTCTGCTGGTAAAGAGGCTACTTTACGAAACAGTTGCCCAAATTATCACAGAGTGGGATTGAATCTCAAACCATTTAATTCCACACTAAAACCTAAAGAACACACCCAATCCTGCACCAAAGTTTAATTACAATATATCCAAGCATTTCATCAATATTCCTGTTCAGGCTATGGTATATCTCAATGTTCTCACAGAAGTTATTTTATCTATTCAGTTTCTAAAAGTTTGATCTCTCTGTCTGGAATCATGTTAAGATAATAAACATTGCCAGACAATTGTTCTGCAGTTTCTAGAAGGATAACAAATTGATAGATCTATCTGTTCTTTAAATCAAGGTGATATTATCTTGTCAATTATCTCAATTTCCCAACACAGCATCTAATATTCACAAGATCTATACGTATGCCATTACCCATTATAAATGAACATTTAACAGATTCCTTTCCATTAATTCACTGAAGAGAGAGAGAGAGATGAGAGAGAGGGAGAGAAAAATATGGACAAAGAGAGAGGAGAGGGAGAGTGTGAGAGAGATAGAGAAAGATAGAGAGAGGAGAGAGAGTGAAAGAGAGATGGACACAAAGAGCAGAGAGTGAAAAAGAGAGATGGACAAGGAGAAGAGAGATAGAGGGGGCGAGGAGAGAGAGTGAGAAAGAGAAAGAGAGAGAGTGAGAGAGAGATGGACAGAGAGAGCAGAGAGAGAGATGGACAAAAAATGAGAGAAATACAGAGAGGGATAGAGAGAGAGAGGCAGAGAGAGAGAGAAGCAGACAGAGAGAGAGAGAGAAAGAGAGAGAGAGAGAGAGACAGATAGAGAAGAAGAGAAAGAGAGAAAGAGAGGTTTTTAAAATTGCTATTTCGATGAAGTATTACCAATTATCACAATAATCCTGATTAATCAACATCAAAGATAGAATTTACTTTGGAGTAAAGAATATCTTCAATTTTTCTCGTTATACTATAACTTTTATATATATATATATATATATATATACATACATATATATATATATATGTATGTATACATATATATATATATATATATATATATATATATATATATATATATATATATATATATATATATATATATATATATATATATATATGTGTGTCAATGTGCATAAACGACCATGCATAGATGAGTTGTGAGAGAAACTGGATATAAGAGGGATAAGTTGTGGTGTGCGGGACAGAAGACTGCTTTGGTATGGACATGTGATGTGCATGGAGGATGACCCCTGGATAAAGAAGTGCCAAGAAATCCCAGTGGAAGGAAGAACACGAAAAACATGGGCGGAGCTGGTGAGAGCAGATTTCAGATCGCTGAAGCTGACGATGGAGATGACGAAGGACTGTGACGAGTGGAGAGATGCTGTGCTGAATAGGACTAGTCCCACCCATGCAGGCAGAAAAAAGTGGACGTAAAATGATGATGATGATGATGATATATATTTATATATATATATATATATATTGTTATACTTGGGGAGGGTCATATTTGTGTAATATTGCCAGAATTAATAACAGAACACACTCACTGTTTGGTTGGTTTTCGCTTTTCGCTTCTGTGTCTTTTATATCAGCAATCTAATTTACTCGGTCCTCAATGTTGCCATTGACTGACCGACGGTCAAAAATAATACAGATACAATATAGACACAAACAGATATATATAGTTTATTGATTGACCTTATATATATATATATATATATATATATATATATATATATATATATATATATATATGTGTGTGTGTGTGTGTGTGTGTGTGTGTGTGTGTGTGTGTGTGTAGAGGCATGTGGCCTAGTGGTAACAGTGTTGGATTTACGATTATAACATCATTGGTTCGTTTCCTGGGTTGGATGTTGTGTTCTTGAGCAAAACACTTCACTTCACATTACTCCAGTATACTCAGCTGAAAATGTGTACCAGCAATAGCTGAGGGTTTAACCCTGCGATGCACTGGCGTCCTGTCCAGGTGGTGAAGGCAACCGGGATAGGCACTGGCCAAATGAGCCTTAACACAGACTTTAGTCTTTATATATATATGCATATATATATATGTAAATGAAGTAATTCCGTCGGAAAAGTCCAGGAAAAAAGAGTGCTCTAAGATTGAAGACAACATTTGTTTGCTTATAAGAAACCACTGGTAAATGAAATAATTGCCTTATGTTGTTTATTACATAACTATATATATATATATATGTATACAGGCTTGATTTCTACAGTGGGATGCCCTTCCTAATGCCAACCTCATTTACAGTGTGAACTGGGTACTTTTTGCCATGATTCCTACATGACCACTTTATATATCATCATCATCATCATCATCATTTTATGTCCACTTTTTCCTGCTTGCAAGGGTGAGATGGGAACTGATTCTGGCTTGATTTCTACAGCTGGATGCCCTTCCTAACACCAACCTCATTTACAGTGAGTGCTGGGTTCCACGAGAAAAAAGCACCCAGCACTCACTGTAAATGAGGTTGGTGTAAGGAAGGGCATCCAGCTGTAGAAATCAAGCCAGAATCAGTTCCCGTCCCACCCTTGCAGGGAAAAGTGGACGTAAAATGATGATGATGATGATGATGATGATATATATATATAAAAAAGAATCAAAGTCAGTGATACAGCAGTGGTTCTGATTAATATATCTACACTCTGCACAATACAGCTGCCTTAACTCTGGACTACAACCCACATGATACTGACCTTGTAACAGATCTGAGTGCTTCAAATGGCATACCACCTGTAATTGTAGTTATACACCTAACTAACACACACACACACACACACATATATATATATGAGCTGAAGATCCGCTTAAGGTGAAACAATTGTTCTTGGTATTGTGAACTAACTGTTGTGTTACTACTTATATATATATATATCATCATCATCATCATCATCAACGTTTAACGTCCGTGTTCCACGCTTGCATGGGTTTGGACGGGGGTAGTCCCACTTGAGGCAAGAGTGATTGTCTTGCTCGCATAGGACTGTCTGGCAGGTTTTCTACAGTTGGATGCCCTTCCTAACACCAACCACATTTACAGTGTGGGTCTGGGAGGTTTTTACCGTGTTGCCTACACGGCCACATTACAGCGTGGACTGTGTGTTTTTTTGTCGTGACACCTACACGATCTCATTTGTTTCGGCCTCGATGGCGCGGCACCAACATAACTTTACATAGAACGGGGTGGTGTGGATCGGGTGGGGGTGGTGGGACGGGGTGTATTTTGTTAGAGATGCCTACTGGCTGGAGTAGGTTTTACTATATATTTAGGTAAGGCGGGTCTTCTCTGTTACTGAGTACCGCCAAAGGTCTCGGTCCAGTGACATTGTCTTGGAGAGGTGTAAGTGTGTGATGTCGGAGTTTATCAGCTCGTCCCAGGTTTTTCTAGGTCTGCCTATTCCGTGACTACCGTCTATCTTTATTGCCCTGCACTTTGTTATACAGCTATCGACTTTCATGCGCATCACGTGTCCATACCAACGTAGCCTTCTCTCGAGTAAACAACATCTGATCCCTCTTATCTCTAATTTATTCCTTAGTTCGTTTATGCTTTGCCGTTCACGTATATTACTGTTACACATCCAGCGGAGCATGCAAGCTTCGTTCCTCTCTAGTCTGCGTATATCCTCTGCACACAATGCCCAGGTCTCACTGCCATGCAGCATTGCTGTTCGTATGCAGGCATCGTACAACCTGCCTTTCATTTTTAGTGAGAACCCTTTAGCAGCTAATAGTGGTATAAGCTCTCTGAACTTTTTCCAACCAGTTCTGACTCTAGCTACAGTACTTTCAGAGCACCCTCCCCCACTGCTGATTTTATCGCCCAGGTAACGGAAGCTGTCCACTATTTCTATAGAACCCTCTGCGCAATTGAAAGAGCTAGTAGTTTGTGGGCACTTGCTGCTACTTATTGCACCAGAGCACCGGCCACATGTAAAATCTATGTTCTTAGTTAGCCTACCTGTGACCCCACTACATCTTTTATGCACCCATACTTTGCATTTAGGACATAAAATGGAGTTTCTACCTACGCCTTTCCTACACACCGAGCACGACCATTTCCCAGAAGGGACCGCCGCCTTGTTTTCTTTCCTACAAACTAGTACTTTGGTCTTAGCCAGGTTAATTTTAAGTCCTTTTGACTCTAGGCCGTGCTTCCATGTTTGGAATTTCTTCTCTAGCTCGGCCATTGATTCCGCTATGAGTGTCAGGTCGTCTGCGTATAGGAGTTCCCATGGGCAGCCTGTCTTGAACTCCTCTGTTATGGCCTGAAGGGCAATAATAAATAGTAGTGGACTGAGAACAGAGCCCTGATGGACGCCGACTTTTACGCTAAACTCTTCACTATATTCGTTGTTAATTCTAACCTTGCTGACTGTTTCTTTATACATGGCTTGTATAGCCCTCACAAGCCATTCGTCAACGCCTAGTTTTCTAAGAGCCCACCAGATAATGGAGCGGGGGACTCTGTCGAAGGCTTTCTCCAAGTCGACAAAAGCTAAGTAGAGGGGTTTACCTTTAGCTAGGTACTTCTCTTGTAGTTGTCGTACTATGAAAAGAGCGTCTGTGGTACTTTTGCCTGACACAAACCCGAACTGCATTTCATCTAGGTCAATTCTCTCTCTGATTAGTTGCGCTATTACTCTTTCCGTGACCTTCATGACCTGGTCGATTAATTTAATGCCTCTATAGTTACTCCTATCTAGGGCGTCTCCTTTACCCTTATAACAGTTAACGATGATGCTGCTATGCCAGTCCTTCGGAACAACCCCGTTCTGTACGACTTGGTTAACTATGCGGGTGACCATGGTGTGTCCCACCGTGCCAGATGCCTTCAGCATCTCAGCAACTATTTCCGAAGGCCCAGCCGCCTTACCAGTCTTCATATCCTTGATTGCCTTACTTATTATACTCCCCTCGACTAACACTGCTGGTCCCTCTATTGGGTCGATATGGGGGAGACTGCCTTTCTCCCAATTATTCTCCTATATATATATATATATATATATATATATATATTTATATATATAACCCATGCTAGCGAGAAAGAATGAATATAAAATGGTGATGATGATGATGATATATGTGTGTGTATGTTAGTAACAGCATTGAATGTAGCCTGCAACTGTAGTTATACACCTAACTAACACACACACACACACACACACACACACACACACACACACACATATATATATATATATCAAATTACAAAATATGAGGAAATAATAGACAAAAATATACCTATCTTTTCTTCAAAGTCGCGACTGCAGTTTCGCCGATATATATATCATCATCATCATCATCATCATCATTTTACGTCCGCTTTTCCCTGCTTGCAAGGGTGGGACGGGTCTTATTCAGCACAGCATCTCTCCACTCGTCACGGTCCCTCGTCATCTCCACCGTGAGCTTCAATGATCTGAGGTCTGTTCTCACCATCTCCGCCCATGTTTTTCGTGGTCTACCTCTACCACGTCTTCCTTCAACTGGCATTTCCTGGCACTTCTTCACCCATCGGTCATCCTCCATGCGCATCACATGTCCATACCACCTCAGTCTCCTCTCCCGTACACTACATTCTATCCCTCTCAGACACAGTTTCTCTCTCAACACATTTATGCTGGGTCGTTCACGCACATTTACACTGCACATCCAACGGAGCATGCTTGCCTCATTTCTCTCCAGCCGTCGCATATCTTCTGCGGTAGCTGCCCATGTCTCACTACCATGCAGCATCGCGCTCCTCACACAGGCATCATACAACCGGCCTTTCGTACGCAGGGAGAAGCCCTTCTTCGTCAACAGAGGAAGCAGCTCCCTAAACTTCTTCCAACCCGTCCTTATTCTAGATACTATGGCCTCGGAACACCCTCCTCCCATGCTAATCTGATCTCCTAGGTACCGGAAGCTATCCACCACTTCTATAGCGCCCTCTCGCATTTGAAAAATGTGTCTATCAGTGCGACTTCTACTGTCTAATTTCCCTGTACATCTACTGCATACATATTTCTCCCTACCTGTTAGTTTGCCTGCTATCCCGCTACATCTCTTGTGTACCCAGGACCTACATTGTGTGCATTTTATAGAATTTATGCCAGTTCCTTTTCTGCATATCGAACATGGCCATTTCCCTGACAGAATGAGGGTTTTGTCCTCTTTTCTATTCATCAACACTTTTGTCTTAGCTAGATTTACTCTCAGTCCTCTTGCTTCCAACTGCTGTTTCCATAGCCGGAATTTATTCTCTAGCTCCTCTACTGATTCTGCCATAAGAGCCAGATCGTCAGCATAGAGAAGTTCCCATGGACAGCCAGTCTTAAACTCCTCTGTTATGGCTTGGAGGACTATAATGAACAAGAGCGGGCTGAGGACCGAACCCTGATGTACTCCTACTTGTATCTGGAATTCCTCACTAAACTCCATTCCTACCCTGACTTTACTGAGAGTACCTCTGTACAAAGTTTGCACTGTCCTTACAAGCCATTCCTCAACACCCAGCTTCCTTAGGGACCACCAGATGACAGATCGGGGTACCCTATCAAAGGCCTTCTCTAGGTCAACAAAGGCTAAGTATAGTGGCTTATTCTTCTCTAAGAACCTCTCTTGCATTTGTCTCACCAAGAAGAGGGCATCTGTTGTACTCTTCCCAGGCACGAAACCAAACTGCATCTCATCTAGTTTGACCCTTTCTCTAATTAGTTGTGCTAAAATCCTTTCTGCCACTTTCATAACCTGATCTATCAGTTTTATACCCCTATAATTGCTCCTCTCCAAAGCATCCCCTTTACCTTTGTAGCAATTTATGAGAATACTGCTGCACCAGTCTTTGGGTATGACACCACCATATATAGCCTGATTGATTATGCGTGCAACCAGTTTAGTGCCTACGTCCCCTGATGCCTTCAGCATCTCAGCAACTATTCCCGATGGTCCGGCCGCCTTACCATTTTTCATTTCCCTAATCGCCTCTTGGACCCTATATTCGTCAATCTCAATAGCTGGTCCCTCTGTCGGATCTACCAAGGGTAATTTCTCTCTCTCCCATTCGTTCTCCACATTCATCAGTCTCTCATAATGACATTTCCAGGCCTCCTTTTTCTGGTCATTCGTGACACTAAGTTCACCGGCATCATCCCGGACACATTTATCACCAACAACATCCTGATTTGTATTGACACACTGCCTTGCAATGTGGAACACCGCACGCCTCTGATCTTCCCGTCGCAGAACATTGGCAAACCTCCTACTCTCTGCCTCCCTGCGTGCTAAGTACACCTGACGTCTAGCTTCTCTCTTAGTGGCTGTATATTCTTCCCTACTCCCACCCTTATTCCAAGCCTTCCATGCTAGTCTTTTGTCTCTAATAGCCTTATCTACACTGCTGTTCCACCACCAGGTCACTCTCTGTCTGGTTGGAGCTCTGCTCCAGCCACAGGTTTCATCAGTAGCCTTCAGCAAGTTGTCACGTAAGAACTTCCAGTTATTATCTATGTCATACGTCTCTAATATATATATATATATATATATATATATATATATATATCGGTTGCCAGTTGCTAATCGCTTTACCGTGTCGGTTGTCACAAACAGTCATGACCGGCATGGGCCGGTGTTTAGATTATGTTGATCGGTTGGTTATTGATTAGGCGATACCCGCTGATGGAGCCATATAAGCCGAATGTGCATTGTTGCATAATATATGCAGACAGATGGTGCAGTGCACCTTACTCCTGCATTAGTTCGGCAGAAACTCAAATCCGGGCACCTTATAGGCACCCGTTTTACGTGTGTTGTGTTGAGGCAAATAACTATGTGTATACTCTGGTAATGTATCTTACATTGCCCATTGTGTGCGCGGAGATACAACCGGTACTGGCATTGATAAATATGGTGGGTCTGTCAACCCTTATTATATCTATATATAGTGGTAGAACACTGGAAGGTAATATCCATAGTGGTAGAGCACTCAGTCCATGGGACGAGTTAGGTAGAAGTGGTTACACAACAGTTAGTTCACCATACCGAGAACAATTGTTTCACCGTAGCGGATTCTCAGCTCGATATATATATATATATATATATATATATATATATATACATAAAACATGAGAAGAAAGAAGAATACTGCGTGGTTTGCACATATGATAAAAATAGTCCTTCGTCAGTGATTTTCCAACCATCATTGGTATTTCATCGCATTAATATATATATATATATATATATATATATATATATATATATATATATATGTGTGTGTGTATATATATATGACAATAGTTATTTTGTTTGTCCCAGAATTTAGCACAAACTAATTTTATTATATCTCCAATGTTAAAAAGTAAAATGGGGTCACACAGGGCTTAAACTCAGATAATCAATGTCCTAAAATAGAATAAAATATTCTATTCATGGTTGCATTCTCTGTTGTTCATCACCATTTAAGCAACATAGCATCAACTGTTGAAATATTGTCGTTGTTGCCACATATTATATGGGATATTTTCCAGTATCAGTGACACCAAAACAGGAATTATTACCATTGTTGCTATGCCAACATTCATGTTGTTGAATATTCTTGCAGCAAATATGAAAAAAATTAAAATTGAAGTAAATCATATATTATTTGTGGAAGGTTTCTACATTATATTTTCCATTGAGCAATTTGAGATATGAATGTGATGGTAACATAGCACCACATTTGCCATAAATATCAATAACGTATAAGCTATTGTTTATTTTTATTTGCTATAATAAAGCAAAGTTTTATATTTGATAGAAAAAAGAGAAAACATAAATAAGAATTGACATTTTTAAGAGTAATTGGTTTTGTTTCTGACAATAAGGAAGGAACTGCCTAGACAAAATATGAGTTTGATCACTTAGTCAAAAAACAAACACTCCATATAAGACTAAGTTATTTCTCAACACAAATCTAATATTTTGAATTAAAACATATTTTAGCAGCAAATGTAAGCTATCACATGCTAGGTTGAGAATGTGCTAACCAATTTTTGACGTTCATATCGACTTGCTTTTAGTTCAATTTTGCTTTAGTAACTGAAAAAAAAAATGCAATACTGGTTGAATATTCTAGCTATACTCTGTGTGATCTTGTAATATTTTTTGATGTTATAGCAAATAATTCTGTTTTAAATGTTGGAGATGTGTAAAAAATTTAGTTAGTGAATCTATCACACACATGCTTGCACATTAAGCAGCAGTTCTCCCCTACTGTTGTCAATATGTTGTGTGTTCGTCTATGTTTTCCAATATCTTTTTACAGCTTTTACATCATATTTAATCCTTTTGCTATTAAATTGCCCTAAATTGCCCATAGTTCTATGACACAGAGATATTTATTTAAAGTTATTATATCGATTCAAAAACCAACCATTATAATTGTATGTAAAAAACATGGAAGAAAGAGAAGAGGAGGGGGAGAGCATGACAGTTTATGGTAGGGAAGTGTTTGGGCTGTGCCTGGCAGACAAAACTGCAAAGGCATTAGCACAGAAAATGGCCAGTATCATGTTGATTTCACATACTGTTTGGATCTCAGATGAGATGATCAACTAGTCACTTTCATCTCTCCATTGTCATGTCTTGAACTTTTCATCATGATAATGTTCTTAAGATATATATCTGATAAGATCATTATCATCATCATCGTTTTTATGTCCGCTTTTCCATGCCTGCATGGGTTGGACAGGTCATTCTTAGCATGGCATCTCTCCACTTGTGTCCTTCGTCATCTCCTCTGACAGTCTTAGCGATTTGAGGTCAGCTCTCACAACCTCTGCCCAGGTCTTAGTTGGTTGTCCTCTACTGTAGCTTCATTTCCACTGGGATTTCCTGGCATTTCTTCACCCCTCGATCATTGTCCATGCACAATGGTATAAAATACTCTGGAATTTTCTGAAATAGATTTATTGAATCACATCCAACTTTTTAAGGATTTTTACAGTTTTCCTTCATGTAATTTTAATTTTAAGGCCATTCTATTGAAGGATATTATATTGTGTACATTGGATATATTGTGTCCAATGAAGATATTGTTTACATAAAAAGCTATATCCATCACACCCTACCATATACAATTTCAATTAGTGTATCAAGAGCAATACAATATACAAATAAAGAAGATTTGAGATAATCACAATGTAACTTTGTTCAGTATTATAATATATTTTTCTTCTGCCAACACTGCAGTGCCAAGGTCACATTAGTTATTTCACATAAGGTTAGATATTGTAGTTTACAAACAGCAGATCAATTTGTTAATTTATTTTATATGTATAATGAAACTGACCCTGTCCAAATCCTTCTCTTACTATATTAATAGGCAAATAAAACAACTAATAACTAATATAGAATTTCTTTCTTTTTTAATCTGTTCTTTGCTACAGTTATTTATACAAATTAGATGATCAGTGATAAGAAAGCATAACCACTGGTCATGGCCTTGTCATTATAATATGTACATCTGAAAGACTAGTATAAGATAGTAATTTATACATTTCATATTCACATTTATTGATATTCTTTTTCATACAAACATATTAATAACATTTATTTTGACTAAGATCAATACTTTACTTTTGCATAAAAATATTAATAAATATATATATATATATATATTTATTATATATATATGTATATATATATATATATATATATATATATATATATATATATATATATATATATATACTGTCCAGACCCATGCTAGCGTGGAAAATGGACGTTAAACGATGATGATGATGATGATGATGATGATGATATATATATATATATATGTACACCCACACATATATTTAGTAATTCTATTCTTTTCTTTTATATTCTTTAGAAGAAATCGTGATCTTTGGTGAAGTAGAAATGAAATATGTTTTACAAGTCAAATACTGATTATTACAAGATCTTGGTTACAGAAAATAATTGCAGTAAATATCTTTTAGCGCAAGTCATTGACCGATGACAACTATACTATTCCACTTAAAAACCAAACTAAACAAAATTGGATTCCGTTGATTCAGTGAAATTGAAGGGGGGTAAATAAACAAAACTAAAATATAATTGAAAAAATATAAAATGCAACAAAAGCAACAATTGTAACAACATCAAAAGCAACAATAACTATAATAATGTTAGGAACAGCCAAGATTTAATCATCAAGAACACTATCATAAAATTACTTCAGAATTTCTTGTGAACGTGTTGAAAATATAACTGAAATAAAATAAGCAAGAAACATTGATTGGTTTAAAAAGAAAATCAATAGATGAATAAGATGTGTGTGTGTATGTGTGTGTGTGCACGTGAGAGAGAGATTGAGTGAGTGAGTGAGTGTGTGCATGCAACTGCAGGTATTTGATTACATGTATATATGTATTTCGTTTCTGGTGCATGTGCTTCTTATTGGCAACATGACTCTCCCAAAGTCTAACAATACATATATATATATATATATATATATATATAGAAGTGGTTACACAACAGTTAGTTCACCATACCGAGGACAATTGTTTCACCTTAGCGGATCCTCAGCTCATAATCTGGTGAAACAATTGTTCCTGGTATGGTGAACTAACTGTTGTGTAACCATTTCTACCTAACTCGTCCCATGGACTGAGTGCTCTACCACTACGGATATATATATATATATATATATAATATACATACATACATACATATATATATATATATATATATACATGAAATGATGATGATGATGATATGTGATGTGTTGTTTCCTTGAGCAAGACACTTTATTTCACATTGCTCCAGTTTACTCAGCTGTAGAAATGAGATGATAGGGACTGGAGGTGCCACAGCAAAAAGCACCCAGCACTCACTGTAAATGAGGTTGGTGTTAGGAAGGGCATCCAGCTGTAGAAATCAAGCCAGAATCAGTTCCCGTCCCACCCTTGCAAGCAGGGAAAAGCGGACGTAAAATGAAATGATGATGATGATGATGATGATGATGATATATATGTATATATAGTGAAGGCGTGTGGCTGAGTGGTTAAAGAATTGGATTCGCATTCGTGAGGTTGTGAGTTTGATTCCCGGACAGGGCGATGCTTTATGTTCTTGGGCAAGACACTTTATTTCATGTTGCTCCTTCTACCTGGAGTTGCGACTGATAGATAGTATTAGCAATTGGAAAAACCAATGGAAACATTGTTTCCTCGGTCCGATTTGACAAATGTCAATATCTATATCATTTCATTCAATTTCATTTCATTTTACGTCTGATTCTCCCTGCTTGCAAGGGTGGGACGGGAACTGATTCTGGCTTGATTTCTACAGCTTGATGCCCTTCCCAACACCAACCTCATTTACAGTGAGTGCTGGGTATTTTTTTGCTGTGGCACCTCCATGACCACTTTACAGTGGAATGATATGGACCCCAGTCCCTATCATCTCATTTCTACAGCTGAGTAAACTGGAGCAATGTGAAATAAAGTGTCTTGCTCAAGGAAACAACACATCACCCAGTCTGAGAATTGAACTCACAACCTTTCGATTGCAAGGCCAATGCTCTAACCACTAAGCCATGTGCCTCCATTAACATATATATATATATACTCTATCTTTTTTCTATCTAACTATTCATATATATATATATATAATGAAAAAAGGCCAAGGTTACACCCCACTTAAATCCATTCTTTGATTTTTATACCTGTTTCAATACAGGTGACAATAGTACATGCATTTAGAAACAATCAGAAGTAATTAATTAGCAGTTATTAACACAAAATATAACACATGTAACCGCATTTCTTCCGGAAATGTGAGAAGGAACAAAGTTTACAAAAATCAAAAAATACTAAGAATAGATCCCTCCTCAAATATTGGGTGTAAAGCAAGCATTAAAATAAAACAATTTGAATGTTGAATTGTTGGAACGTGCAAAAATTGGGATTAGAGGTTGAGGTAAAACGCATTACCTCATTGGTGGATTGGCAGTATCGGTAGAGGGTCGGACATGCTTTCCAGCATAGTTACGTCCCTTTATGTTCTGAGATCAAATCCCGCAGAGGTTAACTTTGCCTTTCATCCTTACAGGGTCGATAAAATAAAGTACCAGTAATGTACTGGGTAATTGCTGGCCTTGTGCCAAAAGTAGAAACAATTATTATTCATAATATTATTATTTTTGACTTATATAGTTAGAAGAAGTAGATATGTAGGAGAGAAAAGCAATGCAGTGAAGCAAATTAGATAAGAGACAGTAATAAGCATTTCATGTAAGAAACATATATATAAGAAATATAGGTAAATTATCATTAACATTAATATCAATATTAATCAAGTTTGAAGTTCCAATATAAATAGAGAATGAATTGGCTGACTGTACTCCATTATAATCACCCAAATTGTGTGTGTGTGTGTGTGTATCTCCATCTATTGCCTTTCTTTTTTTCCAGGGTCGATTAAATATGTATTAATCAAGTACTATGTTTAATATAGTAGACTACTACTCAGTCAAAATTGTAATATGATACAGAGGTATTGAATTCAAAGAGATGTCTTGGACCAAATGCTTAGCAGCATTTGGTCACTATATTCTTATACATAGTAAATTCATAAACTGTTGTATTAAGACTTTAGCTATCATCTGTCAGACTTTTATTCTTCTTCTTTGCCCACTTATTCCTGAGAGGGTCATGGGGTCAGAGTCATTAAACACTCCTTCCAGTGGGTCCTGTCAGAAACAACCATCTCCAGCTGATCTGGCTGGATCCCAAACAAGACCAGCCAAGTACATGGATGTTATCCAACCATCTTGTTCAGGGTCTACCCCTGGGTTACCTGCCAGTTGGTTTTGCCCTTAAAATCTGTCCAGTGATTCTTTCCTGAAACATTCTAACCACATGCCTAGAGAAATAGTTCTCTACACTCAGTTCACTGAGCTACATATTGAATCAAATAACATTTCTCCAAAGACCATTCAGAGGAACCCCATCTCTCAGGGTCAATAAATTGAATCATTATTAATATTATTATTGACCAAATCCTTAGATCATCGGATAAATTCTTTGCAGTAATTGTTACAGCCCTTTATGTTCTGAGTTCAAATCCTGCCAAGGTTACTTATGCCTTTCATCCTTACAGGGTTGATAAAGTACCACACTGGAGTAGATTTATTTGACTTTCCCCTCCTGGCCTTGTGCCTATAGTAGAAGCCATTCTTCTTCTTCTTCTGATTATTATTATTATTATTATTATTATTATTATTGTTTTTATTTTCTTTCATTATTGTTTCTGAGATATATGCCGAGTGTCTTCCTGACACCTAGGGCAAATAAATTCACAGTGTGCATTGGTAAGCCAGTTAATACAGCACATTGATTATAATAAAAAACAACAGTATACATATATACACATGTTCATATGTAAATACAAGGAGGGATATCCATCTTACAGAGATAGTGCTCTTCTCAATACGTGTGCAGTACCAGTCAAAACAATTTTTTGCACCTCGTGCAGAGAGGGTAAACCAGGAATCATTCGCAAATATTGTTCTGTTCCTTTCTTGATCATTCCCAGTCCTCCCACAATCACTGGTATTTCTCAATTTCAATAAGCAGATCTTTATATTTTCGAAGTTTGTCAAATTCTTTTGCCGCGATATTGTGATCACATGGAATACTCATATCTATCAATAAACAGACCTTGTTATGTTGATCTTTTACAATGATGTCAAGTCTATTTGCTTTTATGGTCCTGTCAGTATGTACAGGAAAGTCCCAGAGAATTGTTACTTTTTCTCCTTCAGTTACAGCCTCAGGGTGATGATTGTACCACTTGTCTTCAGCTTTGATTTTATAATGCCAACATATTACCCAGTGTAGATATTGGCCAACTCTGTCATGTCTATATTTGTACTCTACTGGTGCTAAAACTTTACATCCAGAGACTAAGTGATCCACTGTTTCAACCCCAGCATTGCAGAATCGGCACTTTGGTTTTATTCTGTTTCTCATCACATTGGCCTGGTAATTACGAGTCAATAAGCTTTGATCTTGGGCTGCTAAGATGAAGCCTTCACTCTCCGCCTTTAGCCCTGAACTATGTTGCCACTGATAGGTGTGCTTTTGGTCAACATCAGCTTGTTTGCTACGGGCTACATATTTGCCATGCAGAAGTTTCTGCTCCCACTTTCATGCTAATTCTTCTTGCCCTTTTGCTTTTGCCAGTGATTGTATGTGCCTAGCAGCATCAGTTGCAACAGTTTCTTTAGTCTGTCCAGCCTGGGTATCAAGCATGAGATCAGTAGCATATTTTTTGCTCTCCTTCAAGATAGAATGAAGCTTCTTACTTCTCTCACGCTTTTCAACAAGTTTCAGCATACAGTCATTAGTTGTTTCAAGGTATTTGGCCAGTCTAATGATGGTGGTCTTGTAAGCAAGTTCAAATTGGATCAGGCCATGGTCTCCTTCAGTTCTAGGAAGGTAAAGACGATCCACATCTGCTTTTGGGTGGTGCATCCTATTACAGGTCATTAGTTTACAGACTTTGGTGTCGATTCTTTTGACCTCATTCATATTCCAGTTCAACACACCGAAGCTATAAGTGACAACTGGGACTGCCAAGGAATTGTCGTAAGCGTTTAGTTCTGATCTCAGAACTGCACGTACTCTCCTGTAACATTCTTTCCTTATCCTTTATTGTGGAAGGGACGCGCTCCGATGGTCAAGCGGTCCATCTGCTGTCAACACCCACTACGTGGAGGGCTGGGCATGCCATGGCTGGTGAAGCACAGACACGCGCTCAGGCTACGACATCTCCACCTGTTCCTTGACGGTGATCAGGTGTGGTCGCCGTTTGCTAGACGCGTCTTTCCCCAGCTCATCTCCTTGACAGAGCTGCAGTCCTGGGTCAAGCGAAGACCGAGAGGGAGCACTTGGAGACTGGAATGTCTTCAGGTGCCCACAGCCCTCGACCAGTCGGGAAATTAGATCGGTGGAACCTCCACCTTGGCGTTGTATAGATGATTAGTGGAAGGGAAGAGCGACGACGTACTTGGGAAACTCTAGGCGTTGACGAAAATCAACTAGCCAATCTCTTTGAAAGAACTTTCGGGCCGGGCATATGGAACATTTCCAGAAATCCCTGGCCTGGCAGTGCTACCGAGGAGCTACGAGATGCGCGCAGGGCAACAAAACCGCCCTGCACGCACTCGTCCAGTGTCCGAGCATTGCTGACTTGTGGGTTTATGTCGAACACCTGCTGTCGCGTGTAGGACGGATCCGGCTATCATCTGTGTCCATCGTGAGGATTGCCCTGCCCTCTTCTTTTAGCCAGGAAGGGCAGGCAGTTTTTATCTGTCCGGTGGCCATGGCGAAAGAGATAGTATGGTGGACGCGTTTGAAAGGGCTGAAGACGAGCACTTACCTTTTCGATGATGCCCTGATTAACTTTTTCAAATTTCATTTGAAAAGGAAAATCAGGATAGAGAGGGAAGAGCTCTCTTCCCAGCATTTTGTTGAAAGATGGGTGAGAGAGGCAAGAATGCCCCATGTATGGCCTCTGAGTATGTGTCTGTAAATTGAAGGTGGAAAACTGGGAGAGGGCACTTGCCCTGGTGGTCAGGGTCTCCGTGGCTTTTTTTTAATGGGCTTTCTCCACGATGGCCTCGGAAGTCTCCCCCCTATTGGGGAATTTTTCATTATTTCTTTTTTGTTACATCTTCTGTTTTTGTTTTTTTACACGCAGAAATGCCCCTTTGTACCGTCCTGTATTGTCCTGTACTGCCTTAATGTCTCACTTTATGTAAACCCTTGTGGTTAATAAAGAAAGCATTATTATTATTATTAGGTGGAATGGTAGTATCGGTAGCGGGTCGGACGCCATGCTTTACGGCCCTTTATGGTCTCAGTTCAAATCCCGCCGAGGTTAACTTTGCCTTTCATCTTTATAGGGTCGATAAAATAAAGTACCAGTAATACACTGGGATAATTGCTGACCTTGTGCCAAAAGTAGAAACAATTATTATTATTATTATTATTATTATTATTAGTCTAAGCGGACGTATTTTGCTCGCTCCCAGTAAGTCGCTTTATTTGCCTGTTAAAATTATTTGTCGTTAAATATTTCTTGTTGTGTAAGGGATATAAGCCCTTAGACTTTGCCCCGTGAAAGGGAAAGTATAATATTTTGGCCTTTTGGCCCAAATATTTGAACTTTCTTTACATGTTAAAAAATTTGCGAAGAAAAAAAAAACATGGCTGAGCCACGCCCCCCAGCGATATGTCGGCTGTCGTGCGAAAACGACGTAGAAGTTGAGAGGAGCGCTACAGCGAAATTAACACACATTGATAACACAAACATCACCACAAACAAGGTAAACAAAGACACCAATGACACGAATGAGAACTTTAATTTTGAAAAAAATGACAGTAACAGCGACAACGAAAATACAGATAACAAAAAAAATAACAAATACAACAACAATATAAACACCACTAACATGAAAACAAATAGCGACAACACCAACAGCAACAATACCAACTGCACCGAGAACAACGGCGGCAACAAAGACAACAGTGATAACAGCGACAGTGCTAACAACAACACCAACAAGAACAACGACAACAATACCCCCAACGAAAACAAGAAGAACACTTTCGCTGCGGCAGCAACAAAAAAGAGGCCATGCTTCAATATGGACCTCTCAAACAATGATGAAAAGTTGGCCCAGGCATGGAAGCTCATCAAGCATGATCAAACCTGTGCCAACTTAACTGTCCCGATAGAAGCTATTGAGGCAGTGGAGCGCAGAACGGTGCATTATAGATGCATCTCAGCACAAACCAAAAGGGCAGCTTTAATCCCACAAGAAGATGTCGAAGTCGCGCTGAGGTCCATCAGAGAAGACACCCAGTGCATAGAGAAGGGCACAGACAGTACGGCACCATTTCGGTGTTGTTCAAGTCAGAAGCCCTCGCTATGAAACACGCTATGACTCCTTGCAAAACCAACAAGGTCATAATGTACCCCTCCCACATGGGAAAAAGAACGGCCCGTCTCCGCATTCCCAGAATCCCACCAGGACTTGAGATATGGTGGCTTCTGGGATGTGTGATTGTGATGGGGACGGATGCCGTCCCTATAGAAGTGACCAGAACGGTCAGAGAGGACTGGTCCGGGGTTGACCTGGAGATCCTTCTCCAGATCATGCCCGAGAATGTGAAGACAATCCCGGACCACATCCGCCTTCAGAATGGGACGGTCATTCACATTATGATCGAAGGCAAAAGGCCGCAGTGTTTTGTTTGTGGAGAAAAAACCCATTTGCGAGCCTTCTGCCCTCAACTGCTGAAAGAGGCAAGAGGTCGAAAGGCTCCACTGCTGCCGACGCCGAGGCGAGGACCACAACCAACACCAGCACCGGCAAAACCACCAACAACAACAACAATAGAAAGACCATCACCAATATTGACCACCCAGGGGGGAAACGAGGAAAGCTGTCAAATTCCCCCCCCAAAAAAAATACACACACCAATAAAACCATAAACATACATACAGACACACTTACAGACACAGACCCCTCATCTACCAGTAGTGAAAATGAGGGAAAACCAAAATCCCCCAAAATACAAAAAAGGAAACACAAAAAGAAAAAAAAAAAACTCAACAAAGCACAAAAGCATCCACAAAAACGCGGACACCACCCACGCAAACATATCCCCAATAACACCAACATCAATACCACCATCACCATCACCAGAATCCCCCAAACGCAAACAACCGAAACAGACGCAAGAACAAATATACACACAAACATGTGAAATCACAGACACCGCACTCGCAACAAACACAGATACAAACGAAACAACACCACCAAATTCATTACCACCACAGCCACGCAAACAAATAAAATCACACCAACAAAACATACAAAACTTCGTGCTCGTCAGGAGGGCCAACAAGGAACTGATGGCCCTCGTAGCATGAAGTGAAAATATACAAAAAGAGGGGGAAAGTTTTAAATAGAGCACATTTCGCGTGCCGGAAGATTTGGTTCTGGTGCGAATGTCGCTCGACATATTCAAAGAAATACGAGACAGCTTTCCTCGGGACGTGGGAACCCCGAACGTAAAACCCACGTCAAGACTTTTAAAGGGGTTCCCAAAAGAAACCCCACCAACTATGGAGGTCGAACAACCCGACCTTCACAAGAGCCCGGAAGGTAAGTAAACCTTCCTCGCTCTCTGTTTAACCTGCCAACATGGCCGTATTAAGAGTAGGATGTTTAAATGTTCGAGGACTGGGTTCGTCCTGGAAGCAGGGTCGCCTGCTCAACGACCTCATGTCTATAGAAATGGATGTAATTGCAGTCAGCGAGAGCAGGACTTCCGACACGCGCGCACTAGCCCCCATTTTCGACGACTAATAGATCTTTGCATCTGTTAGCCGGCCGGGAATGGGAGGCCCGGGTGGCAGTGCTGTTTAGGAAAGGCCTGGATCTCGAGGTAAGGTCGATCTTCTGGGACCCGGACGGGATGTTGGTGGTCCTGCACGTGAACAATAACGAAGGTGGTGCCTTTAGACTGGTGGCCGTCTATGCTCCAACTGGGGCAGGACGGCTGGATTTCTTTAGACGCCAGGAAGCCTTTCTGATTACGTCTTGCCCTTTACTGTTAACGGGAGACTGGAACGGCATATTAGACGCACGCTGGGACTGTGTTGGAGTATCCGATAGGAGCGGGGGGTGCAAAAGCCTGAAGAACCTGATCAGCCAGTTCCAACTGTCTGACAGGTACCGACTAGATTTCCCTAATGCGCCAGTGTGGATCTGGGCTAACCGCATAGGGTCATCTAGATCGTATATAGACAGGATATTCATTAGGAAAATAGACAGAAATAGTGTAAGCTTTTTTGAAACGGTCGCCTATTCAGATCACAAGTTTGTGATCTGTATGGTCGACCTAGATAAGACGCGTAGGTTAAGACCTGGTTACTGGAAGCTAAACATGTCATATCCGGCACGTAAGGCTTACAGGGACCAGGTCAACAATTTAGTTAAGAAAAAGTTGACAGGGGGTGTCGTCAACAATAGATGGTGGGGGGCTCTCAAAAGAGAGATTAGAGTAATGTCGATAGAGTTTAGCAAAGGAGTAGCGTTAGAGAAATATAGAAAGGAGGGGGAGTTGATAGATAAGTTAGACGAGGCTATTGGTAGTGTTATTGCAACTGACGTGCTAGCGGCGAGAATGGCATTAGACCATTTCTTCAATGCGAAACACGAAGGTTGCATTATCAGAGCTAAGGCGCGTGCTCTGAGAAACGAGGGACCCAAAGCTGTTCGATGGGCCCGCGTGACGGACCGAGACGGGCACGAGCTGAGCGATTCCAAGAGGATGTGTGAGGCCTTTCGCCAACATTTTGCTCGGTTGTTCGGGGGAAGTGGCGGGTCAGAGATGGTGGCGGACTTCAGTCCCTACCTCGATGGCTTGCCGTAACTCTCGACGGCTGACGCTTGGCGCTGCGAAAGGCCAATTACTTCAGCCGAGATTCAGGATGCCCTTGTCGGCTGCATGAGGCGCAAGTCACCCGGTTTGGATGGTCTGCCCTACGAGCTTTACGTAAATATGCCAGACTTGTTCTCCAATCTCCTCGAAGCCCTCTACTGCGACTGGCAGCAAAACGGGAGTATTCCCAGTTCTGTGAGCCGGGGCATAGTGACGCTGATAAGGAAAGACGAGAAAAAGAGGGACACATTAGACAATTTCAGGCCCATAACTCTGCTCAACACAGAGTTTAAGATTTTGGCCAGGGTGTTAGCGAAGAGGTTGGCGCTTGTCGGGGATTTGGTTGGGGAGGCGCAAGCTTGTGCAATCCCAACCAGGTCAATACACGACAACCTCCACCTAATGCGATACACTATAGAGAGGGTAGCGTGTAACCCTGGCTTCGGTGGGGCTCTGATCAATTTAGATCAATCGAAAGCATTCGAAAGGGTCGACCATCGGTACCTGGAGGCTGTCCTCAAGGCGGCTGGCTTCGGCCCCGTCTTCAGAAGCTGGATATTTGCAATGCACAGCGGCACTTGCTCGATGGTCAAAATTAATGGCCACATCTCGGAACTGTTTCAAGTCCCCCGATCGGTCCGTCAAGGGTGCCCTCTCTCCTCCCTTCTGTACGTGTTGACTCTCGAGCCTTTACTGCGGAAGCTGGAGCTGTTGCAGGGCATCCCGCTCGAACCGGGACGCGGAAAGGCTGTGTCGGCTTATGCGGACGACATCACCGTGATGGTGTCGGACACCTCAGAAATCGAGGTGGTCGGCAACTTATTGGAGGAATATGAAAGTTTGACGGGAGCAAAACTTAACCCGGAAAAGTCAGTGGGCTTGCAACTCGGCACCTGGAGAGGCAAGTCCAGGCCGTCCAACAGCATCGTTAGGCGCTAGACGGACGGACCGGTAAAGTTGCTAGAGGTTTCGTTCGGGCCTGACCTCCAGGTGGATAAGAATTGGGACGAGGTGACGGGCAGAGTAGCCAGTCTCACCCAGTAATGGGCTGGGATGAAGCTATCACTGAAAGATCGGGCGGAGGTGGCAGACGCGTACATCGCGTCCGTCATCTACTACCGTCTGACTATCGTCCCTTGCCTCCTTCGCGCCTCGCCATCTTGGAGCGGCTCCTCTTCAAATTTTTGTGGAGGGGTCAGGTTCCGCTGGTGAGGCGGTCCATCTGCTGCCAGCATCCTCTACGTGGAGGGCTGGGCATGCCGTGGCTAATGATGCGCAGGCACGCGCTGAGGCTGCGGCATCTCCAGATATTCTGCCTAAACGGTGAACAGGTGTGGTCGCCGTTTGTCAGACGGGCCTTTCCGCAGCTCGTTTCTTTGACGGAGCTGCAGTCCTGGGTCAAGAAGTGACCGAGACTGGGTGACTGGCATCTGGAAGGTTGCCAGGCACTCACTGCCCTCTACCAGGCGGGCAATGCGGTCAGTGGAACTTCCACTCTCGAGTTCTATTGAGGATTAGTGGTGGGCAAGTGCGACGATGCACTCGGAGAGGCTCTGGGAGTCAACGAAGTCGAACTAACCAGTCTGTACCGGAGGACTTTCGAGCCGGGGACGATGGATAATTTCCAAAAATCCCTCGCTTGGCAGTGCTACCGGGGGCACTGCCGGTTCGAGATAAACTCTACAGTCACGGAAGTGCTGTCAGACGGACCTGCCCAAGATGCGCGCAGAGCGACGAAACCGTTCTGCATGCACTCGTCCAGTGTCCGTGCATTACGGACGTGTGGAGTTATATTGAACAGCTGTTGTCACATTTTGAACGGATCCCGCTATCGGCCGAGTCCATAGTGAAGATCGATCCGCCGCCTTCTTTTGGCCAGGAAGGGCAGGCAATTTTCCTCTGTCTGGTGGCAGTAGCGAAAGAGGTTGTATGGTGGACGAGGATGAAAGGACTGAAGACAGACACTTTTCTCTTCGGCCAATCCCTCATTAACTTTTTCAAGTTTCACTTGGAAAGGAAGGTGAGGGTGGAGAGAGAAGTGCTGCCCCCAGTACATTTGCTGAAAGGTGGGTGAATGTGGCGAGAATGGCCCGTCTGAGTGGGCCTACTCTGGTCATGCGACTGTAGGTAGGTAAATTTGAGGAGGAGAGGGGGTGCCTTACCAGGGTGCTCTCGAAGCGTCGGGTCGTTCAGGACTGGTGGGGTACCTGAGCGAACCCTAGGTGGTCATCCCCTCTATTGGGCAATGTTTTCTTGTTATTGTTATTCATATTGTTTACTCGATTTTTCTGTAAAACCCCACTTTCCCAGTCTTTTGTATTGTCCCCTATATGTCGGCCCTTGTGGCCAATAAATGAAATCATTATTATTATTATTATTTATTATTATTATTTGTAACATTTACTCTGGCATATGTTATATAGACACTATACCAAAAGAGTGAGCCATAGCCAATGGCCAATCTTCCTTCGGATCATTCATTCTCCCTCAACTTTCCAACACCCTTCTCACAATTCTTTCTCTTCCCAGCAACAACCCCATCCTGATGGTAATTCCTAGCTTCTCAAGCAGTGCCTCAACCACAATTGTTACCACTTCTACATGTCTGATTCTCCATAGTTTCCTGATTTCCCCTCTTCAGATCCTGGTATTTCTCAACTTTCTCATTCACTCTGTGCTCCCACAGTGAAACAATTTCCACAATACTTGACTTGTTATTCTCTACTACGACAACAATGTCAGGCTTCCTAGCCATGATAAAATGGTCATACTTCAGTTCATTAATGTTAATGTCACCTCCTACATCCAGTAGAGCATCAGACAAAATGATTTTCAGTATTCAGTTATGGCCCCTTTATATTCTGAGTTTAAATCTCACCAAGGTTAGCTTTGACTTTCATCCTTATGGCATCGCTAAAATAGAGCCCCAGTCATGCACAGTGGTCAATTTAATTGACATTCCCCTGCCCCCAAATTGCTGTTCTTGCACCTATAGTAGAAATCATTATTATTATTATTTAATTAGCACCCATTTCCCTGCTAATATTATCAATAATCTTTTTAATCCCAATAGAAAAATATGGTTCCAAGGGTTCACTACCATTCAGATTAATCATTAGAAACTCTGTGTCTTGCTCTATGTAAGATATATTTCTCTCAGTTTTCCTGCAACTGTTCTACATTAGATGTTCTTTGGCTGTCGAGGCTTTTTTTATTTCCTGATTTATCCCTTTGTTGGGCCAGAAGATGTGTCATGTTCTTCAGACATATAGTCTGAGGAAAGTTCTGATATGTCTCTTCTTACCATTCACCAGCCTTCTGAGACATACATGAGGACAGATTCCACATTGATTATATAAGTGTAAACTTTGTGCTAAAACTGTATTAACTTGACAGGGCCAGATTTAATGGGAGACAAAGGGGGCAATTGCCCCTGCCCCCCTGCAGGGAAAGGGGGGTAATGACAGCCGTAGCAATTCATTTGAGCACACAGCTGGGGTTTTTAGTTTTAAGATGTTAGAATTTTTTAATTCCAACTACTTGCACCAAGCTAACTTTGATATGTAAAATTAGGGGGTTTGCTGTGTATTCTAATTTTTGGGGGTATGAGAGAGCCCCTCAAAACTGATGTGCATCAGGCCCCCACAAGTTCAAAATCCAACCCTGCATCCAGGCCAATTGAAGTCTTCCAAATGTCACACGAGCTTTGCTTGAATGTAATATTTAGCCTCATTGACTTTGGTGATGAGGTTTCCCAGGAATGTAAAATCTTTCATATAGGCAATAACTCTCAGTGAAACAAGTGGTAATTTAGTGTTATTGAACTACCATTGATTAAATAGCTTACTAATGTCTGTAAGATGTGATTGCAGCAGAAAATGTTCTTTCTTTTTAACAGAGATAGTATATCTAGGAATACACTATATATTATGTGTTCTTCATTATTATTTTGAAGATGATATAGTATGAATTTTAAATGAATTCACTGTTCTTTTTATCATATCAACTGATCACATAAAGATTTCTTAATAAGCTTCTTATAATCCAAAACATGAATTTGAATCATATTAGAATTGAGGATGAGAGGACATTTTTATTGTAAAAATACTATGACAATGAAATATATTGTATTGTATAGAATCTAGTTCTGACATGGCAGTTGCAACACTACTTTCCTTTTGTTACTTGAACTACGCATTCAGAAAGGCTGATAAGAGCTAGAGAATTCTGGAGTTGTCTGTACTAGCAACACTACAGTTAATTATATTTAAGTAAATATATTGTAGCTCCAAACATCAACTGTAAAAGTCAACTTTCACTAGTTAACAAAAATGTTCATAAGTTGTTCACAGATATTATACAATAACTAGCAGAAAAATCACCCTTCAGGTGGTTTTCTGCTAGCATGTGAAGTGTGCATATTGATATTATATGCAATATATATGCATGTAGATATGATACATCAAATACAATCCTAATTGACAATATACGCAGAAATTGAATGAAGACTGTGTTACACTCTAAAAAAAGACAATATTATATATAAACTGCATTAGGAGAAAATTAGTGATGGAAATATATGAATGTTTATTTAAGTGATCGCTAACCGGAAGTGTTGACATTTGAAAATTTTAAAGACGTGAATCTTTAAATAAACAATAAAATATATTTAATCAACAGCCACGAAATTTAGTAGATAAATTATCTAATATTCATTCATTACTTATTCAAAGTAATCCATCTTATTTTACTAATGGGATAAAAAATTATAAACCGTACGCAGTCCCACAATTCTTACTTTATTATAGTTTAGATTATATTTAATTACATTTATGTTCAGGTGAACAGGAGCAATTAGAAAAAATGGACTGTGCCATGTGGATTATATGATTATATGATGTGGCCGTGTAGGTCTCATGAAAAAGAAAGCACCCAGTCCACACTGTTAAATGGTCGAGTAGGCACCACAATAAAAAGCACCCACTACTTAATGTAAATGAGGTTGGTGTTAAGAAGGGCATCCAGCTGAAGAAAGCAAGTTAGAATCAATCATGTATGAGCAAGACATGGTCACCTGACCTGGCATTACCCACAACAGGACAACTCATCTAACCCATGCTAGCATGGAAGAATGGATGTAAAAATGGTGATGATGATGATATCTCCTCTCAGGGAAGCCTGCACAATACACTCTATATGGGAATGGAAATCTACTGAAACAGATGGAAAAGTTCAAATATCTTTGTGTATTACAAGTCACTAGTTCATTCACTCAAATTACTCCTTATTTAAAAATTAAGGGGAAAGTACTGAGCAGCACAACAAGTTATAATAGTGTAGAAATATATATATATAATCCACTCTATATTGACTTGGTTCTCTTTCTATTACTATTGTTGATATATTTATAGTATTCATGTAACATTACAGTATTCTCAAACCATATTTCATCAATTATTATTATCATTATTGTTATTATTATTACTACCATCATAAGAGTAGTGGATTGACAGTGTTGATAGAGTGTTGGACAACATGCTTTGAAGCATTGAATTACAGTCAGTTACATTCTGAGTTGAAATCCCACTGAGGTTAACTTTGCTTTTCATCCTTACGAGGATCGATAAAATAAAGTACCAGTAATGCACTGGTGTCAATTTAATCGACTTTCCCTCCCCAAACTTTCTGGTCTTGTACTTAAATCAGAAACCGTTATTGCTATCATCATCCTTGTCATTACTATTATTATTATTATTATTATTATTATTATTATAATTATTTTCTCTTCGGCCAATCCCTCATCAACTTTTTCAAGTTTCACTTGGAAAGGAAGGTAAGGGTGGAGAGAGAAGTGCTGCCCCCAGTATATTTGCTGAAAGGTGGGTGAATGTGGCAAGACTAGCGCGTGTGAGTGGGCCTACGCTGCGCATGCTCCTGTAGGTGGGTGAATTTGAGGAGGAGACAGGTGCCCTTCCCGGGTGCTCTCGAAGAGTCGGGTCGTTCAGGATTGGTAGGGTACCTGAGTGAACCCTGGGTGGTCATCCATCCCTCCTATTGGGGAATTTTTCTTGTTATTTTGTTATTGTTATTTATATTGTTTACACGTTGTATATGTAAACCCCCACTGTCCCTGTCTTTTGTATTGTCCCCTATATGTCGGCCCTTGTGGCCAACAAATGAATCATTATTTGGATTGGCAGTATCGGTAGAGCGTCGGACGCCATGCTTTGCAGCAAAGAGTTACGGCCCTTTATGGTATGAGTTCAAATCCCGCCGAGGTTAAGTTTGCCTTTCATCCTTACGGGGTTGATGAAATAAAGTACCAGTAATGCGCTGAATAATTGCTGTCCTTGTGCCAAAAGTAGAAATAATAATAATTATTATTATTACTATTATTACGGTCTTTGCCATTCTGAGTTCAAATCCCGCCGAGGTTAATTTGCCTTTCATCCTTACGGGGCCGATAAAATAAAGTACCAGTAATGCACTGGGTATTTGCTGGCCTTGTGCCAAAAGTAGAAACAATTATTACTATTATTGCTACTACTACTACTACTACTACTACTACTACTACTACTACTACTACCATCATAATTATTAATATGTAACAATAGTATAATGTATCTTCTGGTTCTCTTACCTACTACATAATAATTTAAAGAGGAATTTTCCCAAGAAATGGTTTTGTATCTTCTACAGCAGAGATATGGCATTAATGGTTTGACACTCTCGTTAAACCTGATCTGCTGTATATCTTCTACCTGTTCTATAATTCAAACATTTCCATTGTTTGATCCATTAGTTACAGACAACTGTAATTATGTTTCATTGGTGCATTATCACTCTTTTCTGCTTTTCGATGTGGCAATTATTAATGGAGATGTCCACCAGCCATCAACGATATTACCATTATAATTATCCATAAAATAATTAGATGAGTAAATCACAGATCCCATCCCATATCTACCAAGGTAACTTTCATACTAATCTTAATGTACCTGCAAATATCATAATTAGATACTGACACAGATTATCCCTGGAAATAGTCTTTTTTACCTATGGGAATTACCAGAAACATTTGATTATCGATTACAAAGCAGTCATTAGTTTCAGAAGTATAATTAACATGAAAGAGATAGTGGGGGAAATAAAAAGAAAAAGAGAGTGAAAGTGTGAGAGGAAGAGGATATGTGTGCATGTGTATTGAAATTCTATATGAAGCAGAAAATAGTTCTAATTCTAGCAGAATGTCAAAAGTTCACATGCTTCAAAGAGGATGAATATGTTTGTATCCCCCAGTAGAGATATAATAGCTTAAATACACAATGAAGTTTGACGGGCAATCATCAATGAATTCAGGTGATAGAATGGTGTGGACAGTGAATTAAACACTTGTTTTGATATATAAATATGACTCCATTATGAAGTATGGAAATGGAATATGTAAACATTGCTAAGAATGTGTCAACAAATAAAAACATTAAAAAAAATAATTCTATTCTCGTGGCACTTCTGCTCATTCCTTCACATTATCCTCTGACATAACACACACATAACACACACATATTGTAGATTTTCTTCCTTTGAGACATGTGGTGAGAATGTCTCAGGAAAGAATCACTGGACAGATTATACAAGCAAAACCATCCAGTAGGAGACCCAGGTGTAGACTCCGAGCAAGATGGTTGGATAACAGTTTGGCTGGTCTTGCTTGGGGATCCAGCCAGATCAGTTGGAGATGGTTGCTTCTGACAAGACCTACTGGAAGAGGTGTTTGAGGGCTCTGCCCCCATGACCTCAATAACAAGTGGAAGAAGAAGAAGACTTTCTCTCTGCTATTATTTTAAACCCTCA
>OZ024742.1:358141086-358306086 GCA_964016885.1 Eledone cirrhosa | reverse complement strand
GGAGATTTACCCATCTGCATTGTTGAGCTTTTCAAAACGACCAAAATTTATATATATATATATATATGTGTGTATATATATATATATATATATATATATATATATATATATATATATATATATATATATTAGGTAGTAACATGTGTTTACGCCGTATTTGACTATATATCATATGTAACCCATGTGCAAACCACACAGTATTCTTCTTTCTTCTCATGTTTTTTATATATATTTACCTCGGCTGCGTTTGTCTGTTTCTCTCTTACTGCTTCGCCGCTTTCTCTGTTTATCTCAACTTCTTTCGCTCCCTCTGTCAGTTACACTTTCTCTCGACTGACCTCTTCCTCACACTTCCATTCACTCACTCTCTGTTTCTCCCCTTCTCACTTCCTCCCGTTTGGCTTGTGTGGGTCTCTTCTTGCTCACATCTCACACACATCAACACGGTCTGTACCTCTCTCGCTCATGAAACCACGCAGTAATCTTCTTTCTTCTCATGTTTTATATATATATATATATATATATATATATATATATATGCTGCCCAATATGCATATATTTTAAAGAATACTATTTCAAAATGTTCATATTTATTTTAATTTTATAATCCATGCATCAAGTGTATTTATTTAAGACATAATTAAATCTGACAAATGCCAGTGATACTGACATTCTACATTCCCAGATACAATTGTTTTGTCATATATTGAAAGTGTTATAGATCATGCTGATATTATTATTTATATTATTACTGTTGCTTTCAGTTTAGGTAGCATCCTTGAACCCTTGTAGTTTATTTTCACAAGATATGTTTTTCCTGCTAAATAGAATTCTAAATGTTCTAAATGTAGTTTTTTTTAAATATTTTAAGTCATTATTTCATTATTACATTATTATATGATACACTAGCAATGGTATCCGGCGTTGCATGGGATAAGGTATTTTGGAACGCGGGCTGCCAACAGACCTAATTGTGGAAAAACTGCATGCCTGGACAATATGAAAAGAAAATAAACCGAATACTCTGATGGCTGGATAATCTTTAAGAATTTCCTCGATGAAGCAGGAAAAATGAAGGTTTTCACCTAATGCAGGCCCTAGGGGAAAAAGAAAATTAATATTTTCCATGTGCATAATATGCCTTGAAATTTCGGGAAAATCGGCTAGACGTAACGCCTCAAAAAAGCCTTGAAAAGGTGAAAAAATGAAGTTTTTCACCTAATGCGGGCCCAATACCTTTAAAAAATTGGATTTTCTTTGCTCACGGTATGAAGAAGAGACTGGCTAATACATAGTTACAATTTCAAGGAGATCGGTCCTACGTAAAACCTCAAAAGAACCCTAAAAAGCTGAAAAAACGCAGTTTTTCACCTAATGGATAAACAATTTAGGGGATAACAAATTTGAAGTTTTTTAATGTGCATAACACTCCCTGAAACATAAGTAATACACATGTACAGTTTGAAAAAATCGGTTGGGTATTTCTCAAGTTTTAGGGATTCAAACTCACAGACACACACACACAGACAGACATCCTCAGTTTTATATATATAGATAAAAAATGACAAGTATTTATTGACAAGTATTTATTGACAGTATTTATTGACAAGCACCTGAGCACAGTACACAATAATTTCATTTTTATTATATATATTAGGGTGGTGGATTGGCAGTATCAGTAGAAGGTCAGATATCATGCTTTGAAGCATAGAGTTACCTCCCTTTATGATCTGAGTTCAAATCCCGCCGAGATTAACTTTGCCTTTCATCCTTATGGGGTCGATAAAATAAAGTACCAGTAATGCACTGGTATAATTGCTGGCCTTGTGCCAAATGTAGAAACAATTATTACATTATTCCAACGTAATTTGCAAGAGTAACTAAGTGACTGAAAAGATATATTCTTTCTAGAGATTTGCTGATGGAGTTGTAGAATTACTATGGTGACATATGGCATATGTTAGGCATTTGAAATTTGGTGGAGCCCATTCCTCTCCATATCTCTTCACAGCAAATCTCTGCCAGAGTAAAGGAAAAAGAAACAAATAAGGAGATAAGAAGAATCAACCCTAGTACTGATTCTCAATTTACTGACTTCAAATGGCAGTAAAGCCAAGTTAATCATGCCATGAACTTGGTTGGTCATGCTTGCAGATCTAGCCAGATCAATTGGAAATGGTTGCCTCTGACAGGACCCAATGGAAGGAGTGTTTGAGGACTCTGCCCCACAACCCTCTCAGTAATAAATGGCCGAAGAACAAGTTATTAGGGATTTTTAACAAAATATCAAAATAGATGAATTCTTGGAGCTACTTCCTACAATATTTATATAGGAATTTTCCACTAGTACCCAACTAAAATAATTTATTATACAAATTATGGATTTTCAATTCTTTAAAAAATTGTCACGTATTCAAAAACATTCAGACACTCATCAACACTAACATCTTTATATATATAAAAGCGAGGATGTGTGTGTGTCTGTGTACAACTTTGGATAGCTAAGGCTTTTAAAATTACAAACCGAATTTGACCAAATTTTCTGTGCACGTTGCACATGTCACTAATATGGTCACATCACAAAATTTTTTCCAATCGACCCATGTTGAGCAATAAAAAATCGATATAAAAATGATCGGTATTGATGTAAGGGAGATAACCAACTTTATTGACAATCCTTATAAAGAGACTGCTTATTTTGACAGGTTGGGGACAAATGTTCTTCGTTTACTTCCTAACTGTATATTCTTAGCATAATTTCAAACCCCGAGCAACGCCGGGTAAATCTGCTAGTGTCATTAAAAATAAAGACCTTAATTGTTTTTGTGTTATATATATATACATAAGATAGGGAATATATAAATATATGGATTTTCAAAAAATTGTATGATTCTCAGCACGATGAGTAGCTGTAAATAGCTGAATACTATATGTATAGAAAAAAGTTGTGTTAAGATATAACCACCGAACAGAGAGAGGGAGAGAAAAGAAGAAAGAGTCTAAAGCATGAGATGAGAAATGAGAGAGTATAGAAAGGGAGAAGAGAACAGATATATATATCATACTGGAGATAAATGAAGCTGCCATGCTTCATTGTATGTGCAATATATGTGTGAGAGAATGGCAGAGCATCGATGAACTGAAGGAGAAACTGGGTTTAAGAGGAAACCAAGGTGGTGTGCAAGAGAGAAGACTGCAATGGTACAGACATGTGATGTGCATTGATGATGACCGATGGGTGAAGAAATGCCAAGAAATTACAATGGAAGGAAGTTGCAGTAAAGGTAGACCAAGAAAGACCTGGGCAGAGGTTGTGAGACCTGACCTCACAGAGAAAATGTCGAAGAAGTGTGGTGAGTGGAAAGATGCTATGCTGAGAAAGACCCATCCACCCCATGCAAACATGGAGAAACATGAATAAACGATGGTGATGATGATTATATGTTCTGTATATGACAAATGAATAGATGAATATATGTCATATTTTCTAATGGAAACAAATCTAATCTTGATAACTAATCATATTTTGATACATTTATGAATAGTATTGTTTCTATATTGCCATGCTAGCTCCTATTTTCAATTGTTTGAATAATCAGCAATGTGACATTTAGAGGAAAGATGTGTCAGCTTCTAAAAAATATACAGACTAGATATTTTTACATTTCTCTGCATTTGTAAACAGATAATACATTTACCAATCCAACTCTCTCTCTCTCCCCCTCTTAATATATATATTGAGAGAGAGAGATATAATATGTATGTAAGTATGTGAATATCTATGTATGTATGACTGGATATATATCTATATTACTCCAGCCCTTGCTAACCAAGAAAGTAGACATTAAATGGTGATGACGAGGACATATAATGTGTGTATATATATATATATATATATATATATATAGTTATTATGAAGCATTGTGAGATATGGAATAAGTGACTGGTAAGTTCCAAAAGGCATTCATTTATATATATATAGTAATAATAATAAATTTGAAGACTGAAATCCAAAGAGGGCTCGATAAGGATAAATATATATCAAATATATAAGAACGCTAGAGCAAATTTTTATTAAAATAACAGATTATAGTTCAAGCAAAGAATCGCTGCTTTAACTTTAACGGGATCTTCTGAAACTAAAAAAAAATCAATCCATGTATGTATGTCAGGTCGCTCTTGAGTGCTACTGGTAACATGTAACCCAGTACAACCTGTCTCATGGTTGGGTCGTCAGCGAGTAAACTGGCAACCCCACCAAGCTTGCTTGGTAAGGAGGGTGATATTTGGACAACCTGCGGGATGAAATATAAGATCCGGCAAAGGGCAGAGGAACTCAGAAGAGTCAATGGCTTCCAAATAGTTTGTTTCTTTTTCATACGGAGAGGTTAAACTCCGAGTCATAAAAAGCTGAGGGCTGTTATTGTATTTTCCGTGGCAAACATTTGCATCGAGGATATGTGTTGTCAGTTCCAAAAAGTGTGGTTGGTCCTACACAAGCCTTCACCACTTAAAACAAAACTTTGTGTGGGTAGTTCAACATCAGTTCACTTTCTCACATCAACTTTTGTTGCACACTCATACGTCCGATATCGACAGGAGAGTCCATCATATATATGTATATATATATATATATATAGCAAAGGCAGAACTATACAAACAATGCTCAAAGGAATGCATAGACTTATAATTGTTTCTACGTTTGGCACAAGGCCATCAATTACACAGTGCATTACTGGTACTTTATTTTATCGACCCTGTAAGGATGAAAGGCAAAGTTAACCTCGGCGGGATTTGAACTCAGAATGGCAAGGACTGTAACTCTATATGTCAAAGCATGTCATCCGACCAATACTACCAATCCACTGCCCAATGTATAGAATTATAATTGTTTCTACTTTAGGCACAAGGCCAGCAATTACACAGTGCATTACTGGTACTTTATTTTATCGACCCTGTAAGGATGAAAGGCAAAGTCAACCTCGGCGGGATTTGAACTCAGATCGTAAAGGGTCGTAACTATGCTGGAACGCATGGCGTCCGACCCTCTACCGATACTGCCAATCCACTGCCCTATATATAGAATGTATAGAATTATAATGATAGTATGTATCTACCACATCTTTTTATTATTAGTTTAATGAGTTTACATAATATATAGGTGGTGAAGAGAAAGAACTTATTAGTGAGAAAGATTTGGAGGTGTAGGCATAAATGCAGTTCAAATATAAACAAGTTTATCATTGACAAAATATATATATATATATGATGATATATATATATTTTGTCAATGATAAACTTGTTTATATTTGAACTGCATTTATGCCTACACCTCCAAATTTTTCTCACTAATAAATTCTTTCTCTTCACCACCTATATATTATAACTGTCCCTAATATTTTTTCCACTACCAAATCAACTTTTCAAATAGAAGTCGAAGTTGAAAGGTATGTCGAATCTATCTATTTATAAGACTGTTTATATTGTATTTTGTCTGAAGAAGGCATAACATATTTTTAATATGATATCCCTGAAATATATATAGTGAAATAAATATGGTTTTATAAATATAGTTTCCATTTATTTAATATCGTAAATATACTCCAAATACTTGTTGTGTGCTTTTATATCAGTTATAAATATTTACTCGTTGTTAACCCAACAATTTAAATAAAACTTTGCATATGATGATATATATATATATAATTTTACATATCAAATTGCTTCTTCCTCAACAGAAGCCATGGTAGGGAGATATTTATATAAGCTACACTAACTAAAATAATTTTTTTCTGTCTTGCTTATACTCCCATAAACAGAATTTTTCTCAGGTAAATTAAATATGCAATATTGATTCTCTAAGTGATATCTTATCTATATATTTTATTCACACATTGAGATGTTTAAGTATTAGAGTGTAATTAAGTTTTAATTAATACATATAATTTTATGTATATCTTGCATGGATAACATTGTACAGCTAATCATGTGGCTTCTACAGATGGATGTTCTTACTAATGCCTGCTACTTTGTACAGTGTAACGGGTACATTTTATAATTGCACTAGCAACTAGTTAATTCCCATTACATCTCATGAAACTAAAGATTCCCCCAGTAACCTATGTTGTCTTCATTTGACATTGAATAAGAGGTTGAGTAGAAGAGAACAATTTTAAAGTTATTCCTGGAAACAGAGATGTTTGTTTTTACTTTCGAGATAGAGAAATAACCATTTCATCTGCTTCTGATCTGTGTGTGATGAACACACACACACACTTGCATACACAGATCTACATACACATATAAAAGTGAAAATATAACCAGCATATTAAGCACACATTACGTCACATATAAATCAAGCATTAATTTTAATTCTTTGGTATATATTTTCTTTATATTATATTATATTATTCTCCTTACATCTTATAAAAGAAGGACACATTGAATAATATATTTCTAAATATAGAAAGCATTGGGAGATTGGATAGTCATGGCTGGAATGTCTTTGATGATTAGGTTGGAGTTGTGGCTAAACAACAAGAAACCTACAATATGAAAAACAACCACAAATATTTGACAGTTCTGAAGATACACCAAAATATAAAGAAAGAGAAATAGTTTATTTTGCTCCGTTGAAGTAAAGCAAAATATATATTTTGTAATTATCACATGATCTTACTTTGAAAAATAAGAAACCTATATAATATCAGAAGAAATCATTTTCTGTTAGACATTTCAAAAGTATGTGATTTATATGATATTTCTGAGATTTAATCAACAAGACAATAAATACAAATCTGATTATATCTAATCATATTTTCACACAATAAAACCAAATTGAAAGTAAAGTATTTTCATGTTATACTAGATACTATCTTTGAGCTTCCAGAACTACTGGCTAAACTATTTAGCTTATCTTCTGCTTTACATATGCTTACTATGGCCTCTTTCTATTACAGTATGGTGTATACATTCATTTTCTATCAGTTTATCACAATTAGATCATAGATATAATGCCATATGAGATAAGTATTGAAAAGAGAGTTGACTCAATAATGGATCAGTGAGAATTATTAATTCTAACGTGACAAAGGTAGACTTTACAAAGTCAAAATGGCTTCTGTTGAATGAGTTATGAAAATGGGATTATATGACACTTCTTAATGAGAAATATAATTAGATGTCCACACATACAAAAGTAAAGATAATTAGATATATAAACACCACCAACAGACATTTCAGATTGTCTATATGAGGTAGAGATACATATTGATATTTACATGATCATTCTATGAAATGAATAATATGGGGGTGGGCAGCATGGTTGGGATGAGTCTACAGATCTCTGTTCAATAATACAAGATAATACTTATGGAAATATCTCTCTCCCTCAATATACTATATATATAAATATAATTCAAATGTAAAAGTTATATGTATGTGTGTATATATATATATATATATATATTACCCACTCTACTACTCTAAGTATTGAGTAGTCTGGTGCGTTATGGTCCATCTGGTTCCTTACCACACTTCCTTCGTTTTATATATATATAAACAACCATCTGGTTGTGGAACCAACCAACCAACCGGAAATTTATAAATTCCTAAATTTATAAATTTATTATAATAAATTGAAGTGAAAGCAACTGGTGCCTGTGTTTCTTATTGGCAACATGATCCTCCCAAAGTATAACAATATCGGTTTCAACACATGTTTTCAGATAAAGAATCTTGCTAAATAAATTCAGAAACGAAATATATATGTATATATATATATATATATATATATATATATATATATATATATATAGTAACAAGTATGACCCCGACGGCAGAGCTCAAGCCGTTTCGACGGCTAATTCTGGAGTGAAGAATTAGCCGTTGAAACGGCTTGAACTCTGCCGTCGGGGTCATACTTGTTCCTATTACCCACTCTACTACCTAAGTATTGATTACTTTGGTACGTTATGGTCCATCTGATTCCTTACCACATCTCCTTCGTTATATATATATATAGTAATAATAATAAATGTGAAGACTAAAATCCAAAGAGGGCTCGATAAGGATAAATATATATCAAATATATAAGAACCCTAGAGCAATAATTTATTAAAATAACAGATTACAGTTTAAGCTATCCTTTGCTTAAACTTTAATCTGTTAATTTAATATATATATATATATGACCAAAGATTAATATGGTTCGTTGATTACTCAACGAATACAATATTACAATAGATTAGAAGCACTCAACAAAGATTTTCCTGGAGTTTTTAATATTATTCAAAATGTTAACAAATGAAAAATATTCTCATAAAATATATATTTTATTATACATATTTCAAAGGTACTGTGGTGTTTAAGTAAGTTTTCATCAGACAAACTATATGATTTGATATGTGACATACTGCTACGGTTTTGATTATTCAATTCCAGTATTGGCAGTATTGACTGCCAAAATAATATATACAACAATATACCTGTCCATATCCAGAGACAAGTCCAACAAAAACTCACACCATACTGAAAACCACATGGTCTTATGACAACCCAAGACAAGAGATATAAACAAAAGTGGACAAAAACATTAGTCACAGCAGCTCACCAAATTGAGAGATTAGGAGCTGTTATATACAAATGTGAGGAATCAAAACATATCAAATATATTTGATTTTTGTATATAACAGCTCAATATATTGTGTATTATCTTATATATGGTCCTTTCTCTCTATATATACATATTGAAAACCAAAACGTACCATCTCCACCACCTCTGACATCAAATTCTATAACAACTATGGAATTTACACCTGCAATGCTGTGACGTCTCCTTAAGAATAAGTTGAACTATGCCTCTCCTGGTCTTGATGGTGTTACATACCCGCTTCTCAAATGTGGTGGGTACATTCTTTTCCATCAGCTTCCACTCTTCTTTCAATGCTGTCTTAATAATGGTGCTACTCTGGAGCACTGGAAAACTGCCAGTGTCATTCCTCTGTTCAAAAAGGGTGACCGCACGTCACCTGTCAACTATTGTCCAGACAGTCTAAATAGCTGCATTGCCAAACTGGTGGAATCCTGTGTCAGAGAAACACTCTAGAACTTCTGGAAGTCTCTCAGCCTTATCCGGCCCTCACAATTCAGATTTATCCCTAACTGCTCTCCAGCTATCTATTTAAAGCTGTATATAGCTCTGGTGCGGCCACACTTGGAATTTGCATCACCAGTCTGGAACCCTTATCTTTCTCAGAACATTGACCTCCTGGAAACTGTTCAGAGATGTGCAACCAAGTGAATACCCTCCACCAGGAATCTACCATACTCCGAACACCTTGCTTCCCTGGGCATGGATACATTGAAGATCCGATGCCTGGCAGCTGACTTGGTAAATACCCACATAATTATTAACCATCTTTCCAACAACAACCCTGAGTACCTTTTTGAATTCCATGTGTCTAACACACGTGGGCATGCCTACAAAGTTAGAAACCAGCACAGCTCCCATGACTTTCGGAAACATTTTTTTCACATTCGAAGTTGCTGAAGCACGGAACAAACTACCTGCATCAGTTGTTAGCTGTCGAGACACTGAATCCTTTAAAACCTCCATTCTTTCCTGATATTTGAATAACTATGGCTCTGAACAATGTCTATTGAGTTTGTTTATTGAAATATATCTATATGTGTAGATATCCATAGATGAAAGATCAAGGAAAACTGCTCAATCTGTTGAAAGAGAGTATTTTTAGTATACACAAAACAAAGTTTCATACACTTAACATGTATGTGCCTGGATAAAGGTCCAGTTTGAAAGTGTCACCCCCAGTGGTGGCCATAACTGGCCCCTGAAACCAATGGTCTCACATCAAATTAAGTGTATGAAACTTTATTTATATATATATATCATCATCATAATTTTACGTCTGCTTTTCCTTACTATATATATATATATATATATTGTTGCCTTCTCCTAGAAGAATGCCCTGCCAAAGGCTAGGGGTCCTTCACTCCCAGTGGTTTAACTGCGGGGTACATGTGTATATAGATATTTACACACTTTCGGATGTTGACTGTTATGACTTCTTCCACCCTTTGTCAGGTTTTGTTTTTTGTCCTGTAGGCTTTCCAAAATCACCCTCCTCACCAAGTAAACTTGTTGGGGTTGTTGGTTTAGTCGCCGACGACCCAACCATGTGACAGGTTGTACTGGGTTATATGTTACCAGTAGCACTCAAGAGTGACCTGACATATATATACATACATATATATATATATATACATACATATATATATACATATATATATACATACATATATATATACATACATAGAACTAGACGAACCTGGAAACAGAAGATAGAAAATTCAATCATATATATATGTGTATGATTTGCAACGTGAGGACCAGAAACAGGAGGTGTTGAAGATTGCGAGGCAGTGTGTCAGAGAGATTTGTGATGTCATTGTAGAGAAGTGTATCCGGAATGATAAAGGTGAGCTTACCCTCACAATTGCTGAGAAGAAAGATGCGTGGTAGAGCCATTATGATAGATTACTAAATGAGGAGAATGCATGGGAAGAAGAGACCCTACCCCAAGTAGACCCTATAGAGGGGCCAGCAGTACAAGTCAGCAGCAGCGTAGTAAGTAAGGCAATCAAAGATATGAAGACGGGGAAGGCAACCGGTCCATCGGGTATAGCTGCCAAGATGCTGAAGGCATCTGGGTCGGTAGGTCACACCATAACAACACGTATTGTTAACTAGGTAATACTAGAAGGTGTCATACCAAAGGATTGGTGCAGTAGCATCATTGTCAACTGCTACAAAAGTAAAGGTGATGCACTAGATAGAGGAAACTATACAGGTATAAAGCTAATGGACCAGGTCATGAGAGTAACAGAAAGAGTTATAGCACAATTGATTAGGGACCGGGTGAAACTAGATGAGATGCAATTTGGGTTTGAACCAGAAAGAGGCACCACTGATGCCCTCTTCCTTGTGAGGCAGTTACAGGAAAAATACTTAGCTAAAAGTAGGCCACTCTACCTGGCATTCGTCGATCTTGAGAAAGCCTTTGACAGAGTTCCACGTGCTGTAATCTGGTGGGCTCTTAGAAAACTAGGAGTAGATGAATTGCTTGTGAAAGCTGTACAAGCCATGTATAGGGTAGCAGTCAGCAAAGTTAGGATTAGCAATGAGTATAGCGAGGAATTTAGCGTACAGGTTGGTGTCCACCAGGGCTCTGTTCTTAGCCCTCTCCTGTTCATCATAGTCCTGCAGGCAATAACAGAGGAGTTTAAGTACGGATGCCCATGGGAACTCCTGTATGCAGATGACCTCGCACTTATAGCTGAATTTATGGTCGATCTAGAGAAGAAATTCCAAACTTGGAAGCAGGGACAAGAAAGAAAAGGTCTCAAAGTGAACCTTTCAAAGACTAAGGTCCTTGTAAGTAGACGAGAAAACAGAACCCAGATCCCCTCAGGGAAATGGCCTTGCTCAGTATGTTGGAAAGGTGTAGGTAGGAACTCTATTCTCTGCCCCAAATGCAAACAATGGGTACACAAGAGATGTAGCGGGATCCCAAGAAGCTTAACTAAGAATGTAGGCTTCACATGTAGCAGCTGTGCTGTGACAGCAAGCAAACAGCCACAGGAAACAAGTACCACCAAACTCTGGGAGGGCTCTGTAAAAACAGTAGACTGCTCCTGCTACCTAGGTGACCGAATTAGCAGCGAAGGTGGGTGTTCAGAAAGTACAATAACTAGGGTAAGAACGGGATGGAAGAAGTTCAGGGAGCTACTGCCACTGCTAGCTGCAAAAGGCTTTTCCCTCAAAATGAAAGGCAGACTGTATGATGCGTGTATCCGAAAAGCAATGTTACATGGTAGTGAGACCTGGGCGCTGTCTGTAGAGGACTTGCGCAGATTAGAAAGAAACGAAGCTTGCATGCTCCGATGGATGTGTAATAGTAATAAACGTGAACGGCAAAGCATAAATGAATTGAGAGAGAGACTGAACATAAGAGGAATCAAATGGTGTGTGCAGAAGAGGCGGTTGCGTTGGTATGGACATGTGATGCGTATGAAGGATTACAGCTGCATAAAAAGTTGCAGAGCACTAGAAGTCAATGGAAACCGCGGAGTGGAGAGACCCAAGACGACCTGGGATGAGGTGATAAAAGCTGACCATACCCAATTACACCTCTCAAAGGCGATGACACACGACTGTGACCTCTGGCGTCACGCAGTAATACAGAAGACCCGACCCGCCACGGGTACAAGCCGAAGCTGAAGCATATAGACATTAGGCCCCCAAACTCTCCCACTGCAAAGTGGTCGTGGTGGTGCCACGGCAAAAAAGCACCCAGCCCACACTGTAAAGTGGACGTGTAGGCACCACGGCAAAAAAGCACCCAGCACTCACTGTAAATGAGGTTGGTGTTATGAAGGGCATCCAGCTGTAGAAATCAAGCCAGAATCAGTTCCCATATGAGCAAGACAAGGCCAGCTGACCGTACATTGCCCACAACAGGAAAACCCATCTAACCCATGCTAGCGTGGAAGAACGGACGTAAAACGGTGATGATGGTGATGATATACAAGGAAAAAATAAGTGTAGATTTACCCAATTTGATATTCTTGATTTTTACCCCTCTAACACAGAATCCTTATTAATTAAAGCCTTAGATCTTGCTACACATTTCATTAATATTTCTAAATTAGAGGAAGATGTTATTTTACACACTAGGAAAACACTACTTTTCGCTAAAGAAGATACTTGGGTTAAAAAATCAAGCCCATTTAATAGCGCCGGTGTGTGCAATTTGGTAGGATTATTCCTCCTCCACACCCTTAAAGAGAAATTTCCTTGGCTTATACCGAGACGATGGTTTGGCAGTTTCTCATACCACAAACGGCTATAACCTTGATAAATTCCGTAAAGACTTATTTAATACCTTTGCTAACTTAAACCTAAAAATTACTATAGATACGAATCTTACTATTACCAACTTCCTCGATATTAATCTTGTCCTACTTACTGCCTCTTTCAAACCCTATCATAAATCCAATGAAAATTTAAGATATATACACAAAGAGTCTTGCCATCCTCCTATAGTCTTTAAAAATTGTATTCCTAACATTAGTCGTAGAATCTCTACCTTATCTTCGTCTATAGATATTTTTAATAAAGCTGCCCCTTATTATAATAAGGCCCTCAAAAACAACGGCTTCACCGAACAATTCAAATATTTACCTACTCCTCTTTCTAACGCTAAACACTATAACAGAAAAATAAAAATTATATGGTTTACACCTCCTTTCCCTCAGTTAAAACTAACATAGGAAGAAAATTCCTCGAACTCCTAGACAAACATTTTCCCCGAATCATAGATATAAGAAGATATTTAATAGAAATTTAGTTAAAATCAGCTATTCTTGCTGCCCATCATTGGAATCCAAAATCACCAACTCAAATATAACTACAGGAAATCCAGGATGCAGATGCAGGAAACCAGAAGAATGTCCATTACAGGGCAAATGTAATACAAAATCTATTGTATATGAGACCAAGCTGACACCGATTATAAATAACCAGCCAGCCAGCCAGAAGTGAGCGATATGTTGGCATGACACAGGACAAATTTAATATCAGGTATTATGCACACGTCGCTTCATTAAAACACCCTGACGAAATAACATCAACGGTGCTGGCTAATAAAGTGTGGGAGTTTAAAGACAGAAACGTTCCATACTCTGTTGATTGGTCAATTTTAGACCACTCAAACGAATATCAAAGGGGAACAAAGAAATGTTCTTTGTGTATAACGGAAAAATATAGAATTCTTCAAAATCTGAAAACTCCTACCACTTACCTCAACTCTAAACCTGAGTTCTTTAGAAGTTGTCCGCACCTGAAATAGCATCTCCTTTTTAGCTGGATTAATACTTAAACGATCACTCAATCACCTTGAGCTTCCTCTTTACATATTAACGCTTCTACTCACTACCAATATCATCACTTTGCGAACACCACATCTTACCCAGTTCATCACATAAACACATACTTTCTACCAATTTATAGAATTATCTCGCATGTTTATTTATTTATTTCATTTGATTTATACCCCCCTCTTTCTGCCATATTTTTAAGACATACATACACATACACACCCACCACCTTCATTCTGTCCACCTATTATAACCCCCCCCCTCCTCTTTTTACCCAGATCATACTTCATACCTTCATCCAAATCTATTTATAAACATTTACTTTCTACCACAACTATTAATTTATACACTCTTTTCTCCCCCACCCATTCATCTTATGTTATATTATTTTAGTTATACCCTCCCCCATTCCTTACATACCCACCATGTTTTAAGTATTTATACGTTTTTATTTTATGTCATTTTTATAACCGAGTGTGTTTCCTCACTTAGTTCCTTTATAATGTTTGTCTTAAGTATGTCTATACCTATACATACATATGTATGCGTGCGTACACGTGTGTGTACAGGTACGTGCTCTGCCGTCGGGGTTAAACATTTTCCTATTACCCACGATGTATTACCCTATATGTATATATATTCAATGATATTAAATAAATGTTAACTATATTTATAAAACCATATTTATTTTATTATATATATTTCAAGGGTACCAAAACTTTCATCAGATAAAATACAAAGTTTGTTTTATAAATTTTGACATAAGCAAGAAAAGATACCTGAACGGTTCAAGTTTTTCATGTTACTTCCCTTTGTTTAGAGAGCGCTACAAGACTCCCCTCTCAGACGAGAAGTCGAATAACCAACCTTATATCACACGAAGTGGCAGAACAGTAAAATGGCCACATAAATTGTCAAAAACTATATACATTTAACCCCTGGTGACATCAACAAACTCTTTTCAGGTTCATATAGAATTAGTGTCAGAAAAGTCTGTACACTGGTGATGTATGAACTATTTGATTTTGAAGAAACTTTGAACTAACCATTGAGCATTAATTTTTTCTCTGCTCCTTTATGTTAACTTTAAATTATCAGTTTTGTGATATTTACATTTTTTCTGCATCATCCTTGTGCAGCAAAAAAAAATTTTCTTTGTAAAATGCATTTACTTATTTTGTACCTTTTTGCTATTTGCTTCAGTTGCGAGCTCGTGTTTTATTCTTGCACTTTCTGGTACTTTTGCCTTGCTCATCATTTCTTACGGGTTCTTGCTACAATGACCTTCTGTTGGTTATTCGACTTCTCGTCTGAGAGGGGAGTCTTGTAGTGCTCTCTAGACGAAATACCTAGAGTTACTTCACGTAGAATTTCTAGAATATTCCTTGAACTTCCATTCCAGGTATTATAAAAATTCTACGGGAAGTAACTCTAGCTACTTCCCTTTGTCTAGAGAGGGCTACAGGTGTAATAGCCATCACCGAGTCCAGGATCCACAACGGGCAGCAACTAACCCCCACCTTCAATGACTTTGAGATCAGCGCATCTCTCTGTCAGCCGGGAGATGGAGGGGGAGTCACTGTCATGTTTCGGAAAAACCTGGATCTCGAAGTACAGCAAGTACACTTGGACCCGGAGGGTAGACTGGTAGTCCTAGACGTGAACAGTATTAGAGGTGGAGCCTTCAGACTGGTGGCCGTTTATGCCCCGACCGAGCAATCACAATCGCGACCAGACTTCTTTAAACGTCTAGAGTATTTTCTGGGAACATCTCGCTCCTTGCTTTTAGTGGGAGACTGGAATGGTATCCTAGATGCACGATAGGACTATGTGGGAGCATGTCCCAGTAGAGCGGAATGCAACAGCCTCAAAATCTAATCGGCCAATTCTAACTGGCCGATAGATATCGACTAGATTTCCCGACTGCACGACAGTGGACGTGGGCAAACCGCAGCGGGAGATCTAGATCGTATCTAGATAGGGTTTTCATTAGTGAGAAGGACAAGAAGATGTTACGCTGTCCAGAAATGCACATAGTTGCCTATTCAGATCACAAACTACTCGTCTGCGTAGTCAACCATGATAGAATACAAAGACAAGGACCCGGATACTGGAAGCTGAACGTGTCGTTGCCGGCACGAAAAGCCTACAGTGAACGGATAAGTAGATTAGTTAAGCAAGAGTTGACAGGAGACATCGTCAACAATAGATGGTGGTATTCTCTCAAGAGAGCAATTAGAGTAGAATCGATAGGGTTTAGCAGAGAATTAGCTTTAGAGAAAAACAAAGCAGAAACAGAACTAGTAGCCAAGGTAGAAGAGACGCTTAGGAGTGGCAACGCAGCTAGAGTGCTAGAATCTAGAACGGCACTGGACCAGGTCTTCGACGCGAAACACGAAGGCTACGTGATCAGAAGTAAATGACGTACTCTAGGAAACGAGGGAGCAAATGCTGTTAGCTGGGCCCGAGTGGCGGAAGCGAAATGTGGCAACAAGTCCACGATTCGGTCTTTGAAAGACCAAAACGAACGCGTGCTAATTGATCCCAGGCAGATGTGCGCGGCCTTTCAGTGGCACTTTGCGCGACTGTTTGATCAGAACGACAGTGCACCGAATGAGGCAATGGACTTTGGTTCATACCTTGACGGCCTGCCGCATCTCTCGAGCACGGACACCGAGTTCTGCGAAAGACTGATCACAGCCACTGCGATACGGGACGCTCTGGGCCGCTGCGGGAAATGCAAATCACCCGGTCTAGATGGTCTACCCTATGAATTTTACATAGGCATGTCGGACTTGTTCTCTGGCGTCCTCGAAGCCGTCTACTGCAATTGGTAGCAGAACGGGACAATTCTCAGTTCTGCAGGCAAGGACGTAGTAATGCTGATCAGGAAAGTCGAGAACAAGGGGGACGAAATAAACAATTTCAGGCCCATAACTCTGCTCAACACAGAGTTAAAGATTTTGGCCAAGGTGCTAGCAACGAGGCTGGCGCTTGTCGTCGAAAACCTGGTAGGGAAGGCGCAAGCGTGTGCAATCCCGACCAGGTCCATACACGACAACCTCCACCTCATGCGATACATCATAGAGAGGGTGGGTGTAAACCCAGCTTCGGTGGGGCTCTGATCAATTTAGATCAGTCTAAGGCATTCGATAGAGTTGACCATCGATACTTGGAAGCCGTTCTCAAGGCGGCCTGTTTCGGTCCCGTTTTCAGAAGCTGGATCAAGGCGATGCACACCAGCATCTGCTCGAAGGTTAAGGTGAACGGCTACCTATCGGAGCCGTTCGTAATCACGCGTTCTATTCGACAGGGATGCCCTCTCTCCTCCATTCTGTACGTATTGACTCTAGAGCTACTACTGCGGAAGTTGGAGCTTTTGCAGGGCATCCCTTTAGAACCGGGACTGCGAAAAGCGGCGTTGGCTTATGCCGACGACATGACGGTATTGCTGTCGAAAACCTCGAAAATAGAGATAATCGGCAACCTACTACAGGAATACGAAAGTTTCACAGGAGCAAAACTGAACCCGGACAAGTCTGTCGGTTTGCAACTCGAAACGTGGAGAGGCAAACCGATTCCACCCGACAGCGTCGTCGGAAGCTGGACGGAAGGACCGGTGAAATTGCTCGGAGTCTGGTTCGTTCCAGACCTCCAGGTGGAGAAAAATTGGAACGAGGTCATGGCCAAGGTATTTGCGCTCACTCAGAAGTGGGTTGAGTGCAAACCGTCTTTGAAAGGTCGAGCGGAGGTGGCGAACACTTTCATAGCGTCCGTCACCTACTACCGCTTGACTGTCGTGCCTTATCCCCGTGAATACCTCACCAAGATTGAATGCATGCTCTTCCAGCTCCTGTGGGAGAAACAGGCTCTACTGGTGAGGAGATGCGTCTGCTGTCAATACCCTACCAACGGAGGGCTGGGCATGCCGAGGCTAATGATGCGGAAACAAGCGCTGAGTCTACGGAATCTCCAGGTATTCCTCACCGTCCAACCGGTGTGGGCACCGTTTATGAGACAGGCTTTCCCACAACTTGTCTCGCTGACGGAGCTGCAGTCCTGGGTCAAGCAAAGACCGAAGAAGATGGGTACCTGGCACATTGAATGCGCCCAGGCGCTCACAGTCCTCTGTCAATCTATAGAGGGTTAGTACTTTACTAGTGCGACGACATGCTTGGGCAGACACTAGGCGTCGAAGACGACAAGCTCACCAGTCTGTTCAGTAGGACTTTCCGCCCGGGACCTATGGACAACTTCCAGAGGTCACTGGCCTGGCAGTGCAACCGAGGAGCTCTACCCATTCAAGACAAGATCTACAGGCATCGACGCCCGGGCAGGGATCCTTCCAAGAGGATGTGTCCAAGATGCGAGCAGGACATTGAAACCGTCTTGCACGCAATTGTACACTGCCCGGGCGTAAGCTACCTGTGGATCTATGCACAACAACTGCTGTCGCGTATAGAACAAATCCAGTTGACTGCCGAGGCCATAGTAAGGATCAAATCGCCAGCCTCTTTCAAAATCGAGAGAGATGCGGTTTTCCTCTGTACAGTGGCTATGGTGAAAAAGGTTATATGGTGGACAAGATTGAGAGGACTGTGGACAGATGCCTTTCTCTCTGGCCAACAATTGATTCTCTTCTTTAAGTATCACTTTAGAAGGAGAATCAAGGTGGAGAGAGAGGCACTGCACCCCAGCAAATTTACTGAAAGGTGGGTGAATGAAGCGAAAATGGCCCGAGTGATTGGGCCTTCTCTGTTTATAAGCCTGTAGGTTAAAGAAGAGAGCAAAAGGGAGGAGGGAGACCTTGTACAACATGCTCCTGAAGTTGAGGGTTGTTCTATTGACGGGGTATTAAACAACACATTTGTGGCACTTCCCCCCTACTGGGGATTTCGATTGTTATAATTGTTTGTTTCAATATATTTCACAACTGTATGTAAAATCCCCGGCATCTGTCTTTGTATTGTCCCCTTTTCTTGTGCGCCATTGTGGCAAATAAAGAAATATATCTCTCTATCTATCTATCTCTCTCTATATATATATATATGAATATATATATTTCTATCTATCTTTCTATCTCTCTCTCCCTCTCTCTCTCTCTCTCTCTCTCTCTCTATATATATATATATATATATATATATATATATATATATATATATATATATATATATATATATATATATATATATATACATATATATGTAAAAAACGATGCTATAAGCTTTTCTGGGTGGGAAATGACAATGGGCTGGGTGGAGTAGGAATTCTGCTAGCAGAAAAATCGGTAGATAAGATAATAGACGTAAATAGAGTGAACGACAGAATAATTAAAATAAGACTTGTCTTCAATAGAACTACTGTGACAATAATATCTGCGTATGCACCCCAATCCGGACTGCCTGGCATTATAAAAGACAGATTCTATGAGTCGTTAATGCTCACTACCTCCCAAATAACCGACAATGACTATATAATTATTGCTGGCGATCTAAAGGGTCATGTTGGACAACATTGTGACGGCTATGACGGAATCCATGGAGGCTATGGGTTTGGTACTAGAAATGAGGAAGGCTCCAGAATCCTGGAATTTTGTGACGCAAATAACCTAACTATATGTAACACAAACTTTAAAAAAACGAGACAATCACTTGATCACTTATCGATCAGGGGAACACGCCAGTCAGATAGATTATATCCTTACCAGAAGACGTGACAGAGTGTCTGTCGTAAACACTAAATCTCTCCCACATGAAGAACGCACCTCCCATCATAGCCTCATAGTTAGCGACCTCATAGTCAGGACAAGACGTACTCGACAACAGAGGAGGACAATCCCCAGGAGAAAAATATGGAAGCTAAAGGACCCCACAGCCAGTAATATATTTAAAAGCATATTACTTGATGCTTTTGACAGTAAGGAAGAGCAATTAGAGTCGTACACTATAGAGGAACAGTGGGAATTCCTGAAAGCTAACCTGTTGAAGGCGACAGATGAAATCTGTGGCTGGAGCAGACCTATAGGCAGGAGGAGAGTAACGTGGTGGTGGAACAGTAAGGTGGAGGATTCGATCAAGGCCAAAAAGCAGGCTTGGAAAGTATGGCGGGATGGGGGAAGTAGAGAAGACTATCAAGTGGCCAGGAGGGAAGCTAGGAGACAAGTGTACTTCGCAAGAAGGGAAGCAGAGGAAAGAAAGTTCAAGCATGTTCTACAACCCGAGGAACAAAAACGTGAGGTGTTCAGGATTGTTAGGCAATGTGTCAAGGAAAACCATGATATTGTCGGGGAGAAGTGTGTCCTTAATGATGATGGTGTACTTGCCATCCCTAACGCTTATAAGAAGGTAGCTTGGAAGTGTCACTACGAAAGGCTACTAAATGAGGAGAATAAATGGGAGAAAGACAGTCTCCCCCACATCAATCCAACAGAGGGACCAGCAGTGCAAGTTGAGGGTAGTATAATAAGTAAGGCAATCAAAGTATGAAGACAGGCAGGAGGGCTGGGCCATCGGAAATAGTTGCTGAAATGCTGAAAGCATCTGGAATCATCATCATTAACTGCTACAAGGGTAAAGGAGATGCCCTAGATAGGGGAAACTATAGAGGCATTAAATTAATTGACCAGGTCATGTAGGTCACAGAAAAAGTAATAGTGCAACTAATCAGAGAGCGAATTGATCTAGAAGAAATGCAGTTCGGGTTCGTGTCAGGTAAAGGTACCATAGACGCTCATTTCATTGTACGACAACCCCTATACTTAGCTTTTGTTGACTTGGAGAAAGCTTTTTACAGAGTCCCACACCCCATTATCTGGTCGGCTCTCAGAAAACTAGGTGTTGATGAATGGCTTGTGAGAGCTATACAAGCCATGTATAAAGAAACAGTCAGCAAGTTTAGAGTTAACAACGAATATAATGAAGAGTTTAGCGTAAAAGTTGGTGTTTCTCAGGGCTCCATCCTTAGCCCCTCCTATTTATTATCTCCCGCCAAGCTATAACGGAGGAGTTCAAGACCCGCTGCCCATGCGAACTTCTATACGCAGATGATCTAACGCTCATAAGCGAATCAATGGCGGAACTAGAGAAGAAATTCCAAACATGGAAGCATGGCCTAGAGTCAAAAGGCCTTAAAATTAACTTGTCTAAGACTAAAGTTCTAATATGTAGGAAGGGGAATAGGGCACAGGATCCCTCTGGCAAATGGCCATGCTCAGTGTGTAGGAAGGGAGTAGGCAGAAATTCCATTTTATGTCCCAAATGCAAAGTATGGGTGCATAAAAGATGTAGTGGGATCACATGTAAGCTAACTAAGAATATAGATTTTATATGTGGCCGGTGCTCTGGTGCAATAAGTAGCAGCAAGTGCCCAGGGAATACTAGCTCCTTCCAATGCCCAGATGGTTCTATAGAAGTAGTGGACTCCTTCCGTTACCTGGGTGACAAAATCAGCAGTGGTGGAGCGTGCTGCGAAAGTACAGTAGCTAGAGTCAGAACGGGATGGAAAAAATTCAGAGTTTATACCACTCTTGGCCGCTAAGGGTTTCTCTCAAAATATGAAAGGCAGGCTGTGTGATGCCTGCATACAAACAGCGATGTTACATGACAGTGAGACACAGGCCGTGTGTGCAGAGGATATACGCAGACTGGAGAGGAACGAAGCTTGCATGCTCTGTTGGATGTGTAATAGTAATATACGAGAACAGCAAAGCATAAATGAACTAAGTGAGAAATTATGAATAAGAGGGATCAGATGCTGTTTACTCGAGAGAAGACTACGTTGGTATGGTCACGTGATGCGCATGAAAGACGAAAGCTGTATAGAAAAGTGCAGGACGATCAAAATACACGGTAGGTACGGAGTAGGAAGACCGAGAAAAACCTGGGATGACTTGATAAATTCTGACCTCACACACTTTCGCCTCTCCAAGACAATGTCACTGGACCGTGATCTTTGGCGCTACGCAGTAATACCGAAGACCCGCCTTGCTTAAGTACAAAGCGAAACCTACAGTCAGTAGGCACTTCTTAACCACTACCCCTACCCCCACCGCCATCTACACCACCCCTTTCGATATAAAGCTATATTGGTACCACTACATCCAATCCTAAATAAATGAGGTCGTGTAGGTGTCACGACAAAAAAACACACAGTCTATGCTGTAATGTGGCCGTGTAGGTAACACGGTAAAAAGCTCCCAGTCCACACTGTAAACTTGATTGGTGTTAGGAAGGGCATCCAGCCGTAGAAAACCCGCCAGACAGTCCTATACATGCAAGACAACCAATCTTGCCTCAAGTGGGTATTCCCGTCCAGACCCATGCTAGCGTGGAAGATGGACGTTAAACGATGATGATGATGATATATACACACATATATATATCTATATCTATCTATCTATCTATCTATCTATCTATCTATTTATCTATTTGTGAGACAGGCTAACGGAGCTGCAGTCTCGCTAACGGAGCTGCAGTCCTGGGTGAAGAAAAGACCGAAAACGATGGGCGCCTGGCACATTGAATGCGCTCAGGCGCTCACAGTCCTCTGGCAAGCGGGCGCAGCAATCAGTGGAGACTCCACTTCGACATTCTATAGAGAGATTGTACGTTACAAGGGCGACGACGTGCTCGGAGATACTCTGGGCGTCGAAGACGATGAGCTCACCAGTATGTTTGGTAGGACTTTCCGCCCGGGACCTATGGACAACTTCCAGAGGTCCCTGGCCTGGCAGTGCTACCGAGGAGCTCTACCGGTTCGTGACAAGATCTACAGGCACGGACGCCCTGGCAGGGATCCTTCCAAGAGGACGTGTCCAAGATGTGCGCAGGACATTGAAACAGTTCTGCACGCAATTGTACACTGCCCGGGCGTAAGCGACCTGTGGAACTATGCAGAACAACTGGTGTCGCGTATGGGACAAATACAGTTGACTGCCGAGCCCATAGTAAGGATCAAACCGCCAGACTCCTTCAAAAACGAAAGAGAGGCGGTTTTCCTCTGTACGGTGGCTATGGTGAAAGAAGTTATATGGTGGACGAGGTTGAGAGGACTGAGGACAGATGCCTTTCTCTCCAGACAACAATTGATTCCCTTCTTTAAGTATCACTTTAGAAGGAGAATCAGGGTGGAGAGAGAGGCACTGCACCCCAGTAAATTTACTGAAAGGTGGGTGAATGAAGCGAAAATGGCCCGAGTGATTGGGCCTTCTCTGTTTATAAGCCTGTAGGTTGAGGAAGAGAGCAAAAGGAAGAAAGGAGCACTTGCACAACACGCTCCTTGAGTTGAGGGTTGTTCTATCGACGGGGTATTAAACAACCCATTGGTGGCGCCTCCCCCCTATTGGGGATTTCGATTGTTGAAATTGTTTGTTTTTATATTTTTTACACGACTGTATGTAAAATCCCCGGCATGTCTTTGTATTGTCCCCTTTCTTGTTGCGCCTTTGTGGCTAATAAAGAAATCTATCTATCTATCTATATCTATATATATCGTCATCATCATCATCATCATCATCATCGTTTAACATCCATTTTCCACGCTAACATCGGTCTGGACGGTAATTGTCCCACTTGATGCAAGATTGGTTTTCTTGCTCAGGACTGTCTGGCGGGATTTTTACGGCTGGATGCCCTACCTAACACCAACCACGTTTACAGTGTGGACTGGGAGGTTTTTACCGTGTTACCTACACGGCCACATTACAGCGTGAACTGTAATTTTTTGTCGTGACACCTACACGACCTCATTTGTTTCGGACTGGATGTTGTGGTACCAACATAACTTCACATTTAAGGGGGTGTTGTGGATGAGGTGGGGGTAGTGGAACGGGGGTGTATTTTGTTAGAGGTGCCTACTGAGTGTAGGTTTCCCTTTGTACTTGGGCAAGGCGGGTCTTCTGTATAACTGTGTAGCGCCAAAGAGAGGTGTAAGTGTGTGAGGTCGGAATTGATCAAGTCGTCCCAGGTTTTTCTGGGTCTGCCTAATCCGTGGCTACCGTCTATTTTGATCGCCCTCCACTTTTTTATACAGCTATCGTCTTTCATGCGCATCACGTGACCGTACCAACGTAGTCTTCTCTCGAGTAAACAACATCTGATCCCTCTTATTCCTAATTTATCCCTTAGTTCGTTTATGCTTTGCCGTTCACGTATATTACTATTACACATCCAGCAGAGCATGCAAGCTTCCTTTCTCTCCAGTCTGCGTATATCCTCTGCACACAAAGCCCAGGTCTCACTGCCATGCAACATTACAGTTCGTATGCAGGCATCATACAGCCTGCCTTTCATTTTTAGAGAGAACGCTTTAGCGGCCAATAGTGGTATAAGCTCTCTGAACGTTTTCGATCCCGTTCTGACTCTAGCTACTGTACTTTCAGAGCACCCTTCCCCACTGCTGATTTTGTCATCCAGGTAACGGAAGGTGTCCACTATTTCTATAGAACCATCTATGCAATGGAATGAGCTAGTATTCCCTGGGCACTTGCTGCTACTTATTGCACCAGAGCACCGGCCACATATAAAATCTATATTCTTAGTTAGCTTACCTGTGATCCCACTACATCTTTTATGCACCCATACTTTGCATTTGGGACATACAATGGAGTTTCTGCCTACTGCTTTCCTACACACTGAGCATGGCCATTTCCCAGATGGGACCGGTGCCCTATTTTCCTTCCTACAAACTAGAACTTTAGTCTTAGACAAGTTAACTTTAAGGCCATTTGATTCTAGGCCATGCTTCAATGTTTGGAATTTCTTCTCTAGTTCCGCCATTGATTCAGCTATGAGCGTTAGATCATCTGCGTATAGAAGTTCCCATGGGCAGCGGGTCTTGAACTCCTCCGTTATAGCTTGGCGGGCGATAATAAATAGTAGGGGGCTAAGAACGGAGCCCTGATGAACACCAACTTTTACGCTAAACTCTTCACTATATTCATTGTTAATTCTAACCTTGCTGACTGTTTCTTTATAATGGCTCACAAGCCATTCATCAACACCTAGTTTTCTAAGGTCCCACCAGATAATCGAGCAGGGTACTCTGTCACAGGCTTTCTCCAAGTCGACAAAAGCTAAGTATAGGGGTTTACATTTAGTTGTTGTACAATGAAGAGAGCGTCTGGTATAATTTTACCTGACACAAACCCGAACTGAATTTCGTCGAGATCAATTCGCTCTTTGATTAGTTGCGCTATTACTTTTTCTGTGACCTTCATGACCTGATCAATTAATTTAATGCCTCTATAGTTTCCCCTATCTAGGGCATCACCTTTACCCTTGTAGCAGCTAATGATGATGCTGCTGCACCAGTCCTTCGGAACGACCCTGTTCTGTATGACTTAGTTTACTATTCGAGTGACCATAGTGTGTCCCACCATTCCAGATGCTTTCAGTATTTCAGCAACTATTTCCGAAAGCCCGGCCGCCTTGCCCGTCTTCATGTCTTTGATCGCCTTACTTATTATACTACCTTCAACTTGCACTGCTGGTCCCTCTATTGGGTCGATGTGCGGGAGACTGTCTTTCTCCCAATTATTCTCCTCATTTAGTAGCCTTTCGTAGTGACACTTCCAAGCTACCTTCTTATCATCTATTTTTATTGCCCTGCACTTTTTTATATGTGTATATATATATATATATATATACACACACATATATATATCTATATATATATTCAGGAACAAGCCGAAGCTGAAGCATATAGACAATATGCCCCCACACCCTCCCACTGCAAAGTGGTCGTGGAGGTGCCACAGCAAAAGAAGCACCCAGCTCACACTGTAAAGTGGACGTGTAGGCGCCACGGAAAAAAGCACCCAGCACTCACTGTAAATGAGGTTGGTGTTAGGAAGGGTATCCAGCTGTAGAAATCAAGCCATAATCAGTTCCTGTATGAACAAGACAAGGTCAGCTGACTGGATACTCCCCACAACAGGACAACCCGTCTAAACCCATGTTAGTGTGGAAGAACGGACGTAAAACGATGATGATGATGATGATATACACAATATATATATACATATGCACACATATATATATATATTATACCCATGCCAGCATGGAAAAATGGATGTTAAATGGTGATGATGATGATGTATATATATATATATATGTGTGTGTGCATGTGCATGTAAGTCCTGTGTTCAATCAGAGGTAACCACAGTAAACATCATGTTTAATAAAGAAATGGCTTCCAACATAATTTTATGTAAGGATCATATATTAAGTTATCATCATATTAATTAAATAATATGCCTTTGTTTTGTAAGGTTTTGATATGAAATCATGTGTTGAAATGAAAGAAATTTGAGAAACTCTATCTATATTTTTAAATGTTGCTCAATCAATGATAGATATTGATTGTCAACTAACTTATTTATAAAAATATTCTGAAGTAAAAACCAAACCAATTCATGAGTGTGTTTTACTATTTTTTTCAACATTTGGTCAACATGAACCTCCCCAAATATAACAATGAAATAATAATTCTCTAGTTCATAAAAAAGGACTTAAGTGGTGGTCAGTGGTTTAATGTGTGAAGATCAGTACCTAACAAAAAACAAGGAAGAACACATAGCCATAGAATACAACTAGAAAAAGTTGTTTTCAACCCATGTCAATATGAAAAAGCAAACATAAAAATTATGATGACAATGGTAAATAATTAGCAGTGTCTGTTTTTCTTCATGATGTCATGGGTTTGACAGGTCATGATAGACCAAATGAATAGTTTATCAGAGACAAGAGAGGAGATGGACTCTACCAGGTTCTAAAATGCCCTAGAAATGCTGTATAGCAAAGCAGTGCTTCTACAACTTCCTCGGGAGTTATGAGACCATTATTTCATAGTATGCATATTTGCATAGAAAATAGCAAGACAGTGTAATAGAATGTTTAAATGACTAGAGGCAGTGCTGAATTAACTGCAGGAACATAACAATGTACCACTGATTAGTTGTAAGCCATAAAAGTATTTTAATATTTCACTTGAAAATTCTAATTTCCGTTGATCATTAAAGCTGGCAGATGGATATATTATCATATCTTGCTTTACATTGCATTTACAGTTCTCCCTTTAACAGATCTCAAACTAACACATATTCCTTTGTTCCCCTCTGATTAGCCTTAGTTTTGTGGTGAATCCCCAACTATGACATCTTGATATAACACTGGCCTTTATTTGACCTTCAACAAAATGATGATCTCTTTTTATTCAAGCCAGGAATAGTATTTAAATTCATGGTAAGACTACAATTTAACTCTCTATAGAATGCTGTCAGTGTTTGCTACTTCGTGATTTAATGCATTGTATTTTGAAAAGCATCTGTCACAATTGATGCTTTATCTTATTTTAATTTGAAAGGGTTCAAAATTTATGTTTCAATAAATGCTCCATAATCTAACATTCTCTGTTCTATTATAACAGGTGAACAATTTCTGTTAAAATAGATTTCTTCTCACAAGCCTGAACTGAATTGTTAATTGTCTTTCTCTTATTATTTGGGCATGCATATACTAAAATTGGAACAGTATGGAGAGGTTTATTCAAAGTAAAATATCTGGTGTTGAAGGTGATGATGGTTGTGGTGGGGAAGATGATGGTTGTGGTGGTGGGGAAGATGATGGTTGTGGTGGGGAAGATGATGGTTGTGGTGGTGGGGAAGATGATGATGGTTGTGGTGGGGAAGATGATGGTTGTGGTGGTGGGGAAGATGATGGTTGTGGTGGGGAAGATGATGGTTGTGGTGGTGGGGAAGATGATGATGGTTGTGGTGGGGAAGATGATGGTTGTGGTGGTGGGGAAGATGATGGTTGTGGTGGGGAAGATGATGGCTGTGGTGGTAGGGAAGATGATGGTTGTGGTGGGGAAGATGATGATGGTTGTGGTGGTGGGGAAGATGATGGTTGTGGTGGGGAAAGTAATGATGGTTGTGGTGGGGAAAGTAATGATGGTACTAGGGATGATAGATGTCACGATCATAGTCCTGGTGCTGTGAATTCAATAAAGTATCATTTCTTTGTAATGTGGTTTTGAACTCATAACCTACAAGTAAGTATAAAAAGTCCATAAGTATAATAGAATGTGTCTGCTGCTTGTGGTGGGGTGGAGAAGAAGAAGAAAAAGAAGAAGAGGAGGAGTGTGGGAATATAATATTTCTCGTAGTAACTTTTGTTGGAGTGATGTTGCTAAGCTCCATAAAAGCCATGATTAAGCAGACCTATAACAAAAGATATTTCAGCATAAACATCTGGTAATATTAGAAGATTGTAGAATTGCATTGTCCAGTATGTATTTTCATTATTCAAGATGTGTCATCTTCTATCTTCTATATATATAAAAGTGAGGATGTGTGTGTGTCTGTGTGCAACTTTGGATACCTAAGGCTTTTACAATTACCAACCGAATTTGACCAAATTTTCTGTGCACGTTGCACATGTCACTAAGATGGTCACATCACAAACATTTTTCAAATCGACACACGTTGAGCAATAAAAAATTGATATCAAAATTATCGGTAGTAAAATTGATGTAAGGGAGATAACCAACTTTATTGACAATCTTTATAAAATAGGGAGATAACCAACTTTATTGACAAATATAAACATCAGATTCATTTGAAAATAAATCACTAATATTATCGTTTGTTTCTTGTTTATTCTTTATTGCATTTCAAACCCTGGGCAACGCCGGGTAAATCTGCTAGTGTGATATAAAAGTGCAGAGGCTCTGAAATCAGATGTGGTAAACAGAGTATGTTTAAAGATAAAACAATACTACACAGTATTTGGAATGGAAATCTGAATTCTGCCTACTTGATTAAGTTTGAGGAATTGTGAGAAAAATGTGTCAGTTTTAGTGTGAAAAGGTAAAGGAAATATTATTGGAGGGGCATGAAACAGTGGGTTTATAATGTGAAGGGATAAAGTTAAAGCTATCATCAATGACAGAGACATCAGAGATGGTAGAAATGAATTATAGAGCAGAATTGAAGATGTTAACATGGGAAGTCATGGCATGGATCCTTAACTCCTGATGGAATTTTAACCCTTTAGCATTTAAACCGGCTGCATCTGGCCAGAAATCTCTCACCTTTTTCTGTACAAACTGGTCATAACTAGTGACTGATACTGATGTAAAGGTATTGTTCTCAAAATAAATAATATCAAAATCCTATAGATTTCATATTATGTGGGATAATTATATGAGGTAATTCCTTTAACACATAAATATAATAGTATATATAAAGTAATGTAAATGCTAAAGGGTTAAGGGATACTACTATCATTGCAAATAACATGTCTTGGATATTCTTAAACTTGACAAAGTCCATACTTTTTAACATGGGATACAAAGACAATAAACTACCACGATTAGAAGTTCAATATATGGCTAAAGGTCTACCAAATATAACCAAAATCTTTGAGTACATGGAAGTTACGAAAAGATTCAACAGAAACTGTTGTTTTACAGCTTCCCTTGTTTACTATTTTCCTTTTTATTTAGTTTTCTTATGACATAATCTACCTCCCATTGGCCTTCAATATTTGAAATTTTTATTTTATTTTTTCTGTTTTTTCATGTTATTCTTTTATTATTTGTCCCACTAGCTCTTTTTAATTACCAACTTTAAGGAGTACTTGATACTTCCCCTAGTCTGTCATGGCTTACTAGCTCTATACGGACTTTTAATTTGATTAAATAAATTAATTAATTAATCCCTAGATTATGCAGATTTGCCAATACATTCATCAATTTGAATACAAAGTTATTTCAAACTAGTTCCAAGAAGTTTTGGGAAAAATAACATCCTGTACCACACAACATTCTTTCATCAACATCATTATCATCAATAACACCATTTAATATCCATTTTCCTTGCTAGCATGGATTAGACGAGTTGTCCTGTTGTGAGACAAATAATATCAGATAACCATGTCTTGCTCATATCAAACTGATTGTGACATAGTTTCTACGGCTAGATGCCCTTCCTAATGCCATCAACAATTACAGTGTGGACCTTTTATCCCCTTTTATCCTGGTACCAAAAGGGAAAGAGAAACTGGTGTATATTAGATGCTTCAACCCATGCAGATAGGAAGGCAGATCTTCCACATATTACAAAGCAGTAATATGATTGCATCTCTTTAAAAATCAATGTTTTAATCAAATGGTGCAAATGTCCACATGTAATGATACCTTGAACATTTGAAGTAAGAAACTCTCTATATGTTTTTCTTCTCAGTTATTACAGAACATTCAGAGTTAATGAACTAATCCTTCTTTAAGTAGTAACTTCACAATCTATATTTGTGAGTTATAGCTATATATAGTATTTATTAACAGCTATAGGTACTGACATATTAGAAGTTATGTCTGTGAATTATAGAGAGTGCAGTGTTGGTCATTGGTTGGTAAGGTGTCATTCCATTAACTAGAGGAGATGTCACTATTAACATTATGTCACCAGTTAATATTTTCTAAAGATATTCTTTTGTTTGATGTTGTAACTTTGATTTATCTTTAGATATGAACTTGTTAGTTTATAATAGAAATCAAAGAATATACACTGTAAAGTGGTCATGTAGGTGTCACAACAAAAATCACCCAGTCCACACTATAAAGTGATCATGTAGGTGTCACAACAAAAAGCACTCTGACCACACTGTAAAGTGGTCATCTAGGTGTCACGACAAAAAACACCCTGACCACACTGTTAGGTGGTTGTGTAGGTGTCATATCAAAAAGCACCCAGTACTCACTGTAAAGGGGTCATGTAGGTGTCACAACAAAAAGCACTCAGCCCACACTGTTAGGTGGTCATGTAGGTGTCACGACATAAAGTACCCAGTACTCACTGTAAAGTGGTTATGTAGGTGTCGCAACAAAAAGCATCCAGCCCACACTTTAAAGTGGTCCTAGTCCCAAATAGATAAAACAAGAAAGTTTATTTCACTGAACTAAGCAGCCTGCTGTACAATTAATAGATATTTCACAAATTTGAATACCTCAGCTCAAAACCTGATACGCAGTAAAACTGGAGGGATTAATCTTCAGAAATGATATAAGAACAAGCAGAGAATAATTGAGAATAGAATATCTCACTGAACTGGAAACACACAAGTAATTTAATCTTTGTCAATGCCAACACAAGCTCTTGGATGAAAAGAGTAGAATTTGCTTATTTTTCATGGCTTAGCCAGTGAGGGAAAGACAACATTCATGATCATTTATCATTACAGTGTTTCCAAAAAGAAGGGAGTCAGAAATAAATTATTCTAAAGCCAAACATATGATAGTAAATAGCAACTAGATACAGCAACATAGAACCATCATTATTTGTGTTATTGCTCCTGAAAATACATTAGGTAAAATAAAATAAAATAGCAAAAACACCCCAATTCTGTTATGTTAATCAAAAGAATAATAATAAAAATTCCCATTTTATCAACTCCTCTGTATTAACAATGGCTTTATAATGTAAGTTTATTGCAGATAAAATTAACTATATTCCAAATCTGCATTTGGTGTGAGAGCATCAAAAACAGATTAATATTAGCTATGTGTTTACCGTTCTAAGATGTCAACCGAAATTAGAATATATCAATGCCAGATTAGGCTCTGTTTTCTGCCAGGCTGTAGAGCAAAAACAAAAATCAGACAACAATGTGAAATGAAGTTTTAGAGAAACTGTCTGTTTAACTTCCAATGTAAATGAAGTTAGATTAGTTAGAGAGAAATGAAGATATGAATAATTCATTTCTGTTCATTGCAGAAATAAAGATGAGATCCTGATTTAGTTTACAGCTTCACGATAGAAACACTGCAAATAATGAAGGTTTTGTCAAATAGAAAATGTGTGGAAGACATTACGATTTACATTTACGTTAGACTTCCCTTGAAACAATATCATGTAGCTTGGCAGTATACATTAGAAACAGTATCATGTAGCTTGGCAGTATACATTAGAAACAGTAGCATGTAGCTTGGCAGTATACATTAGAAACAGTATCATGTAGCTTGGCAGTATACATTAGAAGCTGTCTTAAAATGTAGCAACAACTTAGGTGGATCTATAAAGAATTAACTCTTGTATAAAAAACCAAACTTGGCCATCCGTAGAAGTGAGCCCCATGAGTTGGAATGGCTATTTCAATGCATCTTCTTTGCTTTCCTTCAGAGTAACGCTTTCTCCATTCCGTTCACTGGGCCCATGAGGCAGCTTGCATCTGAACTTCAGTAGACAAGAGAGTGTTCTCCAACACTGTGTTTGTATCATTGTGGTACTGATGTCTACCACAACTGTTCTCACACACAGACACATTATTTCATTAGATTTTCTACACATATTGATTAGTTAAGAAAAACGAAGATGAAATGAAACAAAATAAAAAAAACTTTCCCTATATTTTCATGCGGTGTATGATGTTTTTTTTTTTTTAAAGAACAAAGGCAGATTTAAGCAAATGTTAGCGTTTCACTAATGCTTATTTGAATTCAACGACATTTTTAATTGTGTTATGGTGAAAGCAAATATCTATTTTGAATCATTTCCATGGCTGTAGGTATTCAATACCAAAATAAGTATGATGCTCCTTTCATCTTTCTGCCATATCTCTATTTCTAGGCCATACATGATGACACTTAGAATTAGGTGTGTTTATATTAACTGTGCAATGTCAACACCATAACAGTGTTAATGGCAATCATCACAAACCTCATCACATTGATATATGCTTTGCTATGGCAACAAAATGGCTATTGCACTATCTACAGTGTTGTCTCTTCCTAGCTTCTCTATTCTTCAAAGCTCTCTATGTTTGTAAAAGAGAAAAACAAAGAAAGTAAAGGAATCAGTTATAATATATATTACTAATGTTTTAGTCAATAAAAGCAGAAGAGGTCATTGCTTTGTAAGAAAGATATTTACTTTCAAATCAACTGTACATATCAAACAAACAGAGAAGCTAGAGAAAATTGAATGTCAGTAAAATAACAAATTGAGAGTTTAAGACCGTTTAGAAATAATTTACTTGAATCAAACTATATATAGAGAAATGTATGTAAACTGGTGTAAGATGATGATGAGGTGAATAACAGTATTTGAGAAGATGTTAATATAGTCTTGTTTGATCCTTTAGATAATTGCAATGGGAAGTAGAGCTATGTTTCAACATTAAGTTGTCAAGAAATGACAAACGTATATAGAGAAAAACCAATTATATAGATATTACTCTGGTTGGAAAAGGGAGACAACATTGTCTTTGAGGGTAGTAAGAAAAGTAAAAACTGTTAAAAGAATATCATTTATAAGATTGGTTTGTGAAGTGATTGATGTTCATGTGAGAATACATAGATTGTGTTAAAGAAATATTGTCATGAAGATATGTATGCATGGACCTCCATAGGGGTACTGTTATGACATACAGCATTTCTTGGGTATCTTAAACATAGTGGAGCTCTTCTCTCTCCACACCTGACACAGTCTATTATTTCCAGAGAAGCATAAAGAGAAATGGATAAAGAATAGTGCTCAGTATTGGACTTGTTCTTTTAGTATTGATCTGAGGAGGTTGAAATACAAAATTGACCTCAGTGAAATTTAAACTCAGAGTGCAGAGAGCTGCAACAAATAGCTCAAATAATTCTGATGTTCTAACAACTCAGCCAAGATGCTGCCTCATGGACGTTAACATCTAAACATAACATTAGATTCTGGTTTTAGAATTTAGATTCCAATGCTGAACAACCAGCTAATACTTTGTAACTTCAAACCTACTGTAGATGCTCTCCTTCTGAACTGGCTTCTACGTTACCACATTTCACTTGGCTGTGGAGAGCTTTTTGTGTGTGTGTGACAGCTCACACCTATGCAGGTTTAGCTGGCCTCCTCCATGGTATATCTTCTCGGAGGTGTCTTGTGTGATTTAATGATAGGGACCCCAGTCCTATCATCTCATTTCTACAGCTGAGTAAACTGGAGCAACGTGAAATAAAGTGTCTTGCTCAAGGAAACGACACATCACCTGGTCCGAGAATTGAACTCACAACCTTTTAATTAAAAGCCCAATGCTCTAACCACTAAGCCATGTGCCTTCACTGAAGAACTAACTTAATCAGTAAGTCACCCCATTACAAATTTGTTTCTTATCTGCTTAAGACAGTAAGGGTCAAGTGCTGACCCCAAATTTGTCATTTATTTCAATATAATCCAATGCCTTCTCACTCCTGTTGGAGGAATCCCTGCTTTGCTGACCACTGCTTTCTGTTTGGTTTTAGTCATGTTAGGGGTGTACCCATATTCACCAGACTTGGCCAACTACAGGCTGATGAGTATATATTTATAGGGAATCCAGTCGAAGAACACAAGTTAGAATCAGTTCTGTATAAGCAAGACATGGTCATTTGACCTTGACTTGCCTCAACCCATGATAACATGGAAAATGGAGTTTAATTGGTGGTGATGATGATGATATATATATATATATATGAAGGGGGACAGCTGTATAAAAAAGTGCAGAGCAATGAAAATTGATAGAAGCTGCAGAGTGGGTAGACCAAGAAAAACCTGGGATGAGGTGATAAAAACTGACGTTGCTCACCTACACCTCTCTAAGAAAATGACACTGGAGCAAGGCCTTTGGTACCATGCATTTGTACAGAAGACCTGGCTGCCATTGCATACAAACATACATTCAGTAGGCACCTCTTAACCCAATGTACATCCCGCCCTCACACCCTACCCCCATCCACCCTCTCCCATTCTGTCCACTATGTCGATGACGCAACAGTCTCCACACTGTAGGGTGGTTGTGTAGGAGACACAGTGAAAAGGCTCCCAGTCCACACTGTAAATGTGGTTGATGTTAGGAAGGGCATCCAGCTGTAAAAGAAAACCTGCCAGAGACGCTTCCGTGCAAGCGGCACACGGTCTCCCGATCATTCCCGCATCAAATGGAACAAAACCGTCTAAACCATGCTAGCGTGGAAGATGGACGTTAAACGATGATGATGATGTATATCCAATCCAAGACCTTCTCACTCCTGTTGGAGGAATCTCTCTTTAGTTGACCACTGCTTTCTGTTTGGTTTCAGTTATGTCAGGGATGTACCTATATTCACCACACTTGATCAATTGCAGATTGATGAGGCTATTTAACATGTAGTTGTGGTGGATGGGGTGTTGACTTTGAGGCATTCATCTGCCATACAAATAGCTCATTTTTTTTTTGTGCTGCTGGGGTTCAACTTACTCTCCTTACCAGACAAGTGTCTGGTGGGGGAGCCAGTTACGTCACCAACCATTCAACCATGAAACAGATTGTCCTGAGTTACTAGTGGTACTAGTAGCAGGTAGGCATCTGACCTGTTGTCTATTATTGGATGTCATTTTTACCAAGTTCTAGTTAAATATCTACTCAACGATACTTTTGTGTATTTGTATTGTATTCTGAATTTCTAGAGAATTGTCAAGGAACTCTCATATCTAGTTCAAAGGTTTGATATCCATATCACTTTATTCCTCTTATGGTCGTCTAACTGAATTATATAGGAACATAATCTGTGCATATGGCAGCTATACCTGTAACATATCAACGCCTCAAGGATTTTAATATTATCAGAATTTCAATATTACTTTAGGAACCTTTCAGTCATGTCTATATTAATTATACTGATTATAATGAAGCTCAATAGTCCAGCCCTTGCTATGAGGAGAACCAGACATTAAATGACGATGATGGTGGTGGTGTTGGTTGTGATGATGATGATAATAGCTGTAAAGTTAAGATGCTGCACTAATGACACCAGAGGTGAATTAAAACCAACCTACACCCATCTTGATAGACCACTGAGCAAGGCACATAACATTTCTTGCTCTATATTTGAGTGACAGTAGCTCACAACCTTAATACATAAATGGATTGTTAACAATAGAGAGCATATCAAGAAGCAAAGGTAATTATTCCAATATCCAAAATGGTTTGTTAATATCCATAATCTTGGTTAGTCTTACCTGGAGACCCAGCTGGATCATATGAAGATGGTTGTTTCTGATAGGACTTTCTGGAAGGCTTGTCAGAGGATTCTGACAAAAAGTACATTACTAGAAATACCATACATTGTAAAATAAATAGGATGTTTTGCTGTCTCAATATGTAAACTAAATAACTAATTCTCACAGAAGACAATCTAGAAAAATTTTCAATTTTCCAGACACCCTCCCTGCTTATGCAATCCCCCCACTAATCCCCCCCCCCACATATTTGGGACCCAAGAGTAGCAGACTTCACACAATTTCTACACAGTTTTATACACAGGTGAAACTCAATGGGAAATAGACACTTGCCCAAGATGCCTTGCAGTAGAATCAAATCTAGAATTTTGTGAATGTCACCTCAATATATATTGCCTCTAGTATTCAGAAAATTATATATTAACACTTTCTTCTTGTTGTCATATGACATATGTACAATAGTTAGAGAGGCAAGTCAAGACTGGTGAGTCAGATCAAGGTATCATTTACAACATTACACAATAGTTAGAGAGGCAACTCAAGACTGGTGAGTCAGATCAAGGTATCATTTACAACATTACACAATAGTTAGAGAGGCAATTCAAGACTGGTGAGTCAGATCAAGGTATCATTTACAGCATTACACAAATAGTTAGAGAGGCAAGTCAAGACTGGTGAGTCAGATCAAGGTATCATTTGCAGCATTACACAATAGTTAGAGAGGTAAGTCAAGACTGGTGAGTCAGATCAAGGTATCATTTGCAGCATTACACAAGAGTTAGAGAGGCAAGTCAAGACTGGTGAGTCAGATCAAGGTATCATTTGTAGCATTACACAATAGTTAGAGAGGCAACTCAAGACTGGTGAGTCAGATCAAGGTATCAGTTGCAGCATTACACAATAGTTAGAGAGGCAAGTCAAGATACGTGAGTCAGATAAAGGTATCATTTAAAACATTACACAATAGTTAGAAAGGCAAGTCAAGACTGGTGAGTCAGATCAAGGTATCATTTACAACATTACACAATAGTTAGAGAGGCAAGTCAAGACTGGTGAGTCAGAACAAAGTATCATTTACAACATTACATAATAGTTAGAAAGGCAAGTCAAGACTGATATGTCAGATCAAGGTATCATTTGCAGCATTACACAATAGTTAGAGAGGCAAGTCAAGACTGGTGAGTCAGATAAAGGTATCATTTGCGGCATTACACAATAGTTAGAGAGGCAAGTCAAGATACGTGAGTCAGATAAAGGTATCATTTAAAACATTACACAATAGTTAGAAAGGCAAGTCAAGACTGGTGAGTCAGATCAAGGTATCATTTACAACATTACACAATAGTTAGAGAGGCAAGTCAAGACTGGTGAGTCAGAACAAAGTATCATTTACAACATTACATAATAGTTAGAAAGGCAAGTCAAGACTGATATGTCAGATCAAGGTATCATTTGCAGCATTACACAATAGTTAGAGAGGCAAGTCAAGACTGGTGAGTCAGATAAAGGTATCATTTGCGGCATTACACCATAGTTAGAGAGGCAAGTCAAGACTGGTGAGTCAGAAGAAGGTATCATTTATAACGTTACACGATAGTTAGAGAGGCAAGTCAAGACAGGTGAGTCAGATCAAGGTATAATTTTCAGCATTACACGATAGTTAGTGAGGCAAGTCAAGACTGGTGGCTCAGATCAAGGTATCATTTACAAAATTACACAATAGTTAGAGAGGCAAGTCAAGACTTGTGATTCAGATCAAGGTAACATTTACAACATTACATAATAGTTAGAGGGGCAAGTCAAGACTGGTGAGTCAGATCAAGGTATCATTTGCAGCATTACACAATATTTAGACTGGCAACTCAAGACTGGTGAGTCAGATCAAGGTATCATTTGCAGCACTACACAACAGTTAGAGAGGCAAGTCAAGACTGGTGAGTCAGATCAAGGTATCATTTAAAACATTACACCATAGTTAGAGAGGCAAGTCAAGAGTGGTAAGTCAGATCATGGTATCATTTACAACATTACACGATAGTTTGAGAGGCAAGACAAGACTGGTGAGTCAAATCAAGGCATCATTTGCAGCATTACACAATAGTTAGAGTGGCAAGTTAAGACTGATCAGTCAGATCAAGTTATCATTTGCAGCATTACACAATAGTTAGAGAGGCAAGTCAAGACTGGTGAGTCAGATCAAGGTATCATTTACAACATTACACCATAGTTAGAGAGGCAAGTCAAGACTGGTGAGTCATACTAAGGTATCATTTACAGCATTACACAATAGTTAGAGAGGCAAGTCAAGACTGGTGAGTCAGATCAAGGTATCATTAACAACATTTCACAATAGTTAGAGAGGCAAGTCAAGACTGGTGAGTCAGATGAAGGTATCATTTTCAGCATTCCACAATAGTCAGAGAGGCAAGTCAAGACTGGGGAGTCAGATCAAGGTATCATTTGCAGCATTACACAATAGTTAGAGAGGCAAGTCAAGACTGGTGAGTCAGATCAAGGTATCATTTACAACATTACACAATAGTAAGAGATGCAAGTCAAGACTGGTCAGTCAGATCAAGGTATCATTTACAACATTCCACAATAGTCAAAGAGGCAAGTCAAGACTGGTGAGTCAGATCAAGGTATCAGATGCAGCATTACACAATATTTAGACTGGCAACTCAAGACTGGTGAGTCAGATCAAGGTATCATTTGCAGCATTACACAATAGTTAGAGAGGCAAGTCAAGACTGTTGAGTCGGATAAAGGTATCATTTACAACATTACACCATAGTTAGAGAGGCAAGTCAAGAGTGGTAAGTGAGATCATGGTATCATTTGCAGCATTATACAATAGTTAGAGAGGCAAGTCAAGACTGGTGAGTCATATTAAGTTATCATTTACAGCATTACACAATAGTTAGAGAGGCAAGTCAAGACTGGTGAGTCAGATGAAGGTATCATTTTCAGCATTCCACAATAGTTAGAGAGGCAAGTCAAGACTGGTGATTCAGATCAAGGTAACATTTACAACATTACACCATAGTTAGAGAGGCAAGTCGAGACTGGTGAGTCAGATCAAGGTATCATTTACAGCATTACACAAATAGTTAGAGAGGCAAGTCAAGACTGGTGAGTCAGATGAAGGTATCATTTTCAGCATTCCACAATAGTTAGAGAGGCAAGTTAAGACTGGTGAGTCAGATCAAGGTATGATTTACAACATTACACAATAGTTAAAGAGGCAAGTCAAGACTGGTGAGTCAGATCAAGTTATCATTTACAACATCACGCAATAGCGAGAGAGGTAAGTCTAGAACGGTGAGTCAGATCAAGGTCTCATTTACAGCATTACACAATATTTAGAGAGGCAAGTCAAGACTGGTGAGTCAGATCAAGGTATCATTTACAACATTACACAATAGTTACAGAGGCAAGTCAAGACTGGTGAGTCAGATCAAGATATCATTTACAGCATTACACAATATTTAGACTGGCAACTCAAGACTGGTGAATCAGATCAAGGTATCATTTGCAGCATTACACAATAGTTAGAGAGGCAAGTCAAGACTGGTGAGTCAGATCAAGGTATCATTTGCAGCATTACACAATATTTAGACTGGCAACTCAAGACTGGTGAATCAGATCAAGGTATCATTTGCAGCATTACACAATAGTTAGAGAGGCAAGTCAAGACTGTTGAGTCAGATAAAGGTATAATTTACAACATTACACCATAGTTAGAGAGGCAAGTCAAGACTGGTGAGTCAGATCAAGGTATCATTTACAGCATTACACAAATAGTTAGAGAGGCAAGTCAAGACTGGGGAGTCAGATCAAGGTATCATTTGCAGCATTACACAATAGTTAGAGAGGCAAGTCAAGACTGGTGAGTCAGATCAAGGTATCATTTACAATATTACACAATAGTGAGAGAGGCAAGTCAAGACTGGTGAGTCAGATCAAGGTATCATTTACAACATTACACCATAGTTAGAGAGGCAAGTCAAGACTGGTGAGTCATATTAAGGTATCATTTACAGCATTACACAATAGTTAGAGAGGCAAGTCAAGACTGGTGACTCAGATAAAGGTATCATTTACAACATTACACAATAGTTAGAGAGGCAAGTCAAGACTGGTAAGTCAGATAAAGGTATCATTTTCAGCATTACACAATAGTTAGCGAGGCAAGACAAAACTGGTGAGTCAGAGCAAGGTATCATTTACAACATTACACGACAGTTTGAGAGGCAAGTCAAGACTGGTGAGTCAAATCAAGGCATCATTTGCAGCATTACACAATAGTTAGAGAGGCAAGTTAAGACTGATCAGTGAGATAAAGTTATCATTTGCAGCATTACACAATAGTTAGAGAGGCAAGTCAAGACTGGTGAGTCAGATCAGGGTATCATTTACAACATTACACCATAGTTAGAGAGGCAAGTCAAGACTGGTGAGTCATATTAAGGTATCATTTACAGCATTACACAATAGTTAGAGAGGCAAGTCAAGAGTGGTAAGTCAGATCATGGTATCATTTTCAGAATTACAAAATAGTTAGAGAGGCAAGTCAAGACTGGTGAGTCAGAAGAAGGTATCATTTATAACGTTACACGATAGTTAGAAAGGCAAGTCAAGACTGATATGTCAGATCAAGGTATCATTTGCAGCATTACACCATAGTTAGAGAGGCAAGTCAAGACTGGTGAGTCAGAAGAAGGTATCATTTATAACGTTACACGATAGTTAGAGAGGCAAGTCAAGACAGGTGAGTCAGATCAAGGTATAATTTTCAGCATTACACGATAGTTAGTGAGGCAAGTCAAGTCTGGTGGCTCAGATCAAGGTATCATTTACAACATTACACAATAGTTAGAGAGGCAAGTCAAGACTTGTGATTCAGATCAAGGTAACATTTAAAACATTACATAATAGTTAGAGGGGCAAGTCAAGACTGGTGAGTCAGATCAAGGTATCATTTGCAGCATTACACAATATTTAGACTGGCAACTCAAGACTGGTGAGTCAGATCAAGGTATCATTTGCAGCACTACACAACAGTTAGAGAGGCAAGTCAAGACTGGTGAGTCAGATCAAGGTATCATTTAAAACATTACACCATAGTTAGAGAGGCAAGTCAAGAGTGGTAAGTCAGATCATGGTATCATTTACAACATTACACGATAGTTTGAGAGGCAAGACAAGACTGGTGAGTCAAATCAAGGCATCATTTGCAGCATTACACAATAGTTAGAGTGGCAAGTTAAGACTGATCAGTCAGATCAAGTTATCATTTGCAGCATTACACAATAGTTAGAGAGGCAAGTCAAGACTGGTGAGTCAGATCAAGGTATCATTTACAACATTACACCATAGTTAGAGAGGCAAGTCAAGACTGGTGAGTCATACTAAGGTATCATTTACAGCATTACACAATAGTTAGAGAGGCAAGTCAAGACTGGTGACTCAGATAAAGGTATCATTTACAACATTACACAATAGTTAGAGAGGCAAGTCAAGACTGGTGAGTCAGATGAAGGTATCATTTTCAGCATTCCACAATAGTCAGAGAGGCAAGTCAAGACTGGGGAGTCAGATCAAGGTATCATTTGCAGCATTACACAATAGTTAGAGAGGCAAGTCAAGACTGGTGAGTCAGATCAAGGTATCATTTACAACATTACACAATAGTAAGAGATGCAAGTCAAGACTGGTCAGTCAGATCAAGGTATCATTTACAACATTCCACAATAGTCAAAGAGGCAAGTCAAGACTGGTGAGTCAGATCAAGGTATCAGATGCAGCATTACACAATATTTAGACTGGCAACTCAAGACTGGTGAGTCAGATCAAGGTATCATTTGCAGCATTACACAATAGTTAGAGAGGCAAGTCAAGACTGTTGAGTCGGATAAAGGTATCATTTACAACATTACACCATAGTTAGAGAGGCAAGTCAAGAGTGGTAAGTGAGATCATGGTATCATTTACAACATTACACCATAGTTAGAGAGGCAAGTCAAGACTGGTGAGTCATATTAAGGTATCATTTACAGCATTACACAATAGTTAGAGAGGCAAGTCAAGAGTGGTAAGTCAGATCATGGTATCATTTTCAGAATTACACAATAGTTAGAGAGGCAAGTCAAGACTGGTGAGTCAGAAGAAGGTATCATTTATAACGTTACACGATAGTTAGAGAGGCAAGTCAAGACAGGTGAGTCAGATCAAGGTATAATTTTCAGCATTACACGATAGTTAGTGAGGCAAGTCAAGTCTGGTGGCTCAGATCAAGGTATCATTTACAACATTACACAATAGTTAGAGAGGCAAGTCAAGACTTGTGATTCAGATCAAGGTAACATTTAAAACATTACATAATAGTTAGAGGGGCAAGTCAAGACTGGTGAGTCAGATCAAGGTATCATTTGCAGCATTACACAATATTTAGACTGGCAACTCAAGACTAGTGAGTCAGATCAAGGTATCATTTGCAGCACTACACAACAGTTAGAGAGGCAAGTCAAGACTGTTGAGTCAGATCAGGGTATCATTTAAAACATTACACCATAGTTAGAGAGGCAAGTCAAGAGTGGTAAGTCAGATCATGGTATCATTTTCAGCATTACACAATAGTTAGAGAGGCAAGTCAAGACTGGTGAGTCAGATCAAGGTATCATTTACAACATTACACCATAGTTAGAGAGGCAAGTCAAGACTGGTGAGTCAAATCAAGGCATCATTTGCAGCATTACACAATAGTTAGAGAGGCAGGTGAAGACTGGTGAGTCAGATCAAGGTATCATTTACAACATTACACAATAGTAAGAGATGCAAGTCAAGACTGGTCAGTCAGATCAAGGTATCATTTACAACATTCCACAATAGTTAGAGAGGCAAGTCAAGACTGGTGACTCAGATAAAGGTATCATTTACAACATTACACAATAGTTAGAGAGGCAAGTCAAGACTGGTGAGTCAGATGAAGGTATCATTTTCAGCATTCCACAAATAGTTAGAGAGGCAAGTCAAGACTGGGGAGTCAGATCAAGGTATCATTTGCAGCATTACACAATAGTTAGAGAGGCAAGTCAAGACTGGTGAGTCAGATCAAGGTATCATTTGCAGCATTACACAATATTTAGACTGGCAACTCAAGACTGGTGAATCAGATCAATGTATCATTTGCAGCATTACACAATAGTTAGAGAGGCAAGTCAAGACTGTTGAGTCAGATAAAGGTATAATTTACAACATTACACCATAGTTAGAGAGGCAAGTCAAGACTGGTGAGTCAGATCAAGGTATCATTTGCAGCATTACACAATAGTTAGAGAGGCAAGTCAAGACTGGTGAGTCAGATCAAGGTATCATTTACAACATTACACAATAGTTAGAGAGGCAAGACAAGACTGGTGAGTTAGATCAAGGTATAATTTGCAGCATTATACAATAGTTAGAGAGGCAAGTCAAGACTGGTGAGTCAAATCAAGGTATCATTTGCAGCATTACACAATAGTTAGAGAGGCAAGACAAGACTGATGAGTCAGATCAAGGTATCATTTGCAGCATTACACAATAGTTAGAGAGGAAAGTCAAGACTGGTGAGTCAGATCAAGGTATCATTTACAACATTACACCATAGTTAGAGAGGCAAGTCAAGACTGGTGAGTCATATTAAGGTATCATTTACAGCATTACACAATAGTTAGAGAGGCAAGTCAAGACTGGTGACTCAGATAAAGGTATCATTTACAACATTACACAATAGTTAGAGAGGCAAGTCAAGACTGGTGAGTCAGATAAAGGTATCATTTACAACATTACACAATAGTTAGAGAGGCAAGTCAAGACTGGTGAGTCAGATGAAGGTATCATTTTCAGCATTCCACAATAGTGAGAGAAGCAAGTCAAGACTTGTGAATCAGATCAAGGTATCATTTACAACATTACACAATAGTTAGAGATGCAAGTCAAGACTGGTCAGTCAGATTAAGGTATCATTTACAACATTCCACAATAGTTAAAGAGGCAAGTCAAGACTGGTGAGTCAGATCAATGTATCAGATGCAGCATTACACAATATTTAGACCGGCAACTCAAGACTGGTGAGTCAGATCAAGGTATCATTTGCAGCATTACACAATAGTTAGAGAAGCAAGTCAAGACTGTTGAGTCAGATAAAGGTATCATTTACAACATTACACCATAGTTAGAGAGGCAAGTCAAGAGTGGTAAGTGAGATCATGCTATCATTTGCAGCATTACACAATAGTTAGCGAGGCAAGTCAAGACTGGTGAGTCAGATCAAGATATCATTTACAACATTACACAATAGTTAGAGAGGCAAGTCAAGACTGGTGATTCAGATCAAGGTATCATTTACAACATTACACCATAGTTAGAGAGGCAAGTCAAGACTGGTGAATCATATTAAGGTATCATTTACAGCATTACACAATAGTTAGAGAGGCAAGTCAAGACTGGTGACTCAGATAAAGGTATCATTTACAACATTACACAATAGTTAGAGAGGCAAGTCAAGACTGGTGAGTCAGATGAAGGTATCATTTTCAGCATTCCACAAATAGTTAGAGAGGCAAGTCAAGACTGGGGAGTCAGATCAAGGTATCATTTGCAGCATTACACAATAGTTAGAGAGGCAAGTCAAGACTGGTGAGTCAAATCGAGGTATCATTTGCAGCATTACACAATAGTTAGAGAGGCAAGTCAAGACTGATGAGTCAGATCAAGGTATCATTTGCAGCATTACACAATAGTTAGAGAGGAAAGTCAAGACTGGTAAGTGAGATCATGGTATCATTTTCAGCATTACACAATAGTTAGAGAAGCAAGTCAAGACTGGTGAGTCAGATCAAGGTATCATTTACAACATTCCACAATAGTTAAAGCAGCAAGTCAAGACTGGTGAGTCAGATCAAGGTATCAGATGCAGCATTACACAATATTTAGACTGGCAACTCAAGACTGGGGAGTCAGATCAAGGTATCATTTGCAGCATTACACAATAGTTAGAGAAGCAAGTCAAGACTGGTGAGTCAGATCAAGGTATCATTTACAACATTCCACAATAGTTAAAGCAGCAAGTCAAGACTGGTGAGTCAGATCAAGGTATCAGATGCAGCATTACACAATATTTAGACTGGCAACTCAAGACTGGTGAGTCAGATCAAGGTATCATTTGCAGCACTACACAACAGTTAGAGAGGCAAGTCAAGACTGGTGAGTCAGATCAAGGTATCATTTGCAGCATTACACAATAGTTCGAGAGGCAAGTCAAGACTGGTGACTCAGATAGAGGTATCATTTACAACATTACACAATAGTTAGAGAGGCAAGTCAAGACTGGTAAGTCAGATCATGGTATCATTTGTAGCATTACACAATAGTTAGCGAGGCAAGTCAAGACTGTTGTGTCAGATCAAGATATCATTTACAACATTACACAATAGTTAGAGAGGCAAGTCAAGACTGGTGAGTCAGATCAAGGTATCATTTACAACATTACACAATAGTTCGAGAGGCAAGTCAAGACCGGTGAGTCAAATCAAGGTATCATTTGCAGCATTACACAATAGTTAGAGAGGCAAGACAAGACTGATATGTCAGATCATGGTATCATTTGCAGCATTACACAATAGTTAGAGAGGAATGTCAAGACTGGTGGGTCAGATCAAGGTATCATTTACAACATTACACAATAGTTGGAGAGCAAAGTCAAGACTGGTGAGTCAGATCAAGGTATCATTTGCAGCATTACACAATATTTAGACTGGCAACTCAAGACTGGTGAGTCAGATCAAGGTATCATTTGCAGCATTACACAATAGTTAGAGAGGCAAGTCAAGACTGGTGAGTCAGATCAAGGTATCATTTACAGCATTACACAATAGTTAGAGAGGCTAGACAAGACTGATATGTCAGATCAAGTTATCATTTGCAGCATTACACAATAGTTAGAGACCAAAGTCAAGACTGGTGAGTCAGATCAAGGTATCATTTGCAGCACTACAATAATAGTTAGACAGGCAATCAAGACTGTAGAGTCAGATCAAGATTTCATTTACAACATTACACAATAGTTAGTGAGGCAAGTCAAGACTGGTGAGTCAGATCAAGATATCATTTACAACAGTACACAATAGTTAGAGAGGCAAGTCAAGACTGGTGAGTCAGATCAAGGTATCATTTACAACATTACACAATAGTTAGAGAGGCAAGTCAAGACTGGTGAGTCAGATCAAGGTATCATTTACAGCATTACACAAATAGTTAGAGAGGCAAGTCAAAACTGGTGAGTCAGATCAATGTATCATTTGCAGCATTACACTATAGTTAGAGAGGCAAGTCAAGACTGGTGAGTCAGATCAAGGTATCATTTACAACATTACACAATAGTTAGAGAAGCAAGTCAAGACTGGTGAGTCAGATCAAGGTATCATTTGCAGCATTACACAATATTTAGACTGGCAACTCAAGACTGGTGAATCAGATCAAGGTATCATTTGCAGCATTACACAATAGTTAGAGAGGCAAGTCAAGACTGGTAAGTCAGATCATGGTATCATTTGCAGCATTACACAATAGTTAGCGAGGCAAGTCAAGACTGGTGAGTCAGATCAAGAAATCATTTACAACGTTACACCATAGTTAGAGAGGCAAGTCAAGACTGGTGAGTCATATTAAGTTATCATTTACAACATTACACAATAGTTAGAGAGGCAACTCAAGACTGGTGAATCAGATCAAGGTATCATTTGCAGCATTACACAATAGTTAGAGATGCAAGTCAAGACTGTTGAGTCAGATAAAGGAATAAATTACAACATTACACCATAGTTAGAGAGGCAAGTCAAGACTGGTGAGTCAGATCATGGTATCATTTGCAGCATTACACGATAGTTAGCGAGGCAAGTCAAGACTGGTGAGTCAGATCAAGATATCATTTACAACATTACACAATAGTTAGAGAGGCAAGTCAAGACTGGTGAGTCAGATCAAGGTATCATTTACAACATTACACAATAGTTAGAGAGGCAAGTCAAGACTGGTGAGTCAGATCAAGGTATCATTTACAACATTACACAATAGTTAGAGAGGCAAGTCAAGACTGGTGAGTCAGATCAAGGTATCATTTACAACATTACACAATAGTTAGAGAGGCAAGTCAAGACTGGTGAGTCAGATCAAGGTATCATTTACAGCATTACACAAATAGTTAGAGAGGCAAGTCAAGACTGGTGAGTCAGATCAAGGTATCATTTACAACATTACACAATAGTTAGAGAGGCAAGTCAAGACTGGTGAGTCAGATCAAGGTATCATTTACAGCATTACACAAATAGTTAGAGAGGCAAGTCATGACTGGTGAGTCATATTAAGGTATCATTTACAGCATTACACAATAGTTAGAGAGGAATGTCAAGACTGTTTAGTCAGATCAAGATATCATTTACAACATTACACAATAGTTAGAGAGGCAAGTCAAGACTGGTAAGTCAGATCATGGTATCATTTGCAGCATTACACAATAGTTAGCGAGGCAAGTCAAGACTGTTGAGTCAGATCAAGATATCATTTACAACATTACACAATAGTTAGAGAGGCAAGTCAAGACTGGTGAGTCAGATCAAGGTATCATTTACAACATTACACAATAGTTCGAGAGGCAAGTCAAGACTGGTGAGTCAGATCAAGGTATCATTTGCAGCATTACACAATAGTTAGAGAGGCAAGACAAGACTGATATGTCAGATCAAGGTATCATTTGCAGCATTAAACAATAGTTAGAGAGGAATGTCAAGACTGGTGGGTTAGATCAAGGTATCATTTACAACATTACACATTAGTTGGAGAGCAAATTCAAGACTGGTGAGTCAGATCAAGGTATCATTTGCAGCATTACACAATATTTAGACTGGCAACTCAAGACTGGTGAGTCAGATCAAGGTATCATTTGCAGCATTACACAATAGTTAGAGAGGCAAGTCAAGACCGTTGAGTCAGATAAAGGTATCATTTACAACATTACACCATAGTTAGAGAGGCAATCAAGACTGTTGAGTCAGATCAAGATTTCATTTACAACATTACACAATAGTTAGTGAGGCAAGTCAAGACTGGTGAGTCAGATCAAGGTATCATTTACAACATTACACAATAGTTAGAGAGGCAAGTCAAGACTGGTGAGTCAGATCAAGATATCATTTACAACAGTACACAATAGTTAGAGAGGCAAGTCAAGACTGGTGAGTCAGATCAAGGTATCATTTACAACATTACACAATAGTTAGAGAGGCAAGTCAAGACTGGTGAGTCAGATCAAGGTATCATTTACAGCATTACACAAATAGTTAGAGAGGCAAGTCAAGACTGGTGAGTCAGATCAAGGTATCATTTACAACATTACACAATAGTTAGAGAAGCAAGTCAAGACTGGTGAGTCAGATCAAGGTATCATTTGCAGCATTACACAATATTTAGACTGGCAACTCAAGACTGGTGAATCAGATCAAGGTATCATTTGCAGCATTACACAATAGTTAGAGAGGCAAGTCAAGACTGGTGAGTCATATTAAGTTATCATTTACAACATTACACAATAGATAGAGAGGCAACTCAAGACTGGTGAATCAGATCAAGGTATCATTTGCAGCATTACACAATAGTTAGGGATGCAAGTCAAGACTGTTGAGTCAGATAAAGGTATAAATTACAACATTACACCATAGTTAGAGAGGCAAGTCAAGACTGGTGAGTCAGATCATGGTATCATTTGCAGCGTTACACGATAGTTAGCGAGGCAAGTCAAGACTGGTGAGTCAGATCAAGATATCATTTACAACATTACACAATAGTTAGAGAGGCAAGTCAAGACTGGTGAGTCAGATCAAGGTATCATTTACAACATTACACAATAGTTAGAGAGGCAAGTCAAGACTGGTGAGTCAGATCATGGTATCATTTGCAGCATTACACAATAGTTAGAGAGGCAAGTCGAGACTGGTGATTCAGATCAAGGTATCATTTACAACATTACACCATAGTTAGAGAGGCAAGTCAAGACTGATGAGTCATATTAAGTTATCATTTACAACATTACACAATAGTTAGAGAGGCAAGTCAAAACTGGTGAGTCAGATCAATGTATCATTTGCAGCATTACACTATAGTTAGAGAAGCAAGTCAAGACTGGTGAGTCAGATCAAGGTATCATTTGCAGCATTACACAATATTTAGACTGGCAACTCAAGACTGGTGAATCAGATCAAGGTATCATTTGCAGCATTACACAATAGTTAGAGAGGCAAGTCAAGACTGGTGAGTCAGATAAAGGTATAAATTACAACATTACACCATAGTTAGAGAGGCAAGTCAAGACTGGTGAGTCAGATCATGGTATCATTTGCAGCGTTACACGATAGTTAGCGAGGCAAGTCAAGACTGGTGAGTCAGATCAAGATATCATTTACAACATTACACAATAGTTAGAGAGGCAAGTCAAGACTGGTGAGTCAGATCAAGGTATCATTTACAACATTACACAATAGTTAGAGAGGCAAGTCAAGACTGGTGAGTCAGATCATGGTATCATTTGCAGCATTACACAATAGTTAGAGAGGCAAGTCGAGACTGGTGATTCAGATCAAGGTATCATTTACAACATTACACCATAGTTAGAGAGGCAAGTCAAGACTGATGAGTCATATTAAGTTATCATTTACAACATTACACAATAGTTAGAGAGGCAAGTCAAAACTGGTGAGTCAGATCAATGTATCATTTGCAGCATTACACTATAGTTAGAGAAGCAAGTCAAGACTGGTGAGTCAGATCAAGGTATCATTTGCAGCATTACACAATATTTAGACTGGCAACTCAAGACTGGTGAATCAGATCAAGGTATCATTTGCAGCATTACACAATAGTTAGAGAGGCAAGTCAAGACTGGTGAGTCAGATAAAGGTGTAATTTACAACATTACACCATAGTTAGAGAGGCAAGTCAAGACTGGTAAGGCAGATCATGGTATCATTTGCAGCATTACACAATAGTTAGCGAGGCAAGTCAAGACTGGTGAGTCAGATCAAGAAATCATTTACAACATTACACCATAGTTAGAGAGGCAAGTCAAGACTGGTGAGTCAGATCAAGATATCATTTACAACATTACACAATAGTTAGAGAGGCAAGTCAAGACTGGTGAGTCAGATCAAGGTATCATTTACAACATTACACAATAGTTAGAGAGGCAAGTCGAGACTGGTGAGTCAGATCAAGGTATCATTTACAGCATTACACACATAGTTAGAGAGGCAAGTCAAGACTGGTGAGTCAGATCATGGTATCATTTGCAGCATTACACAATAGTTAGAGAGGCAAGTCAAGACTGGTGATTCAGATCAAGGTATCATTTACAACGTTACACAATAGTTAGAGAGGCAAGTCAAGGCTGATGAGTCATATTAAGTTATCATTTACAATATTACACAATAGATAAAGAGGCAAGTCAAGACTGGTGAGTCAGATCAAGATATCATTTACAACATTACACAATAGTTAGAGAGGCAAGTCAAGACTGGTGAGTCAGATCAAGGTATCATTTACAGCATTACACAAATAGTTAGAGATGCAAGTCAAGACTGGTGAGTCAGATCAAGGTATCATTTGCAGCATTACACAATAGTTAGAGAGGCAAGTCAAGACTGGTGAGTCAGATCAAGGTATCATTTACAACATTACACCATAGTTAGAGAAGCAAGTCATGACTGGTGAGTCATATTAAGGTATCATTTACAGCATTACACAATAGTTAGAGAGGAATGTCAAGACTGTTTAGTCAGATCAAGATATCATTTACAACATTACACAATAGTTAGAGAGGCAAGTCAAGACTGGTAAGTCAGATCATGGTATCATTTGCAGCATTACACAATAGTTAGCGAGGCAAGTCAAGACTGTTGAGTCAGATCAAGATATCATTTACAACATTACACAATAGTTAGAGAGGCAAGTCAAGACTGGTGAGTCAGATCAAGGTATCATTTACAACATTACACAATAGTTCGAGAGGCAAGTCAAGACTGGTTAGTCAAATCAAGGTATCATTTGCAGCATTACACAATAGTTACAGAGGCAAGACAAGACTGATATGTCAGATCAAGGTATCATTTGCAGCATTACACAATAGTTAGAGAGGAATGTCAAGACTGGTGGGTCAGATCAAGGTATCATTTGCAGCATTACACAATAGTTAGAGAGGCAAGACAAGACTGATATGTCAGATCAAGGTATCATTTGCAGCATTAAACAATAGTTAGAGAGGAATGTCAAGACTGGTGGGTTAGATCAAGGTATCATTTACAACATTACACATTAGTTGGAGAGCAAATTCAAGACTGGTGAGTCAGATCAAGGTATCATTTGCAGCATTACACAATATTTAGACTGGCAACTCAAGACTGGTGAGTCAGATCAAGGTATCATTTGCAGCATTACACAATAGTTAGAGAGGCAAGTCAAGACCGTTGAGTCAGATAAAGGTATCATTTACAACATTACACCATAGTTAGAGAGGCAATCAAGACTGTTGAGTCAGATCAAGATTTCATTTACAACATTACACAATAGTTAGTGAGGCAAGTCAAGACTGGTGAGTCAGATCAAGGTATCATTTACAACATTACACAATAGTTAGAGAGGCAAGTCAAGACTGGTGAGTCAGATCAAGATATCATTTACAACAGTACACAATAGTTAGAGAGGCAAGTCAAGACTGGTGAGTCAGATCAAGGTATCATTTACAACATTACACAATAGTTAGAGAGGCAAGTCAAGACTGGTGAGTCAGATCAAGGTATCATTTACAGCATTACACAAATAGTTAGAGAGGCAAGTCAAAACTGGTGAGTCAGATCAATGAATCATTTGCAGCATTACACTATAGTTAGAGAGGCAAGTCAAGACTGGTGAGTCAGATCAAGGTATCATTTACAACATTACACAATAGTTAGAGAAGCAAGTCAAGACTGGTGAGTCAGATCAAGGTATCATTTGCAGCATTACACAATATTTAGACTGGCAACTCAAGACTGGTGAATCAGATCAAGGTATCATTTGCAGCATTACACAATAGTTAGAGAGGCAAGTCAAGACTGGTGAGTCATATTAAGTTATCATTTACAACATTACACAATAGTTAGAGAGGCAACTCAAGACTGGTGAATCAGATCAAGGTATCATTTGCAGCATTACACAATAGTTAGGGATGCAAGTCAAGACTGTTGAGTCAGATAAAGGTATAAATTACAACATTACACCATAGTTAGAGAGGCAAGTCAAGACTGGTGAGTCAGATCATGGTATCATTTGCAGCGTTACACAATAGTTAGAGAGGCAAGTCAAGACTGGTGAGTCAGATCAAGGTATCATTTACAACATTACACAATAGTTAGAGAGGCAAGTCAAGACTGGTGAGTCAGATCATGGTATCATTTGCAGCATTACACAATAGTTAGAGAGGCAAGTCGAGACTGGTGATTCAGATCAAGGTATCATTTACAACATTACACCATAGTTAGAGAGGCAAGTCAAGACTGATGAGTCATATTAAGTTATCATTTACAACATTACACAATAGTTAGAGAGGCAAGTCAAAACTGGTGAGTCAGATCAATGTATCATTTGCAGCATTACACTATAGTTAGAGAAGCAAGTCAAGACTGGTGAGTCAGATCAAGGTATCATTTGCAGCATTACACAATATTTAGACTGGCAACTCAAGACTGGTGAATCAGATCAAGGTATCATTTGCAGCATTACACAATAGTTAGAGAGGCAAGTCAAGACTGGTGAGTCAGATAAAGGTGTAATTTACAACATTACACCATAGTTAGAGAGGCAAGTCAAGACTGGTAAGGCAGATCATGGTATCATTTGCAGCATTACACGATAGTTAGCGAGGCAAGTCAAGACTGGTGAGTCAGATCAAGATATCATTTACAACATTACACAATAGTTAGAGAGGCAAGTCAAGACTGGTGAGTCAGATCAAGGTATCATTTACAACATTACACAATAGTTAGAGAGGCAAGTCGAGACTGGTGAGTCAGATCAAGGTATCATTTACAGCATTACACAAATAGTTAGAGAGGCAAGTCAAGACTGGTGAGTCAGATCATGGTATCATTTGCAGCATTACACAATATTTAGAGAGGCAAGTCAAGACTGGTGATTCAGATCAAGGTATCATTTACAACGTTACACAATAGTTAGAGAGGCAAGTCAAGACTGATGAGTCATATTAAGTTATCATTTACAATATTACACAATAGATAAAGAGGCAAGTCAAGACTGGTGAGTCAGATCAAGATATCATTTACAACATTACACAATAGTTAGAGAGGCAAGTCAAGACTGGTGAGTCAGATCAAGGTATCATTTACAACATTACACAATAGTTAGAGAGGCAAGTCAAGACTGGTGAGTCAGATCAAGGTATCATTTACAGCATTACACAAATAGTTAGAGAGGCAAGTCAAAACTGGTGAGTCAGATCAATGAATCATTTGCAGCATTACACTATAGTTAGAGAGGCAAGTCAAGACTGGTGAGTCAGATCAAGGTATCATTTACAACATTACACAATAGTTAGAGAAGCAAGTCAAGACTGGTGAGTCAGATCAAGGTATCATTTGCAGCATTACACAATATTTAGACTGGCAACTCAAGACTGGTGAATCAGATCAAGGTATCATTTGCAGCATTACACAATAGTTAGAGAGGCAAGTCAAGACTGGTGAGTCATATTAAGTTATCATTTACAACATTACACAATAGTTAGAGAGGCAACTCAAGACTGGTGAATCAGATCAAGGTATCATTTGCAGCATTACACAATAGTTAGGGATGCAAGTCAAGACTGTTGAGTCAGATAAAGGTATAAATTACAACATTACACCATAGTTAGAGAGGCAAGTCAAGACTGGTGAGTCAGATCATGGTATCATTTGCAGCGTTACACGATAGTTAGCGAGGCAAGTCAAGACTGGTGAGTCAGATCAAGATATCATTTACAACATTACACAATAGTTAGAGAGGCAAGTCAAGACTGGTGAGTCAGATCAAGGTATCATTTACAACATTACACAATAGTTAGAGAGGCAAGTCAAGACTGGTGAGTCAGATCATGGTATCATTTGCAGCATTACACAATAGTTAGAGAGGCAAGTCGAGACTGGTGATTCAGATCAAGGTATCATTTACAACATTACACCATAGTTAGAGAGGCAAGTCAAGACTGATGAGTCATATTAAGTTATCATTTACAACATTACACAATAGTTAGAGAGGCAAGTCAAAACTGGTGAGTCAGATCAATGTATCATTTGCAGCATTACACTATAGTTAGAGAAGCAAGTCAAGACTGGTGAGTCAGATCAAGGTATCATTTGCAGCATTACACAATATTTAGACTGGCAACTCAAGACTGGTGAATCAGATCAAGGTATCATTTGCAGCATTACACAATAGTTAGAGAGGCAAGTCAAGACTGGTGAGTCAGATAAAGGTGTAATTTACAACATTACACCATAGTTAGAGAGGCAAGTCAAGACTGGTAAGGCAGATCATGGTATCATTTGCAGCATTACACAATAGTTAGCGAGGCAAGTCAAGACTGGTGAGTCAGATCAAGAAATCATTTACAACATTACACCATAGTTAGAGAGGCAAGTCAAGACTGGTGAGTCATATTAAGTTATCATTTACAACATTACACAATAGTTAGAGATGCAAGTCAAGACTGTTGAGTCAGATAAAGGTATAAATTACAACATTACACCATAGTTAGAGAGGCAAGTCAAGACTGGTGAGTCAGATCATGGTATCATTTGCAGCATTACACGATAGTTAGCGAGGCAAGTCAAGACTGGTGAGTCAGATCAAGATATCATTTACAACATTACACAATAGTTAGAGAGGCAAGTCAAGACTGGTGGGTCAGATCAAGGTATCATTTACAACATTACACAATAGTTAGAGAGGCAAGTCGAGACTGGTGAGTCAGATCAAGGTATCATTTACAGCATTACACAAATAGTTAGAGAGGCAAGTCAAGACTGGTGAGTCAGATCATGGTATCATTTGCAGCATTACACAATAGTTAGAGAGGCAAGTCAAGACTGGTGATTCAGATCAAGGTATCATTTACAACGTTACACAATAGTTAGAGAGGCAAGTCAAGACTGATGAGTCATATTAAGTTATCATTTACAATATTACACAATAGATAAAGAGGCAAGTCAAGACTGGTGAGTCAGATCAAGATATCATTTACAACATTACACAATAGTTAGAGAGGCAAGTCAAGACTGGTGAGTCAGATCAAGGTATCATTTACAGCATTACACAAATAGTTAGAGATGCAAGTCAAGACTGGTGAGTCAGATCAAGGTATCATTTGCAGCATTACACAATAGTTAGAGAGGCAAGTCAAAACTGGTGAGTCAGATCAAGGTATCATTTACAACATTACACCATAGTTAGAGAAGCAAGTCATGACTGGTGAGTCATATTAAGGTATCATTTACAGCATTACACAATAGTTAGAGAGGAATGTCAAGACTGTTTAGTCAGATCAAGATATCATTTACAACATTACACAATAGTTAGAGAGGCAAGTCAAGACTGGTAAGTCAGATCATGGTATCATTTGCAGCATTACACAATAGTTAGCGAGGCAAGTCAAGACTGTTGAGTCAGATCAAGATATCATTTACAACATTACACAATAGTTAGAGAGGCAAGTCAAGACTGGTGAGTCAGATCAAGGTATCATTTACAACATTACACAATAGTTCGAGAGGCAAGTCAAGACTGGTTAGTCAAATCAAGGTATCATTTGCAGCATTACACAATAGTTACAGAGGCAAGACAAGACTGATATGTCAGATCAAGGTATCATTTGCAGCATTACACAATAGTTAGAGAGGAATGTCAAGACTGGTGGGTCAGATCAAGGTATCATTTACAACATTACACATTAGTTGGAGAGCAAATTCAAGACTGGTGAGTCAGATCAAGGTATCATTTGCAGCATTACACAATATTTAGACTGGCAACTCAAGACTGGTGAGTCAGATCAAGGTATCATTTGCAGCATTACACAATAGTTAGAGAGGCAAGACATGACTGGTGAGTCAGATCATGGTATCATTTGCAGCATTACACAATAGTTAGAGAGGCAAGACATGACTGGTGAGTCAGATCAAGGTATCATTTACATCATTACACAATAGTTAGAGAGGCAAGTCAAGACTGGTGAGTCAGATCAAGGTATCATTTACAGCATTACACAATAGTTAGAGAGGCAAATCAAGACTGGTGAGTCAAATCAAGGTATCATTTGTAGCATTACACAATAGTTAGAGAGACAAGACAAAAATGATATGTCAGATCAAGGTATCTTTTCCAACATTACACAATAGTTAGAGAGGCAAGTCAAGACTGTTGAGTCAGATAAAGGTATAATTTACAACATTACACCATAGTTAGAGAGGCAAGTCAAGACTGGTAAGTCAGATCATGGTATCATTTGCAGCATTACACAATAGTTAGAGAGGCAAGTCAAGACTGGTGAGTCAGATCAAGATATCATTTACAACATTACACCATAGTTAGAGAGGCAAGTCAAGACTGGTAAGTCAGATCATGGTATCATTTGCAGCATTACACAATAGTTAGAGAGGCAAGTCAAGACTGGTGAGTCAGATCAAGATATCATTTACAACATTACACAATAGTTAGAGAGGCAAGTCAAGACTGGTGAGTCAGATCAAGGTATCATTTACAACATTACACAATAGTTAGAGAGGCAAGTCAAGACTGGTGAGTCAGATCAAGGTATCATTTACAGCATTACACAAATAGTTAGAGAGGCAAGTCAAGACTGGTGAGTCAGATCAAGGTATCATTTGCAGCATTACACAATAGTTAGAGAGGCAAGTCAAGACTGGTGAGTCAGATGAAGGTATCATTTTCAGCATTCCACAATAGTTAGAGAGGCAAGTCAACACTTGCCAGTCAGATCAAGGTATCATTTACAACATTACACAATAGTTAGAGAGGCAAGTCAAGACTGGTGAGTCAGATGAAGGTATCATTTTCAGCATTCCACAATAGTTAGAGAGGCAAGTCAACACTTGCCAGTCAGATCAAGGTATCATTTACAACATTACACAATAGTTAGAGAGGCAAGTCAAGACTGGTGAGTCAGATCAAGTTATCATTTACAACATCACGCAATAGCTAGAGAGGCAAGTCAAGACTGGTGAGTCAGATCAAGGTATCATTTACAACATTACACAATAGTTAGAGAGTCAAGTCAAGACTGGTGAGTCAGATCAAGGTATAATTTGCAGCATTACACCATAGTTAGAGAGGCAAGTCATGACTCGTGAGTCATATTAAGGTATCATTTACAGCATTACACAATAGTTAGAGAGGCAAGTCAAGACTGGTGACTCAGATAAAGGTATCATTTGCAGCCTAATACAATAGTTAGAGAGGCAAGACAAGACTGGTGAGTCAGATCAAGGTATCATTTGCAGCATTACACAATAGTTAGAGAGGCAAGTCAAGACTGGTGGGTCAGATCAAGGTATCATTTACAAGATTACACAATATTTCGAGAGGCAAATCAAGATTGGTGAGTCAGATCAAGGTATCATTTACAACATTACACAATAGTTAGAGAGGCAAGACAAGAGTGGTGAGTTAGATCAAGGTATCATTTGCAGCATTACACAATAGTTAGAGAGGCAAGACAAGACTGATGAGTCAGATCAAGGTATCATTTGCAGCATTACACAATAGTTAGAGAGTCAAGTCAAGACTGGTGAGTCAGATCAAGATATCATTTAAAACATTACACAATAGTTAGAGAGGCAAGTCAAGACTGGTGAGTCAGATCAAGGTATAATTTACAACATTACACAATAGTTCGAGAGGCAAGTCAAGACTCGTGAGTCAAATCAAGGTATCATTTGCAGCATTACACAATAGTTAGAGAGGCAAGACAAGACTGATGAGTCAGATCAAGGTATCATTTGCAGCATTACACAATAGTTAGAGAGGAAAGTCAAGACTGGTGAGTCAGATCAAGGTATCATTTACAACATTACACAATAGTTAGAGAGGCAAGTCAAGACTGGTGAGTCAGATCAAGGTATCATTCACAACATTACACAATAGTTAGAGAGGAAAGTCAAGACTGGTGAGTCAGATCATTGTATCATTTACAACATTACACAATAGTTAGAGAGGCAAGTCAAGACTGGTGAGTCAGATCAAGGTATCATTCACAACATTACACAATAGTTAGAGAGGAAAGTCAAGACTGGTGAGTCAGATAAAGGTATCATTCACAACATTACACAATAGTTAGAGAGGCAAGTCTAGACCGGTGAGTCAGATCAAGGTATCATTTACAGCATTACACAAATAGTTAGAGAGGCAAGACAAGACTGGTGAGTCAGATCAAGGTATCATTTACAACATTACACAATAGTTAGAGAGGCAAGTCAAGACTGGTGAGTCAGATCAAGGTATCATTTACAACATTACACAATATTTCGAGAGGCAAATCAAGACTGGTGAGTCAAATCAAGGTATCATTTGCAGCATTACACAATAGTTAGAGAGGCAGGACATGACTGATGAGTCAGATCAAGGTATCATTTGCAGCATTACACAATAGTTAGAGAGTCAAGTTAAGACTGGTGAGTCAGATCAAGATATCATTTACAACATTACACAATAGTTAGAGAGGCAAGTCACGACTGGTGAGTCAGATCAAGGTATAATTTACAACATTACACAATAGTTCGAGAGGCAAGTCAAGACTGGTGAGTCAAATCAAGGTATCATTTGCAGCATTACACAATAGTTAGAGAGGCAAGACAAGACTGATGAGTCAGATCAAGGTATCATTTGCAGCATTACACAATAGTTAGAGAGGAAAGTCAAGACTGGTGAGTCAGATTAAGGTATCATTCACAACATTACACAATAGTTAGAGAGGAAAGTCAAGACTGGTGAGTCAGATCAAGGTATCATTTACAACATTACACCATAGGTAGAGAGGCAAGTCATGACTGGTGAGTCATATTAAGGTATCATTTGCAGCATTACACAATAGTTAGAGAGGCAAGTCAAGACTGGTGACTCAGATACAGGTATCATTTGCAGCATAATACAATAGTTAGAGAGGCAAGACAAGACTGGTGAGTCAGATCAAGGTATCATTTGCAGCATTACACAATAGTTAGAGAGGCAAGTCAAGACTGGTGGGTCAGATCAAGTTATCATTTACAACATCACCCAATAGCTAGAGAGGCAAGTCTAGACCGGTGAGTTAGATCAAGTTATCATTTACAGCATTACACAATAGTTAGAGAGGCAAGTCAAGACTGGTGAGTCAGATCAAGGTATCATTTACAACATCACGCAATAGCTAGAGAGGCAAGTCTAGACCGGTGAGTCAGATCAAGGTTTCATTTACAACATTACACCATAGTTAGAGAGGCAAGTCCAGACTGGTGAGTCAAATCAAGTTATCATTTGCAGCATTACACAATAGTTAGAGAGGCAAGACAAGACTGATGAGTCAGATCAAGGTATCATTTGCAGCATTACACAATAGTTAGAGAGGCAAGACAAGACTGGTGAGTCAGATCAAGGTATCATTTACAACATTACACAATAGTTAGAGAGGCAAGTCAAGACTGGTGAGTCAGATCAAGGTATCATTTACAACATTACACAATAGTTAGAGAGGAAAGTCAAGACCGGGGAGTCAGATTAAGGTATCATTTACAACATTACACAATAGTTAGAGAGGCAAGTCAAGACTGGTGAGTCAGATCAAGGTATCATTTACAGCATTACACAATAGTTAGCGAGGCAAGTCAAGACTGGTGACTCAGATAAAGGTATCATTTGCAGCATAATACAATAGTTAGAGAGGCAAGACAAGACTGGTGAGTCAGATCAAGGTATCATTTGCAGCATTACACAATAGTTAGAGAGGCAAGTCAAGACTGGTGGGTCAGATCAAGGTATCATTTACAACATTACACAATATTTCGAGAGGCAAATCAAGACTGGTGAGTCAGATCAAGGTATCATTTACAACATTACACAATAGTTAGAGAGGCAAGACAAGTCTGGTGAGTTAGATCAAGGTATCATTTGCAGCATTACACAATAGTTAGAGAGTCAAGTCAAGACTGGTGAGTCAGATCAAGATATCATTTACAACATTACACAATAGTTAGAGAGGCAAGTCAAGACTGGTGAGTCAGATCAAGGTATAATTTACAACATTACACAATAGTTTGAGAGGCAAGTCAAGACTGGTGAGTCAAATCAAGGTATCATTTGCAGCATTACACAATAGTTAGAGAGGAAAGTCAAGACTGGTGAGTCAGATTAAGGTATCATTCACAACATTACACAATAGTTAGAGAGGAAAGTCAAGACTGGTGAGTCAGATCAAGGTATCATTTACAACATTACACAATAGTTAGAGAGGCAAGTCAAGACTGGTGAGTCAGATCAAGGTATCATTTACAACATTACACCATAGGTAGAGAGGCAAGTCATGACTGGTGAGTCATATTAATGTATCATTTGCAGCATTACACAATAGTTAGTGAGGCAAGTCAAGACTGGTGGGTCAGATCAAGTTATCATTTACAACATCACGCAATAGCTAGAGAGTCAAGTCTAGACCGGTGAGTCAGATCAAGATATCATTTACAGCATTACACAATAGTTAGAGAGGCAAGACAAGACTGATGAGTCAGATCAAGATATCATTTACAGCATTACACAATAGTTAGAGAGGCAAGTCAAGACTGGTGAGTCAGATCAAGGTATCATTTACAACATCACGCAATAGCTAGAGAGTCAAGTCTAGACCGGTGAGTCAGATCAAGATATCATTTACAGCATTACACAAATAGTTAGAGAGGCAAGATAAGACTGATGAGTCAGATCAAGGTATCATTTGCAGCATTACACAATAGTTAGAGAGGCAAATCAAGACTGGTGACTCAGATACAGGTATCATTTGCAGCATAATACAATAGTTAGAGAGGCAAGACAAGACTGGTGAGTCAGATCAAGGTATCATTTGCAGCATTACACAATAGTTAGAGAGGCAAATCAAGACTGGTGGGTCAGATCAAGTTATCATTTACAACATCACCCAATAGCTAGAGAGGCAAGTCTAGACCGGTGAGTTAGATCAAGGTATCATTTACAGCATTACACAATAGTTAGAGAGGCAAGTCAAGACTGGTGAGTCAGATCAAGGTATCATTTACAACATCACGCAATAGCTAGAGAGGCCAGTCTAGACCGGTGAGTCAGATCAAGGTTTCATTTACAACATTACACCATAGTTAGAGAGGCAAGTCCAGACTGGTGAGTCAAATCAAGTTATCATTTGCAGCATTACACAATAGTTAGAGAGGCAAGACAAGACTGATGAGTCAGATCAAGGTATCATTTGCAGCATTACACAATAGTTAGAGAGGCAAGACAAGACTGGTGAGTCAGATCAAGGTATCATTTACAACATTACACAATAGTTAGAGAGGCAAGTCAAGACTGGTGAGTCAGATCAAGGTATCATTTACAACATTACACAATAGTTAGAGAGGAAAGTCAAGACCGGGGAGTCAGATTAAGGTATCATTTACAACATTACACAATAGTTAGAGAGGCAAGTCAAGACTGGTGAGTCAGATCAAGGTATCATTTACAGCATTACACAATAGTTAGCGAGGCAAGTCAAGACTGGTGACTCAGATAAAGGTATCATTTGCAGCATAATACAATAGTTAGAGAGGCAAGACAAGACTGGTGAGTGAGATCAAGGTATCATTTGCAGCATTACACAATAGTTAGAAAGGCAAGTCAAGACTGGTGGGTCAGATCAAGGTATCATTTACAACATTACACAATATTTCGAGAGGCAAATCAAGACTGGTGAGTCAGATCAAGGTATCATTTACAACATTACACAATAGTTAGAGAGGCAAGACAAGACTGGTGAGTTAGATCAAGGTATCATTTGCAGCATTACACAATAGTTAGAGAGTCAAGTCAAGACTGGTGAGTCAGATCAAGATATCATTTACAACATTACACAATAGTTAGAGAGGCAAGTCAAGACTGGTGAGTCAGATCAAGGTATAATTTACAACATTACACAATAGTTTGAGAGGCAAGTCAAGACTGGTGTGTCAAATCAAGGTATCATTTGCAGCATTACACAATAGTTAGAGAGGAAAGTCAAGACTGGTGAGTCAGATTAAGGTATCATTCACAACATTACACAATAGTTAGAGAGGAAAGTCAAGACTGGTGAGTCAGATCAAGGTATCATTTACAACATTACACAATAGTTAGAGAGGCAAGTCAAGACTGGTGAGTCAGATCAAGGTATCATTTACAACATTACACCATAGGTAGAGAGGCAAGTCATGACTGGTGAGTCATATTAATGTATCATTTGCAGCATTACACAATAGTTAGTGAGGCAAGTCAAGACTGGTGGGTCAGATCAAGTTATCATTTATAACATCACGCAATAGCTAGAGAGTCAAGTCTAGACCGGTGAGTCAGATCAAGATATCATTTACAGCATTACACAATAGTTAGAGAGGCAAGACAAGACTGATGAGTCAGATCAAGATATCATTTACAGCATTACACAATAGTTAGAGAGGCAAGTCAAGACTGGTGAGTCAGATCAAGGTATCATTTACAACATCACGCAATAGCTAGAGAGTCAAGTCTAGACCGGTGAGTCAGATCAAGATATCATTTACAGCATTACACAAATAGTTAGAGAGGCAAGACAAGACTGATGAGTCAGATCAAGGTATCATTTGCAGCATTACACAATAGTTAGAGAGGCAAGTCAAGACTGGTGACTCAGATACAGGTATCATTTGCAGCATAATACAATAGTTAGAGAGGCAAGACAAGACTGGTGAGTCAGATCAAGGTATCATTTGCAGCATTACACAATAGTTAGAGAGGCAAGTCAAGACTGGTGGGTCAGATCAAGTTATCATTTACAACATCACCCAATAGCTAGAGAGGCAAGTCTAGACCGGTGAGTTAGATCAAGGTATCATTTACAGCATTACACAATAGTTAGAGAGACAAGTCAAGACTGGTGGGTCAGATCAAGTTATCAGTTACAACATCACGCAATAGCTAGAGAGTCAAGTCTAGACCGGTGAGTCAGATCAAGATATCATTTACAGCATTACACAATAGTTAGAGAGGCAGGTCAAGACTGGTGGGTCAGATAAATGTATCATTTGCAGCATAATACAATAGTTAGAGAGGCAAGTCAAGACCGGTGAGTCAGATCAAGGTTTCATTTATAGCATTACACAATAGTTAGAGAGGCAAGTCAAGACTGGTGAGTCAGATCAAGGTATCATTTACAACATTACACAATATTTCGAGAGGCAAATCAAGACTGGTGAGTCAGATCAAGGTATCATTTACAACATTACACAATAGTTAGAGAGGCAAGACAAGACTGGTGAGTTAGATCAAGGTATCATTTACAACATTACACAATAGTTTGAGAGGCAAGTCAAGACTGGTGAGTCAGATCAAGGTATCATTTACAGCATTACACAATAGTTTGAGAGGAAAGTCAAGACTGGTGAGTCAGATTAAGGTATCATTTACAACATTACACAATAGTTCGAGAGGCAAGTCAAGACTGGTGAGTCAGATCAAGTTATCATTTACAACATCACGCAATAGCTAGAGAGGCAAGTCTAGACCGGTGAGTCAGATCAAGGTATCATTTACAGCATTACACAAATAGTTAGAGAGGCAAGACAAGACTGATGAGTCAGATCAAGGTATCATTTACAACATTACACCATAGCTAGAGAGGCAAGTCTAGACCGGTGAGTCAGATCAAGGTATCATTTGCAGCATTACACAATATTTCGAGAGGCAAATCAAGACTGGTGAGTCAGATCAATGTATCATTTACAACATTACACAATAGTTAGAGAGGCAAGACAAGACTGGTGAGTTAGATCAAGGTATAATTTGCAGCATTACACCATAGTTAGAGAGGCAAGTCAAGTCTGGTGAGTCAAATCAAGGTATCATTTGCAGCATTACACAATAGTTAGAGAGGCAAGACTAGACTGATGAGTCAGATCAAGGTATCATTTGCAGCATTACACAATAGATAGAGAGGCAAGTCAAGGCTGGTGAGTCAGATCAAGGTATAATTTACAACATTACACAATAGTTAGAGAGGCAAGTCAAGACTGGTGAGTCAGATCAAGGTATAATTTACAACATTACACAATAGTTCGAGAGGCAAGTCAAGACTGGTGAGTCAAATCAAGGTATCATTTGCAGCATTACACAATAGTTAGAGAGGAAAGTCAAGACTGGTGAGTCAGATTAAGGTATCATTCACAACATTACACAATATTTCGAGAGGCAAATCAAGACTGGTGAGTCAGATCAAGGTATCATTTACAACATTACACAATAGTTAGAGAGGCAAGTCAAGACTGGTGAGTCAGATCAAGGTATCATTTACAACATTACACCATAGCTAGAGAGGCAAGTCTAGACCGGTGAGTCAGATCAAGTTATCATTTACAGCATTACACAATAGTTAGAGAGGCAAGTCAAGACTGGTGAGTCAGATCAAGGTATCATTTACAACATTACACAATAGTTACAGAGGGAAGTCAAGACTGGTGAGTCAGATCAAGTTATCATTTACAACATCACGCAATAGATAGAGAGGCAAGACAAGACTGGTGAGTCAGATCAAGGTATAATTTACAACATTACACAATAGTTCGAGAGGCAAGTCAAGACTGGTGAGTCAAATCAAGGTATCATTTGCAGCATTACACAATAGTTAGAGAGGCAAGACAAGACTGATGAGTCAGATCAAGGTATCATTTGCAGCATTACACAATAGTTAGAGAGGAAAGTCAAGACTGGTGAGTCAGATTAAGGTATCATTCACAACATTACACAATAGTTAGAGAGGAAAGTCAAGACTGGTGAGTCAGATCAAGGTATCATTTACAACATAACACAATAGGTAGAGAGGCAAGTCATGACTGGTGAGTCAGATCAAGGTATCATTTACAACATTACACAATAGTTACAGAGGCAAGTCAAGACTGGTGAGTCAGATCAAGTTATCATTTACAACATCACGCAATAGCTATAGAGGCAAATCTAGACCGGTGAGTCAGATCCAGGTTTCATTTATAGCATTACACAATAGTTAGAGAGGCAGGTCAAGACTGGTGGGTCAGATAAAGGTATCATTTGCAGCATAATACAATAGTTAGAGAGGCAAGACAAGACTGGTGAGTCAGATCAAGGTATCATTTACAACATTACACAATAGTTTGAGAGGAAAGTCAAGACTGGTGAGTCAGATTAAGGTATCATTTACAACATTACACAATAGTTCGAGAGGCAAGTCAAGACTGGTGAGTCAAATCAAGTTATCATTTGCAGCATTACACAATAGTTAGAGAGGCAAGACAAGACTGATGAGTCAGATCAAGGTATCATTTGCAGCATTACACAATAGTTAGAGAGGCAAGACAAGACTGGTGAGTCAGATCAAGGTATCATTTACAACATTACACAATAGTTAGAGAGGCAAGTCAAGACTGGTGAGTCAGATCAAGGTATCATTTACAACATTACACAATAGTTAGAGAGGAAAGTCAAGACCGGGGAGTCAGATTAAGGTATCATTTACAACATTACACAATAGTTAGAGAGGCAAGTCAAGACTGGTGACTAAGATCAAGGTATCATTTACAGCATTACACAATAGTTAGCGAGGCAAGTCAAGACTGGTGAGTCAGATCAAGGTATCATTTACAGCATTACACAAATAGTTAGAGAGGCAAGACAAGACTGGTGAGTCAAATCAAGGTATCATGTGCAGCATTACACAATAGTTAGAGAGGAAAGTCAAGACTGGTGAGTCAGATTAAGGTATCATTTACAACATTACACAATAGTTAGAGAGGAAAGTCAAGACGGGTGAGTCAGATCAAGGTATCATTTACAACATTACACAATAGTTAGAGAGGCAAGTCAAGATGGTGAGTCAGATCAAGGTATAATTTACAACATTACACAATAGTTAGAGAGGCAAGTCATGACTGGTGAGTCATATTAAGGTATCATTTACAGCATTACACAATAGTTAAAGAGGCAAGTCAAGACTGGTGACTCAGATAAAGGTATCATTTGCAGCATAATACAATAGTTAGAGAGGCAAGACAAGACTGGTGAGTCAGATCAAGGTATCATTTGCAGCATTACACAATATTTAGAGAGCAAAGTCAAGACTGGTGAGTCAGATCAAGGTATCATTTGCAGCATTACACAATATTTAGACTGGCAACTCAAGACTGGTGAATCAGATCAAGGTATCATTTACAACATTACACAATATTTAGAGAGGCAAGTCAAGACTGCTGAGTCTGATAAAGGTATCATTTACAACATTACACCATAGTTAGAGAGGCAAGTCAAGTCTGGTGAGTCAGATCAAGGTATCATTTACAACATTACACAATAGTTAGAGAGGCAAGTCAAGACTGGTGAGTCAGATCAAGGTATCATTTACAGCATTACACAAATAGTTAGAGAGGCAAGTCAAGACTGGTGAGTCAGATCAAGCTATCATTTGCAGCATTACACAATAGTTAGAGAGGCAAGTCAAGACTGGTGAGTCAGATCAAGGTTTCATTTACAACATTACACAATAGTTAGAGAGGCAAGACAAGACTGGTGAGTTAGATCAAGGTATAATTTGCAGCATTACACCATAGTTAGAGAGGCAAGTCAAGTCTGGTGAGTCAAATCAAGGTATCATTTGCAGCATTACACAATAGTTAGAGAGGCAAGACAAGACTGATGAGTCAGATCAAGGTATCATTTGCAGCATTACACAATAGTTAGAGAGGAAAGTCAAGACTGGTGAGTCAGATCAAGGTATCATTTACAACATTGCACAATAGTTAGAGAGGCAAGTCAAGACTGGTTAGTCAGATCAAGGTATCATTTACAACATTACACCATAGTTAGAGAGGCAAGACATGACTGGTGAGTCAAATCAAGGTATCATTTACAGCATTACACAATAGTTAGAGAGGCAAGTCAAGACTGGTGACTCAGATAAAGGTATCATTTACAACATTACACAATAGTTAGAGAGGCAAGTCTAGACTGGTGAGTCAGATCAAGATATCATTTAGAACATTACACAATAGTTAGAGAGGCAAGTCAAGACTGGTAAGTCAGATCAAGGTATAATTTAAAACGTTACACAATATTTCGAGAGGCAAGTCAAGACTGGTGAGTCAAGTCAAGGTATCATTTGCAGCATTACACAATAGTTAGAGAGGCAAGACAAGACTGATGAGTCAGATCAAGGTATCATTTGCAGCATTACACAATAGTTAGAGAGGAAAGTCAAGACTGGTGAGTCAGATCAAGTTATCATTTACAACATTACACAATAGTTAGAGAGGCAAGTCAAGACTGTTGAGTCAGATAAAGGTATAATTTACAACATTACACCATAGTTAGAGAGGCAAGTCAAGACTGGTGAGTCAGATCAAGTTATCATCTACAACGTTACACAATAGTTACAGAGGCAAGTCAAGACTGGTGAGTCAGATCAAGGTATCATTTGCAGCATTACACAATATTTAGACTGGCAACTCAAGACTGGTTAATCAGATCATGGTATCATTTGCACCATTACACAATAGTTAGAGAGGCAAGTCAAGACTGTTGTGTCAGATAAAGGTATAATTTACAACATTACACCATAGTTAGAGAGGCAAGTCAAGACTGGTGAGTCAGATCAAGGTATAATTTGCAGCATTACACAATAGTTAGAGAGGCAAGACAAGACTGGTGACTCAGATAAAGGTAACATTTACAACATTACACCATAGTTAGAGAGGCAAGTCAAGACTGGTGAGTCAGATCAAGGTATAATTTACAACATTACACAATAGTTAGAGAGGCAAGTCATGACTGGTGAGTCATATTAAGGTATCATTTACAGCATTACACAATAGTTAAAGAGGCAAGTCAAGACTGGTGACTCAGATAAAGGTATCATTTGCAGCATAATAAAATAGTTAGAGAGGCAAGACAAGACTGGTGAGTCAGATCAAGGTATCATTTGCAGCATTACACAATAGTTAGAGAGGCAAGTCAAGACTGGTGGGTCAGATCAAGGTATCAATTACAACATTACACAATATTTCGAGAGGCAAATCAAGACTGGTGAGTCAAATCAAGGTATCATTTGCAGCATTACACAATAGTTAGAGAGGAAATTCAAGACTGGTGGGTCAGATCAAGATATCATTTACAACATTACACAATAGTTAGAGAGCAAAGTCAAGACTGGTGAGTCAGATCAAGGTATCATTTGCAGCATTACACAATAGTTAGAGAGGCAAGTCAAGACTGGTGGGTCAGATCAAGTTATCATTTACAACATCACGCAATAGCTAGAGAGGCAAGTCTAGACCGGTGAGTCAGATCAAGGTATCATTTACAGCATTACACCATAGTTAGAGAGGCAAGACAAGACTGATGAGTCAGATCAAGGTATCATTTGCAGCATTACACAATAGTTAGAGAGGAAATTCAAGACTGGTGGGTCAGATCAAGATATCATTTACAACATTACACAATAGTTAGAGAGCAAAGTCAAGACTGGTGAGTCAGATCAAGGTATCATTTGCAGCATTACACAATATTTAGACTGGCAACTCAAGACTGGTGAATCAGATCAAGGTATCATTTACAACATTACACCATAGTTAGAGAGGCAAGTCGAGACTGGTAAGTCAGATCATGGTATCATTTGCAGCATTACACAATAGTTAGCGAGGCAAGTCAAGACTGGTGAGTCGGATCAAGGTATCATTTACAGCATTACACAATAGTTAGAGAGGCAAGACAAGACTGGTGAGTTAGATCGAGGTAAAATTTGCAGCATTACACCATAGTTAGAGAGGCAAGTCAAGACTGGTGAGTCAGATCAAGGTATCATTTACAACATTACACAATAGTTAGAGAGGCAAGACAAGACTGGTGAGTTAGATCGAGGTAAAATTTGCAGCATTACACCATAGTTAGAGAGGCAAGTCAAGTCTGGTGAGTCAAATCAAGGTATCATTTGCAGCATTACACAATAGTTAGAGAGGCAAGACAAGACTGATGAGTCAGATCAAGGTATCATCTGCAGCATTACACAATAGTTAGAGAGGAAAGTCAAGACTGGTGAGTCAGATCAAGGTATCATTTACAACATTACACAATAGTTAGAGAGGCAAGTCAAGACTGGTGAGTCAGATCAAGGTATCATTTACAACATTACACAATAGTTAGAGAGGCAAGACAAGAGTGGTGAGTTAGATCAAGGTATAATTTGCAGAATTACATCATAGTTAGAGAGGCAAGTCAAGTCTGGTGAGTCAAATCAAGGTATCATTTGCAGCATTACACAATAGTTAGAGAGGCAAGTCAAGACTGCTGACTCAGATAAAGGTATCATTTACAACATTACACAATAGTTAGAGAGGCAAGTCAAGACTGGTGAGTCAGATCAAGATATCATTTACAACATTACACAATAGTTAGAGAGGCAAGTCAAGACTGGTGAGTCAGATCAAGATAAAATTTACAACATTACACAATATTTAGAGAGCAAAGTCAAGACTGGTGAGTCAGATCAAGGTATCATTTGCAGCATTACACAATATTTAGACTGGCAACTCAAGACTGGTGAATCAGATCAAGGTATCATTTACAACATTACACAATATTTAGAGAGGCAAGTCAAGACTGCTGAGTCTTTTAAAGGTATCATTTACAACATTATACCATAGTTAGAGAGGCAAGTCAAGACTGGTAAGTCAGATCATGGTATCATTTGCACCATTACACAATAGTTAGCGAGGCAAATCAAGACTGGTGAGTCAGATCAAGATATCATTTACAACATTTCACAATAGTTAGAGAGGCAAGTCAAGACTGGTGAGTCAAATCCAGGTATCATTTGCAGCATTACACAATAGTTAGAGAGGCAAGACAAGACTGGTGAGTTAGATCAAGGTATAATTTGCAGCATTACATCATAGTTAGAGAGGCAAGTCAAGTCTGGTGAGTCAAATCAAGGTATCATTTGCAGCATTACACAATAGTTAGAGAGGCAAGACAAGACTGATGAGTCAGATCAAGGTATCATTTGCAGCAGTACACAATAGTTAGAGAGGAAAGTCAAGACTGGTGAGTCAGATCAAGGTATCATTTACAACATTACACAATAGTTAGAGAGGCAAGTCAAGACTGGTTAGTCAGATCAAGGTATCATTTACAACATTACACCATAGTTAGAGAGGCAAGTCATGACAGGTGAGTCATATTAAGGTATCATTTACAGCATTACACAATAGTTAGAGAGGCACGTCAAGACTGGTGACTCAGATAAAGGTATCATTTGCAGCATAATACAATAGTTAGAGAGGCAAGACAAGACTGGTGAGTCAGATCAAGGTATCATTTGCAGCATTACACAATAGTTAGAGAGGCAAGTCAAGACTGGTGGGTCAGATCAAGGTATCATTTACAACATTACACAATATTTTGAGAGGCAAATCAAGACTGGTGAGTCAAATCAAGGTATCATTTGCAGCATTACACAATAGTTAGAGAGCAAGACAAGACTGCTATGTCAGATCAAGGTATCATTTGCAGCACTACACAATAGTTAGAGAGGAAAGTCAAGACTGGTGAGTCAGATCAAGGTATCATTTGCAGCATTACACAATAGTTAGAGAAGCATGTCAAATCTGGTGAGTCAAATCAAGGTATCATTTGCAGCATTACACAATAGTTAGAGAGGAAAGTCAAGACTGGTGACTCAAATAAAGGTAGCATTTACAACATTACACAATAGTTAGAGAGACAAGTCAAGACTGGTGAGTCAGATCAAGGTATAATTTTCAACATTACACAATAGTTCGAGAGGCAAGACAAGACTGATGAGACAGATCAAGTTATCATTTGCAGCATTACACAATAGTTATAGAGGAAAGTCAAGACTGGTGAGTCAGATGAAGGTATCATTTACAACATTACACAATAGTTAGAGAGGAAAGTCAGGACTGGTGAGTCAGATCAAGGTATCATTTACAACATTACACAATAGTTAGAGAGGCAAGTCAAGACTGGTTAGTCAGATCAAGGTATCATTTACAACATTACACCATAGTTAGAGAGGCATGTCATGACTGGTGAGTAATATTAAGGTATCATTTACAGCATTACACAATAGTTAGAGAGGCAAGTCAAGACTGGTGACTCAGATAACGGTATCATTTACAACATTACACAATAGTTAGAGAGGCAAGTCAAGACTGGTGAGTCAGATCAAGATATCATTTACAACATTACACAATAGTTAGAGAGGCATGTCAAGACTGGTGAGTCAGATCAAGATAAAATTTACAACATTACACAATAGTTAGAGAGCAAAGTCAAGACTGGTGAGTCAGATCAAGGTATCATTTGCAGCATTACACAATATTTAGACTGGCAACTCAAGACTGGTGAATCAGATCAAGGTATCATTTACAACATTACACAATATTTAGAGAGGCAAGTCAAGACTGCTGAGTCTTTTAAAGGTATCATTTACAACATTACACAATAGTTAGAGAGGCAAGTCAAGACTGGTGAGTCAAATCAAGGTATCATTTGCAGCATTACACAATAGTTAGAGAGGCAAGACAAGACTGATATGTCAGATCAAGGTATCATTTGCAGCATTACACAATAGTTAGAGAGGAAAGTCAAGACTGGTGAGTCAGATCAAGGTATCATTTACATCATTACACCATAGTTAGAGAGGCAAGTCAAGACAGGTGAGTCATATTAAGGTATCATTTACAGCATTACACAATAGTTAGAGAGGCAAGTCAAGACTGGTGAGTCAGATCAAGTCATCATTTACAACATTACGCAATAGCTGGAGAGGCAAGTCTAGACTGGTGAGTCAGATCAAGGTATCATTTACAGCATTACACAATAGTTAGAGAGACAGGCCAAGACTGGTGAGTCAGATCAAGGTATCATTTCCAGCATTACACAATAGTTAGAGAGGCAAGTCAAGACTGGTGACTCAGATAAAGGTATCATTTACAACATTACACAATAGTTAGAGAGGCAAGTCAAGACTGGTGAATCAGATGAAGGTATCATTTTCAGCATTCTACAATAGTTAGAGAGGCAAGACAAGACTGGTGAGTCAGATCAAGGTATCATTTGCAGCCTTACACAATAGTTAGAGAGGCAACTCAAGACTGGTGAGTCAGATAAAGCTATCATTTGCAGCATTACACAATAGTTAGAGAAGCAAGTTAAGATTGGTGAGTCAGATCAAGGTATCATTTAAAACATTACACAATAGTTAGAAAGGCAAGTCGAGACAGGTGAGTCAGATCAAGTATGATTTGCAGCATTACACAATAGTTAGAGAGGCAAGACAAGACTGGTGAGTCAGATCAAGGTATCATTTCTAACATTACACGATAGTTAGAGAGGCAAGTCAAGACTGGTGAGTCAGATCAAGGTAAAATTTACAACATTACACAATAGTTAGAGAGGCAAGTCAAGACTGGTGAGTCAGATCAAGGTATCATTTGCAGCATTACACAATATTTAGACTGGCAACTCAAGACTGGTGAGTCATATCAAGGCATCATTTGCAGCATAACACAATAGTCAGAGAGGCAAGTCAAGACTGTTGAGTCAGATAAAGGTATCATTTACAACATTACACCATAGTTAAAGATGCAAGTCAAGACTGGTGAGTCATATTAAGGTATCATTTACAACATTACACCATAGTTAAAGAGGCAAGTCAAGACTGGTGACTCAGATAAAGGTATCATTTACAACATTACACAATAGTTAGAGAGGCAAGTCAAGACTGGTGAGTCAGATCAAGGTATCATTTACAACATTACACAATAGTTAGAGAGGCAAGGGAAGGCTGGATTAGTCAGATCAAGGTATCATTTACAACATTACACAATAGTTCGAGAGGCAAGTCAAGACTGGTGAGTCAGATCAAGTTATCATTTGCAGCATTACACAATAGTTAGAGAGGCAAGTCAAAACTGGTGAATCAGATGAAGGTATCATTTTCAGCATTCTACAATAGTTAGAGAGGCAAGTCAAGATTGGTGAGTCAGATCAAGGTATCATTTCAAACATTACACAATAGTTAGAAAGGCAAGTCGAGACTGGTGAGTCAGATCAAGTATGATTTGCAGCATTACACAATAGTTAGAGGGGCAAGACAAGACTGGTGAGTCAGATCAAGGTATCATTTCTAACATTACACGATAGTTAGAGAGGCAAGTAAAGACTGGTGAGTCAGATCATGGTAAAATTTACAACATTACACAATAGTTAGAGAGGCAAGTCAAGACTGGTGAGTCAGATCAAGGTATCATTTGCAGCATTACACAATATTTAGACTGGCAACTCAAGACTGGTGAGTCATATCAAGGCATCATTTGCAGCATTACACAATAGTTAGAGAGGCAAGTCAAGACTGTTGTGTCAGATAAAGGTATCATTTACAACATTACACCATAGTTAAAGATGCAAGTCAAGACTGGTGAGTCATATTAAGGTATCATTTACAACATTACACCATAGTTAAAGAGGCAAGTCAAGACTGGTGAGTTATATTAAGGTATCATTTACAGCATTACACAATAGTTAGAGAGGCAAGTCAAGACTGGTGACTCAGATAAAGGTATCATTTACAACATTACACAATAGTTAGAGAGGCAAGTCAAGACTGGTGAGTCAGATCAAGGTATCATTTACAACATTACACAATAGTTAGAGAGGCAAGTCAAGGCTGGATTAGTCAGATCAAGGTATCATTTACAACATTACACAATAGTTCGAGAGGCAAGTCAAGACTGGTGAGTCAGATCAAGGTATCATTTACAACATTCCACAATAGTTAGAGAGGCAAGTCTAGACCGGTGAGTCAGATCAAGGTATCATTTACAGCATTACACAATAGTTAGAGAGGCAAGTCAAGACTGGTGAGTCAGATCAAGGTAAAATTTACAACATTACACAATAGTTACAGAGGCAACTCAAGACTGGTTAGTCATATCAAGGTATCATTTGCAGCATTACACAATAGTTAGAGAGGCAAGTCAAGACTGTTGAGTCAGATAAAGGTATCATTTACAACATTACACCATAGTTAAAGAGGCAAGTCAAGACTGGTGAGTTATATTAAGGTATCATTTACAGCATTACACAATAGTTAGAGAGGCAAGTCAAGACTGGTGACTCAGATAAAGGTATCATTTACAACATTACACAATAGTTAGAGAGGCAAGACAAGACTGATGAGTCAGATCAAGGTATCATTTGCAGCATTACACAATAGTGAGAGAGGCAAGTCAAGACTGGTGAGTCAGATCAAGTCATCATTTACAACATTACGCAATAGCAAGAGAGCTAAGTCTAGACTGGTGAGTCAGATCAAGGTATCATTTACAGCATTACACAATAGTTAGAGAGGCAAGTCAAGACTGGTGAGTCAGATCAAGGTATCATTTGCAGCATTACACAATAGTTAGAGAGGCAAGACAAGACTGGTGAGTCAGATGAAGGTATCATTTGCAGCATAACACAATAGTTAGAGAGGCAAGTCAAGACTGTTGAGTCAGATAAAGGTATCATTTACAACATTACACCATAGTTAAAGATGCAAGTCAAGACTGGTGAGTCATATTAAGGTATCATTTACAACATTACACCATAGTTAGAGAGGCAAGTCAAGGCTGGATTAATCAGATCAAGGTATCATTTACAACATTACACAATAGTTCGAGAGGCAAGTCAAGACTGGTGAGTCAGATCAAGTTATCATTTGCAGCATTCTAGAATAGTTAGAGAGGCAAGTCAAGATTGGTGAGTCAGATCAAGGTATCATTTAAAACATTACACAATAGTTAGAAAGGCATGTCTAGACCGGTGAGTCAGATCAAGGTATCATTTGCAGCATTACACAATAGTTAGAGAGGAAAGTCGAGACTGGTGAGTCAGATCAAGTATGATTTGCAGCATTACACAATAGTTAGAGAGGCAAGACAAGACTGGTGAGTCAGATCAAGGTATCATTTCTAACATTACACGATAGTTAGAGAGGCAAGTCAAGACTGGTGAGTCAGATCAAGGTAAAATTTACAACATTACACAATAGTTAGAGAGGCAAGTCAAGACTGGTGAGTCAGATCAAGGTATCATTTGCAGCATTACACAATATTTAGACTGGCAACTCAAGACTGGTGAGTCATATCAAGGCATCATTTGCAGCATTACACAATAGTTAGAGAGGCAAGTCAAGACTGTTGAGTCAGATAAAGGTATCATTTACAACATTACACCATAGTTAAAGATGCAAGTCAAGACTGGTGAGTCATATTAAGGTATCATTTACAGCATTACACAATAGTTAGAGAGGCAAGTCAAGACTGGTGACTCAGATAAAGGTATCATTTACAACATTACACAATAGTTAGAGAGGCAAGTCAAGACTGGTGAGTCAGATCAAGGTATCATTTACAACATTACACAATAGTTAGAGAGGCAAGTCAAGGCTGGATTAGTCAGATCAAGGTATCATTTACAACATTACACAATAGTTCGAGAGGTAAGTCAAGACTGGTGAGTCAAATCAAGGTATCATTTGCAGCATTACACAATAGTTAGAGAGGCAAGACCAGACTGATGAGTCAGATCAAGGTATCATTTGCAGCATTACTCAATAGTTAGAGAGGCAAGTCAAGGCTGGTGAGTCAGATCAAGGTATCATTTGCAGCATAACACAATATTTAGAGAGGCAAGACAAGACTGGTGAGTCAGATCAAGTTATCATTTACAACATTCCACAATAGTTAGAGAGGCAAGTCAAGACTGGTGAGTCAGATCATGGTATCATTTACAACATTCCACAATAGTTAGAGAGGCAAGACATGACTGGTGAGTCAGATCAAGGTATCATTTATAACATTACACAATAGTTAGAGAGGCAAGTCAAAACTGGTGAGTCAGATCAAGTCATCATTTACAACATTACGCAATAGCTAGAGAGCCAAGTCTAGACTGGTGAGTCAGATCAAGGTATCATTTACAGCATTACACAATAGTTAGAGAGGCAGGTCAAACTGGTGAGTCAGATGAAGGTATCATTTGCAGCATTACACAATAGTTAGAGAGGCAAGACAAGACTGGTGAGTCAGATAAAGGTATCATTTACAACATTAAACAATAGTTAGAGAGGCAAGTCAAGACTGGTGAGTCAGATTAAGATATCATTTTCAGCATTACACAATAGTTAGAGAGGCAAGTCAAGACTGGTGAGTCAGATGAAGGTATCATTTGCAGCATTACACAATAGTTAGAGATGCAAGTCAAGACTGGTGAGTCAGATCAAGGTATCATTTATAACATTCCACAATAGTTAGAGAGGCATGTCAAGACTGGTGAGTCACATCAAGTTATCATTTACAATATCATGCAATAGCTAGAGAGGCAAGTCTAGACCGGTGAGTCTGATAAAGGTATCATTTACAACTTTACACAATAGTTAGAGACGCAAGTCTAGACTGGTGAGTCAGATCAACATATCATGTGCAGCATTATACGATAGTTAGAGAGGCAAGTCAAGACTGGTGAGTCAGATCAAGTTATCATTTACAACATCACGCAATAGCTAGAGAGGCAAGTCTAGACCGGTGTGTCAGATAAAAGTATCATTTACAACATTACACAATAGTTAGAGAGGCAAGTCAAGACTGCAGAGTCAGATCAACCTATCATGTGCAGCATTACACAATAGTTGGAAAGGCAAGTCAAGACTGGTGAGTCAGATCAAGGTATCATTTGCAGCATTACACAATAGTTAGAGAGGCAACTCAAGACTGGTGAGTCAGATAAAGCTATCATTTGCAGCATTACACAATAGTTAGAGAAGCAAGTCAAGATTGGTGAGTCAGATCAAGGTATCATTTAAAACATTACACAATAGTTAGAGAGGCAAGTCAAGACTGGTGAGTCAGATCAATTAACATTTGCAGCATTACACAATAGTTAGAGAGGCAAGTCAAGACTGGTGAGTCAGATCAACATATCATTTGCAGCATTACACAATAGTTAGAGAGGCAAGTCAAGATTGGTGAGTCAGATCAAGGTATCATTTAAAACATTACACAATAGTTAGAAAGACATGTCAAGACTGGTGAGTCAGATCAAGTATCATTTGCAGCATTACACAATAGTTAGAGAGGCAAGTCAAGACTGGTGAGTCAGATCAACATATCATGTGCAGCATTACACAATAGTTAGAGAGGCAAGTCAAGATTGGTGAGTCAGATCAAGGTATCATTTATAACATTACACAATAGTTAGCGAGGCTAGTCTAGACTGGTGAGTCAGATCAAGTATCATTTGCAGCATTACACAATAGTTAGAAAGGCAAGTCAAGACTGGTGAGTCAGATCAAGGTATCATTTGCAGCATTACACAATATTTAGAGAGGCAAGACAAGACTGGTGAGTCAGATCAAGGTATCATTTGCAGCATTACACAATATTTAGAGAGGCAAGACAAGAGTGGTGAGTCAAATCAAGGTATCATTTACAACATTACACAATAGTTAGAGAGCCAAGTCAAGACTGGTGATTCAGATCAAGGTATCAATTACAACATTACACAATAGTTAGAGTGGCAAGTCAAGACTGGTGAGTCATATCAAGGTATCATTTGCAGCATTACACAATAGTTAGAGAGGCAAGTCAAGACTGGTGAGTCAGATCAAGGTATCATTTACAACATTACACCATTGTTAGAGAGGCAAGTCAAGACTGGTGAGTCATATTAAGGTATCATTTACAACATTACACAATAGTTAGAAAGGCAAGTCAAGACTGGTGAGTCAGATAAAGGTATCATTTACAACATTACACAATAGTTAGAGAGGCAAGTCAAGACTGGTGAGTCATATTAAGGTATCATTTACAGCATTACACAATAGTTAGAGAGGCAAGTCAAGACTGGTGAGTCAGATCAAGGTATCATTTACAACATTACACAATAGTTCGAGAGGCAAGTCAAGACTGGTGAGTCAGATCAAGGTATCATTTATAACATTACACAATAGTTAGAGAGGCAAGTCAAAACTGATGAGTCAGATCAAGGTATCATTTACAACATTACACCATAGTTAAAGATGCAAGTCAAGACTGGTAAGTCAGATCATGGTATAATTTACAACATTACACCATAGTTAGAGAGGCAAGTCAAGACTGGTGAGTCATATTAAGGTATCATTTACAGCATTACACAATAGTTAGAGAGGCAAGTCAAGACTGGTGACTCAGATAAAGGTATCATTTACAACATTACACAATAGTTAGAGAGGCAAGTCAAGACTGGTGAGTCAGATCAAGATATCATTTACAACATTACACAATAGTTAGAGAGGCAAGTCAAGGCTGGATTAGTCAGATCAAGGTATCATTTACAACATTACACAATAGTTCGAGAGGCAAGTCAAGACTGGTGAGTCAAATCAAGGTATCATTTGCAGCATTACACAATAGTTAGAGAGGCAAGTCAAGGCTGGTGAGTCAGATCAAGGTATCATTTGCAGCATAACACAATAGTTAGAGAGGCAAGACAAGACTGGTGAGTCAGATCAAGGTATCATTTACAACATTCCACAATAGTTAGAGAGGCAAGTCAAGACTGGTGAGTCTCATCAAGGTATCATTTACAACATTCCATAAAAGTTAGAGAGGCAAGTCTAGACCGGTGAGTCAGATCAAGGTATCATTTACAGCATTACACAATAGTTAGAGAGGCAAGTCAAGACTGGTGAGTCAGATCAAGGTAAAATTTACAACATTACACAATAGTTACAGAGGCAAGTCAAGACTGGTGAGTCAGATCAAGGTATCATTTGCAGCATTACACAATGTTTAGACTGGCAACTCCAGACTGGTTAGTCATATCAAGGTATCATTTGCAGCATTACACAATAGTTAGAGAGGCAAGTCAAGACTGTTGAGTCAGATCAAGGTATCATTTACCACATTACACCATAGTTAAAGAGGCAAGTCAAGACTGGTGAGTTATATTAAGGTATCATTTACAGCATTACACAATAGTTAGAGAGGCAAGTCAAGACTGGTGACTCAGATCAAGATATCATTTACAACATTACACAATAGTTAGAGAGGCAAGTCAAGGCTGGATTAGTCAGATCAAGGTATCATTTACAACATTACACAATAGTTCGAGAGGCAAGTCAAGACAGGTGAGTCAAATCAAGGTATCATTTGCAGCATTAGACAATAGTTAGAGAGGCAAGACAAGACTGATGAGTCAGATCAAGGTATCATTTGCAGCATTACACAATAGTGAGAGTGGCAAGTCAAGACTGGTGAGTCAGATCAAGGTATCATTTACAACATTACACCATAGTTAGAGAGGCAAGTCAAGACTGGTGAGTCATATTAAGGTATCATTTACAGCATTACTCAATAGTTAGAAAGGCAAGTCAAGACTGGTGAGTCAGATAAAGGTATCATTTACAACATTACACAATAGTTAGAGAGGCAAGTCAAGACTGGTGAGTCAGATCAAGGTATCATTTATAACATTACACAATAGTTAAAGAGGCAAGTCAAAACTGGTGAGTCAGATCAAGTCATCATTTACAACATTACGCAATAGCTAGAGAGCCAAGTCTAGACTGGTGAGTCAGATCAAGGTATCATTTACAGCATTACACAATAGTTAGAGAGGCAGGTCAAACTGGTGTGTCAGATGAAGGTATCATTTTCAGCATTACACAATAGTTAGAGAGGCAAGTCAAGACTGGTGAGTCAGATTAAGGTATCATTTGCAGCATTACACAATAGTTAGAGAGGCAAGACAAGACTGGTGAGTCAGATAAAGGTATCATTTACAACATTAAACAATAGTTAGAGAGGCAAGTCAAGACTGGTGAGCCAGATTAAGGTATCATTTTCAGCATTACACAATAGTTAGAGAGGCAAGTCAAGACTGGTGAGTCAGATAAAGGTATCATTTACAACTTTACACAATAGTTAGAGACGCAAATCTAGACTGGTGAGTCAGATCAACATATCATGTGCAGCATTACGCGATAGTTAGAGAGGCAAGTCAAGACTGGTGAGTCAGATCAAGTTATCATTTACAACATCACGCAATAGCTAGAGAGGCAAGTCTAGACCGGTGTGTCAGATAAAAGTATCATTTACAACATTACACAATAGTTAGAGAGGCAAGTCAAGACTGCTGAGTCAGATCAACCTATCATGTGCAGCATTACACAATAGTTAGAAAGGCAAGTCAAGACTGGTGAGTCAGATCAAGGTATCATTTGCAGCATTACACAATAGTTAGAGAGGCAACTCAAGACTGGTGAGTCAGATAAAGCTATCATTTGCAGCATTACACAATAGTTAGAGAAGCATGTCAAGATTGGTGAGTCAGATCAAGGTATCATTTAAAACATTACACAATAGTTAGAAAGGCAAGTCAAGACTGGTGAGTCAGATCAATTATCATTTGCAGCATTACACAATAGTTAGAGAGGCAAGTCAAGACTGGTGAGTCAGATCAACATATCATTTGCAGCATTACACGATAGTTAGAGAGGCAAGTCAAGATTGGTGAGTCAGATCAAGGTATCATTTAAAACATTACACAATAGTTAGAAAGACAAGTCAAGACTGGTGAGTCAGATCAAGTATCATTTGCAGCATTACACAATAGTTAGAGAGGCAAGTCAAGACTGGTGAGTCAGATCAACATATCATGTGCAGCATTACACAATAGTTAGAGAGGCAAGTCAAGATTGGTGAGTCAGATCAAGGTATCATTTATAACATTACTCAATAGTTAGAGAGGCTAGTCTAGGCTGGTGAGTCAGATCAAGGTATCATTTACAGCATTACACAATAGTTAGAAAGGCAAGTCAAGACTGGTGAGTCAGATCAAGGTATCGTTTGCAGCATTACACAATATTTAGAGAGGCAAGACAAGACTGGTGAGTCAAATCAAGGTATCATTTACAATATTGCACAATAGTTAGAGAGCCAAGTCAAGACTGGAGATTCAGATCAAGGTATCAATTACAACATTACACAATAGTTAGAGTGGCAAGTAAAGACTGGTGAGTCACATCAAGTTATCATTTACAATATCACGCAATAGCTAGAGAGGCAAGTCTAGACCGGTCAGTCTGATAAAGGTATCATTTACAACTTTACACAATAGTTAGAGACGCAAATCTAGACTGGTGAGTCAGATCAACATATCATGTGCAGCATTACACGATAGTTAGAGAGGCAAGTCAAGACTGGTGAGTCAGATCAAGGTATCATTTACAACATCACGCAATAGCTAGAGAGGCAAATCTAGACCGGTGTGTCAGATAAAAGTATCATTTACAACATTACACAATAGTTAGAGAGGCAAGTCAAGACTGCTGAGTCAGATCAACCTATCATGTGCAGCATTACACAATAGTTAGAAAGGCAAGTCAAGACTGGTGAGTCAGATCAAGGTATCATTTGCAGCATTACACAATAGTTAGAGAGGCAACTCAAGACTGGTGAGTCAGATAAAGCTATCATTTGCAGCATTACACAATAGTTAAAGAAGCAAGTCAAGATTGGTGAGTCAGATCAAGGTATCATTTAAAACATTACACAATAGTTAGAAAGGCAAGTCAAGACTGGTGAGTCAGATCAGTTATCATTTGCAGCATTACACAATAGTTAGAGAGGCAAGTCAAGACTGGTGAGTCAGATCAACATATCATTTGCAGCATTACACGATAGTTAGAGAGGCAAGTCAAGATTGGTGAGTCAGATCAAGGTATCATTTATAACATTACTCAATAGTTAGAGAGGCTAGTCTAGACTGGTGAGTCAGATCAAGGTATCATTTACAGCATTACACAATAGTTAGAAAGGCAAGTCAAGACTGGTGAGTCAGATCAAGGTATCATTTGCAGCATTACACAATATTTAGAGAGGCAAGACAAGACTGATGAGTCAGATCAAGGTATCATTTGCAGCATTACACAATATTTAGAGAGGCAAGACAAGACTGGTGAGTCAAATCAAGGTATCATTTACAACATTACACAATAGTTAGAGAGCCAAGTCAAGACTGGTGAGTCATATCAAGGTATCATTTGCAGCATTACACAATAGTTAGAGAGGCAAGTCAAGACTGGTGAGTCAGATCAAGGTATCATTTACAACATTACACCATTGTTAGAGAGGCAAGTCAAGACTGGTGAGTCAGATCAACATATCATGTGCAGCATTACACAATAGTTAGAGAGGCAAGTCAAGACTGGTGAGTCAGATCAAGTTATCATTTACAACATCACGCAATAGCTAGCGAGGCAAGTCTAGACCGGTGTGTCAGATAAAAGTATCATTTACAACATTACACAATAGTTAGAGAGGCAAGTCAAGACCGGTGATTCATATTAAGGTATCATTTACAGCATTACACAATAGTTAGAAAGGCAAGTCAAGACTGGTGAGTCAGATAAAGGTATCATTTACAACATTACACAATAGTTAGAGAGGCAAGTCAAGACTGGTGAGTCAGATCAAGGTATCATTTGCAGCATTACACAATAGTTAGAGAGGCAAGTCAAGACTGGTGAGTCAGATCAAGGTATCATTTACAGCATTACACAATATTTAGAGAGGCAAGTCGAGACTGGTGAGTCAGATCAAGGTATCATTTGCAGCATTACACAATAGTTAGAGAGGCAAGTCAAGACTGGTCAGTCAGATCAAGGTATCATTTATAACATTCCACAATAGTTAGAGAGGCAAGTCGAGACTGGTGAGTCACATCAAGTTATCATTTACAACATTAAACAATAGTTAGAGAGGCAAGTCAAGACTGGTGAGTCAGATGAAGGTATCATTTTCAGCATTACACAATAGTTAGAGAGGCAAGTCAAGACTGGTGAGTCAGATGAAGGCATCATTTGCAGCATTACACAATAGTTAGAGATGCAAGTCAAGACTGGTCAGTCAGATCAAGGTATCATTTATAACATTCCACAATAGTTAGAGAGGCAAGTCAAGACTGGTGAGTCACATCAAGTTATCATTTACAACATTACACAATAGTTAGAGGGGCAAGTCTAGACCGGTGAGTCAGATAAAGGTATCATTTACAACTTTACACAATAGTTAGAGAGGCAAGTCTAGACTGGTGAGTCAGATCAACATATCATTTGCAGCATTACACAATAGTTAGAGAGGCAAGTCAAGACTGGTCTGTCAGATCAAGGTATCATTTGCAGCATTACACAATATTTAGAGAGGCAAGACAAGAATGGTGAGTCAAATCATGGTATCATTTGCAGCATTACACAATAGTTAGCGAGGCAAGTCAAGACTTGTGAGTCAGAACATTTCACAATAGTTAGAGAGCCAAGTCAAGACTGGTGATTCAGATCAAGGTATCATTTACAACATCACACAATAGTTAGAGTGGCAAGCCAAGACTGGTGTGTCAGATGAAGGTATTATTTTCAGTATTCCACAATAGTTAGAGAGGCAAGTCAAGACTGGTGAGTCAGATCAAGGTATCATTTGCAGCATAACACAATAGTTAGAGAGGCAAGACAAGACTGGTGAGTCAGATCAAGGTATCATTTACAACATTACACAATAGTTAGAGAGGCATGTCAAGATTGGTGAGTCAGATCAAGGTATCATTTACAACATTACACAATAGTTAGAGAGGCAAGTCAAGACTGGTGTGTCAGATCAAGACATCATTTACAACATTACACAATAGTTAGAGAGGCAAGTCAAGACTGGTCTGTCAGATCAAGGTATCATTTGTAGCATTACACAATAGTTAGAGAAGCAAGTCAAGATTGGTGAGTCAGATCAAGGTATCATTTGCAACATTACACAATAACTGGAAAGGCAACTCAAGACTGGTGAGTCAGATCAAGGTATCATTTGCAGCTTTACACAATAGTTAGAGATGCAAGTCAAGACTGATGAGCCAGATCAAGGTATCATTTACAACATTACACAATAGTTAGAGAGGCAAGTCAAGAGTTGTGAGTCAGATCAAGGTGTCATTTGTAGTATTATAGACAGGCTCCCGGCCATCGGAAAACATCTGAGTTGCGCAATACTGAACTACATGCAGTACCATCTGGTCAGCACATCCCCACAGTCACATATATAATATTGATATCTCTATTTATACTATTTCTTTTTGTAGGATATTACCTCTAATTATATATATTGTCTTCATTGTTCAATGATTAATTCACTCCAATTAAACCAATTGATACCAAACTGCTTGAAACCAGTCATGGTTCTATTATAAATAGTTGTTTACTTAAAAAATGTTTCTGTTTATCTGAACATCTTCCATGAAAATGTTATGTAAAGTTCTTTGTTAATAATGGAAAAATTTATTTGATAAATCTCTAAAAATTCTTGATTATTTTCAATAAATTTTTAAAATTATATTAGATACACGGTTACAAAATTTTCAAATACCTAGATCTGAGGTGGGGAAACATGTCATGTTGAAAGGCTGCATTAAGTTACTTGTAATAAATCTGCTTCCAAGAAACTAATTATATATTCTTGAAATTCTGATAATCACTGGCATACTAAATTACTGTGATAGTACTGGCATACTAAATGACTGTCATAGTACTGGCATACTAAATTACTGCAAGTTCTCACCAACCAGCCTCAGGGTATAGTGGCTCCAGTCAAACAGGAAATTAATGTACATTGTACAGTCACATTAGAACTAAAACATAAGCATAGGAAATGCTGAAATGGCCCTTATGGGCTACAAAATCTTTCATTCTAGCTGCCTGTCAGTTTGGAATATTTTGTTCAATTTTCTTCTGATCTTTGGTATTTAAAATACGTTCATCTTAAGTTTTAAATTAAAATGAATGATAGACATAAACATTAATAAAAATTAAAAATTTGTTGGAAATTCTTTATTCTTTCAAAAGGCCACACTGAATGGCATAGAAGGCCACATGAGGCCTTAAAGCCACATGTTTCCCATCTTTGACCTATATTATCAAACCTAATCATTAGAGAAATGAAGCAAGCATGCTCCGTTGGATGTGCAATGTCAATGTGCGTGAACGACCAAACATAGACGAGTTGAGAAAGAAACTGGATATAAGAGGGATAAGTTGTGGTGTGCAGGAGAGAAGACTGAGATGGTATGGACATGTGATGCGCATGGAGGATGACCGCTGGGTAAAGAAGTGCCAAGAAATCCCAGTGGAAGGAAGACACAGTAGAGGAAGACCACAAAAAACATGGGCGGAGGTGGTGAGAGCAGATCTCAGATCGCTGAAGCTCACGGAGAAGATGACGAAGGACCGTGACAAGTGGAGAGATGCTGTGCTGAATAGGACTCGTCCCTCCCTTGCAAGCAGGGAAAAGCGGACGTATGATGATGATGATGATGATGAATCAAGATTTTCTATGTTTGTGATCCCCAATAAATTAATATATGCCAATGTATGGCTGACTGAATAAGCAAGTGTATTTTTTTCTCATTTAAAAAAAATTAATTCCTCTTCTCACTTTTCATCTTTCTATTTTATCTTTTATTTCTAACTTTATCTTCTGATGAAGGACTAGTGTCTGAAATGTTAAGACTCTTTTCCTGTTATTTCAAGTGTTAAACTAATATATTTCTTCGGGGTGTTCAGTGTTGTTTGCTTTGATATTCTATATGTCTGTTATAATTGTTTCTACTTTTGGCACAAGGCCAGCAATCACCCAGTACATTACTGGTAGTTTATTTTATCGACCCATGAGGATGAAAGGCAAAGTTAACCTCGGGGGGATTTGAACTCAGACTGTAAAGGTACATAACTATGCTGGAAAGCATGGCGTCCAATACTTCTACCAATACTGCCAATTCACCGCCCTTATATATAACAAGCTGTTATAATGTTACATTTTAATCATTCAACTATGTCAAACCACAGAAACACTGTGTATTTATGTGATCTACCAAAATAGGATTTGGACTCAGAATGTAAATAGTCATACCAAAAAAACTACAAGAAATTTATCTAATCTAGCTCTGTGCCATTTCAGGTATGTGGTTAGAAATTTCTCAGGAATGAATTGCAGGACAGACTTTATGAGCATAACAAACTAACAGGAGACTCAGGGGTAGACCTTGAGCAAGATGGTTGGCCTGTCTTGCTTGGGAATTCAGCTGGATCATTTGGAGACAGTTACTACTGACAGGACCTGTTGGAAGGTGCATTTTAGGATTCTGCCTACATGACCCTTCCAGGAATAAGTGAGCGAAGAAGATGGTGCCATTTCTATGACACCTCTCTCTTACTCTCATATACACTTCAGTATACTTCAAAGAGAGTGTTTGAATATTTTTTTAGTAAGATAATTTTGATTTTCTTTATTCTTTTGTGTACTATCTTATATAAATACAGTGGTACCTTGACTTACGAGTTTAATTTGTTCCATGACGGAGCTCGTAACTCAAATTACTCTATGTCGCAGTACCTGGGGTCTGCTGTAAAAATCAGCGTAAATAGCTCATGCCTTCATGCAGAATATAGTCTTCGTTACAGTATCTCTTGCGAGCTGCTTCTCCGTTAACCACACTATCAGCAGCTTTTCCATATTTTCATGGATAGATGTCAGCTGTTTAGAAATTATTTTAACTCCCTTGGCTGTGGTTATAGCCTTTATCCACTCCTTCTGCTTCAGTATGGTGCAGATCGTAAAAGTGCTACGCTCGTACTGCTTCGCCAAGTCCACTACATGCATACCATGGTCGGTTTTCGATAATTTCTTTCTTTAATTTAATGCACATCATCCGTTTCTTCTTCTCAGCACTATCCTTCGCGCTCATTTTCTTCAGACCTATGGGATGCTGGGCGGATGTTACGGCGTTCACGATGGCGGTCGCTACGCCAACTAGCGGAGGGGTATCTGAAGCTGGCTCATAACCAGAATTTTAGCTCGCAACTCAAAGCAAAAAATTGGCCGAAATATGAAAACTCGTTAGTTGGGACACTCGTAAGTCAAGGTACCGCTGTATACTGAAGTGAAAGCGCAACCAAAAAGTGAATGTGTTTTATTATTTGTTGGCCATTTAGTGAATTTAGTCACAGGGTTATTTACTTTGGTAAACGCCACTGCAAGCCAACCACTAATTTAATTGGATACAGATATAATAAGATTAACAAACTCGCTCGTGAGTAAACTGTCCAAGAGCCGTCGCCAAATAAGCCAAGATGTCTCTTTTCTCCCTCCTTTATAATCCCTAGACCAGAAGTTCAAGGAATCCTCTAGAATTCAACGGGAAGTAACTCCAATTAGTTTTTTCTCCCCGGGCAAGGTGGCGCTAGTCGCTGCAGCCATATTAGGACTGCTTAACCCCAAATATAATAATATCTGTTTCATAACAAATATAATAATATCTGTTTATAACAAAAACCTTACAAAACAAATATATCACCTATGATAAGTAGTGAAATTACGCCTTTAGGAAATAGATATCGGTGCACATGCAACATAATATAAAAGACAAAGAGTACTGGTGTGTGTGATAAAGTTTTACTTCATAGAAGTCAAAGGTGTATAATGTAAAGGGTTGTTACCCGATGGCAATAATACGATTGTGAAGTTGGTAGAAAATGTCTTGGCGCTCTCATCTCAGGCTGGTGAGCTGCATTGTGCTGGTAACGAAAGGGTCGTCCAGAAAGAATCACCAGCTATGGTCGAAGATGTTACCACTTCAGGAATCAGGAGGCGAGAGAGAGATTTCGCGGTTAATCGCTCCTTTTATCTCTGTTGACCGGAAGTGACCACTAGGGAGTTTGGTTAATCCCAAAGGGAAGCAACTCCACCTACTTCCTGTCTAGAGAACAGCGATTCGATTGTCGTGGCAGGGGAGGCAACTCTTACTACAGTATCCCCCGCCAGATTTTTAAAACATAAAAAATCGAAAGAAGCATGCATGGAGTAAGATGGCGAGCATGCAAGAGGCATGAAAAGTATGGTACAGAGTAATGGAAGTAAGAAAAGAGGTCAAAAGTTCAAATGTACAAAATATAGTTCACAGGTGTGCAATCACATGACAGCAGGAAAGAAAGTGTATTCCAGAGAATGAATGCAGGTGGTTTCTGTTCTGTGGTATATCGTGACATTTCCAACATCCAAATGGATTTTCTCACAGGAAGAGTGCTGCAAAAATAAATTCTCTGGCTTTGGTTGTTGGTGAAGCTGAGTTGATGTATTGCTGTTGCTGTTGCTGCTGCTGCTGTATTGCTGTTGCTGTTATATTGCTGTTGCTGCTGCTGTTGCTGTTATATTGCTGTTGGTGTTGCTGCTGAGTGAGCGTATTCGGTGTTTAAATTCACAGTAAACAAAAAATTTTTCAGAAAAAATGAGTTGCGCAAAGTGCTAGAAATAGCAGCCGAAGTTGATGGTCGATGTTGAGAATGCGTTGACCTGGAAGGGTCCAGAGGCCAGCGACCAGAGAAATAAGCATTCTTACTAAATGCGCGGTTATCAACGGTAAATTTACATTGCAAACTTATAAACCGGCAAAGAGAAGAATATAGCTTAAAATGTTCATTGTAAAGGAAACGAAAAACATATATATACATCCAGTGAAATGGTCATGAGAGGTACATTGCAATACAATAAATCAAATAAATAAGAACAGCAAAAAAAAAAAAGAAAAAAAAAAAATATATATATATATATATATATATAAGGCTCCAATAGCCAGTTCATATAAAAATAGTTTGGCAGAACTTTTTGGGCCAGTGGACTCTCCGACCGGAACGGGTCGTAGTCTTGTATGTAGGTGAAGGTGGGGCAGAAGGAGCAGGTGTATGCACAATGGTGAAAGATTGGGGTATTTGTGGCTCGGGTGTATGAGCGTCATTGTGTGCCCTTTTCAGTCTATCCACCGAAATTGTCTCTCTGGACCCCTTAACGTCTACAGTGAAATGTTTGTCAGTGCGTGCTAACACACGGTAGGGTCCAGAGTATGGTTGTGTGAGGGGTGGTCTCACAGCATCGTTCCTTACGAACACATGGGTCCACGAGGCAATGTCCCTCGGGACCGCATGTTTTACAGTTTGCTTCCTCGTATCCATCGGCGGCAGGTCCTGTAAATAAGAACGCAGACGGGATACGTAGGAAAGCGGATCTTGGAAAGCAAGATCAACAGGGGCAAGCATTTGCCCAGGCAACGCTAGAGGGGCACCGTAAATTAATTCGGCCGGGGAGAACCCAAGGTCCTCCTTTATTGATGACCGAATTCCTAATAACACAATAGGAAGGTACTCGCTCCAACGTTGAGAGTCTGGATAGGCGCGAAGAGCGGCCTTTAATTGGCGGTGGAATCGTTCCACCATTCCATTTGAAGCAGGATGATAGGCTGTGGTCCGAATCCGTTGAGCTCCAATTATTTTTGTGAGCTCAGAGAAGAGATGGGACTCGAATTGTCTACCGCGGTCTGTGGTGAGTGTAGTTGGTACCCCAAAGCGGGTAATCCACCCTGATACCAGGGCACGTGCTACAGTCTCAGCAGTCATGTCTTGTAAAGGGATGGCCTCAGGCCATCTCGAAAAACGATCGACACACGTCAATATGTATGAATATCCACTGCTGAATGGCCAAGGTCCAACGATGTCAATGTGGATGTGTTGAAACCGGGCATCTGGAGTGGTGAAAGTACCAAGTGGAGTCCGGATGTGTCTATGGATCTTCGATTTCTGGCAAGCGATACAGGAACGGCAAAAAACAGCAATGTCTCGCCTCATATTAGGCCAGAAGAATCTGGCTGTTATAAGTTTAACTGTGGCAGCAGATCCTGGATGAGAAATGTTGTGCAGAGCCAGGAACACAATTCGACGGTGAGTCTCAGGAACAAGTGGTCGTGGTGCATCAGTGGATACATCACAAAGGATCTGCCTATCGGTGGTGGACAAGGGCAGATATTTGAAAATGCAAGTCGCAAATTCGGTGGAAAGAGTGTCCAACGATTGGAGTGCAGGTTGGTCTGCAGCTAAACGACCTAAATCGATGTCCTGGGATGACGAGATGGAGTTAATTGGCAAACGAGATAATGCGTCTGCAACTATGTTGTGCGAGCCGGCAATGTGCTGGATATCGTTTGTAAATTGTGAAACGTAGTCCAGGTGCCTTGTCTCTCTGGGCGAATATCTGTCGGCTTTGGCCCTCAAAGCGAAGGTCAACGGTTTGTGGTCGGTAAAAACCGTAAAATTTCTCCCCTCAAGGATATGAGAGAAATGTTTCACCGACAGATATATGGCTAATAATTCCCGCCCAAACGTGCTATAACGCGTTTCTGCTGGTTTCAACTTCCTCGAGAAAAATGCCAAAGGTTGTTGGCTTTCAGCGTAAGACTGCTGTAAAACTGCTCCCACAGCGGTATCAGATGCATCAACACAAAGCGAAAGCTTGGCCTCTGGCACCGGGTGGGCTAGCAAAGAAGAACTAGCGAGGGCTGTCTTGGCAGACTGGAAGTCCTGAAGCTGTCCTTGTGTCAAGGAAATGTCTTCATTCTTCTTACGACGTTTTTTTAAAATGTCAGTAAGGGAAGATAGCCAATTAGCACAATGAGGAATGAAACGCCTATAGAAATTGATTAGGCCTAAGAAGTGACGCAACTGGTGAAGTGCAGTAGGCGGCGGTAACTCCTGTATGGCTTGAACTCGCTCAGGGAGCGGCCTAATACCTTCGGCGTCGATGAGGTGGCCTAAAAAATGTAGGGAAGTGGAACCGAAAACACACTTTGCAGGATTCACGCGAACGCGGTAATCCTGAAGTCGCCGAAGTAAGAGAAGCATGTGGCGCATATGCTCTTCCGGAGAGGAACTAGCGACGAGAATATCGTCTATGTAAGCATAGACGAAGTCCAGACCACGCGTGACCTCGTCTATGAACCGCTGAAAAGTGCTAGCGGCGTTCCTGAGTCCGAAAGGCATGGTCAAAAATTCGAATGATCCGAAAGGGGTTGTAATTGCAGTTTTCGGAATATCCTCCTTCCTGACCGGAATTTGGTGGTAGGCTAGCACTAAATCTAGCTTAGAAAAAATCTTACACCCCTGCAGTGAAGATGCAAAATCGTGGAGATGGGGAATGGGATACCTATCCGGGACGGTCATGGCATTTAACCTCCTATAATCCCCCGTGGGTCTCCAGTCGCCGGAAGTCTTGGGCACCATGTGTAACGGTGAAGCCCAAGGACTCGTAGATGGGCGAATAATGCCCAGCTGCAGCATATGGTCGAACTCGGACCGTGCTGCCTTTAATTTTTCCGTCGGTAAGCGGCGTGGGCGCGAAAACACTGGGGCACCGGTGGTGGAAACAAAATGTTCGGTCGAGTGTGTTGGGTCAGTGACTCGAAAATTTCCATCCGTGAGCTCCGGGAAAGAACCCAGTAACGCATGGTAAGCGTCACCAGCGGCAGCAATAAAGAACACGGGGCTGACTATTGGGGCCTTGGCTTCCTGGCCATGAATTGAAAAGCCGGTGATGTTATCCACCAGGCGTTGGCCACGGACGTCCACAGTTAAAGAGAAGTTGTGGAGGAAATCCGCTCCTAAGATGGGATATGGCAAATCGGCAACCGTAAAAATCCACTTAAAATCCCTTCGAAGATTTAGGAATTTAAGAGGGAGCGAGATTTGCCCGTACGTCTTTATAGACGAGTGGTTAACTGCCTGCAGCGTGACAGATGACTCTATGGGGGTATCTTTCAGGCAATGGACCGGCCAGATACTACAGGAGGCTCCTGTATCCACGAGGAAACCTCTTCCGGATATTAGGTCCTTAATGAAGAAATGGCGGTTTGGTGGCTTTATGTTGAGGCCATCTGTCCCCATCAGAGGACCTCTTAAGCGTTTCCCGCCTTATGATAGGAGCAAGGTTGCACGCAGTGCTTCGTGTTCTCCGCGAATCGCTCGTGGTACCAGCATAAGGCTGAACCAGGTGATTTGGACCGCCGTCTGAAACTTTGCGATCTCCCGCGACTGCGGGAGCGCGAACAGCCACGACACAAGGCCTTCATCTTGTGGAGCTCCATGGTGAGCTCCTGAATAGACCTTTGCATCGCAATGATAGCCAAGCTATCTGTTGGTGCTGCCGCGTAGATCGCATGGCCGTGTGTGGCCCGAGCTGGGTGTTGAACAGCGGCGAGGGGGTCGCTGTCTCCGGCATTCGTCACCTCGAATATCTTGCCCGCCGATGAGGCAAGCTGCTCAACCGAGCTCGAATCCCTCATGGGGGCCAAAATTGCCTGTACGTTCGTCGGCAGGCGCGAAAAGAACAACTGCTTCAGCAGGGCAGTTTCCGCTGCAGACCCCTCCGTTAGGTCCTTCATCCGCCTAAGGAGGTTCGATGGTGTGCCATCCCCTATGTGCTCCAGGTGGACCAGAGCCCTAAATCTCCTCTCTGACGACTGTTCTGTCCGGCTGAGTATTTCAGCCTTCAGAGACGCGTACGACGACTCTGTCGTTGCCTCCAACACGAGGTCCTTGACCGCTGGGAGAATTGCCGGCGGAATGGCACTGAGGACCACAGAATGCTGTAGTTCCTCGTCGACTCTGTTCGCCCTGAAGAAAGCTTCTAATTGCGAGAACCACAACCTTACGTCGCCCGTGTACGTTGGCAGAACAGAGTGGGAAGCCATTGGTATGCCGTAGTGATCTACCGTATGGAAAAAATGTCTCTAAGGTAACAGTAAATGGAAACTAAAATCTTTCGTCAGAGCACTGAACCGGAAAACTAATGCATCCGGGACAGTGTGCGAACAAGCGATTACTTGAATGCTGTTATCTACGTTAATTTCGGGGGACCTAAAAACTCAACAAAAAAAAAAATCCAACATGGCGGACTATTTCGCGCCAAAACACTATTTAAAGAGAAGAGAGACTCCATCTTGTCATCCTCATAAAAATTATTTTTTTGCGAGAGAAGCGAAAGGCAGAAAAAGGAGAGAAAAGAGAATGGTGAAAACATTTATAGAATTGTGGTTTGTCTGCCTGTCAATAATTGTAGGTGTTATATTTTTCTCTTTTTTCTATTTTTTTTTTTTGTTTGTGTCTTATATCATATCAGATACACCGTATACCATTTCCCATTGAAAAAAAAAAAATAATAATATCACGTCGGGGTCACCACTTTAGGAAATAGATATCGGTGCACATGCAACATAATATAAAAGACAAAGAGTACTGGTGTGTGTGATAAAGTTTTACTTCATAGAAGTCAAAGGTGTATAATGTAAAGGGTTGTTACCCGATGGCAATAATACGATTGTGAAGTTGGTAGAAAATGTCTTGGCGCTCTCATCTCAGGCTGGTGAGCTGCATTGTGCTGGTAACGAAAGGGTCGTCCAGAAAGAATCACCAGCTATGGTCGAAGATGTTACCACTTCAGGAATCAGGAGGCGAGAGAGAGATTTCGCGGTTAATCACTCCTTTTATCTCTGTTGACCGGAAGTGACCACTAGGGAGTTTGGTCAATCCCAAAGGGAAGCAACTCCACCTACTTCCTGTCTAGAGAACAGCGATTCGATTGTCGTGGCAGGGGAGGCAACTCTTACTACACGCCCTTGCCCAACACTGTATTTTTAACTACGGACATAATAATTCATATAAATAGTTTAATGATGCAGCCATCATAGTGTTTCTCATCCATGATAATCACAGATCATACATCTCACTCTCTGATGATAGGTTATCTCACTTGAATAGAAAGTGCTCCTAGTTCAAGTGGTGCCCATCTTCTTGTGTCAGCCAGAGCCTGAGCCATGCTCGGTACACCCTAGTTACGCCCTGTACACCACTGCCATAGATTTATAATGTTTTAATAATATTTTTCTTACATTTTACTCTTTATGAATCGCTATTATATAAATTTATAAATATTGAAATATACTTTATGAAAAAGAAAACAACAATATATGTGTAATTAAACTGTGTATTTTTGACTTCATGTTGACATGTAATTAACTGATTTATAATACAAGAACATAAAATATTTACTGAACACAAGGGTATTTGAATTACCTTCAAGTTGGTAATATAGTTGTGATAATAGTTGAAAATTGTGTCAAAATGGCTGCTATTAAATTAATAATTAATTATTTTACCAATACTAATATTGCCATCAAATAATTAATTCTAATATTGATTTCTAATTGTTACACAAGACTTATTGTTGAACAATGGTGTGTATAACAGATTGATATATAACATCTGCATATTTTATCAACCCTGGAGAAATAGAAAACAAATGAAATGTGAAATTAAAACTAAGAAGTATGAAATAAAATACTATAATGTATTTAGTTCAATATTCTATTGTCTTATTTGAAATATTGATTATTAACTTATGCAGAAGGCCTCAAATTCTGTAAGGTAGGAGCAAAAATGTTTATTAATCATAAGTTTTTGTTTGTTCAACATAAAATATTTCCTTTCATGTTGTTCAGCTAAAGAAAGACTACAGGATAAAACTTCTTTGCCCACTTATTCTTGAGAGGGTCATGGGCGTAGAGTCCTCAAGTACTCCTTCCAGTGGGTCCTGTCAGAAGCAACCTTCCCCACTTAATCTGGCTAGATCCTCAAGCAAGACCAGCCAAACTCACAGATGTTATCCAACCATCTTGCTTAGGTTCTGTCCCTGCATCTCCTGTTGGTTTTGCCAATAAAATCTGCCCAGTGATTCTTTCCTGAGACATTCTAACCACATGCTTATAGTATCGGATCTGTGATATATCAATTTGGAGAAGAAGCAGCACAAGGTCAAATATGCTGTCCAAGCAAAAAAGGGGGCTTACAAAGCTTGGTTTGTAAATAAGTCCTCCTTCTTGCACCTGCAGTACAAGTAAGCACTAAAGGTCACAGCAGAGACAAATATAATTTATTTTTCCTAAAGCTATTATCTATTAATCAAGTGGGATCATTTATTTTAATTGTGATTACAATGTTTGTTACTGATTTAACCCTTTAGCATTTAAACCGGCCATATCCAACCAGAATTCTCTCATCTCTTTCTGTTCAAATTGGTCATAACTGGCCACTCATACCGACGTTAAGGTATTGTTTTCAAAATAAATAACAAAATCTCATAGATTCAATATTATGTGAGATAATTATGTGAGGTAAAGACTTTACCATGAAAATACAATAGTATATATAGAGTAATGTAAATACTAAAGGGTTGAATTATTACTATATTACATATACATTATAGCTCTTTCCCAGATTTTATATAACCCTTAATGTTATTAACATGATTTGGGATTGGACAGAATACCATATGGAATTTATTCCAGCTCTTTACATTGTGAGTTCAAATCTGACTGAGGGCAATTGTGCCTTTTCATGCTTTCTGGGTCAATAAATTATAAAACCATTTGATTTAATTGACTCCGCCACCCAACAAAATTGCTAGACTTGCGTCTAAATTAGAAGCTATTGGAGCAGAGTTGGCTACCTGCCAGTGCGAGCCTTGCAAGTTGGATGGCTGTTTTAGGGCATTTCTCTCGCCGTCTTCTGAGACAATATCTTCTCCATGCTATTAACCAAGACCCAGAGGTGGAGGGTAAGTTAGTTGGTAGGAGAAATCACTCGTTCAGATGTCAGGAGGGAGGTTAGAGAACTAGCAGAGGACTTGAGTAACTGTATTGCTAACTTTCATTATATCACACTATGGGATCTCTGCTGAATTCTCTCTGGGATAGATTTGGATTTCCTGACCCCCAGGTAAATAAGTATTAGACATATAGGACATGTCATCAATCTGCTTTACTCTATTTACAGTCTGCTGATGATGTAAGAAATCAATATCACCAATTTATTGATTCTAATTTTGTGACATTTTGTACTAATTTTTTTCTTTTTTGTAATATAAAAAAAAACTGTATATAACGAATAAGGGTTTTATAAGAAAATTCCAAGGGAGGTAAGTAGAATAAATCTGCTGGAGAGGTGGCCCCCAGAAAGAGAGGGTGGGGGGAATAAGAGCTGATCTCAGGGGACAGGAGATGACAAAGAAGTGCATATAAATAGCAGGAGAGTGTGGTAGAGGAGACCGAGTTCATAATTACAGGTATAGAGAAACAGATGAATGGAGGAGGAGGAGTAGAGTGAGGTGGAGTAGGAGTAGGAGGAGGAGGAGGTAGATGAGACAGAAAGGGAGGAGTGTAGCCAACTAACATAGATTAACAGTAGACAGTGTACCCTAACAAACCTCAAATGTGTTATTGTGAAGACATCATTATAGAGATGTTTTACACTTCAATCATGTGTTACTCCATATAAATATGGAGATCAGTGAGAAAATCATGTATTACAGAATATTTAGTTTAGGAAAAACTACTCTGGGAATTGTTTATCTTTATTTATCTCTCACACAAACATTGTTTTTTTTGGTAATATGAAATTTTAAAAGTCTCTTATCTTATATATTGTCAAAATATAATATCATTCTCACTCCTACCAATAAGAAGGCTTCTATCACAAATACCCACATTCTTCTGATAATACAAGAATTATCCGTAAAATCATTATCTTTCCAGATGTCAACCCCAATCTATATGAGATATTCTTAATAATTAATTAACTTCCAGTGAACTGTAATATTCCTTCATATATGTTTATCTAGGCAGAAATCTTTCCAATAGTCCATAGCTAATAACACAATCCTAGAAGGGAGTGTCTATGCAGTTGTTCAACATGCTAGAAACAGCAGCCTTCTTCTTCTTCTTCTTGGTCCTGTAACACTCAGTGTTAGTAACATATGGCATTTCTTGGGTATTTTAAACTTGGTAGAGCCCATCCCTTTCCAGGTCTGAACAAAGCAGGTTTCTTCCAGAGAAGGATAAAAAGTAAGAGAGAATGGAAGTGAGAAAGAGATATAGAAGAAGAATCAACCCCAGTACTAGACTGCTACTTTTTTTATTGACCTCGAAAGGAGAAAAGGCAAACATGAACTTGATGAGACTTTGAAGTCAGGGAGCAGTGGACTAAAATTTACACCATAAATCATTCTATCCAATGCATATTGTATATTAAAGACTTACAGTGTATGTTTATATATACATATATATAAAATATTAAAAAAATAATGAATAAAACAAAGAAACAGTTCCTTATATTAAACAAAAAAAGTTCATTATTTAACGATCGTTTCTAGGACATATATGTGTTAGAATTGGCATACATATTCAAAAGATCTATGTACAAAATTATACAAACTATCAAGGAGAATATACATACCATCACATATATATGCTGTCTTCAGAAATAATGAAGTATATTTATTGATAATAACAACAATTCAAAATTACAGGTCTGTTTGGGAACAGATTTTAAATAGACCAATGAAATACATAAAAATTCATCAAGAAAATACAGTTAGGTGTGTGTATATATGTAAGTAACCTCGTTCACAGATATGCATAAAAATGTATGTTCACATGCATACGCATGTCGAAAAAGTGTATGTAAATATAAAAATTTAGGGCTAATGTCTCTGTATGTTTATAATCCACAGACAAAATATACATACATATACATATATATATACATACATATATACACACATATACATACATTCATACACACACACGCATATATACATAAACACACACATACCTACGAACACACATACATACACACACACACACACACACACATACGTATATATTATTATTATAACTATATGGATATTGAGGCGCGCACACATAAACACGGCCACACACACTTACATCTAGATGCAGAATTAAAAGGAGGTAAGGGAGTAAGTAATTTAAGGAGAGTGTCAGACTCAGCATATTTATAAAAATGTATCTATAAATTTAGAAATAAAAAGAAATATAATAAAAGAAATATAATAAAAACATAAAAAAACATAAAAGAGAGACATAAAATATACATGCTTATATACATACACACATTTACACATCCATACGTTCGATACATACATACATACATACACACACACATACACATACTTAACCTCACGCATATTAACCTGTTTGTATGCATATACATAAAAAAAAGTAAAACATATACTCATACATATAAATACACACCAATATATATATATATATATATATATATATATATATATATACACATACACACAACACACATATATACATATATGTACACACACATACACACATACATACACATATATATATATATACATATACATATATATATACACACATATATATACACACATATATGTACACACACACACATACATATACATATATATACACATACACAGACATACCCATGTATATATACACACAACCACACACACTCAGACATACATAAATATAGAGACATACATACACACACACATATATATATATATATATATATATATATATATATATATATATATATATATATATATATATAAAATAAATAAATACACACAGTCAGACAATTATGCACATATATACACATACATACACACATCTCTACAAATACATATACATACATACACATATATATACATATATATATATATATATATATATATATATATATATACACTCATACACACTTATTTACATGCGCACATATGTATTTTTATACTCACATACAAACACACAAAACATACATACATACTTACATACACATACATACATCCACGCTTACAAATACGAATAATTATGGGGGGGGGGGAGATTAAAATTATTAGTGGGAAATAGTAAATATAGGTTTCAAGGAACATAGAATATTAATCTGCATTTAAATCATAATATGTGTTTACATAGTAGTGTCAGTATTAGGAAATGGTATTTGTAAGAAAGAAGGCTAAATTATGCATTTTAATATAAGTAGACTATTAATTATAGGTTAATTAAAGTAAAAATAGTCAATATATTAATTTCTAAGGTGTATACTACTTAGGTTTATAATATTTAAAGCGGAATTTTGAAGTTAAACAGTAGTAGAGTATTAATTATAGCATAACTAAATTAAAAATATTAATATGATGGTATCAATTTTAGGAAATGAATTTTGTAATAGGGAAAGCCAAATTAAGTATTTCATCGGTAGTAGAATATTAATTATAGGTTAACTAAATTAAAAATTATATATTAATTTCTATAGTATATGTTAATTAGGTTTATAATAATTAAAGCAAAATTTTGTATTTTATCTATAGTAGAATATAATTATAGGTTAACTAAATTAAAATTAATCTATATATTTATTTGTAAAGAATATATTAATTATGTATATATTTAAAAGTTTTTCTCAGTTTATGATTACACGATATTCTGCAATCCATCTGTTTTAGAATTTTAATTTTAAGCTAACTAAATTAAAATTATAGGTTAACTAAATTAAAAATAATTTATAAATTAATTTCTAAATTGTATATTAATTAGGTTTATAATATTAAAAAGTATTTCTCTGTTATTGATTACACGATATTTTGTTATATTTCATATGTAAAGGAATTTTAATAAAAGGTTAAATAAACTAAAATTAATCTATATATTAATTTCCAAAGTATATATTAATTATGTTAATAATATTTAAAAGTTTTTCACAGTTTATGATTACACGATATTTTTTAATTTCATCTGTAGTAGATTTTTAATTAAATTATAGGTTAACTACATTTAAATTAATTTATATATTAATTTCTAAAATATATATTATTAATTAGGTTTATAATATTTAAATGTTTTTCTCAGTTTATGATTACACGATATAATTAATTCCTGTCGCTTATTTAATAGGATATCCTTAGATTTCATTATTTCAAATAGTTCTTGGGAACATAATCTACATTCATTTCTATTATTTTGATAAGGGGTGGCTCTTTTGAGCACACTCCAGGTCATATCATATTCTATATTCTTATTTCTGGTATGTATATTCTCCTTGATAGTTTGTATAATTTTGTACATAGATCTTTTGAATATGCATGCCAATTCTAACACATATATGTCCTAGAAACGATCGTTAAATAATGAACTTTTTTTGTTTAATATAAGGAACTGTTTGTTTCTTTGTTTTATTCATTATTTTTTTAATATTTTATCTTGACTCTGTATTCCGTTTATCTTTCACCGAAAGTGATTTTTGAATGCACCTCTTCTTTCCATGATATCCGGATTACATTGAGTTCTTCATACGGATTGGACACTACCGTAAACTTTTGGTAGATTTATCTACATAATTTGCTCCTATTTTCACGGAAATATTCTTATTTTTGTATTGTATATGTGTGTTAATTTTATATTTATGTATATACATATATATGTATGATTTTATAACTCCATATACATTTAGTTGAGCTCTTTCTCTTGTCCATTATCCATATCACAATGGAAAAACAATACTTGGGAACTTCTTTAACGAATATACCAATACCTTCTGAGGATGACTTCTTACTCCTTATGATACAGAAAACTAACCAATTTATCAGAAGAGTTAGATGGAGGGCCTACCACTTCGATAAAAAATCTAAATATACAGATAGGAAATATATGTATGATTTCACTACTTACAAGAATCCACCACACAACTCTCTACTTGAAGATTTTGAGAAAGACTTTTTAACTTAATTAAACACCTCAAATTTAAGAAGTATAAATCTATCTTTCAAAAGGACTTTGATTCTACCCTATTGGACCTAAAAAAGTATAAAAAATCCATGTCCACTCGGACAAAACTGGAAACTTATATCACATGGATGTTGAAAATTACAATGAGTTCATATATAAAGAACTCAGGAAAAATTATAGAAAAACTAATAATGCGTCACTCACCAACATCAACAACAAAATACACAACATAGTGAATAAACTAAATATTGAAGATAGACAAAAACATTAAATATACCATCTTTTGGAAGAAGGTTTCTTCTGCATCCACATACTTGAACAGCTCTCTATCTAAAATCTGTAATCTCTGCCTAAAAGAAAAATTTACCATTATCTCTAACCTAGATTCTATAATAAATAGACGTACAGATTTGTTTTCTATCTGCCTGTATAAATTCCATAGGACTTTTCACAAAGTATACAGTTAATATTCAATTCTTTATCAATTTAGAATCTTTTCTCAAAGGCACATATACATACACCTCGTTAAAATATACCCATCTTCCTACCTTACTTTAAAGGGCATTATACACTCTATAATACTTGTTTACTCATTACCCTCATTCTATCTTCACCTTGTAAAATCCTTCATAACATATACATTTGTTTTTTTGACGTTAGAATATTCATCCGCAATCATTATTATTTTTTCTCTCTATCATAAATCTTTTTAATCTCAATTTCATCCTTAATTTATTATTTTTTCTCCCCATCAACGAACTCATTCTTAATACATCTTAACTCTTTATTCGCATATATTATCAATTCCTTCAATATACAAACTTTAACTTCACATTATTTTTCTCAAATCCTTCTACACACAAACCTTAATAATTTTTCTCTTCGTTAATTTTGAAATTGCCACAATACTTATCAACATACACTTTTTTTGACGTTAGAATATTCATCCACAATTATTATTTTTTCTCTCTATCTTCATACATAAATTCCCTTCGTTAATTTTCAAATTCCTTTAATTTATACATTATCTTCCAACGGTTCTCAACCTCTCTATGTAAAACAATATATCTTTTTCTCAGTTATAAAAACTATCTCTTTCTCTCTATCACCCATCTCTCCCTCTCCACCTTCACTCTCATCTCCTCCCCCTTTTTTCATCCTTTCCACCCCCCCCTCCCTAAATAAAATATTTTTTCCTCGCACATATCCTCCCTTCGTTAATTTTCAAATTTTTTTAATTTATACATGATCTTCCAACGGTTTTCAACCTCTCTATGTAAAACAATATATCTCCTCTCAGTTATAAAAACTATCTCTTTCTCTCAATCACCCATCTCTCCCTCTCATCTCCTCCCCTTTTTCATCCTTCCCCCCCCCCCCTCTCTAAATAAAATATTTTTCCCAATATCACACATCAATCTAAAACCACTTTTCATATGTTGATTTAAAACTGCACTATCCACAAGTGTTTTTTAGCCTTCATATCATGTTCTCCTGTTTTATCTGATGAAAACACAAATATTATTGCATGATGATGTTTGTTTTTGAAATGCGCATAATAAAATACATGGAACTCCTTTAACCATCTTTTGATCTTATATTATATATATATATATATATATAAATATATATTCAACATATATTGTATATATGGAATATGAGATGGGGAAATACACATTCTCATTAATTCTACGCTGAGAATTATACACACAACACACACACGCACAACACACACACAACACACACAACACACACACACCACACACAACTCACACACAACACACACACAACACACACAACACATACACAACACACACACAATACACACACAACACACAACACACAACACACACACACAACACAGACAATACACACATAACACACACAACACAAACACAACACACACAACACACACAACACACACACAACACACACAACACACACACAACACACACACAACACACACAATACACACATAACACACACAACACAAACACAACACACACAACACAAACACAACACACACAACACACACAACACACACACAACACACACACAACACACACAACACACACGGCACACACACAATACACACACAACACACACACACAACACCCACAAAACACACACACCACGCACGCAACACACACACAACACACACACAACACACACACACAACACACACACACCACCCACACAACACACACACACCACACACACAACACACTACGCACAAACAACATACACACAACACACACACACAACACACACAACACACACACAACACACACAATACACACACAACACACACACACAACACCCACAAAACACACACACCACGGATACAAGATATACACACCACACCACACATACACAACACACAAACACAAGATATACACACCACACCACACACACACTAGATATACACACTATGCCACACACACACAACACACACACGAGATATACACACCACGCCACACACACAAGATACTCACACAACACACATACAAAATATACACACCACACATACTCACAGTAAGTCCAAATATTCATCACAAAAATATGTTTTCAATTTAACCTCCAACTTCCTTTCAGATAGAAGTAGTTAAAATGGCTCTCAACAACAGGGGAAGATATCTGAAACATAGCTGAACAAATATCCCATTTCTTTACATCTCTCATGAACTTTGAACGTTTAATATTCACTCTACATTATGCTGAGTTTTACAGCATGCTATTAACACTGAGATGTCCTTTGGCCATCGCTCACTACTTATAGATAAATGTGGAAGCTTCGAGGCTGCAAAATTCTTAAGTTCTGCAGAAATAAATTTATTGAAACATTCCACAATTACAATATTTGTGTTAAGTTATCCTACTTTAGAACCCTCAAGATAGAAGCAAATATTATCAATATATATATATATATGGAGGCACATGGCTTAGTGGTTAGAGCATCGGCCTTGCAATCGAAAGGTTGTGAGTTCAATTCTCAGACCGGGTGATGTGTTGTTTCCTTGAGCAAGGCACTTTATTTCACATTGCTCCAGTTTACTCAGCTGTAGAAATGAGATGATAGGGACTGGGGTCCCTATCATTCCATTGCAAAGTAGTCGTGTAGGCGCCACGGAAAAAAAAGCACCCAGCACTCACTGTAAATGAGGTTGGTGTTAGAAAGGGCATCCAGCTGTAGAAATCAAGCCAGAATCAGTTCCCGTCCCACCCTTGCAAGCAGGGAAAAGCGGACGTAAAATGATGATCATGATGATGTTGATGATGTGTTTGTGTTTGTGTGTATATATATATATATATATGGGTGTGTGTGTGTGTATATATATATATATATATATATATACACATATATATATAAGCAAGCTTATATAAAGTTACATACATATATTACAAATTAAAATGTGTGTATGTATGTACATAAATATGTACATACATGTTCAAATAAAAGGTAGAGTTAATAACTCATACTGATACCCTGTAATTAACAAGATCAAAGTATAAATACTGAGCATTTCAATAATATATGTAGTAATAAATACAGTAAATCGTGTGTCTAAAATTACGAGGGTTGAAATACCACATTTGTTTGAGAAATTCAATCAGAAGCAAGCGAAATATACATAAAATAAAATAAAATAAAATATATACAGATCGGCTCAATAACTATATTCATATATATATATCATCAACTTCATCATTTTACGTCCGCTTTTCCCTGCTTGCAAGGGTGGAACGGGAACTGATTCTGGCTTGATTTCTACAGCTGGATGCCCTTCCTAACACCAATCTCATTTACAGTGAGTGCTGGGTGCTTTTTTGCCGTGGCACCTCTACGTCCACTTTGCAGTGGAATGATAGAAATGAGATGATAGGGACTGGGGTCCCTATCATCCCATTTCTACAGCTGGGTAAACTGGAGCAATGTGAAATAAATATGAAATAAAGTGTCTTGCTCAAGGAAACAACACATCACCCAGTCTGAGAATTGAACTCACAACCTTTCGATTGCAAGGCCAATACTCGAACCACTAAGCCATGTGCCTCCATATATATATATATGTATATATATATACAGACGTACAGTAGTATGTATATATATATATATATATATATATATATATATATATATATATATATATATATATATATATATATATATATATATATATATATATATATATATATATATATATATATATATATATATATATATATATATATACATACATGCATACATATATATATGTACGTATGGATTCACCGAACATTTATTATAATGCTCGGTGTGTTTGTAAACAAACATCCCGAATTAAGCCGCAGTGTCTAGCAACCATCGTTGCTCATTTGTTCAACACCGACAAAGGAACGCTGTACTAGTTTCAAGCTTATTAGCTATCGTCAGCAACGTATACCTTCCTGCCAGATGATTGAACGTCTGCAAGTATATACTTTCCTTATGCATAGTAACGGCTGAGCAGCCCAATTTGTATATCGAGTGAGTTAGTCGGCCGGAGTACCGAAAACGATACAAGAAAAAAATGAAACGAAATTTCATTTCCCACTCTTAGTACGGCTGTTACTTAAATATAAGTATGTATACGTACATACATATATGTATACAGACGTACAGTAGTATGTATATATATATATACATACATGCACATATATATATATATATGTACGTATGGATTCACTGAACATTTATTATAATGCTCGGTGTGTTTGTAAACAAACATCCCGAATTAAGCCGTTCAGTGTCTAGCAACCATCGTTGCTCATTTGTTCAACTCTAACAAAGGAACGCTGTACTAGTTCCAAGCATATTAGCTATCGTCAGCAATGTAAATTAGGCTGCTCAGCCGTTAAAATGCATAAGGAAAGTATATACGTTCAGACGTTCAATCATCTGGCAGGAAGGTATACGTTGCTGACGATAGCTAATAAGCTTGAAACTAGTACAGCGTTCCTTTGTCGGTGTTGAACAAATGAGCAACGATGGTTGCTAGACACTGTGCGGCTTAATTCGGGGTGTTTGTTTGCAAACACACCGAGCATTTTAATAAATGTTCGGTGAATCCATATGTACATATATATATGTATGTATATATATATACATACTACTGTACGTCTGTATATATATATGTATGTACGTATACATGCTTATATTTAAGTAACAGCCATACTAAGAGTGAGAAATGAAATTTCGTTTCATTTTTTCCGTTTATCGTATTCGGTACCCGGGCCGATTAACACTCGATATGCAAATTGGGCTGCTCAGCCGTTAATATGCATAAGGAAAGTATATACAATCAGACGTTCAATCATCTGGCAGGAAGGTATGCGTTGTTGACGATAGCTAATAAGCTTGAAACTAGTACAGTGTTCCTTTGTCAGTGTTGAACAAATGAACAACGATGGTTGCTAGACACTGCGGGTAATTCGGGGTGTTTGTTTGCAAACACACCGAGCATTATAATAAATTTTCGGTGAATCCATACGTACATATATATATGTATGTATATATATATACATACTACTGTACTTCTGTATATATATATATATATATGTATGTACGTATACATGCTTATATTTAAGTAACAGCCGTACTAAGTGTGAGCAATGAAATTTCGTTTCATTTTTTCCCTTTATATATATATATATATATACATATATATATATATATATATATATATATATATATATATATATATATATATACATATATATATATATATATACATATATATTTCGTTTCTGAATTTATTTAGCAAGATTCTTTATCTGAAAACATGTGTTGAAACCGATATTGTTATACTTTGTGAGGGTCATGTTGCCAATAAGAGACACACGCAGACACACTCAGACACCCGGATGTAACACATGCGCAAACTAAGCACACAACACACACAAAAGCAAGATGGCGTAGGACAGAACAAAGTTGAGGCACAAAACAAATAAAGAATTCCCGGTCACTGAAGAGGTCACAGAATGTTTGAGGAAGAACTTTGACAATATATGAACAATGTCCGGTTATGGAACCAAGAAACGATACTGACAGAGAAAATAACCAGGACGAACACACATACACACATAATAGAGTAGATAATAACAATGAGCCAGAGGAAAGAGACAGGAGTAATAATGAGAGACATAGAAACAACCATGATTCTGTTGGTGGAAATAGAAATAGAAACAACACAACTAACAATAACAATAGCAATAGTACACATAAAGCAGCAACCGGAAATTTATAAATTCGTAAATTTATAAATTTCATTTATAATAAATTGGAGTGAAAGCAACTGGTGCGTTTGTTTCTTATTGGCAACATGACCCTCCCAAAGTATAACAATATATATATATCATCATCATCATCATCCTCGTTTAACGTCCACTTTCCACGCTAGCGTGGGTTAGACGGGAGTTGTCCCACTTGAGGCAAGGTTGGTCGGGTGACCGTGTCTCGCTCATATAGGACTATCTGGCAGGTTTTCTACGGCTGGATGCCCTTCCTAACACCAACCCCATTTACAGGTTGGAACTGGGAACTTTTTACCGTGCTACCTACATGGTGATAAAGTACATAAAATACAATATATTATTGCATATATATATGTGCGTGTATATATTCATACTCGAATATGTATTATATATACATATATGTTTATTAATACATGTATATGTGTATATGTATAATACATACACACATATGCATATGCAAACACGCACACACACACATAATATATATATATATATATATATATATATATATATATATATATATATACGTACGTACACATATATATATATATATATATATTATATATAAATATATATATATATATATATTTTTATAGTTCTGGTATCTCAAATTAGTACCATAGAACAACAATTATATTATAGACCCCCTATATATCTCTATGGGTACTTAATACTCAAATAGATATTTACCTCATTTTATATATATATATAATATCAATAATATTTATAAATGTAATATATCTTTATAAAACCAAATTTATTTTATTATACGTATTTCAAGGGTACTAATATTTAGTACGCTTTCGTCAGATAAAATATAATAATTGGTGTAAAGATAGTGACATATCTTCATGTTATAATTTCAGTGAAGATAAGAATATAATTCTTCAAAACTCATGGAAAATATGCTACTTAGGATAACGTTAAAACTGAAACGTTCTCACTGCCATGTAACATTGCTGTTCGTATACAATCTGCCTTTCATTTCTAGAGTGAAACCTTTTGTGGCCAACAGCGGTATTAACTCTCAGAACTTTTTCCATCCTGGTCTAACTCTGGCTACTGTACTTTCAGAACACCCTCCTCAACTGCTGATTTTGTCACCCAGGTAACGGAAAGTGTCTACTATTTCTATAGAACCATCTGAGTAGTTGAAGGAGCTAGTATCCAGTGGGCACTTGCTGCTTACTGCACCTGAGCATCGGCCACATATAAAATCAACATTCTTATATAGCTTGCCTGTGATCCCACTACATATTTTATGTACCTGTAGTTTGCATTTGTTGCATAGTATGTAATTTCTACCTACTCCTTTCCTACACACTGAGCATGGTCATTTCGCAGAGGAAATATACCCTATTTTCCTTTCTACTTACTAAAACTTTAGTCTTAGACAAATTAAATTTAAGGTTTTTGATTCAAGGCCATGCTTCCATGTTTGGAATTTCATCTCTAGTTCAGCCATAGATTCAGCTACGAGAGTTAGATCATCTGCATATGAAGTTCCCATGCGCAGCCATTCGTAAAAACTTCTGTTATAGGGCAATAATAAACAGAAGGGGGCTAAGGACGGAACCTTGGTGAACAACTAGTTTTACGCTAAATTTTTCACTATAATCATTATTAATTCTAACCTTGCTGACTATTCCTCTATACATGGCTTGTATAGCTCTCAGAAGCCATTCATCTGCACCTAGTTTTCTAAGAGCCCACCAGATAATAGAGCGGAGGGCTCTGTCATAGGCTTTCTCCATGTCTACAAAACCTAAGTATAGGGGTTTACTTTTTATTAGGTAATTATATAGTTGCCGTATAAGGAAGAGAGCATCCGTGGTACTTTTACCTGGCACAAACCCAAACTGCATTTCATCTAGATCAATTTGGTCCCTAATCACCATGCTTCATACTAACTCTACAACTTCATATCATCATCATCATCATCATCATCGTTTAACGTCCATCTTCCAGGCTTGCATGGGTTTGGACCGGAGTTTTCCCACTTGAGGCAAAATTGGTTGTCCTGCTGGTATAGGACTGTCTGGCTGGTTTTCTACGGCTGGATGCCCTTTGGACTGGGAGGTTTTTACCGTGCTACCTACACGGCCACATTACAGCGTGGACTGTGTGTTTTTTTTGTCGTGACACCTACACGTCTGGCGGGTTTTCTACGGCTGAGTGCCCTTCCTAACACCAACCACGTTTACAGTGTGGACTGGGAGGTTTTTACCGTGTTACCTACACGGCCACATTACAGCGTGGACTGTGTTTTTTTTTGTCGTGACACCTACACGACCTCATTTGTTTCGAACTGGATGTTGTGGTACCAACATAACATCACATTTAAGGGGGTGGTGTGGATGGGGTAGGAGTACTGGGAGAGTGGTGTATTTTTTTTAGAGGTGCCTGCTGACTGTAGGTTTCGCTTTGTACTTAGGCAAGGCGGGTCTTCTGTATTACTGTGTAGCGCCAAAGATCTCGGTCAAGTGGCATTGTTTTGGAGAGGTATAAGTGTGTGAGGTCGGAATTTATCAAGTCGTCCCAGGTTTTTCTGGGTCTGCCTACTCTGTGGCTACCGTCTATTTTTATTGCCCTGCACTTTTTTATACAGCTGTCGTCTTTCATGCGCATCACGTGACCGTACCAACGTAGTCTTCTCTCGAGTAAACAACATCTGATCCCTCTTATTCCTAATTTCTCCCTTAGTTCGTTTATGCTTTGCCGTTCACGTATATTACTATTACACATCCAGCGGAGCATGCAAGCTTCATTACTCTCCAATCTGCGTATATCCTCTGCACACAATGCCCAGGTCTCACTGCCATGTAACATTGCTGTTCGTATGCAGGCATCATACAGCCTGCCTTTCATTTTTAGAGAGAACTCTTTAGCGGCCAATAGTGGTATAAGCTCTCTGAACTTTTTCAATCCCGTTCTGACTCTAGCTACTGTTCTTTCAGAGCACCCCCCCCCCCCCACTGCTGATTTTGTCACCCAGGTAACGGAAGGTGTCCACTATTTCTATAGAACCATCTGTGCAATGGAATGAGCTAGTATTCTGTGGGCACTTGCTGCTACTTATTGCACCCGAGCACCGGCCGCATATAAAATCTATATTCTTAGTTAGCTTACCTGTGATCCCACTACATCTTTTATGCACCTATGCTTTGCATTTGGGACATACAATGGAGTTTCTGCCTACTCCTTTCCTACACACTGAGAATGGCCATTTCCCAGATGGGTCCGGTGCCCTATTTTCCTTCCTACAAACTAGAACTTTAGTCTTAAACAAGTTAACTTTAAGGCCTTTTGATTCAAGGCCATGCTTCCATGTTTGGAATTTCTTCTCTAGTTCAGCCATCGATTCAGCTATGAGCGTTAGCTCATCTGCATATAGGAGTTCCCATGGGCAGCCGGTCTTGAACTCCTCTGTTATAGCCTGAAGGGCATTAATAAATAGTAGGGGGCTAAGAACGGAGCCCTGATGAACACCAACTTTTATTCTAAACTTTTCACTATATTCGTTGTTAATTCTAACCTCGCTGACTGTTTCTTTATACATGGCTTGTATAGCTCTCACAAGCCATTCATCAACACATAGTTTTCTAAGAGCCCACCAGATAATGGAGCGGGGGACTCTGTCAAAGGCTTTCTCCAAGTCGACAAAAGCTAAGTATAGGGGTTTACATTTAGTTGTTGTACAATGAAGAGAGCGTCTGTTGTACTTTTACCTGACACAAACACGAACTGCATTTCATCTGGATCAATTCGCTCTCTGATTAGTTGCTCTATTACGTTTTCTGTGACCTACATGACCTGGTCAATTAATTTAATGCCTCTATAGTTTCCCCTATCTAGGGCATCACCTTTACCCTTGTAGCAGTTAATGATGATGCGGCTATGCCAGTCCTTTGGTACGACCCCATTCTGTATGACTTGGTTTACTATCCGGGTGACCATAGTGTGTCCCACCGTTCCAGATGCTTTCAGCATTTCAGCAACTATTTCCGAAGGCCCAGCTGCCTTACCCGTCTTCATATCTTTGATTGCCTTATTTAATATACTACTTTCAACTAGCACTGCTGGTCCCTCTATTGGATCGATATGGGGCAGACTGTCTTTCTCCCATTTATTCTCCTCATTTAGTAGCCTTTCGTAATGACACTTCCAAGCTAACTTCTTATCAGCGTCAGTGATGGCAAGTACTCCATCATCATTAAGGACGCACTTCTCACCGACAATATCACTGTTTTCCTTGACACATTGCCTAGCAATCCTGAACACCTCACGTTTTTGGTCCTCGTGTTGTAGAACATGCTTGAACTTTCTTTCCTCAGCTTTGCTTCTTGCGAAGTACACATGTCTCCTAGCTTCCCTCCTGGCCACTTGATAGTCTTTTCTATTTCTTCCATCCCGCCATACTTTCCAAGCCTTCTTTTTGGCCTTAATTGACTCCTACACCTTACTGTTCCACCACCACGTTATTCTCCTCCTGCCTATAGGCCTGCTCCAGCCACAGACATCATCCACCGCCTTCAGCAGGTTAGCTTTCAGGAATACCCACTGTTCCTCTATATTGTACGACTCTAATTGCTCTTCCTTAATGTCAAAAGCATCAAGTAATATGCCTTTAAATTTATTACTGGCTGTGGGGTCCTTTAGCTTCCATATTTTTCTCCTGAGGATAGTCCTCCTCTGTTGTCGAGTACGTCTTGTCCTGACTACGAGGTCGCTGACTATGTGTCTATGTTGGGAGGTGCATTCTTCGTGGGGGAGGGATTTAGTGTTTACGACAGACACTCTATCACGTCTTCTGGTAAGGATGTAATGTATCTGACTGGCCTGTACCCCTGATCTATAGATGATTAAGTGATTGTCTCGTTTTTTGAAGTTAGTGTTACAGACAGTTAGGTTATTTGCGTCACAGAATTCCAGGATTCTGGAGCCTTCCTCATTTCTAGTACCAAACCCATAGCCTCCATGGATTCGGTCATAGCCATCACAATGTTGTCCAACGTGACCATTTAGGTCGCCAGCAATAATTATCTAGTCACTGTCGGTTATTTGGGAGGTCGTGAGCATCAATGTCTCATAGAATCTGTCTTTTATAACTCCAGGCAGTCCGGATTGGGGTGCGTACGCAGATATTACTGTCACAGTAGTTCTATTTAGGACAAGTCTTATTTTAATTATTCTGTCGTTCACTCTATTTACGTCTATTATCTTATCTACCCATTTTTCTGCTAACAAGATGCCTACCCCACCCAGCCCATTGTCATTTCCCACCCAGAAAAGCTTATAGCATCGTTTTTTACCCACAATGAATCTAGCAGACCCACCCCTCCACCTGATCTCTTGGATACTGCAAACATCCACCTCCTTACGTTCAAGCATTTCTACAACCTCGTTAGACGACGTTTTAAGGTGCCTACATTCATGGTACCAACTCTAAAGTTTTTTATTCCGTTTGGTGGGTGGGAACGTTGGGGCGTGGCGAGGGGTGAGGGGCTGGGGTTGGCGTTATGTTGGCCATCCGCGGCCGAAACAAAGAAGAGGAGGAGTCCTTGCCTTTTCGTTCGGCAGCATGAGGTGAATTTGTCTTTATCTTTGGCATTGTCACTAAGTGTCCAGATTTATATATATATATATATATATATATATATATATATATATAACATCCATTTTCCATGATAGAATGGGTTAGATGGTTTGTCTCATTTGAGGAAAGTAGGGTCTGTGTCTTGATCATGCAGAACTGTTTCTGGCTTTGTGCCCTTCCTAACATTAAACACATTGACAGTTGTGCTGAGTGCTATATATATCATCATCATCAGCATTGTTTTACGTCCATTCTTCAATACTAGCATAGGTTAGATGAGTTTCCTGTTCTTGGGCAATGCCAGGTCAGGTGACCATGTCTTGCTCATACAGAACTAATTCTGGCTTGATTTCTACAGCTGAATGCTCTTCCTAACACCAACCTCATTTGCACTAAGTACTGGTGCTTTTTTATCGTGACACCTACACAACCACTTTACAGTAGAAAGGGGGGTGGGGTCATGCTGTCTATATGCTTCAGCTTCAGCTTGTACCCGTAGGAAGATGGGTCTTATATATATATATATGTATGTAGGAATATATATGTGTATGGATGTATAAATATTCATGTATGTATGAATGTATATATATATATATATATTTCTTAAAATAACAGATTAAAGTTTAAGCAAAGAATCGCTGCTTTTAATAAAGAATCTTCTGTTATTTTAATAAATATTTGCTCTAGGGTTCTTATATATTTGATATATATTTATCCTTATCGATCCTTCTTTGGATTTTAGTCTTCAAATTTATTATTATTACTATATATATATATATATATATATATATATATATATATATATATATATATAGTTAAATCTTAGACAGGAACAAAAACAGAGAAGCAGTACAAATATTTATATTTGGCAGTACAAGTATATATATATATAAATATAAAGACAACTAAAAGTTAATTGTACATATAATTGAAAAACATATGTTTCAATATTAATCATATTGACATTAGATTTACCTTTATTGTAAAACCTTCTAATAGCCCCATGTTTTCTGTTATTAGACCTATATAACAGATAATGTATGATATGTATATGATGTAGCACACAGAACATGATTTATGATGTATAATATCATGCACTATGCACACAATGATTTCTAACATAAGTCTGTAAGAAATAACTTTAAGTTAACTTAAATTGTATGAAAGACATAGTTAATCATGATTGTAAACATGTCACAGGATTGATCTCAAACCTTTAAACACTCAGCTCAAATGCAGCCTATATTTAGGAACAGGACTCAGAAGATCTGTACCTGCATCCTGATATGATGCTTTAATGGCAAATGATGGAGAGAACAACCAAAGAGACATTGAGGTGAAGACATCAAGGAATGAATGGAAATATATGATGGCTGAGTGCGGTGTTGGTGAGGGACAGCATTGCTACAGTTCTCCATAGTTCTCAACCCTCAGTAATGAATGTGGGCAATAATGAAGTTTTGTGATTGATGTAACTTCTTCTTCTTCTTCTTCTTGCTCTTGCTCAATGAGGCCGGAGTCATTCTAAGCCAGTGATCTCAAAGCATCATCAGGTGTAGAGCCGACTAGGTCTACCAACACCCTCCATCACTGGCAGTCCTGTGCAAGCTCCTCTGCATCCTCCAAGGGGATGTTAAGCCTTTGGAAATCTTCCCTGATGACATCCAGCCATCTGGTGCAGGGCCTGCCACGGGACATCTTCTAGCTTACAGCCGCTGCTTTAAATAAACTGATTATTGCTGTTTCAAATATTTGCATTGAATCCAGTCACTAAAACTAAAGATATGTTTTGTTATATAGAACACAATAGTTTAAAACAAAATTATATGATACATATCTTTCTTTTTTCTGCAATGATATATAAAAGTTAACTTACATACTTAATAGGTTTCCAAGGTTATCTTCTGATTTGCTAGTTCCAACAAGTTTTATTTTATCTTTCTCAGATCTTATTATGCTTCAAATATTACTTAAAAGTCAATACTACCATCAAAATGTATACATCATCATTTTCTATGATTTTCAAGTAAAAAATATATAAAAAGTAAGAGTCTGAGTGTATCTTCACAGTAAATGGCCATTTTCGTTAATGATTCTTGACATGTACTTGACTTCAGAATAAATGGAGCATATTAGCTGTGAAAATGTACAGTCTTCATTTGAAAGTTTTTATGAAGAACTGAAACTATATCAACTGAAAGCAAAATCCAAACAAGGCAAGACTTAGAAAAGCAGGGAAAATTTGATTAGGAAAAGATAAATGGAAGGTGAAGAATTTTTGACAAGTGACAAATGTAGCTTAACAGACAATAGGGTATACTTGCAGAAACATGTCTTGTGAGAAATAAAAATAATATGTACCTTTGCTTACATTTGTCTTACTTGCAATCATGAATAGAGAAACAGGATTGAAAGAACTCTGTGTTTACTGTCATATCTTATGATTGAGAACAACTAATGGGTTTAGGGTGAGGGGGAGAAACACTTGTCTGTGGAGTATAAAGAGATATAGATTTGAAATAGTCAATTTATGTCATAGGATTTGAAATGTGGTACTATACCATTTTATCCATCTATTGACTACTTGTTTTCGCTTTTATAGAACTATAAGGTATTATTTTCTTAGTGTTTTGAAGTTCTTGCTTGTCATTTCAGCTTCATAATGTTTTTACTGTTTTCTGTATTTCTATGATTTATTTTATAATATATATCTATTTGTACATGTGTGTGTATGTACACATATATACATGCATACACACACACACTCATACACACACACACACACACACACTCACACACACACACACACACACACACACACACATATATATATATATATATATATATATATATATATATATATATATATATATATAGACATCTGTTTTCCTATACAAGCACAACCAATTGATAGTTAGCAAACTTGGACATTAGTTTCTATGTTTACAGCAGATATTTTCTTTACATTTACAGGCATTCTATTACATTTCTTGTTTAGGAGGTTTTATGTTTTTGCTTTTCTTTATTTTTGCAAATAATCATTAAAGCAGGGGGTGCATGGGTCTGATGATCGCCAACCAGCGTGAAACAGACTGTTAGCTTTTCTCCCTTCTTTCGCCGAAAAGAAGTAAGTGACATAGTCACTACTTTTAAACTGATAACGTATGGTCTTCTAAATTTTTTTAATTAAACATACGGTATATTGCCAAATATACTATACATTCATGTATAGTTCCTATCTTAATTTCACTTTCTTTTTTCTTCTTTTTTTACTTAAACTAGATAGATTCGGTTTAGTAAAGAGTGATATACCTAGGACCAAAGCATGAAATATGCAATGATTGAAATAGATGTGAATCCCAAAAGTACCAATAACAAAATTCAAATTATATGTCATAGATGACTTCTGTATATAAGAAGTTTGAACATATTGTTGTTAATGCAAACTGGTTATCACATGAAAATATATTAACTGTCAACTGAGCATACAAGCTAACATGAAATCTTCTGTGTATTTTATTGGTTTGCACAAAATCTCAAATAAATTTACGCCAAAAATAAAAATAAAATCTGTACTGAGCTGTAATTCTGGTTGAGTAAACACCACTGTTGTGAAGGTAGAGACATGAATGAGACAGAAAGTTGCATGTTGGTAAGTGATTCTATGGCAGGCTTGAATTTTAACACAACATGACTAAAATAAAAATGGAGGCTAACCCAATGATTAGACTTATCTGTCCCTCTAAATAAATTATAGGAGGTATAAGTAAAAGTATGTTAGATAGAGTAGAAAATCAGCTAAAGTGTAGGCTGATAATTAACTCTTCAACATTTACATTATTCTATATTTATTATTGTATTTTTGTAGTAAAGTTTTCACCTCATATGTTATCTCACATAATATCGATTCTATGAGGTTTTAATATTTAAAAACAACACCATATCAGTATGAGCAGCCAGTTTGAACAGAAAGAGGTTTAGAGAATTCTGGCTGGATATGGTTGGTTTAAATGCTAAAGAATTAAACTGTAGAGTAATACCAACAAATTAATCTACTGGATCACTAGGACAGATAACACATCTATATCAAAACTCATCTGGTTTGACATAAGTGGTTATTATTCTTCCATTTCTCCCATTCCCCACAATAAGGCCCTTATATTTGCAATGCAGAACTCTGGTTTTTCTAAGGAAAAATATAAAATAGTGTTAGCAGCTAGACATACAATAATGAAATTTGAAAATGAATATTGGACACATAAGAATAGGATCAATAACTTGACATAACCAAGCAATCCAGGGACTTGGCCCACATTACAGATCTAGTTGGAATGTATCTATCACATAAGCTAAATCTAGAATTTATAGACCTTCAGGGTAGAATTTATATAGATGACACTTTCCTGTTACTCAACAATTTTAGTGGTCAACAACTCGAATGAAGAAGAAAGGCAATAGGATCCATCCTTAAAGGAGGGGTGGACATGAAAACATCCTTTGAGCACAACTATTAGGTCAGCACCTTCCTTAACATAACCTAAGAGAACAATTTCAACCTTTTCAAACCCTTCCATAAAACTAATGAAAAACTTAAATATGTTAACAAACTTTTTAACCTCCCATGATCCAGTGGTAAGAAACTCTCAAGGGAGCTGGAGCGCAGAAGGTCTTCAAAGAAACCCCCCTCCTCCAACACACACTCAAGAAAGTGTTTCAGCCCTTAACTGTTTGTTAACATATGAAAACCTTACATATGCTAACAAACACTGTAACCACCCTTGATCCATTATTAACCCTATTGTAATAAATACATGTCTAAGCATCTCTAGACTTGCTGCAATCAAGATCACCTTTAAGGAGCACGTTAGACTACTATAATGCAGCATTCCATAGGACATTCAAATATGTCCCAGACACACATTCACATGAAGCTACATATTGACTCTAGACATCATATAAATCACCATAGCAACAGAAATAATGAAGGAATATGCATCATATACATAATCATATAAATTCCATCAAATTTTCCAGTATTAAATAAATGTGCCTTACTTTCCTATTAATCTCACTCTCTCACTCTCTCTCTCTCTCTCTCTCTATATATATATATATATATATATATATATATATATGTACACACACACATGTGTTTGTTTTGTGTGAGAATATATATATATATATACACACACACACATATATATACACACATACATATATATGCACACACATACATATATATATACACACACATGCTGGTGATTACTTGGAAGCATTAAATCAGATATCTTGATAGATTTCATCACATGGAACCAATTAATATTTACTATATAAATTGCTTGAGCTAAGAAGGAAGGCTCTTATTGTTTCAGCTGCTAGAAATAGCTGTCAAATCTCCCATAAATCATATAACTCTATTGTAATAAATACATGACTAAGGATTTCTAGACTTGCTGCTGTAAAAGAAAGGAGGGTTCCAATTATGTAATGCCAGATACATTCTGTCTTTGATCACAGCTATGTTTAACATATGTAAACAATATACTGCTGTGATGTTTTTACCAATAATATACCTGGAGGCACATGGCTTAGTGGTTAGAGTGTTGAGCTTGAAATCAGGAGGTTGTGAGTTTGATTCTCATACCAGGTGATAATAATAGTAATAATGAAATTATTGTGTACAGTGCTCAGATGCACTACAACTCATCAAAGGTGCATGTATAGTACATAGAATAATGTACAAATGTCAGGAAAATGAACAGTGTACGAGTCATGAAATACATATGTGTGCGTATGGAGAGGGAATATCAGATGTAGTGTTGGCGAATCTCATGAAGCATGGAAGTTTTAAAGGATGCAGTGTCTCGACTGCTAATAACTGATGCACGGAGTTTGTTCCATGCTTCCGCAACTCTGAGAATAAAATAAAAGACACTGAGCAAGACACTTTATTTCAATTGCTCCAGTTTACTCAGCTGTGGAAATGTGTTGCGACGTCACTGGTGCCAAGCTGTATCATTCTCAGCCATTCCCTTGAACAACACCGGTGGTAGGGAAAGGGGAAACTGGAATGTAGAGGTGACTACTGGTCATCCACAAACAAACTTGCCTGATTTCATGGCTCAGAGGGGAACTTTCTAGGTACAAATCCCATGGTCGCTAACTGATGGGGGTCTTTACCCTTTACATGGAGGCACTATACAGTGGACATTGCAAAGAAACATTCTTGCTTTAGTTTCAACAGTATATATTATGGGGCAGTGGATTAGCAGTATCGGTAGAGTATCAGACAACATACTTTACACCATATTGTTACAACTCTTTATGTTGAGTTCAAATACTCCCGAGGTTAGATTTGCCTTTCATCCTTACATGGACGATAAAATAAAGTACCAGTAAGGCTCTTGAGTCGATTTAATTGATTTTTTCCCTTTTTCTTCAAATTACTGGCTTTGTGCCAAATGTAGAAACTTTTATTAGGTGGAGATGGCATTTGGAGCATCATCATCATCATTGATTTTATATCCATTTTTCCATGCTTGCATGGGTTGGACAGGTCCTTCTCAGCGCAACATCTCTCCATTTGGGGTGTTTTGTCATCTCCTCTGTGAGTGTTAGGGACTTTAGGTCAGCTCTCAACACCTCTGTCCTAGTTATTCTTGGTTGTCCACTACTATGACTTCTTTAAGGGTGCCAATATTGAGGTTAGCAGTCCTGAGATTTGTAATTTTACAGTTAATGTTATTTCCTTGGGAAGAGGTTCTATGAACCTGAAAGGGAAAAAGGCTGTGTTTGTTTGATGACAGTCAAGGGGTTCTTCCATATGGCTTCTCTAGCCATGCTACTAGTTAATAAAGGTACTTATATAAAATTATGATGGAATATATATCATCATCATCATTTAACATCTATTTTTGAGCACACTCATGGGTTCGACAGGTTGTCACATAATGAGACAAGTGAAGTTTATAGACTACATCTTACTCATCCAGATCTGTAGTTTGGCTAGGTTTCTACAGTTGGATGCCCTTCCTAATTCGAACCACTTTACAGTGTATGTATACAAACACTTTTAAACAAATGGTTAACATGTAGAATATCACATACCAGCAGTTCATGGAAGAAACTGCTAGGACTCACCATAGAGCATATAAATTAATTATCTCTGAGGATATTTGTTTAAGCTTGCTCTAAAATAAGAAAATTTCCTGAAAGTTGCATAACGCAACAAACATGATGGAGTTACATTCAGCTCAGAGAAATTGCATCAAAGCTGACAGAGACAGATCCATATATTCTCTCTAGAGAGAGCAATTATTCTAGTGGAAACATATATATATATGTGTGTGCATATATTCATGTGTGTACATATATATATATACATATATATATCTATGTGCATATATGCATGTGTGTGTATATATATATATATATATATATATATATATATATATATATATATATATATATATATATATATATATATGTATATATATATATATATATATATATATGTATATATATATATATGCATACTAATACATATATATATATATATATATATATATATATATATATATATATATATATATGCATACTAATACATATATATATACACATATATAGATATACATACACATATATACATGCATATACATATATATTTGTACATGTGTGTGTGTGAGAGTCAGATCATTCAGTCTGTGTACAGAGAAGGAGAGGGTGATGTGTTATTCTTCTGATAATGTACATTCATTTCAGAGATAGATCCCAAATAACAAAAAAAGTTATTTCCTTGTTTCCATTACAAGGCATCTAACATCACCATCATCATCATCATCACTGTTGTCATCATCATCACCATCATCATTGTTGTCATCATCATCGCCATCATTGTTGTTATCATCAACATCATCAGTGTTTATTTCTATGTTTGCATGAGTTAGAAAAGTTGTCAGCGACTGAGCTAGATTGGTCACATGACCACACCTTGTATCCACCATTTTAAGAATTGGTTTCCACTACTGCATGCCTTTCCTAATGCCAACCATTTCCTAACATGTACTATAAGTATTTCACCATAACTCTGACTCTACCACCTTACAGAGTTGGCTGAGTGCATCAATATGACCATCTTTCAGGATGGACTAGGGTTTTTTTGTCATGCCACCCACACTATTAACATACAGAGTTGACCTGATGCATTTTGATATGTCACCAGCACTGCCATCTTTCAGGGTGTTTTCAAATTATTTATATATATATATATAGGTATATGTATCATCATCATCATCACCATCACCGTTTTACGTCCGTTCTTCCACGCTACCATGGGTTAGACAGGTTGCCCTGTTGTGGGCAGTGTCCGGTCAGCTGATCTTGTCTTGCTCATACGGGAACTGATTCTAGCTTGATTTCTACAGCTGGATGACCTTCCTAACACCAACCTCATTTACAGTGAGTGCTGGGTGCTTTTTTTTTTTCGTGGCGCCTACACGTCCACATTACAGTGTGGGCTGCGTGCTTTTTTGCCGTGGCACCTCCACGACCACTTTGCAGTGGAATGATAGGGACCCCAGTCCTATCATCTAATTTCTGCAGCTGAGTAAACTGGAGCAATGTGAAAAAAGTGTTCTGCTTAAGGAAACAACACATCACCCGGTCCGAGAATTGAACTCACAACCTTTTGATTGCAAGCCAATGCTCTAACCACTAAGCCATGTGCCTTCATATATATATATGTATATCATCATCATCATCATTTTATGTCCGCTTTTCCCTGCTTGCAAGGGTAGGATGGGTCTTATTCAGCACAGCATCTCTCCACTTGTCACGGTCCTTCCTCATCTCCACCGTGAGCTTCAGCAATCTGAGGTTTGTTCTCACCACCTCCGCCCATGTTTTTTGTGGTCTACCTCTACCATGTCTTCCTTCAACTGGCATTTCCTGGCACTTCTTCACCCATTGGTCATCCTTCATGCACATCACATATCCATACCACCGCTGTCTCCTCTCTCGCACACTACATTCTATCCCTCTCAGACACAGTTTCTCTCTCAACACATCCATGCTCGGTCATTCACGCACATTGACATTGCACATCCAACGGAGCATGCTTACCTCATTTCTCTCCAGCCTTCGCATATCCTCTGCAGTTGCTGCCCATGTCTCTCTACCATGCAGCATCGCGCTCCTCACACAGGCATCATATATCTGGCCTTTCGTACGCAGAGAGAAACCCTTTTTCGTCAGCAGAGGAAGCAGCTCACTAAACTTCTTCCAACCCATCCTTATTCTAGATACTATGGCCTCAGAACCCCCCCCCCCTCCCATGTTAATCTGATCTCCTAGGTACCGGAAACTATCCACCACTTCTATAGCACCCACCTGCATTTGAAAAATGTGTCTATCAATGCGACTTCTACTGTCTAATTTCCCTGTACATCTACTGCATACGTATTTCTCCCTACCTGTTAGTTTTCCCGCTATACCACTACATTTCTTGTGTATCCAGGATCTGCATTGTGTGCATTTTATAGAATTTATGCCAGTTTCTTTTCTGCATATCGAACAAGGCCTGATGGAATCAGAGTTTTGTCCTCTTTTCTACTCATCAACACTTTTGTCTTAGCTAGGTTCACTCTCAGTCCACTTGCTTCCAACTGCTATTTCCATAGCCAGAATTTATTCTCTAGCTCCTCTACTGATACTGCTATAAGAACCAGATGGTCAGCATAGAGAAGTTCTCATGGACAGCCAGTCTTAAACTCCTCTGTTATGGCTTGGAAGGCTATAATGAACAAGAGCGGGCTGAGGACTGAACCATGATGTACTCCTACTTGTATCTGGAATCCTCCCTCACTAAACTCCATTCCTACCCTCACTTTACTGACAGCACCTCTGTACAAAGTTTGCACTGTCCTCACAAGCCATTCCTCAACTCCTACTTTCCTTAAGGGCCACCAGATGACAGATCGGGGTACCCTATCAAAGGCCTTCTCTAGGTCAACAAAGACTAAGTACAGTGGCTTATTCTTCTCTAAGAACCTCTCTTGTAATTGTCTCACCAAGAAGAGGGCATCTGTTGTACTTTTCCCAGGCACAAAACCAAACTGCATCTCATCTAGTTTGACCCTTTCTCTAGTTAGTTTTGCTAATATCCTTTCTGCCACTTTCATAACCTGATCATCAGTTTTATACCCCTATAATTGCTCCTCTCCAGAGCATCCCCTTTACCTTTGTAGCAATTTATGAGAATACTGCTGCCCAGTCTTTGGGTATGACAGCACCATATATAGCCTGATTGATGATACGTGCAACCAGTTTAGTGCCTACGTCCCCTGATGCCTTCAGCATCTCAGCAACTATCCCTGACGGTCCAGCAGCCTTACCATTTTTCATTTCTTTAATCGCCTCTTGGACCCTATATTCGTCAATCTCAATAGCTGGTCCCTCTGTCGGATCTACTGAGGGTAATTTCTCTCTCTCCCATTCGTTTTCCACATTCATCAGTCTCTCATAATGACATTTCCAGGCCTCCTTTTTCTGATCATTCGTGACACTAAGTACACCGGCATCATTCCGGACACATTTGTCTCCAACAACATCCTGATTTGCATTGACACACTGCCTTGCAATGTGGAACACCGCACACCTCTGATCTTCCCATCGCGGAACATTGACAAACCTCCTACTCTCAGCCTCCCTGCGTGCTAAGTACACCTGACGTCTAGCTTCTCTCTTAGCAGCTGTATATCCTTCTCTACTCCCACCCTTTTTCCAAACCTTCCATGCTAGTCTTTTGTCTCTAACGGCCCTATCTAATGTGCTGTTCCACCACAAGGACACTCTCTGTCTGGTTGGAGCTCTGCTCCAGCCACAAGTTTCATTAGTAGCCTGCAGTAAGTTGTTACGTAAGAAATTCCAGTTATTATCTATGTCATACGACTCTAAATCGTCTTCTTTTTCGTCATACACATCTTGAAGGGCTTTCCTAAATTTGTATTTTAGTGAAAGGTCTTTTAGCTTCCAGACCTTTCTTCTCCACACCTTCCTGTATGTCACTTTCCATCTCTTCCTTACTGAGATATTACTAACGACTAACCTATGCTGTGGGTACAACCTTCCCCAGGGTATGCCTTGGTTTTTGACACCATCTGCCTGTCCCGCTGCCTAACTAGTAAGAAGTCAATCTGGCTTATATGCTCACCTGATTTATAGGTTATTAGGTGGTTGGCAGGTTTCTGGAAGTTAGTGTTGCAAATAGTCAGTGTACTTGCATCATAAAATTCAAGAAGTCTCACTCCTTCTTCATTTCTTGAGCCGTAACCATGAACCATGTACGCCAGTCTAACAATCCTGGAGCTGTCCAACATGACCATTGAAGTCCCCTGATAGCATAACGATGTCTCCGTCCTCTGTCATTGCGGCTGTTTGTAAAAGTTGCTTGTAAAAGCAGTCTTTCTCTTCTTTGCCTAGGCCTGCTTGGCAGCTTAGGCAGAGATGATTGTCAGTAGTTTCCTGCCTACAACTAATCTAAGCTTAATTATTCGATTATTAACTCGAACTACCTCTATTGTCTTATTGATCCATTTCTCAGCCCTGAAGATGCCTACTCCCCCTAACCCATCATCCTTACCTACCCAGAAAAGCTTATAGCTAAGATGTTTGCCTGGGACTAGTCTCGCAGAGGCACCTCTCCATCTCACCTCTTGCACGCAGCACACATCCACCTGCCTTCTCTCCAGCATCTCCGGTATTTCACGAGATCTACCTGTGAGAGTACCAACATTAAGTGTTGCAACTCTGTGATGCGATGTCTTCATATTTTCGTTGTTTCTATATATTTATTGCTGTGCTCATAATTGTTTTGGCATTGATACACTGGTTGGATGCCCTTCCTAACACCTGCGCCACTTTACAGCATGGATTGGGTGCTTTTATTCATGCCACCAGCACTAGAGGGGAAGTCTTACTGGACTCATGGACGCTCTCTACCCCTCCATTTTACAGCATGGTCATAACAAAAAAACAAACAAAAAAAAACACTACTTATTGACACTTACGGCACACAGACAAACTCACTCACACACCAACATTCATGCATACAAACACACACATGTCACTCACACACACACACACACATACATATATTACCATCAGTACTGATACAAGATCATGTCAACTGTTGACTTTTACAGTTCAGTTTCTATATAATAATAATAATTGTTTGCTTTACAGCATAGAGCAATGGCCCTCCACGCTCCGGGCCCAAAACAAGGCACCAGCAATGCGCTGGGACAATCGCTGCCCCGTGCCAAGAACAGAATAGTTATTTAGTATTATAGTTGTTTTCTTCTTCTTAAGGCCTGATCACTGGTGATGGTGATGGTGGTGGTGGTGGATGGTGTCAGTGATGGTGATGGTGGTGGTGGTGGTTGGTGTCAGTGATGGTGATGGCAGTTATTGTTGTTGTTGCTGCTGCTGCGTTGTTGTTGTTCATTTCACTGATGCTGCTACTGCAGACAATGGTGTTGTTGCAGTTGTTGTTGTTGTTGTAGTTGCTGTTGTCGTTGCAGTTGTTGCTGCTGTGTTGAAATCTGGTCCCATCGACTGAGATATATATATATATACACAGATAAATCCACCAATTAGTGCTAGGGTCTAAGCTGTATGAAGAACTCAATGCAATCCGTATGTAGAAGATGTCGTGAAGCAAAGTTTAAAATACAAAATTTCAACGATATAATTCATTGGATACAGAGTCAAAAATACAAATAGGGAAAACAATGAAATTAAACAAAAAACGGTTAATTCATAGTAAATCTCATTATTTTACAATCGTTTCTGAAGACGGCGGGTAGAGAAGACATATGTATATTTCTTACTATGATAATTTGTAATGTATTTTACATAGATCAATAATAGAATGAACACACGAGGAACTACTCCCTAGAAACGATCGTAAAATAATGAGATTTATTATAAATTAACCGTTTTTTGTTTAATTTCATTGTTTTCACTGTTTGTATATGTATATATATATACACGCACAATATATATATATATGTACACACACACATTCAACACAGAGAAAGGAGTTTAGCAACAGGTCAGTGATAGATATATATATATATATATATATATATATATATATATATACACATATATATATATATATGTTGTTGTAGTTGCTGTTGTTGTTGTAGTTGTTGTTGTTGCTGTGTTTAAATATGCGCCTATATATATATCATCATCATCATCATCATCATCATCGTTTAACGTCCATGTTCCACGCTTGCATGGGTTTGGACGGAAGTTTTCCCACTTGAGGCAAGAGTGGTTGTCTTGCTCGCATAGGACTGTTGGCGGGTTTTCTACAGTTGGATGCCCTTCCTAACACCAACCACATTTACAGTGTGGGCTGGGAGGTTTTTACCGTGTTTCCTACACGGCCACATTACAGCGTGGACTGTCTGGCGGGTTTTCTACAGCTGGATGCCCTTCCTAACACCAACCACATTTACAGTGTGGGCTGGGAGGTTTTTACCGTGTTGCCTACACGGCCACATTACAGCGTGGACTGTCTGGCGGGTTTTCTACAGCTGGATGCCCTTCCTAACACCAACCACATTTACAGTGTGGGGCTGGGAGGTTTTTACCGTGTTGTCTACACGGCCACATTTACAGCGTGGACTGTGTGTTTTTTTGTCGTGACACCTACACGATCTCATTTGTTTCGGCCTGGATTTTGTGGCACCAACATAACTTTACATTGAAAGGGGCGGTGTGGATGGGCGGAGGTGGTGGGACGGGGGTGTATTTTGTTAGAGATGCCTACTGACTGTAGTAGGTTTTACTTTGTATTTAGGTAAGGCGGGTCTTCTCTATTACTGAGTACCGCCAAAGGTCTCGGTCCAGTGATATTGTCTTGGAGAGGTGTAAGTGTGTGAGGTCGGAATTTATCAGCTCGTCCCAGGTTTTTCTGGGTCTGCCTACTCCGTGGCTACCGTCTATCTTTATTGCCCTGCACTTTGCTATACAGCTGTCGTCTTTCATGCGCATCACGTGACCACACCAACGTAGCCTTCTCTCGAGTAAACAACATCTGATCCCTCTTATTTCTAATTTTTTCCTTAGTTCGTTTATGCTTTGCCGTTCGCGTATATTACTATTACACATCCAGCGGAGCATGCAGGCTTCGTTCCTCTCTAGTCTGCGTATATCCTCTGCACACAATGCCCAGGTCTCACTGCCATGCAACATTGCTGTTCGTATGCAGGCATCATACAACCTGCCTTTCATTTTTAGGGAGAACCCTTTAGCGGCTAATAGTGGTATAAGCTCTCTGAACTTTTTCCATCCAGTTCTGACTCTAGCTACTGTACTTTCAGAGCACCCTCCCCCACTGCTGATTTTGTCACCCAGGTAACGGAAGCTGTCCACTATTTCTATAGAACCCTCTGCGCAATTGAAAGAGCTAGTATTTTGTGGGCACTTGCTGCTACTTATTGCACCAGAGCACCGGCCACATGTAAAATCTGTGTTCTTAGTTAGCTTACCTGTGATCCCACTACATCTTTTTTGCACCCATACTTTGCATTTGGGACATAAAATGGAGTTTCTACCTACGCCTTTCCTACACACTGAGCATGGCCATTTCCCGGAAGGGACGGGCGCCTTATTTTCTTTCCTACAAACTAGAACTTTAGTCTTAGCCAGGTTAATTTTAAGGCCTTTTGATTCTAGGCCGTGCTTCCATTTTTGGAATTTCTTCTCTAGCTCGGCCATTGATTCAGCTATGAGCGTTAGATCATCTGCGTATAGGAGTTCCCATGGGCGCCGGTCTTGAACTCCTCTGTTATAGCCTGAAGGGCAATAATAAATAGTAGGGGGCTAAGAACAGAGCCCTGATGGACACCAACTTTTACGCTAAACTCTTCACTATATTCGTTGTTAATTCTAACCTTGCTCACTGTTTCTTTATACATGGCTTGTATAGCTCTCACAAGCCATTCGTCAACACATAGTTTTCTAAGAGCCCACCAGATAATGGAACGGGGGCCTCTGTCGAAGGCTTTCTCCAAGTCGACAAAGGCCAAGTATAGGGGTTTACTTTTAGCTAGGTATTTCTCCTGTAGTTGTCGTACAATGAAAAGAGCGTCTGTGGTACTTTTGCCTGACAAACCCGAACTGTATTTCATCTAGATCGATTCTCTCTCTGATTAGTTGCACTATTACTTTTTCCGTGACCTTCATGACCTGGTCGATTAATTTAATGCCTCTATAGTTACACCTATATAGGGCATCTCCTTTACCCTTGTAACAGTTAATGATGATGCTGCTATGCCAGTCCTTCGGAACAGCCCCATTCTGTATGACTTGGTTTACTATCCGGGTGACCATGGTGTGTCCCACCGTTCCAGAGCCCTTCAGCATCTCAGCAACTATTTCCGAAGGCCCAGCCGCCTTACCCGTCTTCATATCTTTGATTGCTTTACTTATTATACTACCTTCAACTAACACTGCTGGTCCCTCTATTGGATCGATCTGGGGGAGACTATCCTTCTCCCATTTATTCTCCTCATTTAGTAGCCTCTCGTAGTGACACTTCCAAGTGACCTTCTTATCAGCGTCAGTGATGGCGAGTACGCCATCATCATTTAGTACACACTTCTCCCCAACAATATCACGGTTTTCCTTGACACATTCCCTAGCAATCCTGAACACCTCACGTTTTTATTCCTCGCGTTGTAGAACATGCTTGAACTTTCTTTCCTCTGCTTCCCTTCATGCGAAGTACACTTGTCTTCCAGCTTCCCTCCTGGCCACTTGATAGTCTTCTCTACTTCCCCCATACTTTCCAAGCCTGCTTTTTGGCCTTAATCGACTCCTCCACCTTACTGTTCCACCACCATGTTACTCTCCTCCTGCCTATAGGCTTGCTCCGGCCACAGACTTCGTCTACCGCCATCAGCAGGTTTGCTTTCAGGAATTCCCACTGTCCCTCTATATTGTCCGACTCTAAATGCTCTTCCTTACTGTCGAAAGCATCAAGTAATATGCTTTGAAATTTATTTCTGGCTGTGGGGTCCTTTAGCTTCCACATTTTTCTCCTGAGGATAGTCCTCTTCTGCTGTCGAGTACGTCTCGTCCTGACTATGAGGTCGCTAATTATCAGTCTATGTTGGGAGGTGCAATCTTCATGGGGGAAGGATTTAGTGTTTACAACAGTCACTCTGTCACGTCTTCTGGTAAGGATATAATCTACCTGGCTGGTATGTTCCCCTGATCTGTAGGTGATCAAGTGATTGTCTCGTTTTTTTAAGTTAGTGTTACAGATTGTTAGGTTATTTGCGTCACAGAATTCCAGGATTCTGGAGCCTTCCTCATTTCTAGTACCAAACCCATAGCCTCCATGGATTTCATCATAGCCGTCACAATGTTTGTCCAACGTGACCATTTAGGTCGCCAGCAATAATTATCTAGTCACTGTCGGTTATTTGGGAGGTAGTGAGCATCATTGTCTCATAGAAAGTGTCTTTTATAGCGCTAGGCAGTCCGGATTGGGGCGCGTACGCAGATATTATCGTCACAGTAGTTCTATTTTGAACAAGTCTTATTTTAATTATTCTGTCGTTTACTCTATTTACGTCTATTATCTTATCCACCCATTTTTCTGCTAACATGATTCCTACCCCACCCAGCCCATTGTCATTTCCCACCCAGAAAAGCTTATAGCATCGTTTTTTACCCACAATGAATCTAGCTGACCGGCCCCTCCACCTGGTCTCTTGGATGCAGCAGACATCAACCTCCTTACGTTCAAGCATTTCTACAACCTCGTTTGAGCGGCCTTTTAAGGTCCCTACATTCATGGTACCAACTCTGAAATTTTGGATTGCGTACGGTGGGTGGGGTGCAGGGAGGGGTGAGGTTGATGGGGTTGGGGTTATGTTGGCCATCCGCGGCCGCAACAAAGAGGGTGGGGCTTTGCCCTTTCGTCCGGCAGCATGAGGTGAATTTGTCGTTATCTTTTGCATTGTCTTCGGGTGTCCAGATTCTTCTGACTCTCCAGAAATTCCCTAGTTCACCCATCATATCGAAAAAGCAACCAGAATTGCTAGCATAGGTCGTTTATTTGTGATTGATCCAAATAATAAGGTGGAGAGTGGGGGAGGGAGGGGTATGGGGTAGTTTGCGAGGAGCAGAATTATTTTTAGAACAACGGTGAGACAGAACAGAATTATAGAAAGTCAATTTTGAATACGATTTTTTGATTCTGGGGGATTGTAAGATATATAGATGAATGAACCGAATGTGGAGAGTTGAGAAGAAAATGAAATATTTACGTTACATTTCGTAGAAGAAAACTGAACAAGCGACCATTAATAATAGGAGACAAATTCTGGGTTTAGTCCCCTGCGAGGAGCAGAATTATTTTTAGAACAACGGTGAGACAGAACAGAATTATAGAAAGCCAATTTTGAATACGATTTTTTGATTCTGGGGGATTGTAAGATATATAGATGAATGAACCGAATGTGGAGAGTTGAGAAGAAAATGAAATATTTACGTTACATTTCGTAGAAGAAAACTGAACAAGCGACCATCAATAATAGGAGACAAATTCTGGGATTAGTCCCCTGTAACAAGACTTATTTATATTTATATATATATATATATATGTATATATATATATGTATATATGTATATATATATATGTATATATATATATGTATATCATCATCATCATCATTTTACGTCCACTTTTCCCTGCTTGCAAGGGTGGGATGGGAACTGATTCTGGCTTGATTTCTACAGCTTCGTAACACCAACCACATTTACAGTGAGGACTGGGTGTTTTTTTTCCGTGGCGCCTATACGTCCTCTTTTACAGTGGAATGATATGGACCCCTGTCCCTATTATCTCATTTCTACAGGTGAGTAAACTGGAGCAATGTGAAATAAAGTGTCTTGTTCAAGGACACAACACATCACTCGGTCTGAGAATTGAACTCACGCCCTCCCGATTGCAAGGTCAATCGTCTAACCACTAAGCCATATATATATATATATACATATATATATATATATACATATATATATATATATATAAATATATACATATATACATATATATATATATATATATATATATATATATATATATATATATATATATATATATATATATATATATATATATATATATATATATATATATATATATATATATATATATATATATATATATATATATATATATATATATATATATACATATACATATATATATATATATATATATATATATATATATATATATATATATATATATATATATATATATATATATATATATATATATATATATATATTTCAAAGTTATTCAAAGTTAAAGTTACATATATATATATATATAAATATATATATATATATATATATATATATATATATATATATATATATATATACATATATATGTAACTTTAACTTTGAATAACTTTGAAATGTTTTGGCCAGTATTGGCCCAGGCCATGTCTAACTTAATAGCACCACCTGGCGAAGTCTTTCAATTCAGGATTTGGGCACCATGGCCCATTCGAGAAGAGAATTACTGTTTGCGGAGACATATCCGGGTGTGGGTGGTTTGTCCGGGATTACTTGGAGGAATTTGTCCAAAGACTTCTTGAATTTTGTGTGGTCAGTTTCTGTTTTGACGTGTCCTGGTGTGATGTTGAAGAGAGCAGGGCCGATTGAGGTGAAACAATTGTGCCGTATTGTTGTTATGAGTTGCGATTTAGATTTTTGAATGGGACGGATAGCACGGGGCCCAAGCCTTGGGTGTATCTTGAAGGCGATGCCAACATCATTTGGGCAGTGATGATGGAACATTTTCCACATCATGCAGATAATATAACGCTCACGGCGACGTTGGAGTGAGTAAAGTTTCAGGTTTTCTAGTCGACCCCAGTAGTCAAGGTCTGACATGCCATCTATCTTTTTCGTGATTGCCCTTTGAGGAGCTTCAAGTTTCATGATACTTTGTTTCGTGTGGGGAGACCACAGTGGACAACAGTATTCAAGGTGTGGTCGGGCAAAAGTAGAGAAGAGAAGGATAATGATGTGGGAATCTCTCGACTGGAAGGTTCTGAGGATCCAGGAACACATTCTGCGGGCCATGTCAACTTTGCTGCTTATATGCGTGGCCCAGCTTATGTTGCTGTCCACGGTTACTCCCAAGTCTCTGATGTTGTTAGATGCCACGAGAGTTTCCCCGGAGGGAAGGGAGTACGGGAGTTTCACAGCATCCTCTTTTCCAAAGTGGATCAGTTCGAATTTGTCTTCGTTCAGTAACATGTTGTTCTTTTCCGCCCATTGGGTAACAGCCAGTAGGTCTGACTGAAGGCTTATCCGGTCATCCACGCCATTGATGACCTTTTGGAGCTTGGAATCATCAGCGAAAATTTTAATGTTGCTGTGTTTGATGATGTCAGTGATGTCATTAATATAGATGATGAAGAGAAGAGGGCCCAACACAGTGCCTTGTGGGACCCCACTACTGACTTTGGCTGGGCTGGATTTGACTCCTTCAACTACAACATGTTGGGTTCTATTTGACAGGAAGCTCTTGATCCACTGCAGCAGCTTTCCAGTGACACCAATATTGGACAGCTTTCTCAGTAGAATGTTATGATCAACCCTGTCAAAGGCCTTGCTGAAATCAAGGTAGATAACATCAGTGTTGGAACCCTCTCCCAAGGCTCTCAAAATGTCATCAAAGTGATGCAATAGCTGCGTCAGGCAATCCCTTCCATTACGGAATCCATGCTGGTTGGAGTTCAGCATATTGTTACTCTCAAGGAAGTGGGTCATTCGCGATCTCACCACTCTCTCAAATACCTTAATGATATGAGAAGTGAGTGAGATTGGACGGTAATTCACGGCAAGGGATTTGTTTCCCTTTTTGAAAACTGGGACAACAGACTGAGATAGAAGGTTTTCTGGCACATATCCAGCATCCAGTGAGTTCCGCCACAGATTGGCAAGAGGAGATGCAAGTTGGTGTTGACGCGCCTTCAAGACACAAGCAGGGAACCTATCGGGACCTACTGCTGAATTATGCTTGATTTCCTTTATTGCCGCTAAGACATCAGGGGCGCCAAACGTTATGTCCGATAAGGTGTAATGGGGAGTAACATCGCCGATACAGCCCAGATCGGCCATATCAGGATTGCTGAAACAGAGCAGTATTGTTTCTGCAGTATCTCACCCATGGTTTTAGCATTGTCTTGAAGAGTGCCATTTTCATCAATTAGAGGGCCAACAGTAGAGCCAGTGATTTTGTGTTTTTTTGCAAATGAAAAGAACACTTTGGGATTGAGTTTGATCTTCTCAATGGCCCAGGCCTCTTCAGCTCTTCTCTGATTGCTGATGAGGGACATTATGTTGTTTTGGAGGTTATGTTTTTTAATCTCTAGTGATGAAATAGCAGTCAAGTTGATGTGTATATATATATATATATATATATATATATATATATATATATATATATATATATAATACAAATCTTGCCTCAAGTGGGAAAACTCCCATCCAAACCCATGCAAGCGTGGAAGATGGACGTTAAACAATGATGATGATGATGATGATGATATATATATATATATATATATATATCATCATCATCATCATCATCAACGTTTAACGTCCGTGTTCCACGTTTGCATGGGTTTGGACGGGGGTAGTCCCACTTGAGGCAAGCGTGATTGTCTTGCTCGCATAGTACTGTCTGGCAGGTTTTCTACAGTTGGATGCCCTTCCTAACACCAACCACATTTACAGTGTGGGTCTGGGAGGTTTTTACCGTGTTGCCTACACGGCCACATTACAGCGTGAACTGTGTGTTTTTTTGTCGTGACACCTACACGATCTCATTTGTTTCGGCCTGGATGGCGCGGCACCAACATAACTTTACATAGAACGGGCTGGTGTGGATGGGGTGGGGGTGGGGGTGGTGGGACGGGGTGTATTTTGTTAGAGATGCCTACTGGCTGGAGTAGGTTTTACTATATATTTAGGTAAGGAGTGTCTTCTCTGTTACTGAGTACCGCCAAAGGTCTCGGTCCAGTGACATTGTCTTGGAGAGGTGTAAGTGTGTGAGGTCGGAGTTTATCAGCTCGTCCCAGGTTTTTCTAGGTCTGCCTATTCCGTGGCTACCATCTATCTTTATTGCTCTGCACTTTGTCATACAGCTATCGACTTTCATGCGCATCACGTGTCCATACCAACGTAGCCTTCTCTCGAGTAAACAACATCTGATCCCTCTTATCTCTAATTTTTTTCTTAGTTCGTTTATGCTTTGTCGTTCACATATATATATATATATATATATATACAAGACACTTTATTTCACATTGGCGTGTAGCTGAATGGTTAGAGAATTGGATTCACAATGTTGAGGATGTTGAGGTTGTGAGTTCGATTCCTGGACCGGGCGATGCGTTATGTCCTTGAGCAAGACGCTTTATTTCACGTTGCTCCTTCTACCTGGAGTTGCGACCGATAGATAGTACTAGCAACTGGAAAGACCAACGGAAACATTGTTTCCTCGGTCCAATTTGACGAAAGTCGATCGATATATATATATATATATATATATAGTAATAATAATAAATTTCAGAAGATCCCATTAAGGGCAAAAGCAGCGATTCTTTGCTTAAACTTTAATCTGTTATTTTAATAAATATATATATATATATGTGTGTGTATATATATATACATATATATGCATATCATCATCATCATCATCATCATCGTTTAACGTCCATCTTCCACGCTTGCATGGGTTTGGACGGGAGTTTTCCCACTTGAGGCAAGATTTGTTGTCTCGTTCGCATAGGACTGTCTGGCAGGTTTTCTATGGCTGGATGCCCTTCCTAACACCAAACACGTTTACAGTGTGGACTGGGAGGTTTTTACTGTGTTATCTATACGGCCACATTACAGCGTGGACCGTGTCTTTTTTTGTCGTGACACCTACACGACCTCATTTGTTTCGGGCTGGATGTTGTGTTACCAACATAACTTTACATTGAAAGGAGTGGTGTGGATGGGGTGGGGGTAGTGGGACGGGGGGGGGGTATTTTGTTAGAGGTGCCTACTTAATGTAGTAGGTTTCACTTTGTACTTAGGTAAGGCGGGTCTTCTGTATTACTGTGTAGTGCCAAAGATCTCGGTCCAGTGACATTGTCTTCATGCGCATCACGTGACCATACCAACGTAGTCTTCTCTCGAGTAAACAACATCTCATCCCTCTTATTTCTAATTTTTCCCTTAGTTCGTTAATGCTTTGCCGTTCACGTATATTACTATTACACATCCAGCGGAGCATGCAAGCTTCGTTCCTCTCCAGTCTGCGTATATTCTCTGCACACAATGCCCAGGTCTCACTGCCATGTAACATTGCTGTTCATATGCAGGCATCATACAGCCTGCCTTTCATTTTTAGAGAGAACCCTTTAGCGGCTAATAGTGGTATAAGCTCTCTGAACTTTTTCTATCCAGTTCAGACTCTAACTACTGTACTTTCAGAGCACCCTCCACCACTGCTGATTTTGTCACCCAAGTAACGGAAGGTGTCCACTATTTCTATAGAACCCTCTGTGCAATGGAATGAGCTAGTATTTTTTGGGCACTTGCTGCTACTTATTGCGCCAGAGCACCGGCTACATATAAAATCTATGTTCTTAGCTAGCTTACCTGTGATCCCACTACATCTTTTATGCACCCATACTTTGTATTTGGGACATAAAATGGAGTTTCTACCTACTCCTTTCCTACACATTGAGCATGGCCATTTGCCAGATGGGACTGGTGCCTTATTTTCCTTCCCACAAACTAGAACTTTAGTCTTAGACAGGTTAATTTTAAGGCATTTTGATTCTAGGCCATGTTACAATGTTTGGAATTTCTTCTCTAGTTCGGCCATTGATTCAGCTATGAGCGTTAGATCATCTGCGTATAGGAGTTCCCATGGGCAGCCGGTCTTGAACTCCACTGTTAGTAGGAGGCTAAGAATGGAGCCCTGATGAACGCCAACTTTTACGCTAAACTCTTCACTATATTCATTGTTAATTCTAACCTTCCTGACTGTTTCTTTATACATGGCTTGTATCGCTCTCACAAGCCATTCATCAACACCTAGTTTTCTAAGAGCCCACCAGATAATGGAACGGGGGACTCTGTCGAAGGCTTTCTCCAAGTCGACAAAAGCTAAGTATAGGGGTTTACTTTTAGGTAGCTACTTCTCCTGTAGTTGTCGTACAATGAAAAGAGTGTCTGTGGTACTTTTACTTGACTCAAACCCGAACTGTATTTCATCTAGATCAATTCTCTCTCTGATTAGTTGCGCTATTCCTTTTTCTGTGACCTTCATGACCTGGTCGATTAATTTAATGCCTCTATAGTTACTCCTATCTAGGGCATCTCCTTTACCCTTGTAGCAGTTAATGATGATGCTGCTACGCCAGTCCTTCGGAACAACCCCATTTTGTATGACTTGGTTTACTATCCGGGTGACCATAGTGTGTCCCACCGTTCCAGATGCTTTCAGCATTTCAGCAACTATTTCCGAAGGCACAGCCGCCTTACCCATCTTCATATCTTTGATTGCCTTACTTATTATACTACCTTCGACTAACACTGCTGGTCCCTCTATTGGATCGATGTGGGGGAAACTGTCTTTCTCCCATTTATTCTCCTCATTTAGTAGCCTTTCATAGTGACACTTCCAAGCTACCTTCTTATCAGCGTCAGTGATGGCAAGTACGGCGTCATCATTAAGGACACACTTCTCACCGACAATATCACGGTTATCCTTGACACATTGCCTAGCAATCTTGAACACCTCATGTTTTTGGTCCTCGCGTTGTAGAACATGCTTGATATATATATACATATATATATATGTATATATATATGTATATATATATACATATACATATATATATATATATATATATATATATATATATACATATATATATATATATATCATCATCATCATCATCATCATCATCATCATTTTACATACGCTTTTCCCTGCTTGCAAGGGTTGGACGGGTCCTATTCAGCCCAACATCTCTCCACCCGTCACGGTCCTTCGTCATCTCCACCGTAAGCTTCTGTGATCTGAGGTCTGCTCTCACCACCCCTGCCCATGTTTTACGTGGTCTACCTCTACTGCGTCCTCCCTTCACTGGGACTTCCTGGCACTTCTTCACCCATCCTTCATCCTCCATGTCCATCACATGTCCATACAATCGCAGTCTCTTCTCCCGCACATTACATTCTATCCCTCTTATACACAGTTTCTCTCTCAACACATCCATGCTTGGTCGTTCACACACATTGACATTGCACATCCAACGGAGCATACATGCTTCATTTCTCTGCAGCCTTGCATATCTTCTGCAGTTGCTGCCCATGTCTCACTACTATGCAGCATTGCGCATCTCACACTGTCATCATGTAACCGTCCTTTCGTATGCAGGGAGAAACCCTTCTTTGTCAACAGAGGGAGCAGCACCCTAAACTTCTTCCAACCTGTCCTTATTCTAGATACTATGGCCTCAGAACAGCTCCCTCTCATGCTAATCTGATCACCAATGTATCAGAAGCTAGCAACCACTTCTATAGAACCCACCTGCATTGAAAAAATGAGTCTATTACATCGATTACTACTGCCAACTTTCCCTGTACATCTACTGCATATACATATATATATAAATATATATATATAAATATATATACATATATAATTGTTTCTACTTTAGGCACAAGGCCAGCAATTACCCCAGTGCATTACTGGTACTTTATTTTATCGACCCCGTAAGGATGAAAGGCAAAGTTAACCTCGGCGGGATTTGAACTCAGAATGGCAAGGGCCGTAACTCTATGCGTCAAAGCATATATATACATATATAATAAGAACAAAGTAGAAGTGTTACATATGAGATTTATTGCTTAACTCACTTACAAATGCTTCCCAGGTAGCTGGCTTGTGATCTGGGGTCATCACCCCAGACCAGACTCCAAGTCTGCCTGATCTTCACACCAGTGTTAATATAACAAAAATCACATCGAACCTGAAGACGACCAACCAGACAAAAACAAGTTAATAGAATGACCAATCACAGGCCTAGAATCCAACATATCTCAAGCATGACAAGAAAATAACCCTTATAAACAAAAACAAAAACAAAATATAAGTGATTACACACATACACACACACTAGCATAAAATACCTACACACACACACACTCCCACACGTAGAATTTGTACATGTACATACAAATACATGCACACACATCCACATACAAACATACACACACACACAGTGAGGAGATCCAACAAGACCTGGGATGAGGGGATAAAAGCCGATCTTAATCAATTGCACCTCTCTAGGGTGATGACACACGGCTGTGACCTCTGGCATTACACAGTAATACAGAAGAAACGACTTCCCATGGGTACAAGCTGAAGCTGAAGCATATAGGCAATATGCCCACACACTCTCCCACTGTAAAGTGGACGTGTAGGCACCACGGAAAAAAAGCACCCAGCACTCACTGTAAATGAGGTTGGTGTTAGGAAGGACATCCAGCTGTAGAAATCAAGCCAGAATCAGTTCCTGTATGAGCAAGACAAGGTCAGCTGATCGGACACTGCCCACAACAGGACAACCCGCCTAACCCATGCTAGCATAGAAGAACGGACGTAAAACGGTGATGATGACACACACATACATATACTCTTGTAGTAGAAGTAGGGCTAGGTTTAATAGAAGGCAAAGGGGGAAATTTGCTTGCCCCTCCCCCTGCCCTCAATGTTTAAATCAACCCTGAGTAGACATAGAACACATTAAAGGAGGGCTCATCATTGGAGAAGTTTGGCAGAACATTTTGTCTTTACTCTTTACCATGTTCATATGATATTTTAAATCTAAGTAATTAATTGGTTAAAAATTATATATTTATAGTATATAAATATACAGAAACACACACACAGACAGACATGCACATTCATGTAAAGCAAAAATAAGTATCATTTATAATATTTGTGATTTATCAGTAATAGTTGCTGCTTGAGTTATCATACACTTTTAAAAATCTCAATTGTAAAGAATTAAAATAAATGTATTCCCATTTCTATATATATTTTCAACTGATAAAACATAGCATAAGCTTTGTAGTTTTATAAAGTTTTGTAAAAAGATTTACTACAAAGAACAACATAGAAATCAGAACAAATAATTCTATACCAAAATAGGATATATATATATATATATATATATATATATATTCATATTCATATATATATATATATATATATATATATATATATATATATATATATATATTATACAAATATATATATATACAAATATATATATATATAAAAATATATATATATTTATATATATATATATATATATATACAAATATATGTATTTATATATATATATATATATATATATACACACACATATATATATATATACAAATATATATTTATATATATATATATATATATATATATACAAATATATTTATATATGTATATACAAATATAATTATATATGTATATATATATATATATATATATATATATATACAAATATAAATATATATACTTATATATACATATATATATACACACACACTCAATATATATATATATATAAAGCTATTTTATTTTCCAATAATCTGTTCTGCAATATTTTTATTTCCTCAGTTGCTCTTCAAGTCATTGCACAGCTGAAGCTTCCACCCAAAAGCTAAGAACCTTATTCTTTTTTCTTACTAAGATGCTTATTAAATATATTTTTTAATGCTAAAAATAACATTTTTTTTTCACTGCAATCACATTTTGAATAATTGGAGAAGAGAGTATTTGTCTTCTTCCTAGTGCAGTTCAAAAGAAAGTATGGCTTTTCGGGTCTTGTTTTTTTTATGTTTTTGTTTGTTTTTGTTTTGTTTTTTTATATAAAATCTTCTGCATTTTGTCAAATCCTATTCTACCTCTGATGATAAAACTCTAAATGTATGCATGGCTAGATCTTTCTGAAAGATATTTTAGTAGTCTCCTGCCAAATGTAAGAGCAGTTTTGAATAAACTAGTTGAAATGGTAAACATTGCCATCTTTTAAGTTGAATTATAGAATTCTTTGGCCTGTAATTATTATATTCAATTGCAAAAAAGATTTGTCATCAAAATGAATTATTAATTCTCTAATTATCTGTCACTTGCAAAAGATTGTATTACATGTTGATATAGCAATAAAATCATCTTCAATATTTCGGAAGCTTATAGGGCAGTGGATCAGAAGTGTTGATAGAATATCAAATACAATCTTTTACAGGATTTAGTAACAATTTTCAATGTTTCAAGTTCAAATCTTGTTACTCTCAACTTTGTCTTTAATCCATCAAAGGTTAATAAATATAATTACAAGGGTCGATATAATAAATATAAAAATAAAAAGAAACACCTACTAGCCTTCTGCCTAAATTTCAAACAAATATTTTAGTTTCTAGGATGTTAGATGGAAGAATTGGTAGAGCACTGAACAAAATGTCTTTCAATATTTAGTTATGTACACTATGTTCTGAGTTCAAATCGCAATGGTGTTGGATTTGCCTTTTATTCTAAAGTAAGTAGGAATAGATAACTAGTATCAGACAAAATTATATAGGCTATAACTGAAGTATATACGGCCTTGTACAAAGACTAGAAATCAATATTTATAGGAATTCTGTGACTTGAAACAAGAAACAATGTGATAACAAGGAAGAGAGCAGAAATATATTATTTATGTTCATACAAAGGTGTATAAGTGCCTGATGAAAGATCAATATGATGCCTCTTGTATTTTGGAGGTGCGGTCAATATTGGGCCTTGAAATCTTGGGCAGTACCTTTGTTCCATGTATGAACATATATAAATAATTGTTTCTACTTTTGGCACAAGGCCAGCAATTACCCAGTGCATTACTGGTACTTTATTTTATCGACCTCGTAAGGATGAAAGACAAAGTTAACCTGGCGGGATTTGAACTTAGGCCATAAAGGGTCGTAACTATGCTGGAAAGCATGGCGTCCGACCCTCTACCAATATTGCCAATTCACCGCCCTGTATATTCAACATATATAAATAATATAAATATATAAATAATATAAATATATAAATAATATAAATATATAAATAATATAAATATATAAATAATATAAATATATAAATAATATAAATATATAAATAATATAAATATATAAATAATATAAGATATATATGTAGCTCTAAACAATTTAATTTTATAATATTATAAAATTAAATTGTTTAGAACTACAAGTGAAGTCATTCTTTTCCCTTTTTCACACATCTTCCAATATATATATATATGAATGATATATATATATAATATCAATAATATTAATAAATGGAAAATATCTTTATAAAACCATATTTATTTTATTATACATATTTCAAGGGTACCAGTATTTTGGTATGGTTTCATAAGATAAAATACAATATTTGGTTTAAAGATAGTGACATATCTTCATATGAACTTAATGTTATGAGTTCATTGTTTATATATATATATACTTATATATATAACCAGCAATTTCTCTGTCTGTCTGTCCGACAGTGGAAACACGTGCATAGAGAGAGAGTGAGAGTGAAAGAAAGAGACAGACTACGAGAGGGGGATAGCGGGAGGGAGAGACAGAGAGTGAATAGACGCTAAAACACGTGCTATAGAAACATTACCTTCCCCTCTCCACTGACTTTGGTCACTGAGGCCGAGGGAATCGCTGGTTGGTATAGAGACACCTTGCACAAGCCAGAAGTAACCAGTTCGAGGCGGTTCTGACTTGACACCATGCGAAGAAGGTTGCCATTGAATTTGTGGTTTGAAGAAGGTTGCCATTGAATTTGTGGTTGTTGCTGCTGATAATAAGAACCATTTGAAGAAGGTTGCCATTGAATTTGTGGTTGTTGCTGCTGATAATAAGGACCATTTGAAGAAGGTTGCTGCAGATGAGGTAATTTATTAATCAGATTGCGCAGTTCCATATCCTACGTTTGATTTGTTCAATTTTTTTCTTCAATTTTTGTTGTTGTTTTTTTATTTCTCATTGAAAAAATATAAATAATAAAATAAGGTTAGAAATTTAAATACAATTAAATACGATTTAATTTCCATTTCCAGCAGCCAATGTCCAGTGTTCAATTTCATGAAAAAATTGGAAATAATTAAAAAAATTGAAGTTTAACTTTTGAACATTTGTTTTGACAATAAAAAAATATTTCCTTATTCACACCTAATGGTATGATTAAAATTTCATAGGAATATTTTTTTCTAACCGCCAGTTATTTATTTTCTCCTTTTTCGTTTTAACATATATTTATTTCAAAGATTTCACCGTATAGATAACATATATATTTATACATGCATAAAAGACACACCGAGAGACGGTGAACATGTGGTGCCGAAAACATTTCTCATCCAAATCTCAACAATATCAGTATATACACTAGATTTGCTAGCAGAAAACCGCCCACGGGGTGGTTTTCTGCTAGTCTATATATATAAAACGGAAGATGTCTGTCTGTGTGTGTGTGTATGATTTTTATGCATTTCCACATTTCTCTACCGATTTTGATGATTTTTTTCCCAATATGCTCCAAATTTACCAACAATGGTCAACGAATAATAAACTTTGCCAAAAATGTCCTGCTTCTATGAAAAAAATCGATAAAACTAAATACATGCTGTAACCCTCTCTCTTACATGCTTAATCCCTCTCTCTACTACCCTCAAAAACCTCAAAACTACATACATGTTGCAGCTCTCTTTAAAAGGTTCAGTCCTCCCTCTACTTCCCTCTCAATCTCCTCTGCAACTCTAACAACGACAAAACTTCGTTCAGGAACGCGACATAAGCTTTGAAGACTAAGCAACACATCAATTTATACAACAACAAACATAGTCACAACGACGGTCATACATTAAATAACAAAACTTAAAAAGCCGATAAAACTAAATACATTTCATTTAAAACATTTTCTGAGTGAGTTAATATCTGTATACAACAACTACAATGGTACGCAATGGGGCCCACCCACAGCCCCGGCGGACAGAATGGAGAAGGCGTTTCCTCAGAGGACAGCAAGGGAGACGTGCTGGAAAAGCCACTCCAACTCATGGGGCTCACACCTGCAGCTGGCCAGCTCAGCGCCTATGGTGGTGAGTAGGGAAGTAGCCCTGGGGCCGAGGAGACCAGAATTCTCCACTGCCAGGGATACGACTGCAAACCTGTTGGAGAGCGATCGGTAATTTACCATTACATTTTACATCAAATAACAAATATTCAAAAGCAACAGATGAATTTATACAACAACAAACGTAGTCATACAACGCTTAAGCATTTATTTACTTGAATCTCAACAAAGACAATATATTTTATTGTTGTCCTTTTTGTAATTTTTTTCTTTGTTTTTAGCAATATGAGACAAAAAAATCATGAGAAAACTTTTTTCAGGAACGTCCGATTTTGATGATTTTTTTTCCAGTGTGCTCCAAATTATTGCCCCTGTTTACACTCTTTTGTGCTATAACTCAGACGGGCTTGGCTTACAGGTTTGACCTACTATTTGACGTGCATTCTTCATACAACTTACTTCGTAGTCACTTTCCACTTATTCACTGTGCAATTGAAATTTTTCGTTACCACCCCCTTCCTTGCTTACCCGTATTTACTTTCTTTGCCTCAATAATCATAATTGAGTGGAATAATTAAGAGTACTTTAAAGCAATTAAACTCCGAGCAATGCCGGGCACTTCTGCTAGTATATATATATATATATATTTATATATATAAATATGTATATATGATGAAGAAGGGTTTCTCCCTGCATACGAAAGGCCGGTTATATGATGCCTGTGTGAGGAGCGCGATGCTGCATGGTAGTGAGACATGGGCAGTAACTGCCGAGGATATGCGACGGCTGGTGACAAATGAGGCAAGCATGCTCCGTTGGATGTGCAATGTCAATGTGTGTGAACGACCGAGCATGGATGTGTTGGGAGATAAACTGTGTTTGCGAGGGATAGATTGTAGTGTGCGAGAGAGGAGACTGCGATGGTATGGACATGTGATGTGCATGGAGGATGACCAATGGGTGAAGAAGTGCCAAGAAATCCCAGTTGATGGAAGACGTGGTAAAGGTAGACCACGAAAAACATGAGTAGAGGTGGTGAGCGCAGACCTCAGATCGCTGAAGCTCACGGTGGAGATGACGAAGGACCGTGACAAGTGGAGAGATGCTGTGCTGAATAGGACCAGTCCAACCCTTGCAAGCGGGGAAAAGCGGACGTAAGATTATGATGATGATGGCTTAGTGGTTAGAGCATTGGCCTTGCAATCGAAAGGTTGTGAGTTCAATTCTCAGACCGGGTGATGTGTTGTTTCCTTGAGCAAGACACTTTATTTCACATTGCTCCAGTTTACTCAGCTGTAGAAATGAGATGATAGGGACTGGGGTCCCTATCATTCCACTGCAAAGTGGTCGTGGAGGTGCCACGGCAAGCACGCACCCAGCACTCACTGTAAATGAGGTTGGTGTTAGGAAGGGCATCCAGCTGTAGAAATCAAGCCAGAATCAGTTCCCGTCCCACCCTTGTAAGCAGGGAAAAGTGGACGTAAAATGAAATGATGATGATGATGATATATGCCCCTTTCAACCATCACATTCCCCCATTTCCCACTTCCATACACCTCTCATGTCATAAAATTCTACCCCACATTCACATGCACAATTTAAGTGCCCTAATCTAGATCTACCTTACCCACCCTCAGTCCATACTGTAAAAGGGTGATGTAAGAGTCACAACAAAAAGCATCCAGCACACACTGTAAAGTGATCATCTAAACGTCATGACAAAACTGCACTTGGACCACACTGTAAATGTTGTTGGCATTAGGATGGGCATCCAGCTGTAGAAAGCAAGCCAGAAACAATTCTGTATGAGCAAGACATGGTCAGTTAACCTAGCTTGTCTCATAATGGGACAACTGATCTAACACTTACTAGTGAATAGAATGGACATTAAATGGTGAAAATGATGATGATATATATAGCGCAATTCACACCATTTTGAGAATACATGGTTTGAAAAAATTGTTCTAAACTGTATGTAGTTTTTCCATTGCTATTTCTAGTACTGCAACATAGGAATCATAGATAACCTAATTCATCTCTTCGAAGACACTTCTTCTTTGCCCACCTTTTTTTTATATGTTATTTCCAATAAATTTACTAATAGTCTAAGCGAGCTTACTTACTTATACATTTTTAAAGATTAATTTACACTTTTTAAATCATTTATTGGTAGAGGTGAACAAGATTTTAGCTCACTTAACCTTTAACTCTACAAAATACATCAGCAATGCCAGTATAGTCACTTCCTCCATCTCTCTTGTTCTTCCCATTATAAGACAATGGGGAACCATATGCTGGCTGCCCCACGGCCCCTGCAGACAGAATAGAGAAGGCATTTCCCCAAAAGTTGGTGAGAGAGACGCTACTGGGAAGGTCATGTGGTCAGTGTTCTCAGACATGCCATCCAGAGGAACCAATCAGAAGCAACCCGATACAAGTGATCTGGTTGGATCCCCAAACAAGACTAACTAGGTTTATGAATGTTAGCCAACCATCTCTTGGTAGACCCCTGTTAAATCCAATTCCAACCTTTTCAGTATTTTCCCATGAGCTTCAAAAGCACTATTTTGTCCTTATCTTTGTCCTTGTGTTGATAAATATTCTGCAAATTCAGCTTTAACATTGTTGGTTTTCATAGAATCATTTGACAAAGTTTTTCCACAAATAACACATTGCGGCTATTTTCCTTTGATGATAAAATAGATAGGAATCTATATTCAATATATGAATCATGCATTTTTATTTTAACCATCATTATAGAATCAACATTCTACAAATAAAAACAAAAGAAGTGAAAGCTATCTAGAAATGAAATATTCTCACAGATAAAAAACATTGAAATATTTATCTTTATAATAAATTTCATCTGTGACCTTACTGAATGTCAAAGATTATTAAATTAAATGTAAAATACAAGGCTACAAAATGTTCAAAATCTAGAGGACATCACAATTGAATTTTGATGTTAACTCCCAGAAGTGGCGATTCTTTCCTGAGTGAAAAACTCCATCCCTGATTCATGGCCAAATTTAATAAGGGGGACAAAGGGGGTCCACCTGCAATGGCCATAGATATTTATTTGTGCCCTCAGCTGGGCTTTTTAGTTTTAGGATAGTTAGAATTTTTGAAATTAATACCTCTATGTAAAACTTTTCAATTCCAATTACTTGCGCAAAGCTAAATTTGATATGTAAAATTTTTTTTGGGGGAGTGCTTTGTATTCTAATTTTTTGTGTATGAGGAGCCCCTAAACCTGAAGTGCCTGAGGCCTACCCCAAGGTCTAAACTAACTTTCATAAAACTAAAAAGTAGCACCTCTTTCCTTACCCTCAGTATTCTCTTCAAGTGTTACTTGAAGATATTGAGGAGGGCCTGACCAGTGAGAAAGATTTCTCTCCTTAGGAGGTTGCAGCTTATCCTGTTTCCCTGTTAAATCACAAATGGTTCCAAACTTCACCCAGCCAGGGAGCCAGTTTGTCACAAGTTAACATAAAATGAAAGTGTTAAAGTATATATTATGAACCTGGAACTTCTCATGGAGTCATAGGAACCTATGGCATACAGGAATTCTTAGGCATTTTAACTCATTAGCATTTAAACCAGCCATATCAGGTCATGTTTCTGTCACCCCTTTCTGTTCAAACCAACCCTAAGTGGCCACTTTTCTCTAAATAAATAATATCAAAATCTCATAGATTCAATATTATGTGAAAAGCCTTTACTGTAAAAATGCAATAGTAAATATAGAGTAATGTAAATTCTAAAAGGTTAAATGTAGCAGAGCTTATCCCCTCTCAATGCCTAAATACAGACAATTTCTTTGAGACAAGAGGAGAGAGAGAGAGTAATAGAGAGAAAGAAAAAGAGATATAGAGGAAGAATATACGTCAATACGTTTTTATCGAATTTGAAAGGATCAAAGGCAAAGTTAACCTGAGCAGGTTTTGAACTGAGAGTGCAGAGAGATGAACTGGAAAGTCCAAAGCGTTCTACCTGACATTTCAATGCAGTTACTGTATAATCTCATTTATATATCTGAGTTATCTGGCAATTGATGACTATGTCCCCAGGACAGCAATGATCAATCAAAATTATGATCACAGTCACATATTCTATCAAAGAGGTTAGCTTTGCATTTTATCCTTACAGGATCAATAAAATAAAGCACTAGTAATTCACTGGAGTCAATTTAACCCTTTAGCATTTAAACCAGCCATATTCGGACAGAATTCTTTGACTTCTCTCTGATCAAACTGGTTGTAACCGGCTACTCATACTAATGTTAAGGTATTGTTCTCAAAATAACTAATATCAAAATCTCGTAGATTCGATATTATGTGAGATAATTATGTGAGGTAAAGTCTTTACCATGAAAATATAATAGTAAATATAGAGTAATGTAAATACTAAAGGGTTAATTGAATTTCCTCTCCCCTCAAATTGTTGGCCTTGTGCCTAAATCAGAAACCATTTTATTAAGTATGTTTCCAACATTATCCAATGTCCTCCATAATTCAAACAGAGTAGGTAGTTACTAAAGAATTATTTTGTTGTTGTTTCTAGCAGATGAAAAGTCCACTTATAGGTAGCAGTAGGGTGGAAATAAATAATAGACATGAGAAGAATTCTACTTTTCTCAATCTGGCTTTTTAGTTGCTAGCCTATTTTTATAGAGATTATAAGTAAAAATATAACTTACCGATAGATATCCTGTCAAATATATTGTTTATATGTGAAGTTTGATAATGAAATGTGGCATTTATCCTAAAGGAATAGTTTAAATTTACAGTTCAATGTTTTTCTTCTCACAAAAGAGACCATTCCAGTCTAAATATCGGTTGATGTGAACAACAAGAAATATATTTGTGTTACAGTATGTAGTTGTGTTCCTTTCATATTCTGATTTCTAATGAAGACCATCAAGAATACCAGACAATATGTCAATCTGTATCTAAATATGTCAATTTTAATTACTCTATGTTGACTTTCCCTTTCATTTCTCTAAACTTGAGAAAATACCAGTAGTTTACAACAATTGTTTCACCAACTATACTCATCCTTTATACCAATTCAATGCCTTTTACTAATACAAGAAATTATTTATAATAATTGTTTCTATTTTTGTCACAAGGCCAGCAATTAACCCAGTGTATTACTGGTACTTTATTTTATCGACCCCCGTAAGGATGAAAGGCAAAGTTAACCTCAACGGGATATGAACTCAGACCATAAAGGGCCGTAACACTTTGCTGCAAAGCATGGCGTCCAACCCTCTACCGATACTACCAACTTTCATCCTTACAGAGTCAATAAAATAAATCACCCATAATTCACTGGGGTCGATTTAATTGACTTTCCCTTCCCTCAAAATTGTTGCCCTTGTGCCAAAATCAGAAACTATTATTATTATCATTATTGCTATTATTTACCTTGGATATCTGTATATTCCCATACATCCCACTGGGTTTCAACAAGGGGCCTTGGGTGGGTGACAGTTTGTTATGACACACTTTTCCATCTCTATAGATAACTGCTACAAAAATTTACCATTCTGTCCATAGGTACAACGTGGTTTGCTCTCCTAATCTTACATTGACAATGTTCTTTGCAATTAGTATTAGTAAGTATATTATCATTATTATTACTATTATTAGAGAAGTGCTTCCCCCCAGTACATTTGCTAAAAGGTGGGTGAATGTGGTGAGAATGGCTCGTGTGAATGGGCCTACTCTGACCATGCGCCTATAGGCTGGCTAACTTGAGGAGAGGGGTGCTCTCCTGGGTGCCTTAGAAGCGCAGGGTGGTTCAGGATTGGTGGGGTACCCGAATCACCCGTGGGTCGTCCACCCCCTATCGGGGAATTTATTTTGTTATATTTATGCATAGTTTATTTTATATTTTTATATTTTCATTGTTAAATTAGTCTTGCCATTGTGCACTTTTACTCGACCTTATTGTAAACCCCCACTGTCCCTGTCTTTGTATTATCCCCTACATGTCGGCCCTTGTGGCTAATAAAGGAAATCATTATTATTATTATTATTATAGTTGCATTTATCTTGCTTTATGTTCATACGAGTTATCACCAAGTCACAACCAGTGACCTCAAGAGACAACAAGGTCTGCCATGTTCAAGAAAGAACATACATACACACACATGCATGTTTAGGTGTTTAGACCTGTGATGTACTTATATTTACAGAATCTTCCTTAGTATATGGGCAGTTCCCATTAGTACTATCTTTTGTATTTCTCCTATACGCGGGTTTCCTGGGATTTGCGATAAGTAATCATTAGACCCCTTAGGTATCATTCCTAGAGCGCCTACAACCACTGGTATTGTTTTAGTTTGTTGTTGTTGTTGTTGTTGTTGTTGCTCTGCTGCTGCTGCTGCTGCTGCTGCACTAAGAGGTTTTTTTTGCAACATCTAAATACTTTGGATTATTACCACATTCTCACTGAAGGAAAATTATACCCTTTCAGATTATTCAACAAAGGAACACTATTGTAAAACCCACAGGTTCATTCTCTATACTAAGGAATGCTTTAAGTCCTGTTATTTCAGATATATTTATTTCTACAAGACAAAAGAGAATACCAATGAACCAAAACTGTTTTACAAATAGAACAAAAATGAAAGACATATAACTCAATTTAACAAAAAAAAGAAACATTATATCATGGGCATTATCACACTGACACACAAAATGTGGGCAACACTGCTAGTAGTAACAACAAATATAATAGAGTTGCTCACACAGCAAGTAAAATTGGAAACAAAACTACTTTAGAGAATGTTAGTTTTGCCTGTGTAGCATGAACACAGCCGATGAGAACAGTAGGAGTAAAAACAACTTCTCATCATTTTCCACCATTTGTTTACAGTAATTAGCAGTTACTTTAAAGAACATTGTCTATTTATTGGTTAATTAATTAATACTGGAACTTGTACAGCTGCTTTCTCTTTGTACCAGTTGCTGTCAAGACCTCAGGCGTCCCCGTACCCAGGACAGTTGACTTCCTCCATAAAATCGGTTCAATAGCAACCCATCTGAGGAATGAGCCTCATGAGGTGTTGTGGTTGTTGCAGTGGGTGTCACTGGCCATTGTCCCTGTAGAAATGCCTTTGTCCATTTGTCCACAGGGCACAGCTGAAACACTATTCTGACATAGGTGCAGAGTCTGTCAACCTCTCCCCTTCCCCCTTTCTTTCTTCCTTTGTTTAGTAGACCTGGCTCTTCCCCTCCTTTTCCTCTCATTTATGGCCTTTATAGTTCTTTCCAATACTGCTTTCTTTTTCTTTATGTTTAACCAAATAAATATTCCGTTACTTACTTGGGTTTGTTCTGCCTAACACTTAACATCCTGCAATGTTTTAGCAGAAAATATCATTTAAAATATGTTTGATAATATTTGTAGTGTTTGATCATAATGGACAGATTGTTGTGAAAACTTGCAGTATCAGAAAAAAGATTACCATATTAAATGGGATGCAATCATATTCCTGTTTTAAAGTTTTCAAGAATATCTTTCTAATGTGGTTTGAAGTGGTACAGGCAGTTATTCTTTAAACTAGAATTTACATATAATATATATATAGTTGAAAAAGGAGTTAAGGTTCCATACAAAACTAAGGTTATAGTTACAAAGTGGAGGTAAAAATACACAGGAGTATGTTTAAAGATTATTTTAATCTGACAGAATGAATAATTCTGATCAATGAAGCACTGATATGAGGATATTTTACCAAATTCTGTCTGATTATAATATCATCTAGAATGGAAATATCAATTGAATGTGAGAGAATATTAGAATGTTTTGTTGTCACATATCTTTTCTTCAAGTTATCCTTTGGTACAGAATCTTAAATTTTTATTTCCCCCAGAAGTTTCATAATATTTCAGAATATAATAGTCTGAGCTTTAATATTTAGCTTTCTGACATCTTTCAGAATATATTCATTGGATCATAGCAGCAATCTGTCATGGACCATTATCAATTACAAATCATCCAAACAATATTCTTCCCATTATATGACGCAACTTGAACATTCACTCACATTCAAGCACATATACTCACACACTCATTTCCACACACTCATTTCCACATCTATAAACCATGTACACCATAAAATGAAAAATACTAGACGTGCATGATTTAAAGTTCATGGCCCGCTGATGACATAATAACTACTGGATCAGTTACATATCTGACAATACATTAACGAATTACAATGGAACTAAAGGACCATTCTTAAAAAAAAAAAAAAAAGATTATATAAACCTTATGAATTAACAAAGGACTGCAAGTGTTTGACATTTGAAAATGTGAGAGTACTGAATGCAGAAAATAACTGTATTGACAGTTGATAACTATAGATAATAGCTGAGAAATATTGGTAAATTGCCCTTATGGAAGAAACGATTAGGACAGAGGTGCCTACAAACAATTGAACCTCATATGTAAACCATGCAAGCACAGTATCAATAAGCTAAAGTTTGACTGACATTGTTGCCTATCTTCTTTTTATTATAGCATTGCTAGATTTAAATAAAGCACATGAGTTATGAAAGTGCTGGAAATGTATATCACTGAACATAGGCTAGTGAATTGGCTGTATTGTTTGAACATCAGACACCATAAAATCATGGCCCTTTATGTTTTGAGTTCAAATCCTGTTGATGTAAGCTTTGTCTTTCATCTTTATCTGGTTGATAAAATAAAGTACCTGTAACACACTGGGGTTGATTTAATCAACCTTCCCCTTCCCCCAAAATTGTTGGCCTTGTGCCTAAATCAGAAACAATTATATATCAAACAATCTACTACATATAGTGCTAAACATTGGACTGAAACACTTGCTTAAGGTGAGGGTTTCTTCTCTGAAAACCTTCTCCTGCTGTTTCTAGCCCCTAGACAGGGAATCTTATAATCTATTCATTGTTAGAGGTATCTAAGAAAATATGGGCAATATGGCACCTTCAGTCAGAATGTGACACAAGATTATTTGACAACTGTATTGAGTACTTTCATTATACCAGGTAAAGTACAATACTTGATTTATCAGTGATAGCAGTCAAGAAATATGCTTTACAACATTGTGGCTCCCATTTAATCTAGCCACATGGCACCTTGAGTAAGTGCCCTCTATTGTCGTCTCAGGTTCAGTAATGCTTTATAAGTAAAATATTGTAGACGGAAACTATGTGGAAACCTGTTGAATATGTATGTACATAGATTTCTATTAGTATACTTTTCTTTTGCTGATGTATCTTGGCAAACACAAACATAAATGATAGAGCTGATAATTCAGTTCTTTTCAACAGCATCCCTTATGATATTTGTTCTGCATGATTTGCATAGCTGTGCCCTTGTCACTCTTATTATCCTAAATGCAGTGCTAGGTCCATTGTAAATATGTGACTAACAACAACACAATTATTCACCAAATGTGATATAAAATAAGTAATTATAATTAATAATTTAGTATAGTTAATACGAAGTATTGTGAGATATGTAATAAATGATTGATAAGTTTCAGAAAGTTAGTACAATGCAGTAGAAATATCATCATCATCATCATCATCACCGTTTCACGTCCATTCTTCCATGCTAGCATGGGTTAGACACGTTGTCCTGTTGTGGGCCTAGTCAGATGACCTTGTCTTGCTCATACGGGAACTGATTCTGGCTTGATTTCTACAGCTGGATGCCCTTCCTAACATCAACCTCATTTACAGTGAGTGCTGGGTGCTTTTTTTCCATGGTGCCTACATATCCACTTTACAGTGTGGGCTGGGTGCTTTTTTCCGTGGCACCTCCATGACCACTTTGCAGTAAGATGGGGTGAGGGCATATTGTCTATATGCTTCAGCTTCGGCTTGTAATACAGAAGTCGGGTCTTCTGTATTACTGCGGGATGCCAGAGGTCACGGTCCTGTGTCATAACCTTTGAGAGGTGAACTATATAAAGAGCAATGGATGACAAATAAAACAAAACAAAGTCAGTATATTTCAACATGATATTTCAGGGCTAATACCCTCTTTTGTTATGTAAACAAAAGTGGTTCAAAACAAAAAGCAATGGTCGATGTGTCTACTTGCCTGAAATATGCATGGAGCCATTATATTATCCAATCTTGACATTGAGGTCACCAATGAACGATCGATTTTTACATTTGAAAAGAGGGTTAAAACCTTGAAATATCATGTTAAAATATTGTAAAATATAGTGAAGAATTATTTTGTTTTGTTTTATTTATCATTCTTTGCCCTTTATATATTTCTACTGCATTGTACTGGCTTTCTGAAATTTAGTAATTAATAATTAGACTGAATGACAGGAGGAATAGTTCTTAATGTACAGCCTGGTAGTTTGTGATAGGTAGGATATTTAACTATGAGAATAGATGCTCCACTAAGGTGTAAATATCTAGATTTTGTAATAAAATCCATAACATTAGAGATAGTTGGTGCAAGGTACTGTAAAAAGAATAAAATATTACATAGCAACTTATTAAATATTGATATTCATTTTTTTTATTTTATATTCTTGAAGTTATCCTTTTACATTGATTTCTCTTGACTTGCCTGAAGACTAAATTTTTGCAGGTGAGAGATATAACCTTATGAATTGATGATCCATGTTTATAATTGGAAATTATTGTCAATTCCAATGGGCTGAAAGGTAAATTCAACCTTTTCTAAATCTGAAGTCAATAACGTTAATAGAAAAACTAAATATAGCACCATATTAACTCTCGTATTCTCCAATTCTCAATTCCAATTCTTATAACATTTTCTTCTTTAAATAGTTCAACAGGTTGTTTTTCTTTTTTTTTTTTGTCACATTCCAAATCATAACTATTAACATAAAATACTTCAGCAACCATTTTCTTTTTTTTTTTATTTTGTAAGTTCACCTTATGTAGTCAGTTCACCTAATATAGTCAGTTCACCTAATGTAGTAAGATAAATGACTCCTAGACACTCTGTGACTTCTTGGTTGTAGTACGTTAAATATTTCCCAAGTTTTAGCACTTCAAGGTAATCAGATTATGTAAACATATAGGTCAGAAGTTCTTATCAAGTGATGGTATGTCAGTATCAACATGCTGTTTATTTTTAGATTTTAATTTAACTATTGAAAAAGAAAACTATTAAATCTTTCTGTAAAATGTGTTTACAACATAATAGTACCTCATCCAGAAAAAATGTTACTCTTATCAGTTTAACAGCTCCAAAATTAGAATATTAATAACATGGCTTTTATATCCTTGCAGTATTCCGGATTAGATTAACTTTAACATCTTTTAGCTAATGCAGACATTTTTTTAAACTCATTAAAAATAAAATAAAACATTAACCATGTGACCTGCCTCAAAATTGAAATGATCAGGTTTTGCTGAATTATTGATTGCTGTATGCTTTAAAAAATCAATCTTAGGTCTGAAATTACTTTGAATTTAATAAATTTAATATTTCTTGCAACTGCTTCATAATACTATTTGATGTGACTTACATTAAAGGAGAACTCAACCTTTTTTTCTATTTTTACCCAGTGAAGAAAAATCTTTAAACATATTTCATTACCTATGTATCTGAAAATATTCTCTGATGTAAATGCTTAATATTTTATTTGCTGTATCAGACCAGTTTACTGCATGATGTATTTTTATATTTATATCTCAGAACCAACTTGATAACAGTAAAAATCAAAAAACAGATTGATAATTTATTTGCAAAATGTGGAATAAAATATTACAAACAAACATACACAGTGACACATAAAATGTTCTGAGATTAATTTGAATCAAACAGGTTTAATTTAACAGCAATATAATCTACAGTTCCTGACATCCCACCAAAGAGGAGACATATTCAATAATAGAGTGTTAGCAGTGTATGTGTGAAACTATAACTCCTGATGCAATCATAGGGGGGATTTAGTGATGTACTGTGTATCTTGAATGTTTTAAAGCTGATAGAGCCCATTACCTTTCCATGTCTGAACAGCCAGTTTCTCTCAGAGAAGGAAGGAGAGTGAGAAAAATAAAAGAGGAGATGAGAGAGAAATAAAGAAGAAGAATTGACCACAGTTCTCGACTGGTACATTTCTATTGACCTCAGAAAGATAAAAGGTAAAGTTGACCCCAGTGCTGACAACCCAAATCAATACCACAAAGTATTCTATCTGGTGTTCTAATGACTCAGACAATTCGTCACCTTTTATAGATATGTAAGGCCCAAGAAAAAACTAGGATGGTTCTGCATTAGCAAAACAGAATTCTTTCTCAGTCAATAGAAATCTACCTAAAACCAACAAATTATTCCAACTGTTCAACAGAAAAAAATGTAAAAGTAAGTTCAGCTGCATAACAGACCAATACTTTCTAATATTGGATGCTAACAAAATGAAATATTATGATCTATAAAAGTCTACATTCAAGTGTGCTAAAATAGAACTTTACTTTTGCAGATAATATATCCCTATAAATAATATAGTCCACAGTTTCATCAAAGTTAAATGGATTATGAAACTAGTTTTGTTGTTATGACTCACACCTACAATCTAGATGGTTTCTATGCTGTTGTATTTCATATGAGCTTTTGGGGAAGTTTTAGGTTTAGGGGCCCCAGTTATATCATGTTTCCCTTTTTCTGGTGACAAGAGATAAAATTGGAACTCAGAATATATAGAGCTGGAGCAGATAGGACAAGGTAACCGATCTAATACTCTAATATTTCCACTAATCCTCCACACTGGATGGGTACTATATTACTACAGTATTGTCACAGAGATGGGAGAAGCCAGAATTGTGTTAAACCCAACCAGCAATGTTAACCATATAGAAGCTCAGGACTTTAACAAACGATGTACAATTATTATAACCAGTTGACTAGAAGTGATTTGTCGTGATGTATATTATATATATATATAATACAATAACTACAGAGAGGTTTTCTCCATCAAGCCTGTTATGGATGTCACCAAACCAAACCAAACAATTTATTCAGCCATTGCTAATGGGAAGCATGTCTACAGCAGATCCATATTGTTATTACATGTAGGCATAGTGCGTTTGTTATGTTGGTTGACATTTTATATTTATAAAATCTAAAAGGATGAAAGAAAAAGTTGACCATAACAGAGAGCCAGCAGCATGGGTTAGACAAGTTGTCCTGTTCTCAGACAAGCCAAATCAGATGGCAATGTCATGCTCCTACAAAACTGTTTCTGGACAGATTTCATCTTAACACCAACCATATTTACAGTGTGGGCTGTATAGTTTTTATCATCAGCCCAAAAACAATCCCTTTACAGTGTGCTCCGGGTGTGTTATTACATATTCAAATTTTCTCTAAGTGTTTTGTTATCTGCCTGGAGGAGAAAACAATGGAACCAAACTCCAAACATCACTGCCTCCATCCCTCCCGCTCTCCCTATCTCTCATAAGCAGATGGTGGCTGACGTGCTGGCAGCCCTACAACCCTGGTGGACAGTAAACATCTATTTATGAATTCAAATAAATATTAACTACATCATTATATAAATAGTGCAGAAAATTATATATCCATCCTCATCAAATTTTTCATTATAAGATTAAATGCTACCTTGATTTAACCCTCTAGCATTTACATTACTCTATATCTACTATTGTATTTTTGTGGTGAAGGCTTTATCTTACATAATATCTCACATAATATCACATCTATGAGATTTTGATATTTATTTTGAGAACAATACCTTATCCTTGATATTATGAGTGGCCAGTTATGGCCAGTTTGAACAGAAAGAAGTGACAGATCACTGGCTGGATATGGCCGGTTTAAATGCTAAAGGGTTAAAGTTATTTTTAAAAATTCCAACCTTTTGTAAATTGACATTTTAGAAAGGCACCACATATATCATCATCATCATCATTATCATCATCATTTTACGTCTGCTTTTCCCTGCTTGCAAGGGTGGGTGACAGTCCAAGCCCTGTGTATAAGCCAAGGAATATAATTAAAACATTATGGTTAGATGTCATCATCATCATCATCAATCATCATCTTAATTTGAAGAACTGTTGTAGTTATTGACCTTCCATTAAGAGACGTTATTCACTGAAAGAGAATTTGTTTGACTTTGAATTGGAATTTTAGATTTTATGATATTTCAATTTAGAGTGTGAACTAGAATTTATCAAACTTTTATTGTATAACAAGAACAACTGCCATTTCTACCATCCATGTTTAGTTTGTTGAAATTCTAAATACCATTTTCATAGCACCTTACCCTGGCAACGCATTTTAAAGAAATTTATTAATTCTTTAAAAAATGTATAATCAGGTGTAGACATAGCTGTGTGGTTAAGAATTTTGTTTCCCAAATATATAATTTGGTGTTTCATCCTACTGTACAAGTCTTCTACTGCAGCCTCTGTGAGAGGATCTGGTGGACAGATACTGTTGTGTGTGTGTGTATGCATATATGTATATGTCAGTGTGTGCATGTGTGTGTGTGCATGCATATATGTATATGTACATGTATATGTGAGTGTGTGCATGTGTGTGTTTATCTGTCTCTATGTAACAATGTGAAGGTGCTTGGCTTTGTGGTTAGAGTATTTGGCTTACAATTGTAAGGTTATGAATTTGATTCCCAGTGACGTGTTGTGTCCTTGAGCAAGACACTTTATTTCACATTGTTCCAGTCCACTAAACTAGCAAAAATGAGTTGTACCTGTAATTTGAATGGCATTAGAGTGAGGTAATTATTGAGGCATCAAGTTGATGGATGACATCATGAAAGTTGCTGGGACCTTAGGTAAAGCCTGGAAGACTTCAGTTGAAGTAGCGAAGACTGACCTTACAAAACTGAGCCACAGATGACAAAGGACTGTCAGAATTGATGATATGCTAAACTGGAGAAGACTTGCCTACCAGCATAAAATATGAGTTGACCAATTCCCATGCAACCCCCCCCCCCCCCCCCTTCATTAGCACTCATTAGTAGCAACCTTCTACAATAGCACACCTCAGTAACCATACTCACCATCACTGTCCACCATATCCCATATCCATGACAACCCCACTATCACTACTTAGTTAATCTCACCATCACTAAAACGTCTCTCCTACCCAATCAACCAGCCCATCCATGCCCTGCCACTATCACCTAATCATCACTACAACCTTTCTTTAAAACTCCTGACACACCTGTGACTAACCCTACCTATGCCACCAGAAATCAACCCTTCCTTCTTACTCATAAACCAACAAATCCCACCACACCTGCCATACATGCATGAAATCCTATTCATCTTCATTATATCTGTCTTTCCTCCTCCACCTCAGAACAAAATGAACTTTACAGTTAGGACAATAACAACCTCTATAGTGCTGAGGGCACAAAAATGCAGTCTGTACACCCTATAAGCTGGTTAGTAATTGGAAAGACACCTTACTGTAGAAACTATGCCTAAAATGGTTTGAGAGGACCCTTCAGTTGTATCAAGGACATGACAACCACTCTAGTACTGGTGTCACAATACATTTCATACAAAAATGACTTCTGTGTGACCAGAATTGTTTCCCATGAATGAAATAGTTCTGGCTCAATAAATGTCATTTCTATAGGAAATTAATTTGTATCTTCTCTACTAATGTAATGACTAACTTCTTTAACTGTTTTATTTCTCTGTTCCTCTTTGGAAAAAACATTCTTACTTTCATATATACTGTGTTGCTCAAAAGTCATTCTGGGGTTAAAACCATTAAAGAGATTGCATTCATGTGTAACAATCAAGTTAGATGTAAGTATCTCTGTAGAGTAAAAGGTAGTTTATTGATTAATTAACTGTCTAGACATAGACAACACACAATCTCATTATTATTCTCTCTCTCCCATAGTTTTAGGATTGTACATTGGTGATGTACTGTACTGGCGAAGACTTGCCTACCAGCATAATATGTGACCTGACCAATTCTCATGCACCCCCTCCCCCACTTCATTAGCTCTCATTAGTAGCAAACCTCTCCAATAGCACACCCCAGTAGCTATATTCACATATCTCTCCCCTACGCAAGTTGTATGGCCTAATGCTAAGGATGTTGGACATCATCTTAATGTCATGGGTTTGATTTCTGGGCTGGGTTGTGTTTTGTATTCTTGACCAAAACACTTCATTTCATGTTGCTCGAGTATACTCAGCTGAAAATGAGTCCCAGCTATAGCTGGGAGTTTAAATCTGCAGTGAACTGATGTTCTGTCCAGGAGGGTGTCTTGTACTCTCAGTCACTTCACATGATGAAACCAGGATGAGCACCAGCCAGAGGAGCTTCCTGGCTTCAGATCAACTTTAGACTTTAAACTTCAGGAAAAACTGCATAAAAACTGTCAAGACTGAATCATTCAACCACTAAATTATTATTTTATAGATTTCATTTCATTTTACATCTGCTTTTCACTGCTTGCATATATATACAGTATATATACAGTATATATATATATATATATATATATATATATATGACCTCTACACGGCCGAAGCCCTCAGGCAGCTCTGTAACCCCCTCTTTTACCGCCCTCTACCCTCCGATCCCACCCCCCTCTACCAACAACAAGTCTCCTCCACCATCAAAGACCTTATCGCCCCCCCCCCGCTTCCCACCTCATCACCCGCACCCCCCGCACCCCCACCATCTACTTCCTCCCTAAACTCCACAAACCCGACAACCCCGGCCGCCCCATCGTCTCCGCTTGCAACTGCCCCACCGAACTCATCTCTGCCTTTCTCGACTCCCTCCTCGCCCCCCTTGTCACCACCCTCCCCTCCCACATCTCCGACACCAACCAAGCCCTGCGCCTTTTCGACTCCTTCACCTACCTACCCGGCCCACAGCCCTTCCTCTTCACCCTAGACATCAAGTCCCTCTATACAGTCATCCCCCACGCCGACGGCCTACGCGCCCTCAAACACTACCTCGACCTTCGCCCCTCCCCCATTCCCTCCACCCCCACCCTCCTTCGCCTCACCGAGCTGGTCCTCACCCTAAATTGTTTCTCCTTCTAGGGTGAGTTTTACCAACAGGTCACGGGGGTAGCCATGGGCACAAGAATGGGCCCGAACTATGCCAACCTTTTTGTTGGCCATGTTGAGGCCCAAATCTTTGCCCAGTACACCGGCCCCACGCCCGAACTGTACGGTCGTTACATTGACGACTGTATCGGAGCCACGACCCTCACCCGAGAACAGCTCGACTCCTTTCTCTCCTTCTTCTGCTCCTTCCACCCCTCCCTCCACTTCACCACCTCTATCTCCACCTCCCACGTCCACTTCTTAGACATCACCGTCGCCTTCGACCCCTCCCACCACTCCCTCGTCACCTCCGCCTTCTTCAAACCCACCGACTCCCACTCTTACCTCGACTTCACCTCTTCCCACCCCACCCACACTAAACTCTCCATTCCCTACTCCCAACTTCTCAGGATCCGCCGCCTCTGTAGCCGAGATGCTGACTTCGAGTCCCAGGCCCTTTCCCTAGTCAGCCATTTCATCCGCAGAGGTTACCCCCCCACCCACCCCCCACCCACCCTCTCGTCCACACCGCTCTCACCCGCGCCCGTGCTGTCCCCCGCTCCACCACCCTCACCCCACGCCACCGCACACCCACCCACCGTCTCCCCTTCCCCATCACTTACCACCCCTCCACCTTACCCTTCCACTGCACCATCCGCCGCCTCTTCCGACGCCTCCAGTCCGACCCCTCCACCTCCCACATCTTCCCAACACCACCACTCCCCTCCTTCAAACGCGCACGCAATCTCCGCACCCTCCTCGTCCACAGCTCCCTACCCCCCAACCAACGCTCTTTCCCCCCCCCGGTTCCTTTCCCTGTTCGAAGCCCCGCTACAACACCTGTCCCCACATCACCAACACCACCACCTTCCAGGGTCCCAACGGCCACTCTCTCTCTGTCCGGCATGCCTTCCACTGCACCTCCTCCAACCTAGTTTACGGACAGACGGGGCGTCGCCTGGCGGACCGATTCACCGAGCACCTCCGGGATATTCGTCTCGAGGGTAGTTCCCCCATCGCCCGCCACTTTGGTGGCCCTGGACATTCCGCACGCCATCTCACAGTCTGTGGCCTACCTCAGTGCCACGGAAGACCCGCCAATCGCCTTACGGTCGAACAACGAACTATCTTCATCTTACAGACCCACACTATCCCCGGCCTGAACTCCCCACCCTTATTCCTTTAGCCTTCGACCGCCCCCTCCCCCCACACTTACCCCCACTAACACCACTAACACACCCCTCCTTTTCACCGCCCACCCCACAACTAACAATACTAACACCTCCACTCCACCCCTCATCTGACCACCCTTCCCCAACTAACATACTAACATCCCTCCCTTCTTCTCCTCCTCCCCCCTCCTTATCACACGCACACACCCACCGGCACATATATACACGCGCTCACACTAAACACACACCCTACTACCACCACTAACCCTCACTCCCACACACCTCTCACCCCCACACCTCCATCCCACCACTCCGCAACTAAACTCACTAACACCCCCTAACCCCAAGCACACGAACACACGCACCCACTTACACCACCCACCCCACACGCAACTAACATCACTAACACCGCCCAACCCCACGCACACGTACCCACACACCCTCGTACACCACCAACTCTACACACCCCACCACCACTAACCCCCTCTCACACCTGCATTCAACACCTCCCCACCTCCCGTATACTAACACCCACTAACACCCCTTCATCAAACTACACACACACCAGTACACCACACTCCCTCCATAGAACCACACACACCCTTCTCTCCCCGCTCCACCCACACCCTCGCTCCACACTCACTCATCCCACTAACACCTCTACTAATACACACACACACACCCTCCTCGCTCCAACTTTCACACCTACTCATCCTCGCCCCTTTACCATTCCACCGACTGCTGCTATGCCCTCTGACCACATCCCAGCACAAACAGACACCCACACTCCCACTGCTTGACCACTTCCTGTTGCGCGCGCACCCCACATCTCTCCTCTTCCGACCGTCGCTTCATGGAATACCCGCACGCAGAAATTGACCAACACAAAATCCGCTATACACCTTTGGAATTTACCTACTTTTCAACCATCCTCTTACGTAATCACCTATAGAACTCACCCACACACACCCAAAAAAAAATTTTTTATTCACACGCCACCTACACCCACAACACGCTTAAACCCCACACACACGTGCTTTCCACCACATATTTACACCCCCAGCCTCCTGATTCCTCTCCCCCCACCCCTCTATCCACACACGCACAGACACTCCGACTCCCCCCCCCCACACACACACCTCTTCCTGAACATGCCACCCCGTTCTTCCCCCAACCCTTACTTTCACATACACACACACACACACACGTACACCTACACACACACACCACCTTCAGCCCTCCCCGCTCGGACACCCCGTCTCCCTCTCCCCACTCCACCCGCAACAACCCCTACACACCCCACACCCTTCCACCACCTGTTTTACCCCGCTTTTAATTTCAGTTTATTTTGATCATGCTTTTATATTTAAATTTATTTCATTCCTTGTATTTTGATCATGCTTTATTTTTATTTTTATCTTTATTTTTTCATTTTTTCATTTGCACCGTTTCCTTTCGCTATATGTCTCTCCACCACTCCCCTACACACCCTTTGAACTCTGTTCCCACACACTTCTCACCTGAGGAAGGGCTTATGCCCGAAACGTCGTCCCCAACCAACACCCCACTCTCCAGAGCGTGAAATTAATAAACATTCGTTGTACTGCCTCTCTGTTTTGTCCCTGTTCAAATTTTTCCATTATATATATATATATATATATATATATATATATAGAATGAGTTAGAATGCAATTAATTAGGCATAGAATTAAATTTAGATGAAATACAGTTCAGCTTTATGGGGGGTAGGGGTATTACCTATGCCATATTCATTTTTAGACTGCAAAAGTATTTAGATCAGAGTAAGCCCATATGCCTAGTATCTGGGGATCTGAAGAAAGCCTTTGACAAGGTTTCCTATTGCATAAGCTACTGGGCACTTAGGATGCAGGTATAGAAAAATGTCTTGTGAGGTCAGAAAAGTTTTTTCTTGGACAGATATTTATTCTGACATAGTTATAAACCTTAAAACAGTATTTTCATTTTCAGTCCGGCAGACATCATGCACTCGGATGATGGCACCCAAGTCAAAGGTGGTAAATGATGTTCTGAGAGCTAGGACTTTACTTTATTCCCATAAGACAATGACAAATGTGGACAAACCAACAGAACATTACAAAAAATAAATAAACTCCTTATTATGTCTAATGGTTTCAGTAAAGATAACTGTGAAATGGTTTTACTTCTCTCTTTTTCCTGCATGACCGCACTATGTATAACAACAAATCCAACTTTGCATGATTGATTTCTTGAGATTAATAAAAAATGTATCCAAGGTCATCATACACGTGATCTTTTTACACCAGCCTGGTTGAATATTACTTCATTGGCGTCATATAGTTACAAGATTAGAAGATCAAATGGCAAAGGTTAACTCAAAGGAGACAATTTTACTATAATTTGCTAAAAGACAACTTGAAAATGGCCCAATAGACATGGCCTCTATGAGACACATCTCACGATATAATAAAAATAATTCCATTAACAACAATAATAACATGTCTAATAATGAAGATGTCGATAATTTATTAAGCATTAATGAAAATCCAGTTAATAATATAAAACAAGAAATAACAACTACTGATAAAGATAAGCTTCATGCTAATGTTTTTAGCAATAGTATTTACTTATTCAATTATTTATTTTATTTAATCGTCGCTATAGAGCTAGTAAGCCATGAGAGACTCAGGGAGGTATTGAGTACTCCTTACAGTTGGTAATCAAAAGGAGTTAGTGGGATAATTAAAAAAACAAATAAAAAAGGCTAAAATAAAATAAAATATAAATAAGATATTCAGTGGAAGGCAGAATATGTCATAAGGAAGCGAAAAAGAAAAGGAAAATAAGAAAATAAGGCAAATTGTAAAACAAAAGTTTCTGTTGTTAAATCTTTTATTTTTTTTACACATATTAATTTTATTTACAATCATTTATAACTTTGCCTATTAATTTGTATGGTGAGCAAATGGGGTTCCACGTGGTGGCCTCCCCACAGCCCCAGCGGACAGGATGGAGAAGGCATTTTCCCAGAAGATGGTAAGGGAGATGCGCTGCTGGAAGAGCCATTCCAACTCGCGAGGCTCACATCTGCGGCTGGCCAGCTCAGCGCCTATGGTGATGAATAGGGAGGTAGCCGTAGGGCCAAGGACACTAGAAGTCTCACTCCATGTACTCAAAGATTTTTTTAATATTTGTTAGACCTGTAATCATATATTGAACTTCCAATGTTGGTAGTCTTTTAAAAGTAACATAACTAACAAAGAGAGAAATCAACTTATAGTGTCATTACTACAACACATGTTGGTCAGATTAGAGGGTTAACTGCCAGATAACAATCAATATTGGAAATCTAATGAAACAGACAAAATGTTATGAAATTTTACTATTTTATTGATCTGCTTACATTTAGATCCCTCACTTTATAATTTCTATATAGTTTATATTATTATTAAACTGAATAAATAAAGATGTTGGATTGGCAATATCAGTAGAGCGTTGGACAACATGCTTTATGGCACATAGTTGCGGCCCTTTACGTTCTGAGTTCAATTCCTGCCATGGTTAGCTTTGTGTTTAATTATTCTGAAGTTGTTAAAATAAAGTACCAGTAATATAATGGGTCAATTTAATCGACT
>OZ024742.1:358131086-358136086 GCA_964016885.1 Eledone cirrhosa | reverse complement strand
TTTCACTAAAATTCAAATTTAGGAAAGCCCTTCAAGATGTATATGACGAAAAAGAAGACGATTTAGAGACGTATGACATAGATAATAACTGGAAGTTCTTACGTGACAACTTGCTGAAGGCTACTGATGAAACCTGTGGCTGGAGCAGAGCTCCAACCAGACAGAGAGTGACCTGGTGGTGGAACAGCAGTGTAGATAAGGCTATTAGAGACAAAAGACTAGCATGGAAGGCTTGGAATAAGGGTGGGAGTAGGGAAGAATATACAGCCACTAAGAGAGAAGCTAGACGTCAGGTGTACTTAGCACGCAGGGAGGCAGAGAGTAGGAGGTTTGCCAATGTTCTGCGACGGGAAGATCAGAGGCGTGCGGTGTTCCACATTGCAAGGCAGTGTGTCAATGCAAATCAGGATGTTGTTGGTGATAAATGTGTCCGGGATGATGCCGGTGTACTTAGTGTCACGAATGACCAGAAAAAGGAGGCCTGGAAATGTCATTATGAGAGACTGATGAATGTGGAGAACGAATGGGAGAGAGAGAAATTACCCTTGGTAGATCCGACAGAGGGACCAGCTATTGAGATTGACGAATATAGGGTCCAAGAGGCGATTAGGGAAATGAAAAATGGTAAGGCGGCCGGACCATCGGGAATAGTTGCTGAGATGCTGAAGGCATCAGGGGACGTAGGCACTAAACTGGTTGCACGCATAATCAATCAGGCTATATATGGTGGTGTCATACCCAAAGACTGGTGCAGCAGTATTCTCATAAATTGCTACAAAGGTAAAGGGGATGCTTTGGAGAGGAGCAATTATAGGGGTATAAAACTGATAGATCAGGTTATGAAAGTGGCAGAAAGGATTTTAGCACAACTAATTAGAGAAAGGGTCAAACTAGATGAGATGCAGTTTGGTTTTGTGCCTGGGAAGAGTACAACAGATGCCCTCTTCTTGGTGAGACAAATGCAAGAGAGGTTCTTAGAGAAGAATAAGCCACTATACTTAGCCTTTGTTGACCTAGAGAAGGCCTTTGATAGGGTACCCCGATCTGTCATCTGGTGGTCCCTAAGGAAGCTGGGTGTTGAGGAATGGCTTGTAAGGACAGTGCAAACTTTGTACAGAGGTACTCTCAGTAAAGTCAGGGTAGGAATGGAGTTTAGTGAGGAATTCCAGATACAAGTAGGAGTACATCAGGGTTCGGTCCTCAGCCCGCTCTTGTTCATTATAGTCCTCCAAGCCATAACAGAGGAGTTTAAGACTGGCTGTCCATGGGAACTTCTCTATGCTGACGATCTGGCTCTTATGGCAGAATCAGTAGAGGAGCTAGAGAATAAATTCCGCCTATGGAAACAGCAGTTGGAAGCAAGAGGACTGAGAGTAAATCTAGCTAAGTCAAAAGTGTTGATGAGTAGAAAAGAGGACAAAACCCTGATTCCGTCAGGGAAATGGCCATGTTCGATATGCAGAAAAGGAACTGGCATAAATTCTATAAAATGCACACAATGTAGGTCCTGGGTACACAAGAGATGTAGCGGGATAGCAGGCAAACTAACAGGTAGGGAGAACTATGTATGCAGTAGATGTACAGGGAAATTAGACAGTAGGAGTCGCACTGATAGACACATTTTTCAAATGCGAGAGGGCGCTATAGAAGTGGTGGATAGCTTCCGGTACCTAGGAGATCAGATTAGCATGGGAGGAGGGTGTTCCGAGGCCATAGTATCTAGAATAAGGACGGGTTGGAAGAAGTTTAGGGAGCTGCTTCCTCTGTTGACGAAGAAGGGTTTCTCCCTGCGTACGAAAGGCCGGTTGTATGATGCCCGTGTGAGGAGCGCGATGCTGCATGGTAGTGAGACATGGGCAGCTACCGCAGAAGATATGCGACGGCTGGAGAGAAATGAGGCAAGCATGCTCCGTTGGATGTGCAGTGTAAATGTGCGTGAACGACCCAGCATAAATGTGTTGAGAGAGAAACTGTGTCTGAGAGGGATAGAATGTAGTGTACGGGAGAGGAGACTGAGGTGGTATGGACATGTGATGCGCATGGAGGATGACCGATGGGTGAAGAAGTGCCAGGAAATGCCAGTTGAAGGAAGACGTGGTAGAGGTAGACCACGAAAAACATGGGCGGAGGTGGTGAGAACAGACCTCAGATCATTGAAGCTCACGGTGGAGATGACGAGGGACCGTGACGAGTGGAGAGATGCTGTGCTGAATAAGACCCGTCCCACCCTTGCAAGCAGGGAAAAGCGGACGTAAAATGATGATGATGATGATGATGATATATATATACACACCTCTCAAAGGCGATGACACACGGCCGTGACCTCTGGCGTCACGCAGTAATACAGAAGACCCGACCCCACACAGGTACAAGCCGAAGCTGAAGCATATGGACAATATGCCCCCACATCCTCCCACTGCAAAGTGGTTCTGGAGGTGCCATGGCAAAAAAGCACCCAACACTGTAAAGTGGACGTGTAGGTGCTATGGAAAAAAAAAAGCACCCAGCACTCACTGTAAATGAGGTTGGTGTTAGGAAGGGCATCCAGCTTTAGAAATCAAGCCACAATCAGTTCCCGTATGAGCAAGGCATGGTCAGCCCACTGGACACTGCCCACAACAGGACAACCCATGCTAGCTTGGAAGAACGGACGTAGAACGTTGATGATGATGATGATATATTTATGAGGATGGTTGCATTTCGATTTTGAGTAATGCCAACACCTGTTACTTAAGCATAAGCATCACAGACATTGTTTTTTTGTCTTGCAAGGGACTTGTATATGGCCAGCAATGCCATGCATTGCAAAACAAAATGTCACATATCAAGCAATGCTTGTGCTTGAAGCTTGTGCACGGAGCCAATCCCACTCTCTCAACATCGAATGCATTTGCCACAAAAGTATAACTGGTTTACATCATTGGATGCAAACAAAGTCACATTTTGTCTGTTGTATTGTATACATATATATGTACATATAAATACACACATATATATATATATATATAGAGAGAGAGAGAGAGAGAGAGAGAGAGAGAGAGAAAAGGTGCAGTGGGAAATAGCACGGGAAATATATTTTAGGGTCTGTTTTTCTATTTTTTCTTTTCTTTGATTCGTCAAAGTGAAATTATTGAAAAAATGAGAGGGACAATTCTTTTAAAGAAAGAGTTTTATAAAGTATATAAAGTATATAATGTATATAAAGTATTATTGGTTTTGATGTATTATTAAAATCATCTTATCAAATGTCGATCATCACAATTAAAAAGAATTAATAAGAATTCAAAACTAAAAATTTAAGATTTAAAATTAAGAGGTAAGTTTTTTTTCATCTTCCTTGTTGAGAAAGATATATATACATATATACATATATATATATATATATATATATATATATATATATATATATATATATAAACAATACAACAGACAAAATGTACTAATTTGACCTGAGATGTGTAAATATATAGTAGTACATTTCAGTACAGCAACTTGAATCACTTTCAAAGTTAAATAAAAATAGACATCATACAGAAAATATTTGAACAATTTTCTATTTTCGTTGTTTTTGTTGTTTCTTTATTTGTTCAATTATAAAATTACCCTGAGTGGAATTATGACATTTGTCAGCCATTCATTGGGCACTAATTATATATATGGATTGAAAACACTCATCATGTTAATTGCAATATTTATTAACAACATCCTTTTCCCTCTCCTCCTCAACCTCCTCCCTTTCTCTTCAATCTCCTCCCTTCCTCTCCAACCTCCTCCCTTCCTCATCAACCTCCTCCCTTCCTCATCAACCTCCTCCCTTCCTCATCAACCTCCTCCCTTCCTCATCAACCTCTTCCCTTCCTCATCATTATCTTCTATCTCCATCTTCCATCTCCATACCTTCGCTATTATTAGATATATTCTCAACAAGGCAGCTACAATAACTACAACAACTACAACAACAATATTACCATAGCAACTGATTCAGCATGCCACTCACATTGGGATCTTGCATGTAAGAACAACTTCAGTTGATGAGTCAATGTAAGAAATAATTCTCACTAGAAATAGCAGCTAAATAAACCTCATAAACTATATTCTAATTGCTGTCTGGTGGAGCTGGGCTGCTCACAATGAAGTTCTTGTGATCCATGGTGGCTCACCTTACCGAGGTGTCAGGTGATCAAGGGTTGGGCTTAGACCTTGTGAGGCCTGGATCATTTCAGGTTTGAGGCGCCCAAGGCACTTCAGCTTTGTGGAGGCCCCTCATACACAAAATAATTATAATTGTTTCTACTTTTGGTACAAGGCCAGCAATTATCCAGTACATTACTGGTACATTATTTTATCGACCCCGTAAGGATGAAAGGCAAAGTTAACTTCGACGGGATTTGAACTCAGACCGTAAAGGGACGTAACTATGCTGGAAAGCATGGCGTCCGACCCTCTACAAATACTGCCAACACACATAATTATAATACACAGCACCCACCCCCATTTTAGATACCAAAGCTAGCTTGGTGCAAGTTATTGGAATTGAAAAGTTAAACATACAGATATTAATTTCACATATTCTAACCATCCTAAAACTAGAAAGCCCAGAAGAGGGCACAAATAAATTGCTACGGCCATCACTTGTGTGGTGTCCCACTGCAGGGGAGGGGAGGGGGGCAATTGCTCCCTTTGTCCTCCATTAAATCTGGCCCTGCAGGTGATGAATGTGAGGGTGCCTGGTTGTTTCAGTACCTTAGCCTTGCTATCATGCACAACAATGCTACGTGTGTGACGGCTTGCCTCAAAATTTTCTATTGACCCTTGTGCTGTGGTATGATGTGATGTGATGTGACTGATTGTCACACTTGCTGGTGAATTGATGGTGGTTTTTGTTTGTTCTTTTCTTTCCTTTTTTCTCGCTTTAATCACATATCTTTCTGAATTATATTTGTGAGGTTCCTAACAATAATTAACTGTTTGGAAGTATCAGTAGAGAGTCGGACGCCATG
>OZ024742.1:357918586-358126086 GCA_964016885.1 Eledone cirrhosa | reverse complement strand
GTGGTGGTGGTAGTGGTGGTGGTGGTTGGTGATGGTGGTTGGTGGTAGTGGTGGTGGTGGTAGTGGTTGGTGGTGGTGGTTGGTGGTGGTGGTTGGTGGTAGTGGTGGTGGTGGTAGTGGTGGTGGTAGTGGTTTGTGGTTGTGGTAGTGGTTGGTGGTGGTAGTTGGTTGTGGAGGTTGGTGGTGGTGGTTGGTGGTGGTGGTTGGGGGTGGTGGTAGTGCTGGTGGTGGTGGTGGTAGTGGTGGTTGGTGGTGGTGGTAGTGATTGGTGGTGGTGGTGGTGGTGGTAGTGGTGGTGGTGGTGGTAGTGGTTGGTGGTGGTGGTTGGTGGTGGTTGGTGGTGGTGGTAGTGGTGGTGGTGGTGGTTGGTGGTGGTGGTTGGTGGTGGTGGTAGTGGTGGTGGTGGTGGTAGTGGTTGGTGGTGGTGGTAGTGGTTGGTGGTGTTAGTAGTGGTTGGTGGTGGTGGTTGGTGGTGGTGGTAGAGGTGGTGGTTGGTGGTGGTGGATGGTGGTGGTAGTGGTGGTGATGGTGGTGGTGGTTGGTGGTGGTGGTTGGTGGTGGTGGTAGTGGTGGTAGTGGTTGGTGGTGGTGGTAGTGGTTGGTGGTGGTGGTTGGTGGTGGTGGTAGTGGTGGTGGTGGTTGGTGATGGTGGTTGGTGGTAGTGGTGGTGGTGGTAGTGGTTGGTGGTGGTGGTTGGTGGTCGTGGTTGGTGGTAGTGGTGGTGGTGGTAGTGGTGGTGGTGGTGGTAGTGGTTTGTGGTTGTGGTAGTGGTTGGTGGTGGTGGTTGGTTGTGGTGGTTGGTGGTGGTGGTTGGTGGTGGTGGTAGTGGTTGGTGGTGGTGGTTGGTGGTGGTGGTTGGTGGTGGTGGTTGGTGGTGGTGGTAGTGGTGGTGGTGGTGGTAGTGGTTGGTGGTGGTGGTGGTTGGTGGAGGTGGTTGGTGGTGGTGGTTGGGGGTGGTGGTAGTGCTGGTGGTGGTGGTGGTAGTGGTGGTTGGTGGTGGTGGTAGTGATTGGTGCTGGTGGTGGTGGTGGTAGTGGTGGTGGTGGTGGTAGTGGTTGGTGGTGGTGGTTGGTGGTGGTTGGTGGTGGTGGTAGTGGTGGTGGTGGTGGTTGGTGGTAGTGGTTGGTGGTGGTGGTAGTGGTTGGTGGTGTTAGTAGTGGTTGGTGGTGGTGGTTGGTGGTTGGTGGTGATGGTGGGTGGTGGTGTTGTTGGTGGTCGTGGTGGTTGGTGGTGGTGGATGGTGGAGGTGGTTGGTGGTGGTGGTTGGTGGTGGTGTTTGGTGGAGGTGGTGGTGGTTGGTGGTGGTGGTTGGTGGTGGTGTTTGGTGGAGGTGGTGGTGGTGGTAATGATTGTAGTGGTGTGGTTTGGTGTGGTGGTGGGTTAAAATGGAAATGGAGTAGTTGCAGTTGAGGATGAAGAGGTGGGGGTGTTGTAGTGTTGGTGACGTTTTTGTGGTGGGGTGTAAATATTAGTGAAGTGTTTGTGATGGTAATGGTGGTAGTGGTGGGAGTAGTGATGGTGGTAGTGGTGATGTTGGTAGTGGTGAGAGTAATGATGGTGGTAGTGGTGGGAGTAGTGATGGTGGGAGTGGTGGTGGGAGTAGTGATGTTGACAGTGGTGTTGTTGTTCTTACAACTACAGCAGCCATGACTACTACTGTTGATGTTGTAGTGGTAGGTGTGTAAATGTTAGTGAAGTGATGGTGATGATGGTAGTGGTGAGAGTGATGGTGGGAGTGGTGGGAGTAGTGATGATGGTAGTGGTGAGAGTGATGGTTGGGGTGGTGATGTTGCTGCTACTGCTACTAGTGTTGTTAATGTTGTTCTTCTGAAGTATTCTTGATCAACTTTGCTGAACCAGATTTACAGTAACGAGTCAGCAAACCTAATGAAGCATCAGTTAAGATTTCCATCCATGTTCATCCTATCTTTAATGTGAACACAGGCATAATTGTTTGGTGAAGAAGTTCACTTCACAATCATGGGTCCTCTGGTTCAATGTCATTGCATAGTATATTGCAACACAGTCTTTAACATGACCTTGGGTTGCCACAAGCTTTATGAGTAAAATTAGCTAAATGGAATCTATTTTGAAAGCCAACATTAGAATGTTCACCTCCACCACAACCAGGAAGCGCTGTAAAGGGGAATGGCTGATACAATGTGGGTTGCTGGCTGTTCTCTGTAACAATGCTTTTGCCATCTATTTCCCAGTACATAACTGAAATACTCCCTTGCCCTGTCCTTCACTCTTTTATTCATTATTTAAGGGTGGTGGATTGGCAGTATTGGGAGAAGGTCGGACGTGCTTTGCAGCGAAGAGATACAGCCCTTTATGGTCTGAGTTCAAATCCCCCAAGGTTAACTTTGCCTTTCACCCTTACGGGGTTGATAAAATAAAGTACTAGTAATACACTGGATAATTGCTGGCCTTGTGCCAAAAGTAGAAATAATTATTTAATACTTTTCTTTCTTCCTGTTTACTATGTAAAATATTTATATAACTATTACATTTTCCAGCCAACGGGCTGAGACCATGCTGGGGCACCACCACTGGAACTGAGGTACCACCAATGTGTATAAATAAAAAACAAAAAAAATCATATGGATTGTATTTGTAATTCAAACATCCAGCTTTGTCACATACGTCACAGTTTCAGTTTGGGCACTACATTAAGAGCACACAAAGGGTTGGATTTTGACCTTGGTGTGCCTGGGGCACTTAATGTTTGGAGGCCCCCTCATACACAAACAATTAGAATACTCAGCAAACCCTCCAATTGTATTTCAAATTAAATTTACCTTCATAATTTTATATAGGAAACTATATTTTGTTACTTTCCAAACACTAACTATATAATGAAAATTTTAATTTAGCAAATTTCACCACATTCTTATTTTTTAAATTGATTCCAAGTCCCTTTAGTATTTAAACCGGCCATATCCGGCCAGAATTCTCTCACCTCATTCTGTTCAAACCAGCCGTAACTGGCTAATCATACCTATATGAAGGTATTGTTCTCAAAATAAGTGACATCAAAATCTCGTAGATAACAGATAATTATATGAAATAAAGCCTTTACTGTGAAAATATAATAGTGAGTATAGAATAATTGTTTCTAATTTTGGCACAAGGCCAGTAATTATCCCAGTTTATTACTGGTGCTTTATTTTATCGACCCCGTAAGGTTGAAAGGCAAAGTTAACCTTGGCGGGATTTGAACTCAGAATGGCAAGGGCTGTAACTCTATGAGTCAAAGCATGGCGTTCGACCCTCTAACGATACTCCCAATCCACCGCTAAGTATAGAATAATGTAAATGCTAAAGGGTTAAGCAATGTTTTTCAATAGAGATATGGTAATAAAGGGGTTAATGTGACATTTGATATCTTCTCCTGGTCAATTCCGTGTGCATAGTCTCCTCTCAGGTCTCAAATAATTGTCCCCCCTCCTCTCCCACTTATTAACTTTTCTGATCCTCCCACCACCATTTATAAAATTTTACTAATTGGAAGAGTCATTTGGGCTTGTGAGGCTCACACCTGCGGATAGCCAATTCTATGTTGAAGGTTTTGAGTAGGGAGGTGATCCTAGTGATAAGGACACCACAAATCTCTACTCCTTTCACTGTCATGGTAGTATAAACTGAAACTGCTGTGTTTATCTCAAAATCACATTCCATTTACATCATCTTCCATCAACTGTTTTATATGTAAAAATAAATGACTGAATACATAAAACACATATATAAATAACTAAGACAACAAACCCGCAAAAGACAAAATAAATGCCATCAGTAATGGTGGTGAAATTAGGTATTTTCAGTGCAAGGGATCTTTTCAATATAAATGCTATATATTTATTCATGACTTTATAAATATTATCTAACCAAAATCCTATAATGGAATATTTATTAAAACTACTTCTAGCTGTCCCACTACCAGATGATATCTACCCATATATATATATATATATAAAACAAATATATATATATATACATATATGTTTGTTATATGCATACATACACACATACACACATATATACATACATATATATTTGTTATATCTATGTTTACAAACACACACACACACACTCTCTCTCTCACACAGACACACAGACACACACACACACACACACACACACACACACACACACACACATATATATATATATATATATATATGTGTGTATGTATTTGTTATAAATATATTCAGAAGTGCTTTAGGTGTCAGCTTATCTGTTTCACAAAGTGATTTCCAAAACTGATCTCCCAGCATTCCAATGTGGTTGTTCAACATTTTCTTTTAAATATTAAAAGAAACAAAGCTTAAAATGTTATGGATACTATATTACGCACAACATTAGATGTACAGAATGAAAAACTCAATGAAAATATGTTATTCTTTAAAGTAATGGCTAAAGTCTTACCACCAGTAAACAAACTACATATATTTACACTGCTTTCCATAAGAATCACCAATTGTTTGGCATCATTGTTTAGCCTGAGATCTTCAGTAAAACATTGTTAGGATTTTTGTCAAATTTGTATCGATTTTAAAAATATTAAATTTAAAATCAAATCACACTTTGGTGGGATACAGGTCAAATTGTCTAAAGGAAGTCAATTCTAACCTATAGAATGCTCCAACCATGGTTTCAAAAACTCAAAGAAACAGCATCTGGAATTTCAAGACATTGGAATAACTAACACTGATGGAATTGAAGTTTTATTGCCAAGAGGTGAGTTCATCATCATCATCACCGTTTTACGTCCGTTCTTCCACGCTAGCATGGGTTAGACGGGTTGTCCTGTTGTGGGCAGTGTCTGGTCGGCTGACCATGCCTTGCTCATACAGGAACTGATCTGGCTTGATTTCTACAGCTGGAAGCCCTTCCTAACACCAACCTCATTTACAGTGAGTGCTGGGTGCTTTTTCGTGGCGCCTACACGTCCACTTTACAGTGTGGGCTGGGTGCTTTTTTGCCGTGGCACCTCCACGACCACCTTGCGGTGGGGGGGGGGGGCATATTGTTTATATGCTTCAGCATGTACCCATGGGAGGTCGGGTACCCTGTATTACTGCATGACGCCAGAAGTCACGGTCGTGTGTCATTGACTTTGAGAAGTGTAGTTGGGTAAGGTCGGCTTTTATCACCTCATCCCAAGTCATCTTGGGTCTCCCCACTCCGCGGTTTCCATCAACTTCTAGTGCTCTGCACCTTTTTATGCAGCTGTCATCCTTCATACGCATCACATGTCCATACCAGCGTAACCGCCTCTCCTGCACGCAGCATTTGATTCCTCTTATGCTCAGTCTCTCTCTCAATTCATTTATGCTTTGTCGTTCACGTATATTACTGTTACACATCCATCGGAGCATGCAGGCTTCGTTTCTCTCTAATCTACGTAAGTCTTCCACCTTCAGCGCCCAGGTCTCACTACCATGCAACATCGCTGTTCGGATACACGCATCATACAGTCTGCCTTTCATTCTGAGGGAGAAGCCTTTTGCAGCTAGCAGTGGTAGTAGTTCCCTAAACTTCTTCCATCCCGTTCTTACCCTAGTTATTGTACTTTCTGAGCACCCACCTCCGTTGCTAATTCGGTCACCTAGGTAGCAGAAGCTGTCTACTGTTTCTACAGGGCCCTCCCAGAGATTGGTGGTACTTGTTTCCTGTGGCTGTTTGCTTGCTGTTTCAGCACAGCTGCTACATGTGAATCCTACATTCTTAATTAAGCTTCCTGAGATCCCGCTACATCTCTTGTGTACCCATTGTTTGCATTTGGGGCAAAGAATGGAGTTCCTACCTACACCTTTCCTACATACTGAGCAAGGCCATTTCCCTGAGGGGATCTGGGTTCTGTTTTCTCGTCTACTTATAAGGACCTTAGTCTTTGTCATGTTGACTTTGAGGCCCTTTCTCTCTAGTCCCTGCTTCCAGGTTTGGAATTTATTCTCTAGTTCTACCATAGATTCAGCTATGAGTGCGAGGTCATCAGCATACAGGAGTTCCCATGGGCATCCGGTCTTAAACTCCTCCGTTATTGCCTGCAGGACTATGATGAACAGGAGAGGGCTAAGAACAGAGCCCTGGTGGACCCCAACCTGTACGCTAAATTCCTCACTATACTCATTGCCAATCCTAACTTTGCTGACTGCTCCCCTATACATGGCTTGTACCGCTTTCACAAGCCATTCATCTACTCCTAGTTTTCTAAGAGCCCACCAGATTACTGCACGTGGAACTCTGTCAAAGGCTTTCTCAAGGTCGACAAATGCCAAGTAGAGTGGCTTACTTTTAGCTAGGTACTTTTCCTGTAATTGCCTCACAAGGAAGAGCGCATCAGTGGTGCCTTTCCCTGGTACAAACCCAAATTGCATCTCGTCTATATTCACCCGGTCCCTAATCAGCTGTGCTATAACTCTTTCTGTTACTTTCATGACCTGGTCCATCAACTTTATACCTCTATAGTTTCCTCTATCTAGTGCATCGCCTTTACCTTTGTAGCAGTTGACAATGATGCTACTGCACCAATCTTTTGGTATGGCCCCCTCTAGTATTACCTGGTTAACGATACGTGTGGTTATAGTGTGACCTACAGACCCAGATGCCTTCAGCATCTCGGCAGCTATACCCGATGGACCGGTTGCCTTCCCTATCTTCATATCTCTGATTGCCTTACTTACTACGCTGCCGCTGACTTGTACTGCTGGTCCCTCTATAGGGTCTACGTGGGGTAGGGTCTCTTCTTCCCATGCATTCTCCTCATTTAGTAATCTATCATAATGACTCTTCCATGCATCTTTCTTCTCAGCACTTGTGAGGGCAAGCTCACCTTTATCATTCCGGATACACTTCTCTCCAATGACATCACAACTATCTCTGACACACTGCCTCGCAATCTTGAATACCTCCTGTTTCTGGTCCTCACGTTGTAAAACATGCTTGAATTTTCTATCCTCTGCTTCCCTCCTAGCTAAGTATACTTGTCGCCTAGCTTCCCTCTTGGTCTCTATGTAATGTACCCTGCTCCCCCCGTTCTTCCATTCTTTCCATGCCTGTCTCTTGGCCTTGACTGCTTCATCTACCTTATTGTTCCACCACCAAGTCACTCTCCTCCTGCTTGAGGTCTTACTCCAGCCACAAACCTCATCCGTCGCCTCTAGTAAGTTATTTTTTAGGAACTCCCAGTTCTCTTCTACGTTAAATGTCTCTATCTGTTCTTCTTTACTGTCGTAGGCGTTGAGTAAAATATCTTTAAATCTGTTACTGGTTGAGGGGACTTTCAGCTTCCAGATCTTTCTTATCCAGGTTGGCCTCTGTTTCAGGGCTCGTCTAGTTCTGACCGTGAGGTCGCTGACAACTAAGCTATGAGTTCTTCATAAGAATATGGGACAAGTAGAAAAATTATCAAACATATTGAATCACTGCTAGATATATAACTAATTGGGGAGCAGGGTTGAAACTATTAAATTAATCATCTGAGTGGTAAATTAACTAAAGAGGGCCAGAGATGTGAAAAATTCTCTTCCATTCTTTTTCTTATTCTATGTTAATGAAGCGCAAGGTTGCTTATGGAAGAAGACTAGAAGTTGCCCATGACACTTATGGGAGAAGACTAGAAGTTGCCCATGTATACCAGTCTTCCTTCTCCACTCAGTAATAATTGTTTCTACTTTTTGCACAAGGCCAGCAATTACCCAGTACATTACTGGTACTTTATTTTATCGACCCCGTAAGGATGAAAGACAAAGTTAACCTCAACGGGATTTGAACTCAGACCATAAAGCAATGTAACTATGCTGGCAAGCATGGCATCCGACCCCCTACCGATACTGCCAATCCACTCTGGTTCAGACATGTCTTCTGATATTAACTTTACTGTCACATACTAGAACTCTTGAGAATTCATCAAACCTACTGTCCTTATATACTCTAGTGTGTTATACTTTCTATAGCTGGATACTCTTTCTAATGCCAAACCCTTTACAGTGTGTTCTGTGTGCATTTTATCACAACACCAGCATTAGGGGAGTTGTTTTGATACAGCTTTAGCATTCACTTTGGACATATTTAGCTTGATTTTTTAAAATAGACCCTCTCCAACATTACAGAGAGTACTGGGTGTAATTCCTCATGGCATTAGTACTAGAATTATTGTCTTATCCTTAAAGTGAATGAAGACTTTATGTTTTGTATATATGAGATATTAGAAAGTAGAGGACGACCAAGAAAGACCTGGGCAGAGGTTGTACAAGCTTACCTAACATCACTAAGACTGGCAGAGGGGATGAGGAAGGAACACAACAAGTGGAGAGATACTGTGCTGAGATGGACCTGTCCAACCCATGCAAGCATGGGAAAGCGGACATAAAAACAATGATGATAATTAGAAAATCTAAGCACTAATTTGAGACAACACCCTTCCCCAGGCATAGAACCTATCACCATCTCTTCTTCCCAGGTGCTTTCTTCAGTGGCCTCATAGTCATTGCTTTTTCTCTCCTTTTCCTCTCATTTATGGCATTTACAGCCCTTTCTCCTACTTTCCTATACAGTCAGATCTGCCCTTCTTTACCCCCCCCCCCTCTGTTTATTGCTTGGTATTTTCTTTTTTCCCTATTTCCATCAATATTTGTAATGCTATTTATACAACTGTGAATTGATTTATAGTCTATAATTTAATGTTGAGAAATAAACCTCATCAAGACAATAGGAAAACACAGCTCACAATGATACACAATGTATCATATGTGCTATAGTGTAGCTAGGAGGGGGGGGGGGCACATCTGAGTCTGCTGTAGGCTAGAAGGGTTCATTTAATGCTGCAGCATAGTATTACAATTGTACACAGACTAGTTGATACATATATGGAGAGAACATTAAAGGTGGGTCACTGAGCAATATGTATTGTTTGTTGGGTCTGAGGTGCAACAAACTGAAGGACTGCCTCGGGTGGCATGCACTCTAGCTATGTCACTGCATATATAATAAGACATCATACACAGAATCTTATTTGACTGTGAAATATATTACAGAAATACACATTACAACTGCTGTCTATCATAAAAATATATTACAGTTGTCAGTTCCCAATACAGACAAGTATATTATTTAGTTGTATATAACATTAATTGCAAAATAATATAAAAGTATGTGAACAATCTATTGGTTAAAACATATCGAAGTATTTGATTACATAGACATTAAAAAGTGTTTCAAACCCAATCTATTTTCTACAAAAATATTAATTTAGAATAAATAAAATATAGGATGAAAATAAAATACAAAGTATGAATAAGATAGGATATTTATTCTTCAAAGAAAAGTAATTATCACCAACATCATCATAGTCACCAACACCAACACCACCACTACCACAATCACCATCATAATCCTCAACAACAACACCACCACAGGCTCCAACACCACCACTAATACCACTACTACCACGATAGTCACCAACACCACCACTACCATTAACATAAAAAAACCCACCATTACCACCATAGTCACCAACACCGCTATCACCAACACCATAGTCCCCAATAACACCACTACCACCATAGTCACCATCATCATCACCACCACCACCATAGCCACCATCACCATCAGCACCATAACCACCAGCATCACCACCACCACCACCATAGTCATCACCACCATCACCACCATCATAGTCACCATCACCATCAGCACCATAAACATCACCCCTACTACTACCACCATCACCTCTACCATCACCACCATAGTCACCAGCACCATTACTACCATCACCAACACCACCACCACCATAGTAACTATCACCACCACCACCATAGTCACCACCATCATAGTCACCATCACCATCAGCACCATAAATATCACCACCATAGTCACCAGCACCACTACCACCACCACCACCACCACCACATAATCACCATCACCAACACCACCATCACCATAGTCATTACCATCACCACCACCACCATAGTCACCATCACCAGCACCACCAGCACAACCAGCACCACCACCACCATAGTCATCAACCATTCCCATCATTATTATGAGCATCTTCACCACGTCTGCTGCCATCATTGTTACTATTATCATCATCATCAACAACACCATCAGCATTGCTATTACATTCAGTTTACCCTACTGTCATGGCTTTCAGAAGACTTTAGATGTTCTTCTATAACAATTGTTTCTACTTTTGGCACAAGGCCAGCAATTACCCAGTGCATTACTGGTACTTTATTTTATCGACCCCGTAAGGATGAAAGGCAAAGTTAACCTCGGCAGGATTTGAACTCAGAATGGCAAGGGCCATAACTCTATACGTCAAAGCATGGCGTCCGACCCTCTACCGATACTGCCAATCCAAAGCTATAATAATATATAATAATAATGAAATTATTGTGTACAGTGCTCAGGTGCACTACAACTCATCAAAGATGCATGTATAGTACATAGAATAATATACAAATGTCAGGGAAATGAATAGTGTATGAGTCATGATATACATGTGTGCGTGTGTATGGAGGGGGAACATTAGGTGTAGTGTTAACGAATCTCAGGATGCATGGAGGTTTTAAAGGATGCAGTGTCTTGGCAGCTAACAACTGATGCAGGTAGTTTGTTCCATGCTTCAGCAACTCTGAGCATGAAAAAATGTTTCCGAAAGCCATGAGAACTGTGCTGTTTTCTGACTTTGTTGGCATGCCCACATGTGTTAGACACATGGAAATCAAAAAGGTACTCAGGGTAGTTGTTGGCAAGATGGTTCGTAATTTTGTGGGTGTTTACCAAGTCAGTTGCAGGACGTCAGAGTATTCTCAGGTCTCAAATAATTATTCCCACCCCACCTTATTAATTTTTCAGATTATTTTCCACCTCTGCTCCCACTCTTATTGTACCCCTCTGCTTATTAAATGTTCCTTGTCTATCTCTGGTGAAATATTATTTTAAGTGGTAGCATTCCTGTGACAATTTTCTTTATACATTAAAAACATTATACATGATGACAAAAGAAATACATCACCACAAATCCCATATGTTATAAAATAAATAGGATAGGTTGGGGATCTCAATATGTTAACAAAATAACTAATTCTGATTTTTTTTAAATCAACGGAGACAACCTAGAAAAATTTCCGATTTTCAACCCCACCATTCCACTTATTCCACCTCCACTGGACAGCATTTGGCTTATGGCAGACACTGTGACCTAGGGTGGACTAGCAATAGCGTTTTGTTTGCTTTTCCTCCCTTTGTTAACTTTGCCATACATCTTCCATAAAGACAAGCCAAAATATACATCCAGTGAAGCCTCCAGCCCACACAGTGGTCATGTTGGTGACATGGTAAAAAGCGCCCACCCTACACTGTAAAGTGGTCATGTTTGCGACACGAAAAAAAGCACCCAACGCACTGTAAATGCATTAGGAAGGGCATCCAGCCTTAGAATCCAAGCCAAAATCAGCCCTGAGTGTACGAAATACAGTTCTCCGACCTGATCTCTCACAAAAGGACAGCTCATCCTACCCATGGAAGATGGACGTTAAACGATGATGATGATGATCATCATCATCAACATTTTACATCCGCTTTGCAAGGGTGGGACAGGTCCTATTCAGAACAGCATCTCTCCACATGTCCTGGTCCTTAGTCATCTCCTCCGTGAGCTTCAGCGATCTGAGGTCTGCTCTCACCACCTCCGCTCATGTTTTTCGTGGTCTTCCTCTACTGTGTCTTCCTTCTACTGGGATTTTTGGCACTTCTTTACCCAGCGGTCATCCTACATGTGCATCACATGTCCATAACATCTCAGTCTTCTCTCCCGCACACCACAACTTATCCCTCTTATACACAGTTCCTCTCTCAACTCATCTATGCTTGGTCGTTCACGCACATTGACATTGCACATCCAACGAAGCATGCTTGCTTCATTTCTCTCCAGCTGTCGCATATCCTCTGTAGTTGCTGCCCATGTCTCACTACTATGCAGCATCGCGCATCTCACACAGGCATCATATAACCGGCCTTTTGTATGCAGGGAGAAACCAAAACCATTCTTTGTCAACAGGGGAAGCAGCTCCCTAAACTTCTTCCAATCCGTCCTTATTCTAGATACTATAGCCTCGGAACACCCCCTCCCATGCTAATCTGATGATATATATATATATATATATATTTATACGATCACACAAATTTACAAAGACACTGACACACAGAAAGACAGAATTAAATAATATGGTTTTCATCAATTTGTTTTCTTCCAATGTTTGCTCAACAAATGTTACCAAACTTGAAATAGATTTTTAAAAATACTGCAATGATTTATTGATATTTGTATAAACTATCAGGTTTAAAGTCCTTAACTCTAAAACTTGTTAATATTAAGGGCCCATGGCATGTCATAGGCCCTTAGATCCTGATGGCTTAGAAGGGGTACTTAGTGTGTGTCTTGGGTATTTCAACTTGGCAGAGCTCATCCCTCACCAAATCTGAACATAGACAATTTCTTCCAGTGAAAGAAAGAGACAATGAGAAAGAGAGAGGGAGCGGAAGAAAGAGAGACAATGAGAAAGAGAGAGGGAGCAGAAGAGAGAGACAATGAGAAAGAGAGAAGGAGCAGAAGAGAGAGAGACAATGAGAAAGAGAGAGGGAGCGGAAGAGAGAGAGACAATGAGAAAGAGAGAGGGAGAGTAAAAGAGAGAGACAATTAGAAAGAGAGAGAGGGAGCAGAAGGGAGAGACAATGAGAAAGAGATATAGAAGAATCGTCCACAATACTAAACTGGTAATTATTTATCAACTACACTGTAAATATGGTTGGCATTTGAGAAGGTTATTCAGTCATAGAAATCAAGCCAGAAAAATATCTGTATAAGACATGGTCACCTGATCTGAGTTATCTCAACAGAACAACTTGTCTAACCCATGCTGGCATGGGTTAGACGGGTTGTCCTATTGTGGGCAGTGTCCAGTCAGCTGACCTTGTCTTGCTCATACGGGAACTGATTCTGGCTTGATTTCTACAGCTGGGTGCCCTTCCTAACACCAACCTTATTTACAGTGAGTGCTGGGGGCTTTTTTCCCAGTGGTGTCTACATGTCCACTTTACAGTGTGGGCTGGGTGCTTTTTTACTATGGCACCTTCACGACCACTTTGCAGTGGAATTATAGGGACCCTAGTCCCATCATCTCATTTCTACAGCTGAGTAAACTGAAGCAATGTGAAATAAAGTGTCTTGCTCAAGGAAACAACACATCACCCGGTCCGAGAATTGAACTCACAACCTTTCGATTACAAGTCCAATGCTCTAACCACTATATGTGCCTTCACTCTATCGGACATTCTGAATTATGTCACAAATCCATTCACATCCTTCTGAAAGATATACTACACTAACCAATGAAATATTCTGGTCATGTTCCTTTGTTAGAAATAAATATTAAAAGGTTGATGGGTCCAAACGTTTCGAGAATTATGTTATTTCCATTTAGTAGTATCCCTCCCAATATTCCTGGCTTCACCGATTTTTTTTTTTTTTTTTTGTATATTCTTTTAAGAATTAAAGAATTCCAAGAAAAAATACAAAATTACTTGAAATTAATTAAAACTGCTTCCACTTTCATTAATCCGGTGTCCTTAATATGCATGAATTAGCTATATGGCAATTACACAATTGAATTATGAAACATACTATTCATATTGAATGCATATCTGTAAAACAATACATTCAACACTACAAGGCTTTAAATGTTTGGAAAAAAAAAAAAATTAATTTCTCACATGAATGCTAACATTTCATGAAAAATGTAATAGTGCTCTATTAAACTGAACATGTCTTCATTAAGAACAATTGTGGTTTACACAGCTACTTTCCACTTAGTGCAAACCTGAATATTATATATGAGTGTGTGTGTGAGTGTGTATGAGTGTGCATGAGTGAATATGCCTGACTGTCTGTGAGTGTGTGTCTGTGTGTGTGTTAACTGCTTAGTATATGTGGCAGGAAATTTGTATGGCAATGTCTTGAAAATGAGTCAGTTGATGTACTAATAATTGTTTCTACTTTAGGCACAAGGCCAGCAATTATTCCAGTGCATTACTGGTACTTTATTTTATCGACCTCGTAAGGATGAAAGGCAAAGTTAACCTCGGCGGGATTTGAACTCAGACCGTAAAGGGACGTAACTATGCTGGAAAGCATGGCGTCCGACTCTCTACCAATACTACCAATCCAATGATTTCTGATTTAGGCACAAAGCCAACAATATTGGGGGAGGGGAAAGTCAATTAAATCTACCCCAGTGCATTACTGGTACTTAATTTTATTGATCCTGTAAGGATGAAAGGCAGGATTTGAACTCAGAACATAAATAGAAGCAATTCTATACTACACAGCAAGTTCTCCTATGTTCTACTGATACTGCAAATCTGTTGCCCTAGTTGATGTAAAAATAGTGAGAAAGTACATCATACACAGGCATGTGTGTGTGGTTAAGAAATTTATTTTGCAATCACAGTTTCAGATCCCGTCCCACTGGGTAGTTCTGGGACAAATCTCTTGTAATTTAACCTTGAGTTGACTAATACCTTGTGACATTTTGTAAAGAAAAAATGTTTACAAGACCATCATGTATAAACTACAATTTATTTTGTTGCATAAACTAATTATTTTTCAACTGTAAATGTGCATGAATATATAAAAATCTTTAACTGTAACTTGAAAATTTTATATTTATTTTTCCTGTATGTATGTGTATATGTGTACATATATATATATATATATAGAAATGACTTCTACAGGACCAGAACAGTTTCATTCATAGTAAATGATTAGAAACGTCCTGATGATTTCTTTTGAAATGTGGTGGCTCTCTCAGACATGCCTTCTGTAATAAAGACAGCCACCCTCACAACCTATGCTGATGACATGAAAGTAGTACAGGCAATTAAGAAACTGGCTGATGCTACTTTCTTCCAACACAGTTTAGATGCATATACAAACAGGTTGAAGAATAAAATATGCAACTTATTGCAAGTAAATTTCAAGCCCTCCACTATCAATTCACAAACGCAGGGCCACTAGAGCAAAGGTACACTGGACCAGGAGGAATCAAAATCTGGAAGTCAAAACCATTTCAGGGCCTCAATATTGACATGACCGATGATGCGTCGTTTTGTGTACACATCACCAAAATGACAGCAATGTGCAGATGATCAGTGGGTTGTATTCTGAAGGCTTTCAAGACAAAAGACCCAGAAACCAAGTTGGTCCTCGAGAAGACTTTCATTCCCAGGTGACTGGAATATTGCTCTCAGCTATGGTCACCCTACAATGTCAAAATAACCACAAAACTTGAATCAATCCTAGAGGATTGCCTCAATAAACGATGGGCTACTGGGAGAGGCTAACAAATCTAAAGTTTTGCTCACTGGAGTGAAGTCGGGAGAGATATGCAGAGATATACATACGAAAGACCTCAGAAGGGTTAGCACCAAACTTCAGTATTGAGGGCCGGACCAGCTTACAAGCAGGATGCTACTGTGTAGAGCCAAAGTTCCCGTGGTGTGCATGTAAATCTTTTCAAGAAACATCTTGACATTCTGCTAACCAAGATCCCGGATGAACACACAGCACGAAGTGAAGAGCAAATAAGGGCAGCAACAAACTCCCTGTGGCATCAATGGCAAATCATGGAAGGCTGACTTTAGAAAATGTAGCAATCACAGTGCCACAGACTGTCTGGTGGAACAGGTAATACAGTAATATATAAATACATATATATTTATGTGAGGTGTGTACCTACAGTTACAGCTGGCATGCTGTTCGAAGAACCTAATGCTTTTACGAAGTTCATCTTGTGTTGGGCTGTATTCCAGTTTAGATGTGTTGGTTTGCATATATAAACTCACATATCTGAGGAGATGTCGAAGAAGAATCAGGCCTCAGTCATTATGATTGTACCCTGAGCTGATTCATATAGAAACAATTGTAAAACGCCAATAAAATTTGTACATATGCTGCTACACAGACTTCAATTCTACTTTATCTATCTATATATATATAAATAAAGAAATATATCTATATATAAATAAATATATGTATATAAAAGATTGGTGCAGTAGCATCATTGTCAACTGCTACAAAGGTAAAGGTGATGCAGTAGATAGAGGAAACTATAGAGGTATAAAGCTGATGGACCAGGTCATGAAAGTAACAGAAAGAATTATAGCACAGTTGATTAGGGACCGGGTGAAACTAGATGAGATGAAATTTGCGTTTGTACTAGGAATAGGCACCACTGATGCCCTCTTCCTTGTGAGGCAGTTACAGGAAAAGTACCTAGCTAAAAGTAAGCCACTCTACCTGGCATTCGTCGATCTCGAGAAAGCCTTTGACAGAGTTCACGTGCTATAATCTGGTGGGCTCTTAGAAAACTAGGAGTAGATGAATGGCTTGTGAAAGCTGTACAAGCCATGTATAGGGGAGCAGTCAGCAAAGTTAGGATTAGCAATGAGTATAGCGAGGAATTTAGCGTACAGGTTGATGTCCACCAGGGCTCTGTTCTTAGCCCTCTCCTGTTCATCATAGTCCTGCAGGCAATAACGGAGGAGTTTAAGACCGAATGCCCACGGGAAATCCTGTATCCAGATGACCTCGAACTTATAGCTGAATCTATGGTAGAACTAGGGAAGAAATTCCAAACTTGGAAGCAGGGACTAGAAAGAAAGGGTCTCAAAGTCACCCTGACAAAGACTAAGGTCCTTGTAAGTAGACGAGAAAACAGAACCCAGATCCCCTCAGGGAAATGGCCTTGCTCAGTATGTAGGAAAGGTGTAGTTAGGAACTACATTCTCTGCCCCAAATGCAAACAATGGGTACACAAGAGATGTAGTGGGATCTCAGGAAGCTTAATTAAGAATGTAGGCTTCACATGTAGCAGCCGTGCTGGGACAGCATGCAGCAAACAGCCACAGGAAACCACTACCACCAATCTCTGGGAGGGCTCTGTAGAAACAGTAGAGAGCTTCTGCTACCTAAGTGACCGAATTAGCAGCAGAGGTGGATGTTCAGAAAGTACAATAACTAGGGTAAGAATGGGATGGAAGAAGTTCAGGGAACTACTGCCACTGCTAGCTGCAAAAGGCTTCTCCCTCAAAATGATGCGTGTATCCGAACAGCAATGTTACATGGTAGTGAGACCTGGGCGCTGAAGGGGGAATACTTACGTAGATTAGAAAGAAACGAAGCCTGCATGCTCCGAGGAATGTGTAATAGTAATATACGCGAACGGCAAAGCCTAAATGAATTGAGAGAGAGACTGAGCATAAGAGGAATCAAATGCTGTGTGCAGGAGAGGCGGTTGGGTGGTATGGACATGTGATGCGTATGAAGGATGACAGCTGCATAAAAAGGTACAGAGCACTAGAAGTCAATGGAAACCGCGGAGTGGGGAGACCCAAGAAGACCTGTGATGAGATGATAAAAGCCGACCTTACCCAATTACACCTCTCAAAGGCGATGACACATGACTGTGACCTCTAGCATCACACAGTAATGCAGAGTACCCGACCTCCCATGGGTACAAGCTAAAGCATATAGACAATATGCCTACACACCCTCCCTCTGCAAGGTGGTCGTGGAGGTGCCACTGCAAAAAGCACCCAGCCCACACTGTAACGTGGATGTGTAGGCACCACGGGAAAAAGCACCCAGCACTCACTGTAAATGAGGTTGATGTTAAGAAGGGCATCCAGCTGTAGAAATCAAGCCAAAATCAGTTCCTGTATGAGCAAGGCATGGTCAGCCGACCAGACAGTGCCCACAACTGGACAACCCGTCTAACCCATGCTAGCATGGAAGAACGGACGTAAAACGGTGATGATGATGATGATGATGATATATATATATGTAAAAGAAATCAAAGAACGCCTATATACTCATACCATTTTTATTTGCTGACAATGTTTCATCCATACCATGGGGAAGGATTCATCAGAGCTATATAAACAAAAATATAGTGCTGAGTATAAGCTCTACCAAGCTTAGGCACATGAACATTAGAAATACATTAGAGGGTAACAAGAGGGAGATCGGAAATGGGAAGTATGGCGAGAATGCATAATGTTGTTATTTAACATTACAGCTACATCCGAGGGTACAGGCAAATTTTTTCACAAGAGGCGGAAGCACGTGAGGGCGCACATAAACAAATAAAGCATATAACGATAGTTAAACCTTATAATAATAAAGTAAAAGGAAAAAAATATATATATAGACAGATAGATAGATAGATAATTTTTTTATTAGCCACAAAGGCACAAAAGGAGGGGACAAATACAAATGGGGAGTTTACATACACGTATATGAAAATAAAACTATTAATACAATAACAAATAACAATTGAAATCCCCAATAGGGGGGAGGTGTTACACAGGGGGTTTACAGACCCCGAAAAAATGTACAACCCTCATCAACAGGAGCACCAAGAGTGAGTACTCCCTTCCTCTCTTCCGCTTTTTCCTCAACCTACAGGCTTATATAGAGAGAAGGCCCAACCACTCGGGCCAACTTTGCCACATTCACCCACCTTTTATAAAATTTGCTGGAGTACAGCACCTCTCTCTCCATCCTCATTCTTCTTCCAAAATGATATTTGAAAAAACGAATCAGTTGTTCGCCGGAGAGAAAGGTGTCTGACCTCAGCCCTTTTAACCTCGTCTACCATATAACACTTTTACCATAGCCATAACACACAGGAAAACTGCCTCTCCCTCGTTTTTGATGGAGGGTGGCGGTTTGATCATGACAATGGACTCGGTGGTCAACTGGATTGGTCCCACCCGCGACAATAGTCGTTCTATATAGCCCCACAGGTCGGTAACGCCTGGGCAGTGTACAAATGCAAGTGCGACGGTTTCCTCGTCGCGCACGCATCTCGGACAGATCTTTCGCGAGGGTCCCTGCCCGGATCCCCGTGTTTGTAGAGCTTGTCTCGAACTTGTAGAGCTCCTCGGTAGCACTGCCAGGCAAGGTATTTTTGGAAGTTGTCCATTGGTCCCGGGCGGAAGGTCCTACTGAACAGACTGGCCAGTTCGTCCTCCTCTACGCCTAGAGTTTCTCCGAGCGTGTCGTCGCACTTGCAGCGGACTAACCCTCTATAGAATGTCGAAGTGGAGTCTCCACTGATCGCCGGGTCTGTTTGCCAGAGGACTGTGAGCGCCTGAGCACATTCGATGTGCCAGTCGCCCATTTTCCTCGGTCTTTGCTTGACCCAGGACTGCAGCTCGGTCAGCGAGACGAGTCGCGGGAAGGCTCACCTCACGAACGGGGCCCGCACCGGTTGTCTGGTGAGGAATACGTGTAGGTGCCGCAGCCTGAGCGCGTGTTTCCGCATCGTCAGCCACGGCATTCCTAGCCCTCCGTTTGAAGGGTGTTGGCAGCAGATGGATCTTCTCACCAAAGGAGCCCGTTTCTTCCAAAGGAATTGGAAGAGCGCCCGCTCCATTTTGGTGAACGTTTTGGCTGGTCAAGCGGTAGTAGATGACGGACGCTATAAATGTGTTTAGCACCTCCGCTCGACCTTTCAAGGATAGTTTGCACTCGGCCCACTTCTGGGTGAGCACAAACACCTTGGCCGTCACCTCGTTCCAGTTCTTCTCCACCTGGAGGTCAGGACCAAACCAGACCCCGAGCATCTTTACCGGTCCTTCCGTCCAGCGTCCGACGACGTCATAGGAAGACATCGGTTTGCCTCTCCACGTTCCGAGTTTCAAAACGACGGATTTGTCCCGGTTCAGCTTCGGTCCTGTGAACCTTTTGTATTCCTTCAGTAAGGTGCCAATCTCCCCGATTTGCTAGGTGCTCGACACCATTACTGTCACGTCGTCGGCATATGCCGACGCTGCTTTTCGCAGTCCCGGTTCCAAAGGGATGCCCTACAATAGCTCCAACTTCCGCAGTAGTGGCTCAGTACGTACAGAAGGGAGGAGAGAGGGCATCCCTGTTGGATGGATCGCGTGATATGGAACATCTCTGAGAGGTAGCCGTTCACCTTGACCCTTGAGCAGATGTTGCTGTTGTGCATTGCAGAAATCCAGCCCCCGAACACGGGACCGAAGCCTTCCGACTCGAGCACCGCATCCAGGTAACGATGGTCAACCCTATCGAAAGCCTTAGACTGATCCAAGTTGATCAGGACCCCGCCGAAGCCGGGTTTACACCCTACCCTCTCTATGATGTATCGCATGAGGTGGAGGTTGTCGTGTATGGACCTGGTCGGGATTTCGCATGTCTGCGCTTCTCCCACCAGGTTTTCGACGACAAGCGCCAGTCTCTTTTTGAACACCTTGGCCAAAATCTGTAACTCTGTGTTGAGCAGAGTTATGGGCCGGAAGTTGCCTACGTCATCCTCCTTGTTCTCGTCCTTCCTGACCAACGTGATTACGCCCTTGGTCACAGAACTAGGAATTATCCCGTTCTGCCGCCAGTTGCAGTAGACCGCTTCCAGAAGATAGAAGAACAATTCAGGCATTGCTACGTAAAATTCGTAGGGTAGACCGTCGAGACCTGGAGATTTGCGTTTGCCGCATTGGCTCAGCGCGTCCCCTATCTCAGCGTCCGAAATCGGCCTTTCGCAGAACTTCGCCTCGCTGTCCGAGAGTCACGGTAGGCCGTCGAGGTATGAACCGAAATCCATAGCCCCTCCCGGCGCGCCGCCCTACCCCGAACAGTTGAGCAAAGTGCCGCTGAAAAGCCGTGCACATTTGCTTCGGCTCACGTATCACGCGTCCGTCTTGGTCCTTCAAAGACCGAATCGTGGACTTGTTGCCACTTTTCGCCTCCATCACCCGGGCCCAGCTAACAGCTTTAGCTCCCTCGTTTCCCAGAGCACGTATTTTGCTTCTGACAACGCAGCCTTCATGCTTTGCGTCGAAGAACTGGTCCAAGGGCGTTCTCGTCGCTAGCACGCTGGCTACGTTGCTGGCTACGTTGCCACTCCTAAGTGCCTCTTCTACATTATCTACCAGTTCCATTTCGGTCATATTTCTATCAAACACTAATTCTTTATTAAAACCTATCGAGTCTAATCTAACTGCCCTCTTGAGAGAGTACCACCATCTGTTGTTGACAATGGCCCACCGTCAAGTGCTGCTTAACTAAAGTGCTAATCTGTCTACTGTAGGCTTTGCATGTCGGTAACGACAAGTTCAGCTTCCAGTAGCCGGGTCGCTGTCTATGGGTTTTGTCAAGGTTGACTAAGCAGTTCACTAATTTGTGATCTGAATAGGCAACCATGAACATTTGCGGACAGCTTAACATGTCCCTATCCTTCTTTCTAACCAGAACCCTATCTAGGTACGATCTAGATGTTCCGCTGGGATTAGTCCACGTCCATAGTGGCACAGTCAGAAAATTTAGTCGATATCTATCGGCCAGGTCAAATCGGCAGATTAACTGTTTGAAGCTGTTACACCCCCCTCTATCTGGACATGCTCCCACATAGTCCCAACGTGCATCTAGGATTCCATTCCAGTTCCCCACTAACAGCAGGGAGCGGGACGTTCCCAGAAAAGTCTCTAGACGTTTGAAGAAGTTTGGCCGCGGTGTCCCGGATGGGGCATATGCGGCCACCAGCCTGAAGGCCCCACCTTCACTACTGTCAACATCTAGGACCACCAGTCGACCCTCCGGATCCAGATGTACCGTCTGTGTTACGAGGTCCAGGTGTTTCCGCAGCAAAACGGCAACCCCATGCCCACCTCCCGGCTGACAGAGAGATGCGTAGATCTCAAATTCATCGAAGATGGGGGCCAGTTGTCGCTCGCTGTGGATCCTGGACTCGCAAATGGCTACTACATCCAAACTGTGCGACCTGAGGTCGTTTAACAGTTTGCCCAGTTTCCAGGGCATCCCCAGGCCGCGTACATTCACACACCCAACTCTTATATTGGCCATGTTGGTGCTGAAAAGTTAAAAGAAGAGGAAAAGAAATCACTCACTTCTTCGTCTCCTGGGGACCAGGCTGCACAATTTCCATTTCAAAAGGACGCGGTTATAGGGTTTGACGCAAGGGTTACCTACGTCGTTAGGAATGTTTTCTTTTAACTGTTTATGTGTGTCCATGGAGATGCTAATCATTTTAAGATTAGGATTCTTCGCAGAGTGTGTAAAAGTTTTCCCTTCGGTCTCCACCGAAGGGTTTTTATATATGTTGTCTGTTAAAGTGATATTGTTAGTATTTATGTAGGTGTAACATTTTTGTTGTGTTGTGTTGCTTTTTTTCTGTGGTTCTTGTGTGTGTTAACGTTTTGTAGTAGGTGTTTTGTTTTTAGGAGGGGGTGTTTTTGTTTGTACTGTTTGCGTCGCTTGTATTGGTGTTTCCGTGTTTGTTGCATTTTTGTTTGTGTTATATCTTTTCTTTTTTTCTTTTTACTGGTATGAAAGGCTCTCCCTCATCAATTGCGACACAGAATATTTCTGTGCCGTCAATTGGTCTTTCATTATTATTGATAAACTCCCGAAGAGTTTTCCCTTCATGGAGTTTCTTAGAACCAGCTCAATTTCGTTTTGAGTTAATTGAGCTGGTTTTCTGGTGGTATTTGAGATTGTCCTAAAAACTCTGGTTTTCAGGACAGTGTCTCTACGCAATTCTTGGGGAGAAGTGATGCTAAAAGCGCCATCCTCCCCAAAAGTTATATATTGCTTGGCATCTCTTAGCAATTCTCCAGCATTAGAGATGTCAATCTGTGTATATAGTTCTGTATTTTGGACTGTTTGTGCAAACGAAAGCTTTTTTTTCTTGTTTGTGGAGTTGTTCTTGTTGGTGTTGTTGTCATTATTGTTGCTGCTGTTGGTGTTGTTGTCTTCATTGTTGCTGTTGTTGTTGTTGTCATCATTGTTGTCGTTATTGTTGTTGTTGTTGTTTTGATTTGTTGCTATGGCAACGTCAAGTTGTCGGTCAGCAAGTGGAGAAAATTCTACCTCTGGCTGACCTTTGTCTTTGACATCTGCTACTATACCAGTGGCAGGGGGAAGCTGTGAGCATATCTTCCCCTTTCCTCCTTCGAATGTTGGTGAAGAAACTTCAGCCATTTTTTAAAAATGTTAGCTTTTCAAAAAAAAAACTGTTTATGTACTATTTCGCCTAAAAGGGTAGAATATTTTGAGAGACTGACCAGATCAAAATTTGACCTGGCGGTCCCTCTACAAATTGGTGTAAAAATGAAGGTTTACAGTTAGGAATTTCTATAGAAATTTAGACAAAACTTACCCAGCAAGTTTCACGCGTGTGTCCATCCCAGAGATAGATAAAGATAGATATCGCATAAGAAACGGAGAATCAGTGGTGCGAAGAATTAAAATTTGGAAAATCTGCTTCGAAGAATCGAGACGTATCTGAGGATCATGCGATTTCAGAGTCGAGTTCGATCATTGCATTGATCATGCCTCGAGCAGGTCGCCAGAGAAACGATTGTAATATGTCTAATGAATTTTAATTTGTCGCACCACTGATTCTCCGTTTCTTATGTGATATTATACTCTGCTCTATAAAAGCATCGAGTGCTCAAACGGCCTACCGCATACGGATGCTTTAAGCATCCCACACCAAATATATACATACATAGATAGATAGATAGATAGATAGATAGATAGATAGATAGGTTTTTAAGATTTTAACAAGTTTTGTACATCTGTGACGATGACAAAGAAACTTTAGCTTTCAATATTATGACACACCTTACTATAAGTAGCTGTTATATGGCTATAAAAGCATCAATAGTGTGGAACTGACAGGTACGTTTCTCTCATTGCTTTTGCTATGGTTGTAAACTTACTAAAATGTCACACTGCCACATTTTATCACCAATATTATTGCTTTGAAATTGTTTAAATCGATTCCCAGGAATCCATATATTGTTTGTAGCTAATTCACACCTTTCCTAATATTTTACTACTAACTTTAACATTAATGACAATATTGTTTATTGATCATTGAGTGTTTTGATTTGCATTAATGAATAAAATATTTTGCGTGTTATTACATCAGAGCAGCAGAAAGATGAATAATTTGTACCAATAGAACTGAACATAACCTCTCTATCTGCTACATATATATATACACACATAGATATATACACACACACACATATATACACACAGGCTGGATATAGAATATTTAACAACAATGGCGCTACACCAGTATGGCCTCAGCTGGATGGCTGAAACAAGTAAAAGAGTAAAAGTGTATTCATATTATATACACACACATATATACATATGCATATTTATTCACACACACACACACACACATATATATATATATATATATATAAAGAAGGAGTTGTGGTAAGGAACGCACCAGAGTACTCAATATTTAGGGTAGTAGAGTGGGTAATAGGAAAAAGTATGACCCTGACGGCAGATCTCAACCCGTTTCGACGGCTATTTCAGTCCATAAATAGCCGTCGAAACGGCTTGAGCTCTGCCGTCGGGGTCATACTTTTTCCTATATATATATATATGGAGGCTCATGGCTTAGTGGTTAGAGCATTGGCCTTGCAACCGAAAGGTTGTGAGTTCAATTCTCAGACCGGGTGATGTGTTGTTTCCTTGAGCAAGACACTTTATTTCACATTGCTCCAGTTTACTCAGCTGTAGAAATGAGATGATAGGGACTGGGGTCCCTATCATTCCACTGCAAAGTGGTCGTGGAGGTGCCATGGCAAAAAAGCACCCAGCACTCACTGTAAATGAGGTTGGTGTTAGGATGGGCATTCAGCTGTAGAAATCAAGCCAGAATCAGTCCCGTCCCACCCTTGCAAGCAGGGAAAAGTGGACGTAAAATGAAATGAATGAAATGAATATACAGATGTATATATATTTATATATATGTATACACATACATGCATATATGTGTGAGTGTGTGCATGTACACACAAATATATGTATAAATGAGTGTGTATTTGTATTAACATCTGGTGCTGTTTGATTACATTCTGCACCTTAGCTGCTTAACAAAAGTAGATTGATGAAATATGTACATGACTTAAAACTAAATACTAAGGTCGGTATGCTTGATTAAACCTTTGAAGTCCGTGCCCCAGTATGGCCTCAGCCAAATGAGAAAACAGTAAATATGTAAATTCAGGTGGAATTATTTTAAGTTTTGTTGCCATAACATGTTTTATTGACATTTATTTACAGAATTATTTCTCTGAAGTAATTAATTTTATAATTAACACAAATCAATAATAATTAATTAAAAAGACACACACCAATTAATGAAATTAATTACAATAATTTACAGATGTAATTAAAAAATTCATTCAACTTCATCTAGGGAAATCCTAGGTTTCGACCCACTGCCAATAGCTTTACTCTGTGTTTAATTTAATTACTCCTGCTGTGTTTTTACAAAGTAATCAGCTAAGCTTCATTAGCATATACAGTTAGGTGTCATGTTGAAAATATATTGCTATGAAATAGCCGAGTGGGTATGTTACTGGGCTGTCAGTGCAAACATTTTTGATTCAAACTCACTGCAGAAATATTATTGTAGTAGTTTCCAACAAGGTTGGACTTAGATCTTAGGGGGGAGGGCTGGGGCACTTCAGGTTTTGGGGGCTCCCCTCATACACAACAAATTGAATACACAGAAAACCCCCAGCCCCCAATTTTACATATCAAAAATAGCTTGTGCAAATAATTGGAATTGAAAATTTATACATACAGGTATTAAATTCAAAAATTCCAAACATCGTAAAATTAAAAAGCCCACCTGAGGGCACAAATAAATTGCTACGGCCATCGTGGTGGGGTCCCCCACTGCAGGGCGACTGTGGAAAGTGCCATTTTGCCTCCCCATTAAATCTGGTCTTGGTTCCCAACCTTTTCTGCACCATGCTCTACCTCAATATCACAAAAGTTGTTATGCCCCACTTTGATATGAACGCAGCAATGATCTACAGCAAATTGTAAACAAATTGGTGTATATGTGGTAACAGATGCACAATAACATGTGTGGAGGAGGGGAGACAGGAGTTTGTCAGTAATGTGTACCACAGTTACCCCGGTGTAAAAGTAATAAGGTGAAACCAGAAGTTTACTCTCATTAACATCATTTTCAAATTTAAGAAAACACTAACATGTTTGTATATAAACTTGCATATCTGAGGATTCAGACCCTGCCATTATGACTGTATTTTGAGCTCTCTGATATCTAAACAATTGTAATATATCTATAAAGTTTGTACATATGCTACAATACTAACTTCGGTTTTACCTTAACAGATGTCAACATGAATGGACCTGCTATTTTTATCTAAAGACATTTTTCCCAATTCCACCCCACCCGTCCCTTCAATCTATCTAATTTCTTATTCTTTCTTCTAATGAAGGACTAGCGTCCGAAACGTTAAGAGCATCTTCCTGCTATATCAAGCATTAATCTAATATATTCCTTCCATATACTGTGTTGATTGTGTTGTCCTTTCATAAATATATATATATCATCATCATCATCATCATCAACATCACCATTTTATGTCCGTTCTTCCATTCTAGTATGGCTTAGACGGGTGCTCCTGTTGTGGGCAGTATCCAGTCAGCTGACCTTGTCTTGCTCAAACTGGAACTGATTCTGGCTTGATTTCTACAGCTGGATGCCCTTCCTAACACCAACCTCATTTACAGTGAGTGCTGGGTGCTTTTTTTTACGTGGCACCTACACATCCACTTTACAGTGTGGGCTGGGTGCTTTTTTGCCATGGCACCTCCACGACCACTTTGCAGTGGGGGTTGTGGAGGCATATTGTCTATATGCATCAGCTATATATAACTATAAAATGGTTGGGGATAGGAAAAGCATCCAACTGTAAAAATCTTGCTAAACAAAGGATTGGGAGGACCGTCAGTTATGTCAAAGGCATGACAACCTCTCCTGAGCACTCAATGGAATGTGAGACCATACATAAACAAGACATAGATCCCTGGTTCATTTGGGAGATCAATGGCCCTGCTTCAATATGGACTTGGTCTACATAGACCCATCCACTTGCTAGCAAAGGAACGGGGATGTTAAAACGACGATGATGATGATATATTTATATTATATTATATTATATATCTAGACGCCATGCTTTTCAGCATAGTTACGTCCCTTTACGATCTGAGTTCAAATCCCGCCGAGGTTGACTTTGCCTTTCATTCTAACGGCTTCGATAAAATAAAGTACCAGTAATGCACTGGGTAATTGCTGGCCTTGTGCCTAAAGTAGAAACAATTATATATCTAACAGGGCGGTGGATTGGCAGTATTGGTAGAGGGTCGGACGCCATGCTTTGACGCAGAGTTATGGCCCTATCCATTCCGAGTTCAAATACGCCGAGGTTAACTTTGCCTTCCATCCTTATGGGGTTGATAAAATAAAGCACCAGTAATGTACTGGGTAATTTCTGGCCTTGTGTCATAGTAGAAATAATTATATTATATATCTAACTTACACACAAGCTGACAAAGATGCATCAAACACAACTTTATGCTCTACTAGAAATAACTACCATTTTGAAAAAAGATGTGATAATCAAAGCTGGAAGGCGATGATAAATGGTCTGAAGAAGCAAGGCTAACCAGAGGTTAAATATATGTAGGAGGTGTATAGATACATAGACAGATATGTATGGATGGATGAACAGAAAGATGACTGGATTTGATTTTTTTTCTTGGTGAATACTTTGCTGGACTCAGTTGCAGAGATATAAATGTTTTATTATTTTTTGTAGAATTACTAATTGGCAACCTACTGTTAGTCATGGTAAAGAAATTTTATTTTCTAGTAATGTAAAAAAAGAAAGTATTTTAAAAATATATTTTGATAAAAGAACAGCCAAATAATTCTGCTAAAATCAGTGAATATGTATCAGAGCATGTTAATAATTGTTTCTACTTTTGGCACAAGGCCAGAAATTACCCAGTGCATTACTGGTACTTTATTTTATCAACCCTTTAAGGATGAAAGGCAAAGTTAACCTCGACAGAATTTGAACTTATGCCATAAAGGGCCGTAACTCTTTGCTGCAAAGTATGAATAATGGCTTCTACTTTAGGCATAAGGCCAGTATTTGAAGGGAAGAGGAAAGTTGATTAAATTGACCCCAGTGTATTACTGGTACTTTATTTTATTGACCCCCGTAAAAATGAAAGACAAAATCAGCAGGATTTAACCTCAGACATAAAGGGCCGTAACTCTATGTTGCAAATCAGGGTGTCTGGCACTCTACTGATACTGCCAATCCATCACCATTTCTAATTTTGACACAATGTGAACAATTTAGGAGAAGGGAAAATCGATTATATCAACCATAGTACTTGACTGGTACTTTATTTGAACACCTTACCTTGGTAAAATGAAAGGTAGAGTTGGCCTCGGTAAGGTTTGAAATTAGCACAAATACAACAAAGCCTTATATCCTATGTTCTAACAACTTTGCCAATCCACTGCCCTACATGATGTGTTAATATTGTTGAGAGTGGTTCTTCTTTGAAACATTGATTTGAAGTGTTCTCTCTGTTTAGTTGTTGTTTAACTTCAAGTCAGGTGTAACAGACACAGGATTACAGGTATTCCACCAATGGACATCCTAATCTTTTCTATATCTAAAGTGGGATTTCAAGGAATTTGACAGATAATTCTATCCAGTCAAGCAACTGTGTAGAGAGTCAATCATTGGTTTGTTCTATGTCTAGTAAGTTATGAAGGGTAATCTGATCTGAACTGATAAGATTTCAGACCTCGTTCACTTATTGAATGGGGTGGAACTCATCAGATCAGCCCAAGGAGACAATGTTTCCATTGGTCTTTCCAAATGCTGATACTATCTACTGGTTATAGCTCTTGGCTGAAGGAGCAATATGAAATAAAATATCTTGCTCAAGGACACAATGCCTGGCCCAACAATCAAACTCACAACCTCACAATGAGGAATCAATCCTGTATACAAAAGTGAGATTTTAACATGATTAGTTTTATTTTGGAAACTAAACTCCAGCCCCTCCCCTCTCATTGTTGAGATACTTCTGTATCTCAGTTCTATAAATATTTCCATGGTCATGCACCAAACAAGATGTAATAAAATACTTCCACTCACTGCTTCCATCTCTCTCGCTCTCCCCATCTCTCACTATTATAAGCAAATGGGGGGTCCCATGTGCTGGTTACCCCGCAGCCCCAGTGGACAGATTAGAGAAGGTATTTCCCCGGAGAATGGTGAGGGAGACATGTTAACAATTAGGCAAATGTTAAAATGTAATGGAATGGAAACTACATCTGTCAGTCATAATTGAGTATGACTTAGTAGTATATAGCACACTTTCACTAAAAGTTTTAGGTGCCCAAACAGTTAGAAGCTGATACCCTCTCAGCCCTCAGCCCTTTAATCCAGGGAACATCCAACATGTGACAGCTGAAAAGAAAGTTGGCTGTCCCAGCACTGGGTTGATACTTTCTTTATCAACCCTAAAAAGATGAAACTAAAATGTATGTATTGGTTATGTAGTGCAATCTATCGTACATCAATGGATACAGTTCGATTCATTTGCAAGCAATCATCCTCATTACACTATGTTTTTTAGAGAAGCACCAACATCCTTTTGTTCTAGCAGTGACAGAGAGGTTGTTTGCTTGCAAACGAATTGAATATTACTATTATTCGATATAAAATTCACGAATGCATTTACGTATCTGCTATGCTAGAGCCATACTAATTTTGTTTTTAACTATAATATTCTATAAAAATGGCAACCACTACCAACTTCAGCAAAGATGAGATAAGAATCGATAATAAGCAGAGGTATTATTTGAAAAGTTCAGCACAGCACCTTTGGTGAGATTCAAATCCACACTGATTTATGAATAAAATAGTTGTTTTTTTTATCAACTCTCAGGTATTCCATAGACTATTTTTGGAGTGTGCAGGGTAGTAATTTGCTTAGAATTGGAAGGCAAAAATGTCTTTGTGTTGGGAAACGATATGAACTTGCAACAACATAATTTATTTTGTTGTTTATTTAATACTGAAGCATAGTACAATGGAAAGGAATCTGTCCTGACATATTGTGGGTTTGGGGCATTTTAACCCTTTAGCATTTACATTACTCTATATTTACTACTGTATTTTCACGGTAAAATCTTTACCTCACATAATTATCTCACATAATATCAAATCTATGGGATTTTGATATCATTTACTTTGAGTCAATACCATCACAATAGTATGATCGTCCAGTTACAGCCGGTTTAAACAGAATGAGGTGAGAGAATTCTGGCCGGATACGGCTGGTTTAAATGCTAAAGGGTTAAACCTGGCAAAGCCCATCTTCCTCCAGGTCAGAACACAGGCAATTTCTTCCAAGGTAGAGAGAGAGAGAGAGAAGTGTTGTGCCATGGCAGGTTTGAACTCAGACTGCAGTGAGCCAGAACACAAATACCAAGGCATTTTTAGTCTGACACTTTAATAGCTGCCACATCACCACCTTCATAAAACTGTTTGAAAACAAAAAAAAAACAAAAATAAAAGTAGGTTTGGCTGCTAGATTAAATATTAAATATGTCAAATGACCACATTGAAATTCCCTTGCATGACTAAGTCAATAAAACATCAGAATTCTTGTAAATTTAATGTGATATCTCATTTTGTACCATTTGTATTTGAAGGAAAATATGAATAAAACATATGCAATCTGAATTCCAAAATTTTAATTTAAAAGAAATGATTTTAAAAAACTATAATAAATAATATATTTATTTATAAATTTGCTGACAGAAATATTTACAAAATATCTCATCTGCATACAACAATGAGCTTTGTGTATATATTTGCTGTCACACTAAGGAGGCAGTGTGAGAAAGGTTGGCTGTTATAAAACAAATCAAGAGTTGATGAATGACTAATGAATTGGTCAAAGAGGTTAAGTAACACAATATAATCTATATTTTTAGTAAAAATTGTGGAAAAAAAAACTTTGTTTTTTCTTATTGGAATACATTCTCTATAATTTCTATAATTGTAGTCATTTTTGACAACATGGATACACGTGTTATTAATGATATAAATTGGTTCTTATTGAATATTCTAGCCAAATATCAAAAATGGCAAAAAGAAAATAGAAACATGAATTTTTCATTCCTTTTTAATTACCATAAAGGTAAATTAAATATGAATATTATAATAAATTGAGAAGTACTAAATAAAATATGTGAATATTATAATAATATCAGTTAAGAATGAAAAATTTATATTACATATAATCATATGGAGTAATTTGTTGGCAGCCATTTATAAGTTACACTATTTTTTAAACAATCAACTAACACAATTTTCTTCCTCCAATATTATCAAATAATACTTTAATTACAGAAATATTAATAAATGTATTCTCATAAAGATCTCACTAGCCTTCAGCTATTCAGACATGAAGTACAAACTCATAAAAATGTAGAGAAAAATAATTAGTTCAAAATTCTGTAAATTGAATGATTGAAAGTATAAACATATTTAATTTAAAAGAACATTTTTTTTTTTAGAATATATAATTTTACAAAAATATACATGCAATATTTTGGAAAAAAAAAAATGTTCAATCGTAATTTCTGAATCTTTCTAATTGATTTGGATACTAAATATTAATGGGTCTCCATAAAAAGGTTTCCACATTTCTGAATAAATAATATATTAGTCACAAGCTGTTTAAGATTTGTGGTAAACAATCCTAACCCTGTGATTTTCTAAATGACAAAGATAGATTGTCATCATTTAATACACCCCAGGACTTATTTAATACTCCCCAGACATGACCACCCATTTAATTTGTATATCTAAAACTATGTAATCCAATGAACTTATAATTCAAAAAATTAAGAAGAGAGGTAGGTTTAAAACCAAACTCGTTATTTTCAATTTGGTATTTGTGCCAACCGTTACCCATGGTCATGAATCTTAGGTAATGATTGAAAGAATGTGATCACGAATACAAATGGCTGAAATGGGTTGCCTCTGAAGGTTATTTGGAGTAACGTTACTTGATAGAGTGCCTAGATCAGAGAGTAGCTCCAGGTAGAGACACCACTTCTCCAAATTAAGAGGTAACAGCTCCAATACTATAGGCATGTGGTTAGAATGTCTAAGGAAAGAATTGCTGGACAGATTTTACAGGCAAAAACCAGCCAGCAAGTGACCCAGGGGTAGACCCTGAGCAAGATGATTGGTTAACATCAATGGTCTTGCTTGGGGATCCAACCAGATGAGTTGGAGATGGTTGCTTCTGACAGGACCTGTTAGATGGAGTGTTTGAAGACTCTTCCCCCCATAACCTCAAGAATAAGAAAAAGAAGATGAAGTAGATTTGATTTTAGGAGGATTTGGCTGCTAGATTATAATCCTATGCAGTCTTCCTTGCTTTTGTATCTAATAGATTGTCTTTTCTGGTTTCCTTACATTTAAGTTTTTCTCTTGTAGTGAATCACTACTGTTCCTTCTACCCACCCATCCACCCCTAACATTTGTACCTTCCTTCCTTCATAACAGAACACTTCTAGCAATTTATTACAATTATTTTTAAAATACAGGTATTTAGTTATAAGAAGATGTTTAAATTTGAATGATTTAACACAGAATTTTAAACCAGCATCACTCAGCATTTGTGATACACTGCACCATCCCTCCCTCTATCCATTTCTTTCGTTGCCTGATTCTTTTTCTTTCTTTTTCTTCCTTTCATTTCCATAATACTACTTTTTTGTTTTGTGTTTGTAAGCTTAATGCTGTTTATTCATAATTGTATAAATGACATTACAATTTATTCACAATTCTTTCAGCATGAAAATACAAACACAAATATAAACATATATAATAAATATAATTAACTATTTCTGGGAACTTCACAAATATAATGCACCGAAATATACAATCAGAGCAAGAGAAAGAAAAAATGGGTAACAAAAATAATACAACTTAGTTTTTAATGTTAAATTTTTGAGCAAGCATCTTTTTTCTTTGTGCGCACAAACAGCAGTGGGACAAAGTGTGTAATTGACATTCAGGCTTGGCCAGGTTAGTTTTGTACAGGGCAGAATCAGAATTTTCTAGGTGGGTAGTCAAGTTTGCAATAACCTTGTAGCGGGCTTTCAGAACATCTGTATCACCATAAATCTGAGGCTACACCATTGAAAATAGGGTTGGGTGGGGGAAGGAGTGTCGTCTGGTGCTCTCCAAATTTGGCGGTAGGGGTAAATCAAGAAATCAATAATAGTCGGGACCAACTTCTAACGATAATTTCACTTTAAAAAATCAAACAATAAAAAAACTAGTTTGAATTGAACCTGTTAGATTCTGTAATAATTCATCACCCGGCTTCTTTGTTTTGAATTTGTACACATGCCCCTTTCTACATTTATTGACTTTCCCCAGACTACTTTCATCTTGAAAACTATGTTTATAAGGTAACTTGGTGCAAAAATATTATTGCTCGGAACCTCACAAATATAATACATATACATTTATCAAATATAATACACAAAAAGTGAAAGCAAAAATAAAAATGAAAATGACTATTAATTCATCACGAAGTGCAACAATCGACCGCTCATGGCATCATAAAGATCAACAGAACACTTTGAGGTAAGCCAACATGCTCGCAACATTACTACGAGTATTTGGTGTTGAAAACTAGAAAAGAAAGCATTTGGTGCTCAGTTGCTAGAATATCGGATAGAATGATTCACAATATCGCTCCGGCTTGATGTGCTCTGAATTAAAATCTCATTGAGATCAACTTTGCCTTTCACCCTTTCAAGGTCGATAAGAAAAAATACCAGTCATTTACTCAGGTCGATTCTTCCTCTATATCTTTCTCACCTTTCTTTCTCTCTAGAAGAAATTGATTGATTCTGCCAGGTTTAAAATGTCCAAGAAATGGCATTACAATTCGACCAAGTGTTACAGGTAGGGTTGTATTTAGACCTTGGGGGCCCCAGGACACTTCAGGTATGGGGGAACCCCACATAAGAAATAGTATATACTGCACCCCGGCCCCCAACTTTACATATCAAAGTTAGCTTGACACAAGTAATTGGAATTGAAAAGTTATACATACAGGTATTAAATAAACAAATTCTGACCATCCTAAAACTAGAAATCCCAGCTGAAGGCACAAATAAATGGCTACAGCCGTCCATAGTACGGATCGTTATTGCAGGGGGACCTGGAGAAATTGCCCCCTTTGACCCAGATTAAATCCGGGCCTGGTTACATATCATAGTAGGTAGTTATTCACGACAAGTTTAAGTAAATTAATACAGATCAAACAGACTGGTTCTGAAGTGTTAAATGAAATTTCGTTTTCCTTTTATTTTATTTATTTGTCTAAAATGTTCAGTATTGTAAACACATCTTCCTGAAGTAGACAGTAAATATATAAAGATTACATCTTAGGTGAGATCGGGAAATAAAAGAGGTTGTATGATTAGTATCTTCCTTCATCAGAGCAGTCTTTTTATATTTTTAATTTGCTGAACTGAGTGAAAAAAACTTAACAGGTTTCATAAAGAAAGAAAAAATATCATCAAACAAATATTGAGTTATAGAGGTGAATACGTTTGGAATTCTTATTTTACAATATTTAGTTTTATTTTATTTCTGATAAACATTGTTAACGAAACATGGTTGAGTGAAAAAATACTTGTGTGTGAGAGAGAGAAATAAATGGTCCTCCATACACAACATGCACAGTAAACGACGAGTATATATAGAGATAAGTGGTTTAAATCAATAGATGTAATTATTGTTTCTACTTATGGCACAAGGCCACAATTACCCTAGTGCATTACTGGTACTTTATTTTATCGATCCCGTAAGGATGAAAGGCAAAGTTAACCTTGGCAGGATTTGAACTCAGAATGGCAAGGGCCGTAACTCTATGCGTCAAAGCATGGCGTCCGAACCTCTACCGATACTGCCAATCCACAATAATTGTTTCTACCATTGGCACACGGCCAGAAAATTACCCAGTACACTACTGGTACTTTATTTTATCGACCCCGTAAGGATGAAAGGCAAAGTTAACCTCGGCGGGATTTGAACTCAGAATGGCAAGGGCCGTAACTCTATGCGTCAAAGCATGGCGTCCGAACCTCTACCGATACTGCCAATCCACCGCCATCGCAATAATGCCGATACTGCCAATCCACAATAATGCATCTCAACCAAGATAATTCTGGACAAATCATCATAAGAAGAAACAAATGATTTTCTTTCACCTTTTGGATGGCTGACAATTAATATCATCTCTTAAAACAGCAAACATTGAAACTAAATAGTAAAAATTTCTGGCGGCTAATTTACTGAGGTGTCAGATGATGCACGTGAGATTGCCTGGTTGTTTCAGTACCTTAGCCTCGCCATCACCCACAGTAATGTTGTGAGTATGTTGGCTTGTCTCAAAGGGTTCCAGTGTCCTGTATGTTAAATGTTGAACATTTATGTAATAGTATCCTCGATATAAATGATTAAAATATAAAAATATGATAATTTTTGTAAAAATGTTACATCATAAATATATAGGATAATGTAAAAATAGGATTTTATACCTGAAATCGATGGAATTTGCTGAGATAACGTACAGAAAATCAAATACGTGAAATGTAGGAAGCTTAGCACATCATTGGATACAAGAAAAATTGTCATTTGTTACAAATTACTAATAGGTCAAACTGATTCATTGAAATTCTAACAGCAAAATGGAACATTTGTACTGTATGGATTCTTACTAAAATGACAATTTTTCCTGCTTCGTACCACTGTTTAAATACATTGCCAAAAACCACAGAGACACACACATTTGCATGTTACGCATCCTGGGTTGTTCAGGATTGTCCCAGTTAGAAGGGTCTTCCATGCAGTTTACTAATTTGCCCTACATGAGTACTGACTTCACAGACCGAGTCAGTACTCAAGCAGGGCTACTCAGATGGGCCAGGGCACTACATTTTGCAAACATATGTTCTCATGCTCTACTCTATCATGGCACCAGAAGTAGGAAAGATGTTATGTCTTTGGCACAGCTGAAGTGTCCTCATGTACCCTTGTTTGCCAGGTTTTCTAGAATAGGATGCCATTCTTATCATTAATCATTTTACAAACTATACTGGGTGTATTTATTGCATAAATAGCCAACACTGGAAAGTTTGTCATGTCTTTGACTGAAGAGTCCTTCAAACCAATTGTTTGGCAAACCTACTGTTGGATACTCTGCCTATCACCAAACAATTTACTACATCATCATCCTCATCATTTTCACATGAACGTCTCCATGTTCGCATGGGTTGAATATGAGGCAATGTTTTACAGTTGGATGCCCATCCTGACACTAACACTTTTTAGTCACTTCTTACATTTGCAGAGATATAGTGATCCTATTCCAAACCAAGTACACATGGTGATATATATATATCTAACCCTTGCTAGCGTGGAAATTAGACGTTAAATGATGATGTATATATATATTTATATATCCAATCCAGACCTTCTCTCTCCTGTTGGAGGAACTCCTCCCTAGTTGATCACCACTACTTTGTATTTACTTTTGGTCATGGCAGGGGTGTAGACATACTCACCACACTTTGCCAATTGTGGGGGTGAGGGTATTTAACCCATAGTTCAGGTAGGTAGCCATTGACTCAGAAGAATTCATCTGCCCTTTTTACAGCTCTTGTTTCTTGTGCTGCTGGGGTTCCACTTACTCACCTCACCAGACCAGGGTCTAGTGGAGAAGGCAGTTCAGTCACTGTCCACTCGAGCATGAAGCAAGATATACTGGGTTACATCGTACCAGTAGCAGGCAGAAGCCTGACCTGACACACACATATATATATAAAAGAAATAGGATTTCGCTTCAAGCATAGCTTTATACAATATGTATAAATGTTCCGTATCTCCAAAGAAATACAGTTTTAGGAAGCCGTAGCTATGCAAACACCGGGGGAGGGACTGTCCTGACGAAGGCCAGTTAAGTCTGAAATGCATAGACGGTTGTTCCCCTTGCTTCTGCTGGACATCACCAGAGGGTGTTAGCTCCCCTGGTGTTTGCATAGCTACGGCTTCCTAAAATTGTATTTCTTTGGCGATAGGAAATATTTATACATATATATATATATATATATATATATATATATATATATAAAGGTGGAGGGGTCAATTAAGGCCAAAAAGCAGGCTTGGAAAGTATGGCGGGATGGGGGAAGTAGAGAAGACTATCAAGTGGCCAGGAGGGAAGCTAGGAGACAAGTGTACTTAGCAAGAAGGGAAGCTGAGGAAAGAAAGTTCAAGCATGTTCTACAACGCGATGACCAAAAACGTGAGGTGTTCAGGATTGCTAGGCAATGCGTCAAGGAAAACCGTGATATTGTCGGGGAGAAGTGTGTACTAAACGACGATGGCACACTTGCCATCACCGACGCTGATAAGAAGGTAGCTTGGAAGTGTCACTATGAAAGGCTACTAAATGAGGAGAATAAATGGGAGAAAGACAGTCTCCCCCATATCGACCCAATAGAGGGACCAGCAGTGTTAGTCGAGGGGAGTATAATAAGTAAGGCAATCAAGGATATGAAGACGGGTAAGGCGGCTGGGCCTTCGGAAATAGTTGCTGAGATGCTGAAGGCATCTGGCACGGTGGGACACACCATGGTCACCCGCATAGTTAACCAAGTCGTACAGAATGGGGTTGTTCCGAAGGACTGGCATAGCATCATCATCGTTAACTGTTATAAGGGTAAAGGAGACGCCCTAGATAGGAGTAACTATAGAGGCATTAAATTAATCGACCAGGTCATGAAGGTCACGGAAAAAGTAATAGCGCAACTAATCAGAGAGAGAATTGACCTAGATGAAATGCAGTTCGGGTTTGTGTCAGGCAAAAGTACCACAGACGCTCTTTTCATAGTACGACAACTACAGGAGAAGTACCTAGCTAAAGGTAAACCCCTCTACTTAGCTTTTGTCGACTTGGAGAAAGCCTTCGACAGAGTCCCCCGCTCCATTATCTGGTGGGCTCTTAGAAAACTAGGCGTTGACGAATGGCTTGTGAGGGCTATACAAGCCATGTATAAAGAAACAGTCAGCAAGGTTAGAATTAACAACGAATATAGTGAAGAGTTTAGCGTAAAAGTTGGCGTCCGTCAGGGCTCTGTTCTAAGCCCCCTACTATTTATTATTGCCCTTCAGGCTATAACAGAGGAGTTCAAGACAGGCTGCCCATGGGAACTCCTATACGCAGACGACCTGACACTCATAGCGGAATCAATGGCCGAGCTAGAGAAGAAATTCCAAACATGGAAGCACGGCCTAGAGTCAAAAGGACTTAAAATTAACCTGGCTAAGACCAAAGTTCTAGTTTGTAGGAAAGAAAACAAGGCGGCGATCCCTTCTGGGAAATGGTCGTGCTCGGTGTGTAGGAAAGGCGTAGGTAGAAACTCCATTTTATCTCCTAAATGCAAAGTATGGGTGCATAAAAGATGTAGTGGGATCACAGGTAAGCTAACTAAAAACATAGATTTTACATGTGGCCGGTGTTCTGGTGCAATAAGTAGCAGCAAGTGCCCACCAAATACTAGCTCTTTCAATTGCGCAGAGGGTTCTATAGAAATAGTGGACAGCTTCCGTTACCTGGGCGATAAAATCAGCAGTGGGGGAGGGTGCTCTGAAAGTACTGTAGCTAGAGTCAAAACTGGTTGGAAAAAGTTCAGAGAGCTTATACCACTATTAGCTGCTAAAGGGTTCTCCCTAAAAATGAAAGGCAGGTTGTACGATGCCTGCATACGAACAGCAATGCTGCATGGCAGTGAGACCTGGGCATTGTGTGCAGAGGATATACGCAGACTAGAGAGGAACGAAGCTTGCATGCTCCGCTGGATGTGTAACAGTAATATACGTGAACGGCAAAGCATAAACGAACTAAGGAAAACATTAGAGATAAGAGGGATCAGATGTTGTTTACTCGAGAGAAGGCTACGTTGGTATGGACACGTGATGCGCATGAAAGTCGATAGCTGTATAACAAAGTGCAGGGCAATAAAGATAGACGGTAGTCACGGAATAGGCATACCTAGAAAAACCTGGGACGAGCTGATAAACTCCGACATCACACACTTACACCTCTCCAAGACAATGTCACTGGACCGAGACCTTTGGCGGTACTCAGTAACAGAGAAGACCCGCCTTACCTAAATATATAGTAAAACCTACTCCAGCCAGTAGGCATCTCTAACAAAATACACCCCGTCCCACCACCACCACCCCCACCCCATCCACACCACCCCGTTCTATGTAAAGTTATGTTGGTGCCGCGCCATCGAGGCCGAAACAAATGAGATCGTGTAGGTGTCACGACAAAAAAACACACAGTCCACGCTGTAATGTGGCCGTGTAGGCAACACGGTAAAAACCTCCCAGACCCACACTGTAAATGTGGTTGGTGTTAGGAAGGGCATCCAACTGTAGAAAACCTGCCAGACAGTCCTATGCGAGCAAGACAATCACTCTTGCCTCAAGTGGGACTACCCCCGTCCAAACCCATGCAAGCGTGGAACACGGACGTTAAACGTTGATGATGATGATGATGATGATATATATATATATATATATATATATATATATATATATATATATATATTAACTAGTGTTTATTTAAAAAACAATGCAACACGTCTGCTAGTCATTCGCAGATTTGCATTTGGTGTGTAAACGCAGATAGTTAAATCATCTCTCTTGTTGAAAATCCAGATTTTACTACTGTGCTTTACCAATCGATTGATGGTGAAATATATTTCTTTACTGAAATATATACAACAAAGATTATTCATTTTATAAGGTATCTATATTTAAAGTTCTAGTTAAACTTTAATTAGTTACCCACATAGCTGTGTGTGCTTACACACTTTTACAGATTATCCCTTGTGATTGTTTCATATGTTTATTTTATATATATATATATATATATATATATATATATATATATATATATATATCAATCAATTTCTTGTTGATATAAAATGCTCGGATCTATTCATTGGAATCTTTGAGCATATTCTACAGTGGATATGGTGCATGAACCTCGGACATGGCACCCTTAATTTAATTTTGGATATATATATATATAATCGAAGAAATTGAAGAAAGAGAAGTAGACCATTAAAATATAATTTATAAGGAGCTGTTACACATGTTACGCCCAAGTTAGGCTCAGAGGGAAGTAAACGGTTTTAATTAGGAATCCTGCATGGGTACGAATACGATGTTCACATCGAAATTCATTTCAAGTGTTACAGAGTTAGCTGCTTAGGTTTGTGTACAAAGATGAGTAATTCCGGTGTTAATTTTGGAGTTCTCTGCTAAAATTCAGTTCCACTATTATAGAATATTGATTTACTCCGTTGGGTCTATTTTGATAATACTTTGTCACGCCACTTTGCAGAGGCACAATTAAGGTATGAATATGAGTGTTCAGTAATATAATGGTCGGTGAGACTATATATATATATATATATATATATATATATATATATATATATATATATATATATATATATATATGATAATAAGGGCGCTGCGGTGTTGCAAATGGGTTACATATGAAAAAAGTTAGTCCTTCATCAGTGATCTTCCAACCATCATAGGCATTTCATAAAAGAATAGAGGTGTAACACACGAGTTATGATATATTGGTAAACTGAAAAGAAAATGCTGACAAATTGTTCCCAGTGAAAAATAGTTTAATTAGGAATAAGTAAAAATTAGTAATAGTATTGGTTAGTATTCAGTTTTGGTTTTAAGTTTTACCGGTTGCGCAATTCTAATGCTTTTCAAAATAATTTACAAAAAAAAAAAAAATAGAAACAGACATATACTACAAGCCCACAGACTCCAAGCAATATCTTCCTTTCAACTCTTGCCACCCTAGACACGTTAAAATTAATATTCCCTACAACTTAGCCAAGAGAATCTGTACTATAGTCTCCAATAAAAATACCTGCTACTTACGGCTACAAGAACTAAAGGACACACTCATAGGCAGGGACTACCCTGCATCACTAATTGACAATGGAATCCAACGTGCCCTAAAACTCAGTACCCAGGACCTTAGACACCCTAAAGTAAATCAACCGAAACTAAAAGCTCTTCCATACATCTCCACACACAACCCCCTCAACAATGAGGCCTTTGACACCATCCCCCAGAACATCCCTGTGTTGAAAAAGGACCATAGAATGAACCAAATCCTACGAACACACGATATCATAAAGAGCAAAAGACAATCTAAGTCAATGAAAAACATCCTAACACATGCCAAAGTACTGCCAACCACAACAACGAAACCCACAGTAAATAAATGCGATAGACCCAACTGTGGCATATGCACCAACCTAATAGAGAGTTCAGAATTCTATTTCAAAGAAGGACAACGTTTTATAGTAAAACACAATTTCACATGCGCATCAGAAAATCTAATATATGTATTAACTTGCTCAGGTTGTCGAGAACAATACATAGGCCAGACCAAAAACAGCCTCCGCCAACGCATGACTGTCCATAGATCCCAAATTAAAATACGGGAATACAGGAAAATACCACTGAGTGAACACATTGATACCTGTGCCTCCTAAAATCATCCCAACTTCAGAATCTTTCCCCTCTACAAATTTAAAGATAATGTCACCCCCCCCCCACACACACACACACTTGTCTTAATAGGCATTTGAACTGTCAACAGGCTGCGGTTGGCACACACATCCCTGCTGACCATTATCACAACAACGAACCTCTTTACTACTACTACACACACACACATATTTGTTTTGAAAGACTTATTTTTCAGTGACTTCTCAATCAGCCGACACAAACCTACATTTGGCGCAAAATCAATTTTTAACATTCACATGACCTCTACCGACCAATCAAAATTGTTTAGACCACAAGAATTTTTGCAACCCGAATTGGCGCGAAATTTATTTTAATACATCTGGAGCCACTTTTTTCAGATAAAACAGGTAGAATTTCCAAAACTAATCAGATTAGAGCAAACATCACGGGCGCTCTATCTCAAAATTATTTTGAAAAGCATTAGAAATGCGCAACCGGTAAAACTTAAAACCAAATCTGAATACTAAACAATACTATTACTAATTTTTACTTATTCCTAATTAAATTATTTTTCACTGGGAACAATTTGTCAGCATTTTCTTTTCCTTTTACCAATATCTCTCTCTCTCTCTCTCTCTATATATATATATATATATATATATATATATATATAATTCGTGAGGTTGTGAGTTCAATTCATGGACCAATTAGTGCATTATATTCTTAAGCAAGATACTTTATTTCATGCTACTCCAGTTCATCCAGCTGTAGAAATGAGTTGCGACATCACTGGTTCCAAGTTGTATCAGCTATTACCTTTCTCTTGGACAACGGTGGGGAAGTCGAATGGGGAGATTGGTATGCATGGGTGACTGCTAGTCTTCTACAAACAACCTGGCCTGGACTTGTGCCTTGGAGGGAGAACTTTCTAAGTGCAAATCCCTTTGTCATTTATGACCGAGGGGATCTTTACCCTATATATATATCATCATCACCATTTTACGTCCGTTCGTCCATGGGTTAGATGGGTTGTCCTGTTGTGGGCAGTGTCCGGTCAGCTGACCTTGTCTTGCTCATACGGGAACTGATTCTGGCTTGATTGCTACAGCTGGATGCCCTTCCTAACACCAACCTCATTTACAGTTAGTGCTGGGTGGTTTTTTCCGTGGTGCCTACACATCCACTTTACAGTGTGGGCTGGGTGCTTTTTTGCCTTGGCACCTCCACGACCACATTGCAGTGGGAGGGTGTGGGGCCATATTGTCTCTATGCTTCAGCTTGTACCAATCGGAGGTCGGGTACTCTGTAATACTGCGTGACGCCAGGGGTCACGGTCGTGTAATTGGGTAAGGTCGGCTTTTATCACCGATATAACTTTTATCTTTATATATATAGAGAGTAATAATAAAAAAATCAAATGTCAAAGAGGACTTGATAAGGGCTGTATATATATATATATAAATGGAAGCACATGGCTTAGTGGTTAGAGCATTGGCCTTGCAATCGAAAGATTGTGAGTTCAATTCTCAGACTGGGTAATGTGTTGTTTCCTTGAGCAAGACACTTTATTTCATTGCTCCAGTTTACTCAGCTGTAGAAATGAGATGATAGGGACTGGGGTCCATATCATTCCACTGCAAAGTGGTTGTGGAGGTACCACGGCATAAAAGCACCCAGCACTCACTGCAAATGAGGTTGGTGTTAGGAAGGGCATCCAGCTGTAGAAATCAAGCCTGAATCAGTTCCCGTCCCACCCTTGCAAGCAGAGAAAAGTGGACGTAAAATGATAATGATGATGATGATGATGATAAACCCATAGAGCAAATATTTATTATAAGTAGAGATTAAACATTTAAGCAAAAAGCTTCTGGTTACACCCTAAGCCGGATCATTAAAAACTCATATAGTTTATATGTATATATATTGGAAAGGAACAAAGCATGCTCCAATGGATGTGTAATAGCAATATACACGAACAGCAAAATGTAAAAGAACTATGTGAGAAATTAGGAATAATAGGGATCAGATGCAGTTTACTTGAGAGGAGATTATGTTGGTATGGTCACGTGATGTGTATGAAAGATGACAGCTGTATAAAAAAAGTGCAGGGCAATCAAAATTGATGGAAGCTATGGAGTAGGTAGACCCAGAAAAACCTGGGACAAGGTGATAAAAAGTGACCTTGCACACTTACACCTCTCTAAGACAATATCACTGGGTTGAGATCTTTGGCACTATGCAGTAATACAGAAGACCCGCCTTCCCTTACATAGAAACTTAAACCTACAGTCAGTAGGCACCTCTTAAGCCAATATACACCCTGTCGCACACCCTACTCTTTCCTCCCACTTATGCCCACACCACCCTTTCTCTGTAAAGTTATGTTGATACCACAGAACATCCAGTCAACACTGTAAAGTGGTTGTGTAGGAGACATGGTAAAAAGCTCCCAATCCACACTGTAAATGTGGTTGGCGTTAGGAAGGTCATCCAACCATAGAAAACCAGCCAGAAACAGTTCTATATGAGTGAGACATGTTCACCTGACCAATCTTGCTTCAAGTGGGACAAACGCGTCTACCCCATGCTAGCATGGAAGATGGACGTTAAATGATGATGATGATACAGGGTGTCTCCATAAAATGTTTACACACTTTGATTACCTGTACAGGCAATGTTTATTAGAATGTTGTTGAAGTGTGTATACATTTTTTGTGATACCCTGTATATATACAGATGTGTTAGTACAGTTTCTGTCATACAAATCCCATGGATATGGAAACTAGAATCTCATAACTGTGAAGAAAATGTTGTAACCATACAGCTACATTAGATAAACAACATATAAACTGACTAATGACAAAAAGGATAATCATACTGCTGTTGCTGTTGATGATGATGATGTAGTTGATAAAGACAACATTGATCAGGTGATGATGGTGATGAAGCATACTGATATGTGCTGCAAATATAAATTATTGAAGAAAATTTGAAGTAGAACTGTGTGGAACAATTTTTTTTTTTCAAGATGTTGTGCAAGTTTATAAACACATACATACACACACACACAGACACACACACACACACACGAACACAGACACACACATATACACACGAACACACGCACACACACACACGACCACACATGACCACTCAAACACATATACAAACACACACACACACATATATATAAATATTTATTTACATACATACATGCATACATATACAAACACATATACATATATGTATATATATAAAAATACATACATGCATATATACACACACACAAACACAGAAATATATATATATATATATATATATATATATATATATATCGAATTACTTTTAGATAACACAACATGATTGCTTTACTATTTTTGTTCTAAAACTTCACAGCTCTTGGCAACTCACTTCCTTTGTGAAGCATCATAAGACCAAAGTCCTTCAAAACTAAAGTAGAGTTATTAGATTTGAAATAAGCATAAAAGATTTTTCAACATAGTTAAAAACAAGACAATTAAAATGTATGGGAAAAAAACAATATGGTGTGTAACTCACTGCTGTAATTATCAGAAGAGATGATGATGTGAATGGAGGGTGGGGGTAGTGTATAATAGAGGAGTATCACAATAGGATACAAACCTGAGTTCAAATCCTTCACAGCAGCCCATGAAGGAACCTTTTAAAGAAATGAGTTCTATTCAACAGATGTTTTCTTTACGTAACCCTTTAGCATTTAAAACAACCATATCGAGCCAGAGTTCTTTCACGTCTCTCTGTTTAAACCAGTGGTAACTGGCTGCTCATACCAATGTTAACGTATTGTTTTCTAAATAAATATCAAAATCTCATAGATTTGATATTATGTGAGATATTATGTAAGATAAAGCCTTTTATGTGAAAACACAATAGTAAATATTGACTAATGGCTATGTGAAAACACAATAGTAAATATTGACTAATGGCTAAGGGATTAACCCTTAACATCCCGTAATTATTTAGCTGAAAATATCTAAAACTATCTTTGTTAATTGAAATATTTCTAGGATATCTTTACTTGTGGACAGATTGTGAACATTTGCAGTAAACTAAAGTAAAACTTTCATATTTAATGTGATACAGCCATATTACTGTTTTATATTTTTCAAGAATATCTTGTTAATGTAGTTTCATCTGATACGAGATATTATGGTTTAATATGCTGTATATGAAGATGGCAATAAATTGGAAAAGTCATTAGAATGTTGGATAGAATGCAAAGTGGTGTTTATTCTGGCTCACTGAGTTCAAATACTGCCGAGGTCAATTTTGCCTTTCGTCCTTTCGAGGTCAATAAAAAAAGGTAGCTGCATCTATTTCTGAATTCCTCTTTCTTACTTTCTTTCCTTCTCTAGAAGACATCGGCTGTGTTCAGACCAAGAGGGGATCCACCAGGCTTAAAATACCCAAGAAACACTGCATGTTCCTACAGCATATGTACAACTCCATCAGGAATTACAGGGGCTATACCATATGAAGATGAACACTATAACCTTGTGTTAGGGGAATTTATTATTATCTACTTTCATAAATGCTATGTTTCTCTGCTTCTGTTTCATTTTAGTTGATGTATAGATACAACATTAGTGTAGTGGCTTACAGATTACTGAGACATGAATCTTTGGTTCAGTTCACTGACATTCCGAGAGCAGGAATGACATGGGAGTGTATGTAATTCAATACAGAGCAAATATTACAAATATTGGTGTTAGGAAATGCATACAGCTGTAGAAAGCTTGCCAAAAAGGGGTTTGGAGGGCCATTCAGTTTCTGTCAAAAGACACAACTTCTCCTGTGCATTTATTAGAACATATGACCATACACAAGCAAGATGCAGACCATAAGGCCTGTCTGGGAGGTCCGTAACCCCACTTAAGTACTGACTTGATCTATATAGACCCATCTGACTCTTGATAGCAGGGAAAGCAGACATTAAACAAGGATGATGATGATTATAAGGCTTTGCAGTCTATATTTACAGTCTATATTGCATCCCACACTGATATGCATTTGTAAAGGTTACACACACACACACACAGCATTATTCTTATGTGCAATTTTCTATGGGAACATTGGATGTTCTGAGATGTTTCAAAGGACTTCCTCCTCCCCCAAAATTGCTGGCCTTGTGCTTATAGTAGGAACCATCGTTAAATTGTTGTTTGGGACATAATGAAGTCCTTACACAAAATTATGATAGAAGGTTTTTAGATGAATAGAAACACTTTAAAATAAACAGTTGTTTAGTAGAACCAGGGCCCATTTCAGGCAGTTTGGTATTAACGGGATAAAAATGTATTAAGTATTTCGTTTCTGAATTTGTTTAGCAAGATTCTTTATCTGAAATCGTGTGTTGAAACCGATAGTGTTATACTTTGGGAGGGTCATGTTGCCAATAAGAAACACACGCACCAGTTGCTTTCACTTCAATTTAATTTATTAAATATTTATAAATTTACAAATTTATAAATTTCTGGTTGGTTGGTTGGTTCCACAACCAGATAGTTGTTTATATATATATAGTCATAGTTCTTTCGTCACACACTCTGTGACCTCTTCAGTGACTGGGGATTTCTTTCTTCGTTTCTGTGCCTTTCCTTTCTTCTATCCTACGCCAAAAATGGCGTAGGATAGAAGAAAGGAAAGGCACAGAAACGAAGAAAGAAATCCCCAGTCACTGAAGAGGTCACAGAGTGTGTGACGAAAGAACTATGACTATATATATATAAACAACTATCTGGTTGTGGAACCAACCAACCAACCAGAAATTTATAAATTTGTAAATTTATAAATATTTAATAAATTAAATTGAAGTGAAAGCAACTGGTGCGTGTGTTTCTTATTGGCAACATGACCCTCCCAAAGTATAACAATAATGTATTAAGTAGTTTGGTTAGAATTCACTGCTCTCAGTTTTGTATACAAAAGGAAACACCAGGATTTAAATAAGTTGAAGTCAAATCCAAACTGTCTTCTGATTCCAAACAATTATAAAATTGGATACACAGTCTTAACCCTTTAAAATTTAAACCGGCCATATCCGGCCAGAATTCTCTCACCTCTTTCTGTACAAACCGGCTGTAACCGGTCACTCATACTGATGTTAAGTTATTGTTCTCAAAATAAATAATATCAAAATTTCATAGATTCTATATTATGTGAGATAATTATGTGAGATAAAGACTTTACCATGAAAATGTCATAGTACATATAGAGTAATGTAAATGCTAAAGGCTTAATATGCTTTTGCTTAGTCACAGGTCTACAATAATTAAGGAGACCTATATCCAAAGGTATTCCAGCTATGACATAACATACTTTTCCAAAGCTGTGTTCTTTTCAAAAACAGTAAGGTATGATATAGAGAGAATTTACCTGCTATTTCTGTCAACCCATAGACTATATATTGGTGTCTGAAAGCATAGTATAATGATTATTTGTCTAAGGCAGGATTGGATTTAGACCTTGGGGCCATGGGGCACTTCAGTTTTGAGGGGCCCCCCCTCAGACATAACAAATTAGAACACACACACCTTATTTTACATATCAAAGTTAGCTTGATGCAAGTAATTGGAATTGAAAAGTTATACATATAGGTATTAAATTCCAAAATACTAACCATGCTAAAACTAAAAAGCCCAGCTAAGGGCCCAAATAAATTGCTATGGCCGTCACTGGTTGGGTCCCCCAATGCAGGGGATCTGGGGCAATTACGCCCCACCCCACCCCACCCCAATTAAATACAGCCCTGATTGGTGTGAGATGTTAGGAAAATATAGTATAATGCTCCAAAGTGTGAATAAGGTGATATGGGTTACACTCCCAGTATGTTTTCACATATCTATTCATCTTAGCCTGTACCAGATTGTTTTAATATGTAAACATCTATTAAACAATCATATGTTAACCAACAATAAAATCTAATTTGATTGAAGTTCAAAAATAAAAAAAAAGAGAAAAAACTAATTAACACATTTGAAATATAATTTGGTAATTATTTTTCCTGAAATGATATTTAATTATCTAGTGTTCATTTTACTTTTCTATTCCTTCCTTCCTCTCTTCCTTCTTTGAATTTTTAAACAAAATATTCTCAGACAGATTTAATGAGCCAAACTTACAGTGATGCAGAAAGCCAAAACAACATTAACTTTTTATATATAAAAATAGAAATACATTGTTTTAACAAAATAGATAAACAATTAAACAAATAAATATCTTTATTTATTAGTAAAATATGTCTTGAAGAGACCATTGACATTGCCTTACATCTCATTGTCATAAACGTCTGTTTTCAACAAAACTACTTGAGATTAATTGCTAAAAATATACTTTAGTAAAAGTGATAAATCAGGAAACCATTCACAGCAATTTCAACAACAAACTCGCATTTTTAGAAAATTATCCATATTACAATCATCATACTGACATCCTCCATCTTCAACTCATTCACCTCATCATCATCATCATCATCATCATTGAGAACTAGATATGTTTACTTGATCATGGCTGGCCTGAAGACACAACACAGGAAAGATTCCATATTCTGTTGATATTCTCTCAGCAGAGACAGTCAAGCAGAAATGGTTATTAATATTTACACAGCAAATCAAGAAGAATTCAGAGTTTGTCATAAAATGTGTAACCAACTAATTTTCTTAAACACATATACTTTCAATATTTAATGTTAACATGCTTTGAGAATGCATTACATAAACTATGTATACATAATATATATGAAACAGCAAGTGAGAGCACTTACGTATTTTCATCATTTTCTCTATTTGTTGTAAGTGATGATGATGATGATGATATTGGTGATGATGATGGTGATGATGCGACTGATAATGATGATGATGATGATGGTGGTGGTGATGATGGTGGTGATGATATTGGTGATGATAATGATGATGATGATGATGCTGATGATGATGATGATGATGATGATGATGATGATGATGATGATGATGATGATGGTGGTGGTGGTAGTGGTGATGATGATGGTGATGATGATATTGGTGATGATGATGATGATGATGATGATGATGATGATGATGATGATGATGATGATGATGGTGGTGGTGGTAGTGGTGATGATGATGGTGATGATGATATTGGTGATGATGATGATGATGATGATGATGATGGTGATGATGATGATGATGATGATGATGATGATGATGATGCTGATGCTGGTGTGACATACAATCACTGCACATGTAATTTAGGTATACATTTCTGGTGCCAATCCTATAATTTCTATTACAGAATCTCTTTTATTAAATAGAATTGTTTGCATAAACAAGTCTTCATTGTAATTTTGTTTTTTTGCAATTTACCAGGGAATTCTTAAAGAAAAGTGCTATATTTCGGTATCTATCAAATATAATTATACATATTCTATATTTTATTTAACTTTTATCTGAAATATTTACAGCATTTTACAGAGTAAAAGAACAAATAACATGATAATATTGAGAAAAAATGGTGGAGCAAATATATAGTAATTTAATTTGTATACTGAGAAAACACAAATGACTAATAACATTTCTCTGGTTTCAGATATATGAGAAAGATGCCTGTGATGGGAATTCGATGTGGAAATGTTTGCTTGTCATCAGTTACAGATAAACAACTGATAATAAGATTATTGTTTGCAATATTTTGAAGAAGAAATGTGCACTAGAGAGGTACAAGACAAGACATTTCAAATTCTGTTCAAATTATCCATGATTTTCGTTCTTTGACAGTTGATTAAATACCAGTAATGTCACATCATCACCATCATCACCAGCACCATCACCACCATCACAACCATCACCATCACCACCATCACCACAATAACCATCATCACCATCATCACAATCATCACTACCACTACCCCTACCACCATCATCATCATCATTCGACTATAGTAGCATATTGCTAGTCTTCCTTTACAAAGAACATCGTTCATTATCAGTTGTAGTCTCAGAGTAAATGATTGGTCATGACCATCTGTGGGATGTGAAATCTTAAGTGGGATTTAAACTCACAATGCAAAGTTCCAGAATTTATACCATGAGGAATTTTGTCTGATACTCTAACACTCCTGCTAATCCATTGCCATTCACTGATACTTTATTCACCCTGAATGGAAGGCAACATTTGCTAAAGTGGGATGTCAACTCAGAGAATGGAGAGTGAAACAAATACCACATGATCTGAGACTTTGATATATTTTCAGTTCACAGACTTATTTCAATTATTTCATCTAATATTGAAACCATTCAATTTCTTTTTCTATATAAATAATTTTATTTTCAAAAGATAAATAAATATGAAAAAGAAAGATAAAAGCAAAATTAAGTAATGAGAAAATAAGGAAGGGGTAAATAAGGGCAGATCTGGCTTTATGGGAAAGTAGAGGTAAGGACTATGAAAGCCATAAATGAGATGAAAAGGAGGGGAAAGCAATGACTCTAGGGCCACAGAAGAAAGGCAGCAGAATATCGATCTTTTCCTATAAGTGTTACCATATTATCAAGTTGAAAAGTATCCCTAATCTATGAGAGATCAATTGAAATAACAAAACTGACTTAGAATAATAGTCTACTCTGCGATTTATGGGGTTGTTTTTCTGAATTGAAATCCTACCAGAACTACTTTGAAATTTTTTAAAGCTTTTTTGAGGTCATAGAAAGTAATGAGGCATTTCTGATTTTGATTAAAATTGATTATTATATATTTCCACACATCAGATGAGTTTTTGGCAGAATTTGAAAACATTCAAGTTATTTTCCTTGGAAGGAAGAAGTGAATTACATGTATCTATGTCCAAAATATCTATTGTGAAGGCACGTGTCTTTTGTGGTTAGATTTACAATTGTGAGGTTGTGAGTTAGATTCCCAGATTGGATGATGTGTTATGTCCTTGAGCAAGACACTTTATTCCACTTTACTCTGTCAGAAGCTGCGACAGGTAGATAATATCAGCAATAGAAAGACAAGGAGAAATATTGTTTGGTTGCTCTGATTGGAGGAGTTCCACCCTACTGATTAAGCAAGCGAGATCTGGGAACTTGTTGGTCGATCAATATCTAGAGATCAATATCTAGAGAGGTCCATAAGACTGGTGACAAGCTTTAGCAGGAAAAACATTACAAATCCCTTATCAGAACACTTTTGCATAATTTTAAAAGTTCTGTCTTTTCTTTTTAGAATGAGAATCGAGATTTTGGCCCCATAAGCCGAATAACCAGCCTGGGAATCAAAGGCTTAGAAAGCTTCAAATTTCTTTTGTACAAAACCCAAAGGTAATGACACACGACCGTGACTTCTGGCGTCACGCAGTAATACAGAGTACCCGACCTCCCATGGGTACAAGCTGAAGTATATAGACAATATGCCCCCAAAGCCCCCACTGCAAGGTGGTCGTGGAGGTGCCACGGCAAAAAAGCACCCAGCCCACACTGTAAAGTGGACGTGTAGGCGCCACAAAAAAGCACCCAGCACTCACTGTAAATGAGGTTGGTGTTAGGAAGGGCATCCAGCTGTAGAAATCAAGCCAGATCAGTTCCTGTATGAGCAAGGCATGGTCAGCCAACCAGACACTGCCCACAACAAGACAACCTGTCTAACCCATGCTAGCGTGGAAGAACGGATGTAAAACGGTGATGATGATGATGATTTGAAGCATTCTGATCCCCTGAATCCCAGGCTGGTTATTCGGATTATGGGGCCATGTGTAAAGTTAATGTCAACACTTTGTAAGATTTGGTCTTACTGATATTTACAATCTATAATGAAACATAAATCATAAGACATAAATCATGAGACATCAATCAGTGCAGTACTGTCAAATTCCCTCATTGATCAAATACTGAGAATGTGGTTGAAATAAACATCATTATGGTGCCCCAGCATCACTACAGCTAGCTGGCTGTAACCAGTTTAAAGAATAAAAGACTAAAAGAATCAATTAAAAACATTTATATCATTCTTAGCTGGACAAATGTTGGTATTACTGACTTCTAATAGTATAGAAATAAAATCTTATCTGTCATCCAACCCCCTTGGTAAGTCTACTCACATCACTATCTTTCTTCCATTCACATTTTTGGTCATGCTACTTTAGACAAATAGAGATACTATAGAGTAGTGAGTACCCTTTAGTCGTGCAGTGTATAAAACAACCTTATTTGTGCTGGTGTCACAATAACGTATGGTATACACTCTGTAATTGAATGGTAATGAGCAGAGAAGTGAAGGCAAATAGCTTAGTGGTTAGAGCATTGGGCTTGCTATTGAGAGGGTGTGAGTTTGATTCTTAGACTGGGTGATGTGTTGTATCTTTGAACAAGGCACTTTATTTCATGTTGCTCCAGGTGACTCAGCTGTAGAAATGAGTTGTGACATCACTGATGCCAAGATGTATCAGCCATTGCCTTTCCCTTGGACAACATTAGTGGCATGGAGAGAATAGATTTGTATGCATGGGCCACTGCTGGTCTTCCACAAACAAACCTTGCCCAGTTGCAAAACCATGGTGCAAAACCATGGCCACTAGTGACCGATAGGAGCCGATTTTTAAAATGAGCAGAGACAAGTAGTGTGTATTATGTAAAGTGGTTTGTTTTAGGCGGGGTAGTCAACCATATAAACTGCAGCAAATATTGAACATACATGTTGCTCTCTAGAGGAGCAGTAACACTGAATAAGAACTAACTCAGATTGTGATAGCCTGTCTAACCCATGCTGATATAAAAATTAAGCTGTAGCACCAAAAGCGTGACAACCTCCTTTGTGTTGGTGCCAAATAAAATACCCACTAAAGGCACCAGGGTCAGATGTAATGGGGGCAAAGAGGCCAGTTGCTCCAGGCCTCCTGCAGTGGGGAGGGTGGGGTTTCACACGTGAGATGGACATAGCAATTTATTTGGGCCCTCAGCTGGGTTTTTAGTTTTGTGATGGTTAGAATTTTTGAATTTAATACCTTTATGTATGTCGGGTCCCCAAACCCAAAGTGCTCCGGGCTCCCCGAGGTCTACACCCAACACTGAAAGGCACCCTATAAAGTACAGAAATATATGTAAGTGTGTCTCACCACCAAACAGGGAAGTGGTACCAATTAAGTACTAACCTTGTCTTTGAAGGCTCAAACAAACTTACTAGAAGGGACAACAGATGTTCAGTAGTGATGGTGATTTTGCCCATTCAAACATGGAAAAACTGATGTAAAATGGGAATGATTAAGATGATAATGATATATAAACATATATATAGCAGTGCAGTCGCTCTGAATATAGAAGATTGCATAGGATAAACACTGATGCCATAAGTTGAAACAAAGACACTCTGAACAAATACTGATACAGGGTAGAGAGAACCCTTCAGTCTTGTTAGGCAATCTCTCGCATTAACTGATGGCAAGATAAAATGCACCCAGTCTATGCTATAAAATTGTTGATAATAGAGAGGGCACCCATGCAGAAAACCTCTGCCAAATACTGTGGAAAGTAGAACCTTATATCATGTCGAACCTATGCAAGCATAGATAAACAGACATAAAATGATGATGATGCTGATATATATGATGCAATGATAAATAAGGAAAAAAGAGAAAACTGTGTTTCTTGTTGGAAAAGATTTTGGGATGTTTGCCAGATCTTGCTTTATCTTAGAAGAATTCTTTCGCTAGATATATTTGGAGGCAAAAGAAAATTTGATGAATCGTATACTCGTTTGAATTTTAATGTGATCATACAAGCATGTTGTCTTTGTATGCAGCTAGGGAAAGGAAATTGTCAATTCCGAGTGTCAGTGGAAGAAAGACTTTTAAAGTCAGGTGCTATCTTAGAGAAGAGTCAAATGTAGTAAATAATATTTACTAATTCAATTTAATGCATACGTAGAAGAAAATCATTAAGAGAAATTTGTACTTAATTGTGAGGGTGAATGTAACTGGTCACATACTAAAGGAAATGCCATAACGCATAAAATGTTTTTCACTGTTCCTAGCTGGTGCACATTAAAGAGACAAGAAGTAGTCTTACGAATAAAGCAACAGTTAAAGGCAATTTTCCAGCATAATACACTGAAGGTTTCTAGCCACTTCTCTGCAGTGATAAGAATCAGTTTCAGTGAATATTTCAGTTGAAACTCTTTCTCTTCTTCAGCATGACCTAGTTGAAATACCAATGATTTTAGCTTTAATTTTCAAACGCCTCCACTATAAAGTGCTGCTTGCACAGATAATAAAACAAAATATTGACAAGTATATACCAAGTGTACATATTTGCAAAGTACAGCCAGACACAATAATAAAGATAAACAGAAAGATTCAGACACCTGACCACACACACACAAGTAAATATAGATTAACTTTATTTCTTAAAATTCTTCTGCAGTTTGTCCTTTATATTTTCAGCAATTTTCTTTTGACAGATTAAATCAAAAACTAAAACCAATAAAATACATATATTAAAGAAAACTTGAAACATTGAAACTGTTTTTTAACCTAGATGTTTTAATGCATTGCTAAGATTTCTCTCAACAAAAGATAGAGAAAGATCTTGTAAGGTATCTTTTTAGTAATAACATTTGAAGAAATGAGATACAGTATACTTTCTAAAACACTGAATGATTGCCCAGAGCAAGAGATAGAACTTATCATCCTAAATCAGAAGCACATTGAAAACACAGGAGAATGGGAGATATTGGATGATTATAAAAGAAGAATGACATCAGGACAGTCACAAAAAGTAGAAAATATATCTAAAAAATGAACAAACAACAGAAACTAAATCAGTCCAACCAATGTAGTGAATGGAGAAGAAAGAATGACCACATATTAAATACTGTAAAGCTAAGTTGGCTAACAATTATGATCGGAGGATTGGCAGTATCGGTAGAGGGTCGGACGCCATACTTTGACGCATAGAGTTACGGCCCTTGCCATTCTGAGTTCAAATCCCGCCAAGGTTAACTTCATCCTTTCATCCTTTCGGGGTCGATAAAATAAAGTACCAGTAATACACTGGGTAATTTCTGGCCTTGTGCCAAATGTAGAAACAATTATGATAGTGTTCGTCAGTTGTAGAGCATCAAATGTGGCCAGACTAACTACGACTGCACCTATAAGTGTGTCTACAGTAATTCATGATACATTATCAGAGATTAAATTTTGTCAAGATACATCAGTGACTGAGTGCAGTAAGTGAGCGAGTGACCTGAAGATCATAAGAGATACCAATTACCTTTTACTGAATTAGATCTCTCACTGGAATAGTAGATATACAGGGAAAAAGGTATCATCATCATCATCATCATCAGGTTTAGCGTCCGTGTTCCACGCTTGCATGGGTTTGGACGGGGGTTTTCCCACTTGAGGCAAGAGTGGTTGTCTTGCTCGCATAGGACTGTCTGGCGGGTTTTCTATATATTAATTATTACACTCAAACACACACACACACACATACATACACACACACACACATACACATACATACATACATACAAACACACACATACATACATATTCATACATACACACATACATACATGCATGCATGCATGTACACACACATACATACATGCATATCTTGATATCCCATGGGGATAGTAGATTATACACTTTGGTATATATTTGATTGACAGTAGAGATCTGAAATGGAAAATTTAATAAGATATTAGCTTATATATTAATAGATTTAAAACTCACATCTAATGAAGGATCCTCTTCTTCTTGAGAGTGTCCTGGGGTCTGAGTCCTCAAACACTCCTTCCAGCAGGCCCTGTTACAAGCAACTGTTTCTATCTAATCCAGCTGGATGCTCAAGTGAGACCAGCCAAACTGATGGATGTTATTTTGTTTGGGGGCTACCCTGCAGCCTACTATCAGTTGGTTTTGCTTCTAAAATCTGTCCAGTGATTCTTTCCTGAGACATTCTAACCACATTCCCATAGTATCAGAGCTGTGATCTCTCAACTCAGAGAAGTAGCGGCTCTACCTGGAGTGACTCTCTCATCTCTCAGCTACACTCTATTGAGTATTTAAGATGCTTTTCCTAAGTAATATTCTTATTTGTTTGCTAGTCAAATGTCATTTCCACTTTAGATCCTCCTGGCACAGACATCTCTCTCTTATAACCTATGGGGCGACTACAAAATAGGGTGAAGACCCTTAAAAAATAGAAAAGGAAGTTGGCATTGGTCACAGATATGGGGTTCAATTCCTCAAAGCGGCAACTTCCTTTCCAGTTTTGGAATCAGTTGGCAGTATATAGTGGAAATTGTCTGGCTTTCTATGTGTGCATGGGTTGAACAGGTGAGGTGCACTGGAGATGTGGCGGCAAGGGAGACACATCCCATTATATACCGCCAACTGTAACTCACTGATTCCAAAGTCACCTTCATGACATGTCAATAGCCTTCCTTCTCTATGATGCCCTTCCCCTCACCTGCCTTAGCTAAATATAGCCTCATACTTGTACTTTCATTTTACAACAGACAAACCCGTTTCAACTGCTTATGAAATAGAGTTAAGACCCTTAAATGATGGAAAAAGAGGTGGCCATTGGTTGCTATGAGGAATTGAACCCCATAACTGCGAACTATGGCAACACTACTTTTTCTGTCGTTTAACCCTTTAAGATTTACATTACTCTATATTTACTATCATATTTTCATTTTAAATGCTTTATCTTACATAATATCGAATCTATGATATTTTGATATTATTTATTTTGAGAAAAACACCTTAACATCAGTATGGGTGGCCGGTTTCAGTTGGTTTGAACAGAAAGAAGCCAGAGAATTCTGGCCAAATATGGCTAGTTTAAATGCTATAGGTTTAAGTCTTCACCCCATTTTATAAGCTATTTTAACAGCATCCATGGGCACATCATTCTTTATATTAACAATTAATTTTGTATGTTGTTATAGTACTTATGGCAATTCATCCTTTTACAAACTGTAGACTGAGATTATAACAAGTTCTATGACTGTAAACAGATTCTCTCTGAAAGTAAGGGTTACGGGCAGGGTTGAATTTAATTGCCCTAGGCCCATGCAGTGGCGGGGAAGGCACCTCTGATGGCTGCAGCAATTTATTTGTGCCCTCAGCTGAGCTTTTTAGTTTTAGGATAGTTAGAATTTTTTTATTTATACATGTATGTATAACTTTTCAATTCCTATTACTTGAGCCAAGCTAACTTTGATATGTAAAATTGGGGAGTTTGCTGTGTATTAAATTGTTTGTGTATGACCCTCCCCCAAACCTGAAGTGCCCTGGGCCCCCTAAGCACTTGTTACAGGTAAGAAATAAGACATATAATTGCTTATTTTACAAAGATGATAGTCTCTATGTACATCAATTCAGATGGTGTACATCTATTTGAATGTATGTGTAGATTATTTATGTTTACTTCTGAAGACAGATGTGGAAGCTAAATAAGAATTATCTATTTTCCAAGCTGTATTTTACAAAGAGATGTATGTTTGTTATGAGATAGAAGCTGGTTCTATAAAGTTTTGGAGATTGTCTTTCGATATAAATAAATAATGGGATTCGAAAGTTTTCTTGGGGATTCAAGTTTTTACAGGTTCAGATTACAATACTGCTTTCTCAGAATTGAGATTTAAATGATTTAGTGTACATTTTGTGTTTATCATTTACATTAGTGCTTGTCAAACTACGATGCACTACCCATTAGTAGGCAACACAGATCTTCCAAGTACTCAGTGATGTTACATAATAAATGATATTTTTTCCTGGTTTATAAGGATTCAAGTACTAACTGTGGATCAATTGATAAAAACTTCTACAGTTCTAGAAATTTCATATACTCACAGGTCCCAAATAATAGGAATAAATGGTGGTGTTGAAATAAACAGGTGGGATTTGGAATAAGTGTGGGAGGGTCGGAGGGTCGGTAATCTTTCTAGGTTTTCTCTGTTGGCTTTTTAAAAAATCAGAATTAGTTGTTTAATTTACATATTGAGATCCCAACCCTTCCTATTTATCTCATAACATATGGGATTTCTAGTAATGTACTTGTTTGTCATGTATACATAATGATTTTTAAGGCATAAAGAAATATATCACATGTCATTGACAATATTTTGTATATCAGACAGATCATCAATACTTGTCATATTTTAAAGACTATAGAATCTGTTATACTCAACAAATATAACGATGTGTAGAGTGTTGTGTATAATTTAGAGACCACCGGCACTTGAGCTGTCATATTATTAGTAATCTTAGTATACACACACACATGTAAATATCATCAAACTTAATTATCTTTGTACATAAGTCAGCCAATCACATTATTTGTTGTATTTTATTTGATGAAAGGCAAAGTTAGCCTCAAATCCCGCCGAGGTTAACTTTGCCTTTCATCCTTACAGGGTCGATAAAATAAAGTACCAGTAATACACTGGGATAATTGCTGGCCTTGTGCCAAAAGTAGAAACAATTATTTGTTGTATTTTCGTATAAGACACTGACTCAGCATTCTTATACAGTTTTGAGTACTAATATGGCTGCCATTTCAAGCGAAAATGTGTAAATATCATCCTTCTTCATGAGGAAGGTCAAATATCTGAATGACTGGTGTTCAAAAAACACTTACCAATTATGTAACAACAAGCACTCTTAACCCAAATATACGGCATGGAAGACCACACAAAATAAATGTTTATACAAATCCTATGATACACTGACTTGCAGTGTCAAATCCAACTGCTTCCAGCTCACATATCCAAGCCCAACATCCTCAGGACGCAAACATATCATTTTCTACCATCTGACTATGCTGTGTTAAGGACTTTAACCTTTAGTTTTTTAAGCCAGCTGCCAAGCCTCAACTTTCAAATGAAATCACCAAAAACCATCTGTTGTTCTGCAACATTTATGGGTTTCATGGTTAGATATATTTAGGATTGGTGCCTGACTAACTGGGTTCAGTTGTCACAGCACAAATGAGAGGGAAAGGCTGCAGTTGCATCTTCATACTGGAAGTACACTTGAGACTCATTGGCTTGGGTTAATGTTGAACAGGTAATGAAAATGATCATACCATTAGCAGTTTCATTCTTTCTTACACTTGTTAATGGCTGAAACATTCACTTGAGTAAGGTTTCTTCTCTGAAGACCTTCAGCTGTCCAGCCTTCTTGAGATTTTCTTTTACCCTTGCTGGCCTAATTACTGAGAATATTACCTGCAAGGAGAGGAATTGGGGACTGGAGCATTGTTTAGCATTATAAAAATGATGCTATAGCCCACAATTTTGTGTTCACTCCAGAGAAACCAAGTTAAATAATAATGATGAGAGTTGCAGTATTTATGTGGTAGTGGTTTGATGTTGACGTTGATGTCGATGTCTTGGACTTAACTCTTTCAAAGAAAACTTAGTTGGCATTTAGTTTCTATATATTTCATTTACTGTTTTCCTTTACAAACTTTTGTTGTTTTTGTTTTTAAAACTAAGAATATGTCTCTCTAGCAATAAATCTTTCCAGTAAAGTGTTGCCAGTGAATGTTCCAGACAAAATTGCTCTCAATATATATTTATGTTTAGGTATCGTTCAAAGGTTGTTTGTTAAACATTATTAGTCAGGAACTTATTTTTTCTCTGAATCTACATTTTCCTGTTTGCAGACATTGCATATTATTGTATTGTAATGGGAAGAGAAAATGATATAGTAGTAGTGGTGATGGTGGTGGTGGTAGTAGTAGTAGTAGTAGTAGTAGTAGTAGTAGTAGTAGTAGTTGTAGTGGTGGCAACAATAATAGTAAATGAAGGTGTTGTTAGGGGGTGGATCGATCAACAGTCCAGTGTTAAACAGCTACTGTTGTTCAAGTACATCTTGTTAATACTTCCCACATCTTGTGAGTGCAACAGATACATACACACACATACACACATACACACACACATATACACCCACATCATCATCATTTAACTTCTATTTTCCACGCTAGCATGGGTTAGATGGGATGTCTCATTAGAGGCAAGTCAGGTCTGGTGACAGTGTCTTGTTTATACAGAACTGTTTCTGGCTTGGTTTCTACAGCTGGATGCCCTTCATAACGCCAACCACATTTACAGTGTGTGCTGTGTGTTGTGGCACCTACAAGACTGGGTGCTTTTTTGTCATGACAACTACACAACCACTTTACTGTGCGGGCTGGGCGCTTTTTGTTGTGTTGCCATCATGACCACTTCACAGTGTGGGCTGGAGGCTTCCCTGGATGTATGCTACAGCCTGTCCTCATTAGAGATGTATGGGAGGATGGTGCATACTATATATATATATGAATGCTTTAGATTTAAAAGAGTCAAAGTCAGTGTTATGGCATATGTACAAACTTTATTTGCATATTACAATTGTTTTGATATTGATCAGTTCAGGGTACAATCAAGGTGGTTGGGCCAGACTCTTTTTCAACATCTCATCAATTATGCAAGCTTATATGTACAAAGATGCATCTAAACTGTTGACAGAGGTCCTGTGATAGTTTATATACACTTATTGTTGGGTTTGTAGGGGGTGGAGCATAAAGTAGGTTTAGGTCTAGAGGGAGGGGTAGAAGGGTGAAATATACAAATATAAATGCAGAGGACGGAAAAGGTAAATATATGCTATGTTAAAAATATATATAAAAGCTTAAATAAAATAGTAAAAAGTAATTATATTTGTCGTTATTTTTGTTAACCTTCTCACCTTCCTTCCCTCTCATTTTTCTTTATTACCAAGATGACTATTAATATTAACATCACCCCTTCCTCACATCACTATCTTCCACTTTACTTTTAGCTGTCATTTTAATATACAGAATGTCCTCCAAAAATGTATACACACTTTGATTACCTGTACAGGCAATATTTATTAGAATGCTGTTGAAGTATGTATACCTTTTTGGGGGACAGCCTGTATATACAAGAACTGGATTCTAGCCACATCTACAACGGTCAATGATACAATAGTATTGAAACTGAACTTAGTCAGTTGTTTATAATAATTGTTTCTACCTTTTGCACAAGGCCAGCAATTACCCAGTGTATGACTGGTACTTTATTTTATCGACCCCATAAGGATGAAAGGCAAAGTTAACCTCGGCGGGATTTGAAATCAGATCATAAAGCGCCGAAACTCTATGCTGCAAAGCATGGCATCCGACCCTCTTCCGATACTGCCAATCCACCACCCTGTTGTTTATAATAATAATAATAATAATAATGAATAATAATGAAATTATTGTGTACAGTGCTCAGGTGCACTACAACTCATCAAAGGTGCATGTATAGTACATAGAATAATGTCAGGGAAGTGAATAGTGAATGAGTCATGATATACATGTGTGCGTGTGTATGGAGGGGGTTGTATTAGGTGTAGTGTTGGCGAATCTCAGGATGCATGGATGTTTTAAAGGATGCAGTGTCTTGGCAGCTAACAACTGATGCAGGTAGTTTGTTCCATGGAGGTTTTAAAGGATGCAGTGTCTCAACAGCTAACAACTGATGCAGGGAGTTTGTTCCATGGAGGTTTTAAAGGATGCAGTGTCTCAACAGCTAACAACTGATGCAGGGAGTTTGTTCCATGGAGGTTTTAAAGGATGCAGTGTCTCAACAGCTAACAACTGATGCAGGGAGTTTGTTCCATGGAGGTTTTAAAGGATGCAGTGTCTCAACAGCTAACAACTGATGCAGGTAGTTTGTTCCATGGAGGCCTTAAAGGATGCAGTGTCTCAACAGCTAACAACTGATGCAGGGAGTTTGTTCCATGCTTCAGCAACTCTCAGCGTGTAAAAATGTTTCCGAAAATCATGGGAGCTGTGCTGTTTTCTGACTTTGTTGGCATGCCCACATGTGTTAGACACATGGAAATCAAAAAGGTACTCAGGGTTGTTGTTGGCAAGTTGGTTAACAATTTTGTGCATAATAAGTTACTTGATTCTCTGATAATTTCATGACAGAAAGAAATAGAACTACTCCTGTAAGAGTTACCCTTCAATAAAATAACATACTTGATGTATTGCGTACTTTAATTGTGTGATTCTTTTCCAGAATTCCATTCAATTTGAGAAGACACTTCAGCTTTGTCAAAGATATAACAACCTCCCTAGTGGTGGTGCCATGATAAAATGTACCCTGTGCAATCTGTAGACTGTGGACACACATATACAAAAAGACGTGCAACCCTGACTCAGTTGAGATATCAGCAACTCCAATTAAGTACTAATGTAGTTTGTGATGATTCAACACTTGCTAGTAGGAATAACTTAACTTTAAACGATGCTGTGTGTGCGTCTGTGTGTGTGTGCCTCTGTGTGTGTGCGTATGTGTGTGTGTTCCTCTGTGTGTGTGCGTCTTGTGTGTGTGCGTGTGTTAAATTATCATTCTATGTATATAAAATAAGGATATCATCACAATAAGAATGGTTTCTAATTTAGGCACATGGCCAGCAATTTGAAGGGGAGGGGAAAGTCAATTAAATCGACCTCGGTACGTGACTGGTACTTTATTTTATCGACCCCATAAGGACAAAAGGCAAAGCTAACCTCGGCGAGATTTGAACTGAGAATGTAAACTGCTGTAACTCTATGCCACAAAGCATAATATCCGACGCTTTACCGTTACTGCCAGTCCACCACCCTTATCATCATCATAATTATTGTGTACAGTGCTGAGGTGCATGATCATCATTGAACGTCTATTTTCCACATTGGTTAGTCACATCTAGAAAAAGAAGAGTTAGAATAGAAACTTTGATATTAAAATTGGAACCTAGCAGTAGAAGAATCACTGCTCCAAGAAGTCAATAACTAGAAGAGAGAATATTTTAGAAAATAGTAAACTGAACAATAGATTAGAAAACTGAAACAAAATTAAAAATATAGCAAAAAATAACATGTTATTTGATTATAGTGAAGACTAAGATATATTAAAGAGATGTTTAATGTATTAGTAAGAATCAGTGAATGTATTGCACTAGAGATGTATGAATGTTGACATGCATATATCACATTATTCACAAACAACTGCATTTTACTCTCATTTGATAATGGAAATGGAATCACTTTAGTTTAATTTATATCTAAATCTAAGTTTTGCAATCAAATGAGAATTAAAAAAATTCTTTTAAAATTATTTAATTCTTAGAATAGTGAATGTGTAATATTATTGAATATTTTTAATTCTTTAATCATTATTGATTAATTTAAACTAAGCAGAAATGTCCTATATTTCTCTATATAGGACGAGGGGATCTAGAAACAGTGATATGTATGCCTTTCTTATAACATAGTATAAAGGAAATGAAATGGCCTTAAACCAGAAATGTAAATCATATCAGAATCTCATCTTACTGCTTTCTCTTACAGTGCTTACAGTTCTTTAATCAATCCTGATTTCTTAAAGAGAAATGATGCTATATGTTATTCTCAAGGGTAATAATTTATAAGTGAAACAAAATGGCTGCCACTGGGAATTGAAATTGGCTGACTTATATTCTTAACTATTCATCTCGTCTCATTCTCTACAGTACTGTACACACATTTATACAATATACACACTAATTACTTTTGAGTTGGCAAAACCCCAATTTTGAAATTGTCTCTGATATATCATTAGTAATTATTTTATAAACAGTGATGAAAGTACTGCTGACATTAGCAGAATTTGATCTCACAACCGAGAAGTGATGAAGGTAAATATTAAAATACATTTGCTTGATCAGTCTATCATTTATAACTGAAATAGTTATTTAATTAATATTGATTTCTTTCATTGGCACAAGGCCACCAATATCTAGTAGAGGAAGAGGCAGACAGAGGCAGTAATTAGTGTAGAGTATGGTACTGGTTTTATTTGGAGACAGGAAATAGAAAGTTAACCCCATATAGATTTGAATTCAGATGAATGGGATACAAAACTGAATATTCTAAGGGATTTTAGTTTAGCATTTTAACTAATTCAGGGCTCTTAATTATTGTATGAATTTGTATGAACCCACAACTAGGGTTGGATTTAGACCCGGTAGGGGCAGGGCACTTAAGGTTTGGAGGCCCCTCATACACAAAAACTTAGAATACACAGCAACCCCCAATTTTGCATATCAAAGTTAGCTTGGAATTGAAAAGTTATAAATACAGGTATTAAATAAAAAAATTAGAACCATCCTAATATTAAAAGGCCCATTAGAGGGCACAAATAAATTGTTATATCTATCACTGATGCCACCCTCCCCCTTGCAGGGACCTGGGGCAATTGCCCCTTTTGCCCCCTGTTAAATCTGGCCCTGCTCATAATTCCTGATGGAATCATGAGGACACCATAGTGACATAGACTTAGTTATGTTAAACCTAGCAAAACTCATCCCTCTCCAGGTTTGAACACAGCTAATTTCTTCCAGAGTAGAAGAGCAAATTATAAAGTGCTCGTAAGAAAGAGATAGAGAGGAACAGTTGATCCCAGTACTACGCTAGTACTTTTTTTATTGACTTCGACGGGATGAAGATATTTTTGACCTAGGCAGGATTTGAACTCAGAGTGTAAAGAGTTACAACAAACACTGTAAAACATTCTATCTGACATTCTAATGAATTCCTCACTTACATTTTTAATTATTCTTAAACTTTTAATTACCATTACATAAATACGTAGCAAATATGAAAGAAAAATACAAATCCTGGAAGTGATTCGGAAGCCATTTGCTTCTAGGATTCACAAAATATGACACATCGGAGGAAAACATAAAAAGGGATCTGTGTTAAAAGATCTGTAATTAGCTTTAATTGACAACCTCCTACCACCCCAGTTCATCCCTACTCTAAATTCTCTACCCTAGCCATGTATTTACTTCATCAGAAAAACGAGGAATAATTCCGTTAAGAGTATTGATATTATTTTAAGTTTTCAACTAAAGTATTTCCTTTAAAACGATATTTTGTTGTAAATGTCAAGTTGCTGTCAAGTTTTTCAACTATTAAATTTCATGATCTGACTTTTTGTTTGTAAACATTTTATTTAATGAAGTTATTTGAGTGATTACTACTTTGCTATGACAACTCAAGTATATTCTTCTCTATTCTATGCTTTGTACGGGAATCAGTGAATTCTGTAACAGTTAGACTGATTTCTGTTGTTTTGGTACATAAGATTGATGGCGTGATCCATATTTAGCTATTAGACTGAAATCTATTTTAGCATTTCTTGCTTCTATTTATATGACTCTTCTTTGACTGTCCATTCCATAATGCATGCAATGAAGCAACCATGCTTATCGAGAGGTAAGTGCCTTCAAGTTTTTCTATAAATAAAATGACAAACAACTTACTTATTTGTTTCATCTGAGCTATCTGAACATATTTATTTTCAATAATACATTTGTTGCTGCTAAATCTTCATTTATATTTCATCATTTATCTTCAATTGAAAGTGATGCAGATGGGTGCATGTGTTATATGTCAGATTAAATACTTTAGTATATTTAGTTTCTTCTCATTTCAAAGTTCAAATCCTGTCTGAATTAACTACACTTTTACTTTTCTTCACATGATACTATGCATGTAAATATGGACAACCTATTTTTTCCAGCTAAGTAGACTGGAGCAACATGAAATAAGGTGCCTTGCTCAAGGACACACGACACTGAGAGGAATTGAACTCCAATGGTCGCTCTCCGACAGGTTTGCGGTCATACCCTTGGCAGTGGAGACCTCTGGTGGCCTCAGCCCTAGGGCTACCTCCCTACTCACCACCATAGGCGCTGAGCTGGCCAGCCACAGGTGTGAGCCCAATGAGTTGGAATGGCTTTTCCAGCGCATCTCCCTTGCCGTCCTCCAGAGAAACACCTTCTCTATTCTGTCCGCTGGGGCTGTGGGGAAGCCTCCAATATGATTGACTGACTTCTCATTTCATCAGTCAACTGTTGCTGTCATATATACACTATTGGGTATATATTGTCTATCTATCTGTCTATTTATCTGGCTCTTTTTACCAAATTAATATATCATAATTATATCTCCTTAAGGGGTATTATCACATTGACATTTTTTTGTTGGTCTCCTTACTATCCCTTCTATCCTTCTATATTTCCTCTCTCATTATAAACGAAAGTCTTCAATCTAATTCATCATAAGCCAAATACCTTAACCACAATAATAAAAGATAACATGGTCAAAGCTGGCATCTGTCTGTATATCTGCTTGATCAGGATTGACCAGTGGCTAAAACACAGCTATTAAAATTATATCTTACTTTCTCAATAAAAGTAATTGTAGAGAAGTTAGATAACATTATTATGGAAAATTAAAGCAATATTATGTGGAATATGCTAATAAATGTTAAACTGTTTAACAATAAATAAGTTATGGATATAGTGATTAATGAGTATTTAAGACTGCAATGAGACTAAAAATAAAATTTGGAAATGTTTATGGAGTGTGCATTAAAAATCTCTTTGTAAATTAGATAATTATTTGAACAACCTTCATAATTAAAAGTAGATCAATCAACCAGAACATATTGTAAATATTTATCGTTCGGATCTTTAGTAATCTATGATCGAAAATCAGTTTTTCATAAGTAGAAGCAAAATGTCTAATTGAATAATATAGAAATACAGAAGACTCGACTTCCCACAGGAACAAGCTGAAGCTGAAGCATATAGACAATATGCCCCACCCCCTCCCACTGCAAAGTGTTGTGGAGGTGCCATGGGAAAAAGCACCCAGCCCACACTGTAAAGGGGGTCATGGAGGTGTCATGGCAAAAACGCACCCAGCCCACACTGCAAAGTGGTCGTGTAGGCGCCACGGAAGAAAAGGACCCAGCCAACACTGTAAAGTGGTCGTTTAGGTGCCACAGAAAAAAAGCACCCAGCACTCACTGTAAATGTGGTTGGTGTTAGGAAGGGCATCCATCTGTAGAAATCAAGCCAGAACCAGTTCCCGTATGAGCAAGACAAGATCAGCCAACCAGACACTGCCCACCACAGGACAACCCGTCTAACCCATGGTAGCGTTGAAGAATGGACGTAAAACGGTGATGATGATGATGATGAATCTGGAATTCAACTACTACAGCTGAAATATTTCAAGTTTAAACTGATTGCAGAATCTTGTGTGTCTTTGAATAATATTCTTAATTTTATGTGTCTTAGTTCACAGAGATGTTGTGAGGATGTAATAAATCATTTAGTTATATTATCTGAGATATAACCAGAGGCAGTGGAACTCTGCCCCCCATAATTATATCCCCAAACTACCAAAACACACACTTATTTGTATATGTGCTACAATTTATGTACATGTTACTTTTATGACATATTGAATTTTTTGGTCAATTCACAACTTTTTCTCCACATATCACTGCCAATTGCTAGTATGTGTATTGAGACAGATTTCACAGGTCATTTTGCTATAATCACTTTACATTTAAAACTGTAAATGTAATATGACTTGCTTGGACTCAAATTGCATTTTCTGACCATTTTAGAGTATAAAGAACTAAACTAATCACTACAACTAAATTGACTACGCCCCCCCACACACACACACCCCACACACACACCACCACCACATTCTCAATTCAGAAATGCTTCCACTGCCCCTGATAACAGTGTTGTATTCAGAGAAAATAACTTCATACCAGATACATAGAGTAACACCCTAACTTGTGGAAGTTTATTTAACAGTTATATTTTATATTTACAAGCATAGATGAGTTGAGAGAGAAACTGGGTATAAGAGGGATAAGTTGTGGTGTGCAGGGGAGAAGACTGAGATGGTATGGACATGTTTTGCGCATGGAGGATGACCGCTGGGTAAAGAAGTGTCAAGAAATCCCAGTAGAAGGAAGACGCAGTAGAGGAAGACCATGAAAAACATGGGCGGAGGTGGTGAGAGCAGACCTCAGATTGCTGAAACTCACGGTGGAGATGACGAAGGACTGTGACAAGTGGAAAGATGCTGTGCTGAATAGGACCCATCCCCCCTTTGCAAGAAGGGAAAAGTGGACGAAAATGATGATGAAGATGATTCATTTCATGATATTTTAGGTCCATATTTTAAAATATAATAAATGGTAAAATAGTTCAATGAACTGTGAAACTCTTTCTTACCTCTATATTCAGATCATCAGCCTATCACAGCTAGGTTCAGATTATTACTAAGATGTAACAAAACTAACAAGATAAAGAAAATTTCCTTTGACTGGTCTGTACTGAACACAAATGAGAACATCAGGGAAAATTATACAATTGAAATTAGTAACAGAGACAATGCTCTTCATGACCAATCTCGAGACAACTCTGCCAACAAAATGTATGGAAATATAATTGAAGCATATTAAAAGGCTACAGAGCTGCACACACCTTTGAAACAGCTCAAAGCAAATAAGAAGACCCCTTGGGAAAACCAAGAAGTAGTAAGGAAAGAATTAAGACGTGCCTGTTCCAAATGAATACTCCATCTCACAGAAGCAAACAGTTTATAGTTGAAGCTAAAAGGAATATCGATGATGCTTATATCAAAGAACAAGAATGCTAAGCTTGCTGGTGGTGTTATGAATGAAATAAGTTGAAGAAATATATCCAACCAAGGTAAGATAAAAGCTAAAACCCAAGGAAAGAGTCAAGTTGTGGAAAGAACATTCTTCTAAGTTATCGTGACAATCTCCTTTGATAGTTGAAGGAAATATTGACAAAGTATTTGACACACTGCATGTTGATGGTCGTGACTTTACAATGCTGAAGTTGAGTTGACACACAAAAACACAAAGCATCTTGGATAATATACCAGCAAAAGTATGGAAAGTATGCATGAATAATGAGCTGCTTGAAATCTGCCATGAGACCTTCAAAGGAGATGTACCAAAAATCTGGAGGAATAGTTTCTCTAACAAAGAAGAGTGATATGGGATATACAGCAAATTACAGGGGATTTACTTTGTCAGTAGTTGTAGCTAAAATCTACAACACAACTAAAATCTACAACACAGAATAAGATGACATATAGGCTTGAAACTCACAATAAATCAAAATGGTTTCAGCCAGAATAGATGAACTCTCTCACAAATGGAGGCTACTAGAAGTATGTGGAACCCAGGGAATTGGTCTGCACATAAATGTTACAAAGACAGAGAACATACTAAACTATGAAGATGGAAGTCTTGTGACACTGGAAGGTGGAATAATAAATCATGTTCATAATGTTTTATATTTGGGCAGCTGGAGGAGATCATAAAACATGATGTTGACATTAGAATTTCCAATGTCTGGGCTGCAATGAGGCAAATAGAAAGGATATGGAACTCAGATCTACCCATAAAAATCAAAATATAATTCTTCAGAACACTTGTTGAATCAGTGTTGTTGTATGGGTCAGGACTTGGACCCTGACACAAGCACTTGAGTCAGTGTTGTATGGATCAGGTACATAGACCCTGACACAAGCACTTGAGTCAGTGTTGTATGGATCAGGTACATAGACCCTGACACAAGCACTTGAGTCAGTGTTGTATGGATCAGGTACATAGACCCTGACACAAGCACTAGAGTCAGTGTTGTATGGATCAGGTACATGGACCATGACACAAGCACTTGAGTCAGTGTTGTTGTATGAGTCAGGTATTTGGACCCTGACACAAGCACTTGAGTCAGTGTTGTTGTATGAGTCAGGTATTTGGACCCTGACACAAGCACTTGAGTCAGTGTTGTATGGGTCAGGACTTGGACGCTGACACAAGCACTTGAGTAAGTGCTGTTGTATGAGTCAGGTATTTGGACCCTGACACAAGCACTTGAGTCAGTGTTGTTGTATGAGTCAGGTATTTGGATCTGACACAAGCACTTGAGTCAGTGTTGTATGGATCAGGTACATGGACCCTGACACCAGCACTTGAGTCAGTGTTGTATGGGTCAGGTACATGGACCCTGACACAAGCACTTGAGTCAGTGTTGTATGGATCAGGTACATCGACCCTGACACCAGCACTTGAGTCAGTGTTGTATGGATCAGGTACATGGACACTGACACAAGCACTTGAGTCAGTGTTGTATAGATCAGGTACATGGACCCTGACACAAGCACTTGAGTCAGTGTTGTATAGATCAGGTACATGGACCCTGACACAAGCACTTGAGTAAGTGTTGTATGGGTCAGGTACATGGACCCTGACACAAGCACTTGAGTCAGTGTTGTATGGATCAGGTACATGGAAACTGACACAAGCACTTGAGTCAGTGTTGTATGGATCAGGTACATAGACCCTGACACCAGCACTTGAGTCAGTGTTATTGTATGAGTCAGGTATTTGGACCCTGACACAAGCACTTGAGTCAGTGTTGTATAGATCAGGTACATAGACCCTAATACAAGCTTAAGAAGAAACTAGATGGTACATACACAAAATACATTTTGTTATATAAAACATTAAACTGACATCAACATATATCAAATGAAAGTTTGTACGGAAACTTGCCCAAGATAACAGCTGTAAGTGGGAACCATCTCATGGGAGATGCGTTATAGGAAGACCTGCTTGAACCTTCATTGATCAACTCTGTCATAGAGTTTTCAGAAGCTTTGGAAAATCGTGAATTGTCGAGAGACTTTTCAGGAATGTTCAACTGTGCTCACAATGATAATGATCTGTGAAAGGTGAGTATTTTGTAACTGAGTATTTAGCTCCAGTTTCTGTGGCATACTTTAGGCTCAAAGCAAAATTATTTTCTTTGAAAAGACATAACTATCACAAGTAAATTTCCCAAAAGTCTTGTATTGTTTTTATTGTTAAAAAGTTCAAGAGACACATACAAAACTTTATCCACCATATGTGGTTCTCTAGCCAAAAGACAAGGTGTAAAAAGGGACCATGACAAAATTCAAATCCATCCTAAAGATTAATGTAAATGGGATTTGCCCCATATATAAGTGCAAATCATGGAATAGTATAGAAAGGACTAAAAGGAAGATAAGAAAGGCCCACTCATGGTATGACAGCCATAAATATACCAAAGTGTCATGTTTATCAATGTTACCCCTAGAGCCAAAGTAGCTTATCGATTTAAGAGAGACCTCGATAAACTAACCTAAGATAAACTGACCCTTTCAAGACTGCATTACTAATGAAATACATGCTGTTAATGAAGAATTTCGAGGGATTTACTAAATCATTAATTATTTCATTACTTAATGTAAGGTACTTATATAGAATTATGTTAGAAGAGTTTACTTTCAATTGGAAATCTTTAAATCATAGAACTAGAGCTGGTTTTGGCTGGGTTGGTAACTAAAGAGTTAAAGTGGTAGAAAAGCCAAGAACTCCCATAAATTTGACAGTAGTACCAAACTAAAATAATTATTTTTGTTGATAGGATCAACTAAAACTCTAGAAGAGTTTTCCTCTGTATGGGGGTAGACAAATAACAGGAATTGAGGAATTCCTTTATACATCTTGTCTCATAGTTTCTACTTTATATATATTGTTTCATAGCTTCTACTTTATATATATTGTCTCATAGTTTCTTCTTTATACATCTTGTCTCATAGATTCTACTTTATATATCTTGTCTCATAGTTTCTACTTTATATATCTTGTCTCATAGTTTCTACTTTATATATCTTGTCTCATAGTTTCTACTTTATGATAAATATAATTTCAATTTCCTGTATTTATTCAGCAGGATTCTTCAACATTATTATAATTTTTTTTTTCTATCTATCTAACGTAAAATATATATTATCAAAGAATAACATTAAAATATTCATAATGTGTGTAATAGTGATGTAATAACAACAACAATAATGATTTCTTCAACAACAATAATAATAATAGTAGTAGTATAAAAAAATGCTTAAAAGCAGTCATTGGAATATTATTTCTAACTACAACAATAATTGATTCCTATTCCATTTGAAACTTCAAAAGAAATAATCCACATAGGATTGGAATTAGGATTTTATTGAAATGCTATGAATATGTTTTCAAACACTTTGAAAATCAATTAAATGTTTGTGTGATCACAAAAGCAGTCATTGACCTTTATAAATGAATATTTATCTAGCAGTTGGTTGTAATAAATGGGATTAGCTATGGTCCAACAAGAATGAACTTGTTCTGATTTAATTGGATGAAGCAAGGTGAAATGTTTAAGGGGCTTGTTTCTTGGAATTCCTCAGAAGGGTCTTTGGAGTAACATTACTCAATAGAGTGCATAGCTTGGAGATCAGGGAGTCACTCCAGAGAGAGCTGTTACTTCTCCAAATTGAGACATCACAGCTTTGATACTACAAAAATGTGTTTAGAATGTCTCAGTGGACAGATGTTTTGGGCAAAATAAACCAGCAGGAGACCCAGGGATAGACTTCGAGAAAGTTGGTTAGATAACATCTATGATTTCAGCTGGTCTTGCTTGAGGATCTAGCCAGATCAATTTGAGAGTGTTGCTTTTATTTTTTAACAGGACCTGCTGGAAGATGTGTTTGGGGACACTGTCCTAATGAGATTCCCAAGTGAAGAATAAGAAGGTTCTTAATCAATATATTCTGGGTTCTGCATGTAATATTGGGCCAGTGTCTACTACTATAATTTTCAGATAACCCAAGCTTTGTGAATAAATTGGGGGTAGATGGAAACTATTTGGAAGATTGTTATATTGACTGTGCTTGTAAATAATTGGCTAGGCTAACCAGACATTGAATTTCCTGGAGAAACTCTGTCTGTGGAATACTCAGCCATTTGCACGTTAATCTAACCTAAAGGTCATTGAAATATCAAACAACTGAAACAATCATTGTCAAAGCCATCAAAATCCATTTATTTCTTTTATTAATGTTGTAAGCAAATTTGTAGTATGTATATAACATATTCTAGCTGTATCAACTCTAAATATTTCACACAATAATATCAATACACAGCTACAGTCTTCTGTCATTATTCATCTATCCATCTGCCTATCTTACTATTTGTTTTAATCTGTTTGTGTGGCTTTCTTTGGCAGTTTGCCAGTTATTTGTCTGTCACACTTCTCTCTCTCTCTCTCTCTCTCTCTCTCTCTCTCTCTCTCTCTCTCTCTCTCTCTCATATATATATCATCATCATCCTCATCACTTTTATTTTCGTTCTTCCATGATTGTATGGGTTGGTCAGGTTCTCTTCAGCACGGCATCTCTCCATTCGCTGAGTCTCAACAATATATATCGAGAGAGAGAGAAAGACAGAGAGAATATTAACTAGAGTGAAGACCATATGTAGTTGTATGTAACTTTATTTCTATACTTATGATATATATTTTGCTGGGGTCAACGACTAGGTAGTGCTACCCAATCTCTTCACCCAAGCTCGTCAGATGGTAGAACAATATTTAAACAGACAACTTCAAACAATCCTAGAAACAACAATCACATTGGCCAGACCCTCGTATAATAAAAACTTTGCAGCCATCATTTTGTACAGGATTTTCTTTAAAGTAACACAATAGAATTAAAAATATAGAATTTAGGGGACTAGGCTTCTTCAAATTTGTAGACAATATATAGTTGGAACTCTCTAATTTATCCTGTATGTAATACAGTCACTTCTTTAAGTCTTAGTTTATTTAACTGTCAGGAATTGGTGGGCACATCATCAGGCTTTGGTCCTTGATGGAGTTTCAGAATATTCTGCGTGGACACTCTCATCATCATCATCCCATTTGCCATCATCATCAGTTACGGCCCTTTATGATCTGAGTTCAAATCCCGCCGAGGTTAACTTTGCCTTTCATCCTTATGGGGTTGATAAAATAAAGTACCAATAGTAATACACTGGGATAATTGTTGGCCTTGTGCCAAACGTAGAAACAATTATTGTAAGTAAAAAACATCACACTAAATATTAAAGTCTTTACTTCTGTTTAGTGCATATTTTCACAAATATCTATCCACAAATAAAAGTTACTATAAACATTTGAATTAACAACAGTTTTCAGCTATTTTCTGCTAAATGAGTAGAAGATATGACAATACAATAATGTCTTGCAAATATGGTTTCCCTGTAGTACAGGATGTTAAGAGTTAATGTCATTACAATGAGGTCTAAATAGCAGTCTTACAGTTTCCCTTTGAGATTACAGTAGTAATTTATATAATATAATTGGTATAATTTAGGATGTGTATGAAATTTTTTGTGTAAATTAGAGAGAAAAGCAGATTGATGAAAAAATGTTTCTTTTCATTAGATTGCAGTTGGCAGCAATCCAAATGCTTCAGTTCATGACTTAGAGAAGAACATACAAGTTTACAATTTTGTAAAAGACATAAGGATATATAGAACATTTATCTTGTGAAAAATCAGATAATATAAATAGGAATATAGAAAAGATAATGAGTTCTAAGCGAAGCTAAATATATAATTAAAAATCATCTGTAAATGATTGGTGAATATAGAAATGTTAGTTTTAATGAAAACCTAAGTCTTATAATGTAATGAAAGTATAACATTCTGAAAGGAATGGTTTAATATTGGTATTAAAAGTTTTGAATGTAACCATACAATGAATATTTCTTTATTGAATATCACATGGTATCTTGCTTCATATCCACTTAAAATCTCTATTGTGAAATATATTGTATCATCCATTAATTAGTCATTATCCTTGTAAATAATCAGCTATGTCACGTTAAACTTCAGTTAACGTGACATACTTATATGTTAAATATTCGTTTTGTTTTCTTCTTCTTCAATTGCATGCTGTAACTACATGGAAGCAGCTGAACTTCGAAACACGATCTCTAACAATATTACAAGAAATAACACTTGTGGAATCTTTCTTCTTCATGGAAAATTCCTAATGAATAACCAATGAATGACATAGAAGTGTATCCTTAATGTTTTTTTAAAATTATTTTTTCTAGTACAAATATATTCTTAGCAAATCAAATTCTTTGCTTTCTTTCAAATAACACAATGACTTCTTTGATTTACAAGGGAAATTTGTTTTGGAAGGTGCATGAAGACAATGTTACAGTATTATCTCCATTTTAACATACAATAATTGAGGTGAATTATATAAAGACACCATCTACACAAAATACAAAAGTTAAAAGGCTGCTATATTATATATCTACTATATTTATTTATCCAGATATCAATTTCAGTTTTGGCATAAAATGTGGTAACTCCAGGCATGATTTGATCTTATTAATTCTGCTCAGCAAAGAGTATTTTCCAGATCTAATGTGAGCAAATATCTAAATAGATGTAGATGATATGTATATTATCATCATCCTCATTTAACGTCTGTCTTCCATGTTAGTAAGAGTTGGATGTGTTGACACAGACCCAAGTAATTTCTCAAGGAGAAATACTGACCCTTACAGTTGAACCAGAGGAGGGCTTGCATCTTGTTTAAATATGTTCTCACACTCTATTGAGGGCATAGATTGGTACCAGGCCCACATTTTACATTCCCACACTTTTATAGGCAGAACAGTACTTGGGATATTGCCATTATTTTTACACAGCTGAAAAGTCGTTGTGACTCATTGTTTGGTAGGTATTTTAATGGTTAATTGACCTTCCTATCACCAACTATTTTACAGAGTGTACTGAGTGCATTTATCATGTAGATCAACAACAATAGACTATGGTTTCATCTATTCACTGTAAACATAATTATAATTATAATTGAATGTTTCATTTTGGAGGAGGGGATCACAGCATTATGTGTATTAACAGTTTCTGCAGTATTATGTTCCATATGGATGGCGTTCCTAGGTAATTAATCTCAATCAGTGTCTGCTTCAATTTTGAAATTTAAAGTTAAGAGAGATAAAATATAATTATATTGTTGCCTTCATGCACCTTCAAATGCATGTTTGTATATATATATACATGTGTGTGTGTGTGTGTGTGTGTATGTATATACACAGGGACCGGGTTAACCCAGATGAGATGCAGATGAGAGGCCAGGTAAAGGCACAACAGATGCTCTCTTCCTTGTGAAGCAGCTACAGGAGAAGTACATAGCTAAAGAATAAGCTGTTCTACCTGGTGTTTGTTGATCTTGAGAGAGTTTTTGACAGACTCTCCTGTGCCGTTATCTGGTGGGTTCTTAGGAAACTAGTAGATGAGTGGCTTGTGAAGGCTGTACAAACCATGTGTAGGGGAGCAGTCAGCAAAATTAAGATTAAAAATGACTATAGCGAGGAATTCAGCATGCAGGTTGGCATCCAGTGGAGCAGTAAGTAGCAAATGATCACAGGAAACAAGCGTTATGAAATTCTAGGAAGGTTTGGTAGAAGTGGTAGACAGCTTCTGCTACCTAGTTGACCAAATTAGTGGCAGAGGGATGTGTTCTGAAAGTACAGTAACCAGAGTGAGGACTGGATGGAAGAAGTTAAGGGAGCTATTACCACTGCTAGCCACAAAAGGCTTTTCTATCAAAATGAGAGGCTGATTGTATGACATATGTATACGAGCAGCAATGTTGCATGGTAGTGAGACCTGGGCACTGTGTGTAGAAAACTTACGAAGATTGAAAGAAATGAATATTGCATGTTTTTGAAGGCAAAGCATAAATGGCAAAATATAAAGAAACTGAGAGAGGCTAGGGATAAGACGAAAGAGATGTAGCGTGGAGGAGATGGGATTGTGTTGGTATGGATATGTGATGCACATGAAGGATGACAGCTGTGTAAAAAGTCTAACCCATGGATAATGAACATTAAACAGTGTTGATGATGATGATGATGATATATACATAAACAAACGATGTATGAAGTTGAATTTTGTGTTTTAAAGTGCTGAGACTAAGTATATGTGCACATGTGTGTGTGTGCATGCATATATATATATGCATATATAAATATGCACATATATATATGCATATATATATATATATATATATATAAACATCCAGTGATGCTGCATTCTAGATAAAACTGGAATTATAATAGAAGGAAGCAATAAAACTGATATATTTATTTATCAATATTTCATATATACTCATACATTCTATATAAAAAATTAAATTGTGTTTTCACCAAATAATTTGAAATCTATGTTATATAAGGATGCTAAGAAGCAGAGTATTGATCTGCTTATATTAATGACTAGCATCTATAATGTCAATGTACCACCCCACCCAGTCAGTGAAAGCTAAATAGAATTCTTCAATACAAAACATAAAAAAAGTAGTGTGGTCTTTTCTGTTGAGCTAGTATGTAGTAATACTGATTCAGTGGTTAGGATGGTCTTATCTGTTGAGCTAGTATATGGTAATAGTGACTCAGAGATTAGTATGGTCTTATCTGTTGAGCTAGTATGTGGTAATACTGACTCAGTGGTTATTATGGTCTTATCTGTTGAGCCAGTATCTTGTAATACTGACTCAGTGATTAGTATGGTTTTATCTGTTGAGGCAGTATCTGGTAATACTGACTCAGACCTTAGTATGGTCTTATATGTTGAGCCAGTATATGGTACTACTTACTCAGGGATTAGTATGGTCTAATCTGTTGAGCCAGTATGTGGTACTACTTACTCAGAGCTTAGTATGGTCTTATCTGTTGAGCCAGTATGTGGTAATACTGACTCAGTGGTTAGTATGATCTTATCTGTTCAGCCAGTATGTGGTACTACTGACTCAGTGGTTAGTATGGTCTTATCTGTTGAGCCAGTATATGGTACTACTTACTCAGTGGTTAGTATGGTCTTATTTGTTGAGCCAGTATGTGGTACTACTGACTCAGTGGTTAGTATGGTCTTATCTGTTGAGCCAGTATATGGTACTACTTACTCAGTGGTTAGTATGATCTTATCTGTTCAGCCAGTATGTGGTACTACTGACTCAGTGGTTAGTATGGTCTTATCTGTTGAGCCAGTATATGGTACTACTTACTCAGTGGTTAGTATGGCCTTATCTGTTCAGCCAGTATGTGGTACTACTGACTCAGAGCTTAGTATGGTCTTATCTGTTGAGCCAGTATGTGGTACTACTGATTCAGAGCTTAGCATGGTGCTATCTGTGGAGCCCAGGATGTGGTAATAATGACTCAGTGATTAGTATGATCTTATCTGTTGAGCCAGTATGTGGTACTACTGATTAAAAGCTTAGTATGGTCCTATCTGTTGAGTCCAGGATGTGGTAATACTGACTCAATGATTAATATGGTCTTATCTGTTGAGACAGTATGTGGTAATACTGACTCAGTGATTAGTATGGTCTTATCTGTTGAGACAGTATGTGATGATATTGACTCAGTGATTAGTATGGTCTTATCTGTTGAGCCCAGGATGTGGTAAGACTAACTCAGTGATTAGTATGGTCTTATCTGTTGAGCCAGTATGTGGTAATACTTACTCAGTGATTAGTATGGTCTTATCTGTTGAGTTAGTATATGGTACTACTGACTCAGTAATTAGTATGGTCTCAGCTGTTGAGCCTGTATGTCGTAATACTGACTCAGTGATTAGTATTGTCTTATCTGTTGAGCTAGTATGTGGTAATACCGACTCAGTGATTAGTATTGTCTTATCTGTTGAGCCAGTATGAGGTAATACTGACTCAGTGATTAGTATTGTCTTAACTGTTGAGCCTCTATGTGGTAATACTGACTCAGTGATTAGTATGGTATTATCTGTTGAGCCCAGTATGTGGTAATACTGTCTCAGTGATTAGTATGGTCTTATCTGTTCAGTCAGTATGTGGTAATACTGACTCAGAGCTTAGTATGGTCTTATCTGTTGAGCCAGTATGTGGTACTACTTAGTCAGAGCTTAGTATGGTCTTCTCTGTTGAGCCAGTATATGGTAATAGTGACTTAGTGATTAGTATGGTGTTATCTGTTGAACCTGTATGTGGTAATACTGACTCAGTGGTTAGTATGGTCTTATCTGTGGAGCTAGTATGTAGTAATACTGACTCAGTGATTAGTATGGTCTTATCTGTTGAAAATGTATGTGGTAATACTGACTCAGTGATTAGTATGGTCTTATCTGTTGAGCCTGTATGTGGTAATACTGACTCAGTGATTAGTATGGTCTTATCTGTTGAGAATGTATGTGGTAATACTGACTCAGTGATTAGTATGGTCTTATCTGTTGAGCCAGTATGTGGTAGTACTGACTCAGTGATTAGTATGGTCTTATCTGTTGAGCTAGTATGTCGTAATACTGACTCAGTGGTTAGTATGGCCTTATCTGTTCAGCCAGTATGTGGTACTACTGACTCAGAGCTTAGTATGATCTTATCTGTTGAGCCAGTATGTGGTACTACTGATTCAGAGCTTAGCATGGTGCTATCTGTGGAGCCCTGGATGTGGTAATAATGACTCAGTGATTAGTATGGTCTTATCTGTTGAGCCAGTATGTGGTACTACTGATTCAGAGCTTAGTATGGTCCTATCTGTTGAGTCCAGGATGTGGTAATACTGACTCAGTGATTAGTATGGTCTTATCTGTTGAGACAGTATGTGATGATATTGACTCAGTGATTAGTATGGTCTTATCTGTTGAGCCCAGTATGTGGTAAGACTAACTCAGTGATTAGTATGGTTTTATCTGTTGAGCCAGTATGTGGTAATACTTACTCAGTGATTAGTATGGTCTTATCTGTTGAGCCTAGTATGTGGTAATACTGACTCAGTAATTAGTATGGTCTTATCTGTTGAGCCCAGGATGTGGTAATACTGTCTCAGTGATTAGTATGGTCTTATCTGTTCACTCAGTATGTGGTAATACTGACTCAGAGCTTAGTATGGTCTTATCTGTTGAGCCAGTATGTGGTACTACTTAGTCAGAGCTTAGTATGGTCTTCTCTGTTGAGCCAGTATATGGTAATAGTGACTTAGTGATTAGTATGGTGTTATCTGTTGAACCTGTATGTGGTAATACTGACTCAGTGGTTAGTATGGTCTTATCTGTGGAGCTAGTATGTAGTAATACTGACTCAGTGATTAGTATGGTCTTATCTGTTGAAAATGTATGTGGTAATACTGACTCAGTGATTAGTATGGTCTTATCTGTTGAGCCTGTATGTGGTAATACTGACTCAGTGATTAGTATGGTCTTATCTGTTGAGAATGTATGTGGTAATACTGACTCAGTGATTAGTATGGTCTTATCTGTTGAGCCAGTATGTGGTAGTACTGACTCAGTGATTAGTATGGTCTTATCTTTTGAGCTAGTATGTCGTAATACTGACTCAGTGGTTAGTATGGCCTTATCTGTTCAGCCAGTATGTGGTACTACTGACTCAGAGCTTAGTATGATCTTATCTGTTGAGCCAGTATGTGGTACTACTGATTCAGAGCTTAGCATGGTGCTATCTGTGGAGCCCTGGATGTGGTAATAATGACTCAGTGATTAGTATGGTCTTATCTGTTGAGCCAGTATGTGGTACTACTGATTCAGAGCTTAGTATGGTCCTATCTGTTGAGTCCAGGATGTGGTAATACTGACTCAGTGATTAGTATGGTCTTATCTGTTGAGACAGTATGTGATGATATTGACTCAGTGATTAGTATGGTCTTATCTGTTGAGCCCAGTATGTGGTAAGACTAACTCAGTGATTAGTATGGTTTTATCTGTTGAGCCAGTATGTGGTAATACTTACTCAGTGATTAGTATGGTCTTATCTGTTGAGCCTAGTATGTGGTAATACTGACTCAGTGATTAGTATGGTCTTATCTGTTGAGCCCAGGATGTGGTAATACTGTCTCAGTGATTAGTATGGTCTTATCTGTTGAGCCAGTATGTGGTAATACTGAATCAGAGCTTAGTATGGTCTTATCTGTTGAGCCAGTATCTGGTACTACTTAGTGAGAGCTTAGTATGGTCTTCTCTGTTGCGCCAGTATATGGTAATACTGACTTAGTGATTAGTATGGTGTTATCTGTTGAGCCTGTATGTGGTAATACTGACTCAGACCTTAGTATGGTCTTATCTGTTGAGCTAGTATGTCGTAATACTGACTCAGTGATTAGTATGGTCTTATCTGTTGAGAATGTATGTGGTAATTCTGACTCAGTGATTAGTATGGTCTTATCTGTTGAGCCTGTATGTGGTAATACTGACTCAGTGATTAGTATGGTCTTATCTGTTGAGCCAGTATTTGGTAATACTGACTCAGTGATTAGTAGGTCTTATCTTTTGAGCTAGTATGTCGTAATACTGACTCATTGATTAGTATGGTCTTATCTGTTGAGCCAGTATGTGATAATATTGACTCAGTGATTAGTATGGTCTTATCTATTGAGCCCAGTATGTGGTAATACTGACTCAGTGATAAGTATGGCCTTATCTGTTGAGCCCAGTATGTGGTAATACTGACTCAGTGATTAGTATGGTCTTATCTGTTGAGTTATTATATGGTACTACTGACTCAGTGATCAGTATAGTATTATCAGTTGAGCTAGTATGTGGTAATACTGACTCAGTGGTTATTATGGTCTTATCTGTTGAGCCAGTATCTTGTAATACTGATTCAGTGATTAGTATGGTCTTATCTGTTGAGGCAGTATCTGGAAATACTGACTCAGACCTTAGTGTGGTCTTATCTGTTGAGCCAGTATATTGTACTACTTACTCAGGGATTAGTATGGTCTTATCTGTTGAGCCAGTATGTGGTACTACTTACTCGGAGCTTAGTATGGTCTTATCTGTTGAGCCAGTATGTGGTAATACTGACTCAGTGGTTAGTATGGTCTTATCTGTTGAGCCAGTATATGGTAATACTGACTCAGTGGTTAGTATGATCTTATCTGTTCAGCCATTATGTGGTACTACTGACTCAGTGGTTAGTATGGTCTTATCTGTTGAGCCAGTATGTGGTAATAATGACTCAGTGATTAGTATGGTCTTATCTGTTGAGCCCAGTATGTGGTAATACCGAATCCGTGAATAGTATGGTTTTATCTGTTGAGCCAGTATGTGGTACTACTGACTCAGAGCTTCTAATGGTCTTATCTGTTGAGCTAGTATGTGGTAATACTGACTCAGTGATTAGTATGATCTTATCTGTTGAGCTAGTATGTCGTAATACTGACTCAGTGATTAGTATGGTCTTATCTGTTGAGCTAGTGTGTGGTAATACGGACTCCATCATTAGTATGGTCTTATCTGTTGAGCCAATATGTGGTAATACTTACTCAGTGATTAGTATGGTCTCATCTTTTGAGTCAGTATGTGGTAATACTGACTCAGTGATTAGTATGGTCTTATCTGTTGAGCCTGTATGTCGTAATACTGACTCAGTGATTAGTATGGTCTTATCTGTTGAGCATGTATGTGGTAATACTGACTCAGTGATTAGTATTGTGTTATCTTTTGAGCTAGTATGTGGTAATATTGACTTAGTGATTAGTATGGTCTTATCTGTTCAGCCAGTATGTGGTAATACTGACTCAGAGCTTAGCATGGTCCTATCTGTGGAGCCCAGGATGTGGTAATAATGACTCAGTGATTAGTATGGTCTTATCTGTTGAGTCCAGGATGTGGTAATACTGACTCAATGATTAATATGGTCTTATCTGTTGAGCCAGTATGTGGTAATACTGACTCAGTGATTAGTATCGTTTTATCTGTTGAGACAGTATGAGATAATATTGACTCAGTGATTAGTATGGTCTTATCTGTTGAGCCCAGTATGTGGTAATACTGACTCAGTGATTAGTATGTTCTTATCTGTTGAGTTAGTATATGGTACTACTGACTCAGTGATTGGTATGGTCTTATCTGTTGAGCCCAGTATGTGGTAATACTGACTCAGGGATTAGTATGTTCTTATCTGTTTAGTTAGTATATGGTACTACTGACTCAGTAATTAGTATTGTCTCAGCTGTTGAGCCTGTATGTCGTAATACTGACTCAGTGATTAGTATTGTCTCATCTGTTGAGCTAGTATGTGGTAATACCGACTCAGTGATTAGTATTGTCTTATCTGTTGAGCCAGTATGTGGTAATACTGACTCAGTGATTAGTATTGTCTTAACTGTTGAGCCACTCTGTGGTAATACTGACTCAGTGATTAGTATGGTCTTATCTGTTGAGCCCAGTATGTGGTAATACTGTCTCGGTGATTAGTATGGTCTTATCTGTTGAGCCAGTATGTGGTAATACTGACTCAGGCTTAGTATGGTCTTATCTGTTGAGCCAGTATGTGGTACTACTTAGTCAGAGCTTAGTATGGTCTTCTCTGTTGAGCCAGAATATGGTAATACTGACTTAGTGATTAGTATGGTGTTATCTGTTGAGCCTGTATGTGGTAATAATGACTCAGTGGTTAGTATGGTCTTATCTGTTGAGAATGTATGTGGTAATTCTGACTCAGTGATTAGTATGGTCTTATCTGTTGAGCCTGTATGTGGTAATACTGACTCAGTGATTAATATGGTCTTATCTGTTGAGCCATTGTTTGGTAATACTGACTCAGAGATTAGTATGGTCTTATCTTTTGAGCTAGTATGTCGCAATACTGACTCAGTGATTAGTATGGTCTTATCTGTTGAGCCAGTATGTGGTAATACTGACTCAGTGATTAGTATGGCCTTATCTGTTGAGCCAGTATGTGGTAATACTTACTCAGTGATTAGTATGGTCTTATCTGTTGAGCCCAGTATGTGGTAATACTGACTCAGTGATTAGCATGGTCTTACCTGTTGAGTTATTATATGATACTACTGACTCAGTAATTAGCATGGTCTTAGCTGTTGAGATTGTATGTCGTAATACTGACTCAGTGATTAGTATGGTCTTATCTGTTGAGTCAGTATGTGGTAATGCTGACTCAGTGATCAGTATAGTATTATCTGTTGAGCTAGTATGTCGTAATACTGACTCAGTGGTTATTATGGTCTTATCTGTTGAGCCAGTATCTTTTAATACTAACTCAGTGATTAGTATGGTCTTATCTGTTGAGGCAGTATCTGGTAATACTGACTCAGACCTTAGTATGGTCTTATCTGTTGAGCCAGTATATGGTACTACTTACTCAGGAATTAGTATGGTCTTATCTGTTGAGCCAGTATGTGGTACTACTTACTCAGAGCATAGTATGGTCTCATCCTTTGAGCCAGTATGTGGTAATACTGACTCAGTGGTTAGTATGGTCTTATCTGTTGAGCCAGTATATGGTAATACTGACTCAGTGGTTAGTATGATCTTATCTGTTCAGCCAGTATGTGGTACTACTGACTCAGTGGTTAGTATGGTCTTATCTGTTGAGCCAGTATGTGGTAATAATGACTCAGTGATTAGTATGGTCTTATCTGTTGAGCCCAGTATGTGGTAATACTGAATCCGTGATTAGTATGGTTTTATCTGTTGAGCCAGTATGTGGTACTACTGACTCAGTAATTAGTATGGTCTTATCTGTTGAGCTAGTATGTGGTAATACTGACTCAGTGATTAGTATGATCTTATCTGTTGAGCTAGTATGTCGTAATACTGACTCAGTGATTAGTATGGTCTTATCTGTTGAGCTAGTGTGTGGTAATACCGACTCCAACATTAGTATGGTCTTATCTGTTGAGCCAATATGTGGTAATACTTACTCAGTGATTAGTATGGTCTCATCTTTTGAGTCAGTATGTGGTAATACTGAGTCAGTGATTAGTATGGTTTTATCTGATGAGCCTGTATATCGTAATACTGACTCAGTGATTAGTATGGTCTTATCTGTTGAGCCCAGTATGTGGTAATACTGACTCAGTGATTAGTATGGTCTTATCTGTTGAGTTATTATATGATACTACTGACTCAGTAATTAGCATGGTCTTAGCTGTTGAGACTGTATGTCGTAATACTGACTCAGTGATTAGTATGGTCTTATCTGTTGAGTCAGTATGTGGTAATACTGACTCAGTGATCAGTATATTATTATCTGTTGAGCTAGTATGTGGTAATACTGACTCAGTGGTTATTATGGTCTTATCTGTTGAGCCAGTATCTTTTAATACTGACTCAGTGATTAGTATGGTCTTATCTGTTGAGGCAGTCTCTGGTAATACTGACTCAGACCTTAGTATGGTCTTATCTGTTGAGCCAGTATATGGTACTACTTACTCAGGGATTAGTATGGTCTTATCTGTTGAGCCAGTATGTGGTACTACTTACTCAGAGCATAGTATGGTCTTATCCTTTGAGCCAGTATGTGGTAATACTGACTCAGTGGTTAGTATGGTCTTATCTGTGGAGCCAGTATATGGTAATACTGACTCAGTGGTTAGTATGATATTATCTGTTCAGCCAGTATGTGGTACTACGGACTCAGTGGTTAGCATGGTCTTATCTGTTGAGCCAGTATGTGGTAATAATGACTCAGTGATTAGTATGGTCTTATCTGTTGAGCCCAGTATGTGGTAATACTGAATCCGTGATGAGTATGGTCTTATCTGTTGAGCCAGTATGTGGTACTACTGACTCAGTGATTAGTATGGTCTTATTTGTTGAGCTAGTATGTGGTAATACTGACTCAGTGATTAGTATGGTCTTATCTGTGGATCTAGTATGTCGTAATACTGACTCAGTTATTAGTATGGTCTTATCTGTTGAGCTAGTATGTGGTAATACCGACTCAGTCATTAGTATGGTCTTATCTGTTGTGCCAATATGTGGTAATACTGACTCAGTGGTTAGTATGGTCTTATCTGTTCAGCCAGTATGTGGTACTACTGACTCAGAGCTTAGTATGGTCTTATCTGTTGAGCCAGTATGTGGTACTACTGATTCAGAGCTTAGTATGGTCCTATTTGTTGAGTCCAGGATGTGGTAATACTGACTCAATGATTAATATGGTCTTATCTGTTGAGCCAGTATGTGGTAATACTGACTCAGTGATTTGTATGGTCTTATCTGTTGAGACAGTATGAGATAATATTGACTCAGTGATTACTATGGTCTTATCCGTTTAGCCCAGTATGTGGTAAGAATAACTCAGTGATTAGTATGGTATTATCTGTTGAGCCATTATGTTGTAATACTTACTCAGTGATTAGTATATTATTATCTGTTGAGTTAGTATATGGTACTACTGACTCAGTAATTAGTATGGTCTCAGCTGTTGAGCCTGTATGTCGTAATACTGACTCAGTGATTAGTATTGTCTTATCTGTTGAGCTAGTATGTGGTAATACCGACTCAGTGATTAGTATTGTCTTATCTGTTGAGCCAGTATGTGGTAATACTGACTCAGTGATTAGTATTGTCTTAACTGTTGAGCCACTATGTGGTAATACTGACTCAGTGATTAGTATGGTCTTATCTGTTGAGCCCAGTATGTGTTAATACTGTCTCAGTGATTAGTATGGTCTTATCTGTTGTGCCAGTATGTGGTAATACTGACTCAGAGCTTAGTATGGTCTTATCTGTTGAGCCAGTATGTGGTACTACTTAGTCAGAGCTTAGTATGGTGTTCTCTGTTGAGCCAGTATATGGTAATACTGACTTAGTGATTGGTATGGTGTTATCTGTTGAGCCTGTATGTGGTAATACTGACTCAGTGGTTAGTTTGGTCTTATCTGTTGAGCTAGTATGTAGTAATACTGACTCAGTGATTAGTATGGTCTTATCTGTTGAGAATGTATGTGGTAATTCTGACTCAGTGATTAGTATGGTCTTATCTGTTGTGCCCAGTTTGTGGTAATACTGTCTCAGTGATTAGTATTGTCTTATCTGTTGAGACAGTATGTGGTACTACTTAGTCAGAACTAAGTATGGTCTTCTCTGTTGAGCCAGTATATGGTAAAACTGTCTTAATGATTAGTATGGTGTTATCTGTTGAGCCTGTATGTGGTAATACTGACTCAGTGGTTAGTTTGGTCTTATCTGTTGAGCTAGTATGTAGTAATACTGACTCAGTGATTAGTATGGTCTTATCTGTTGAGAATGTATGTGGTAATACTGACTCAGTGATTAGTATGGTCTTATCTGTTGAGCCTGTATGTGGTAATACAGACTCAGTGATTAGTATGGTCTTATCTGTTGAGAATGTATGTGGTAATACTGAATAAGTGATTAGTATGGTCTTATCTGTTGAGCCAGTATGTGGTAATACTGATTCAGTGATTAGTATGGTCTTATCTGTTGAGCTAGTATGTCGTAATACTGACTCAGTGGTTAGTATAGCCTTATCTGTTCAGCCAGTATGTTGTACTACTGACTCAGAGCTTAGTATGGTCTTATCTGTTGAGGCTGTATGTGGTACTACTGATTCAGAGCTTAGCATGGTCCTATCTGTGGAGCCCAGGATGTGGTAATAATGACTCAGTGATTAGTATGGTCTTATCTGTTGAGCCAGTATGTGGTAATACTGACTCAGTGGTTAGTATAGCCTTATCTGTTCAGCCAGTATGTGGTACTACTGATTCAGAGCTTAGTATGGTCCTATCTGTTGAGTCCAGGATGTGGTAATACTGACTCAATGATTAATATGGTCTTATCTGTTGAGCCAGTATGTGGTAATACTGACTCAGTGATTATTATGGTCTTATCTGTTGAGACAGTATGTGATTATATTGACTCAGTGATTAGTATGGTCTTATCTGTTGAGCCCAGTATGTGGTAAGACTAACTCAGTGATTAGTATGGTCTTATCTGTTGAGCCAGTATGTGGTAATACTTACTCAGTGATTAGTATGGTCTTATCTGTTGAGCCCAGTATGTGGTAATACTGACTCAGTGATTAGTATGGTCTTATCTGTTGAGTTAGTATATGGTACTACTGACTCGGTAATTAGTATGGTCTCAGCTGTTGAGCCTGTATGTCGTAATACTGACTCAGTGATTAGTATGGTCTTATCTGCTGAGCCAGTATGTGGTAATACTGACTCAGTGATTAGTATTGTCTTAACTGTTGAGCCACTATGTGGTAATACTGACTCAGTGATTAGTATGGTCTTATCTGTTGAGCCCAGTATGTGGTAATACTGTCTCAGTGATTAGTATGGTCTTATCTGTTGTGCCAGTATGTGGTAATACTGACTCAGAGCTTAGTATGGTCTTATCTGTTGAGCCCAGTATGTGGTAATACTGACTCAGTGATTAGTATGGTCTTATCTGTTGAGGTAGTATATGGTACTACTGACTCGGTAATTAATATGGTCTCAGCTGTTGAGCCTGTATGTCGTAATACTGACTCAGTGATTAGTATCGTCTTATCTGTTGAGCCAGTATGTGGTAATACTGACTCAGTGATTAGTATTGTCTTAACTGTTGAGCCAGTACGTGGTAATACTGACTCAGAGCTTAGTATGGTCTTATCTGTTGAGCCAGTATATGGTACTACTTAGTCAGAGCTTAGTATGGTCTTCTCTGTTGAGCCAGTATATGGTAATACTGACTTAGTGATTAGTATGGTGTTATCTGTTGAGCCTGTGTGTGGTAATACTGACTCAGTGGTTAGTATGGTCTTATCTGTTGACCTAGTATGTCGTAATACTGACTCAGTGATTAGTATGGTCTTATCTGTTGAGAATGAATGTGGTAATTCTGACTCAGTGATTAGTATGGTCTTATCTGTTGTGCCCAGTATTTGGTAAGACTAACTCAGTGATTAGTATGGTCTTATCTGTTGAGCCAGTATGTGGTAATACTGACTCAGTGATTAGTATTGTCTTAACTGTTGAGCCCAGTATGTGGTTATACTGACTCAGTGATTAGTATGGTCTTATCTGTTGAGTCCAGTATGTGGTAATACTGTCTCAGTGATTAGTATGGTCTTATCTGTTGAGCCAGTATGTGGTAATACTGACTCAGAGCTTAGTATGGTCTTATCTGTTGAGTCAGTATGTGGTACTGCTTAGTCAGAGCTTAGTATGGTCTTCTCTGTTGAGCCAGTATATGGTAATACTGACTTAGTGATTAGTATGGTGTTATCTTTTGAGCCTGTATGTGGTAATACTGACTAAGACCTTAGTATGGTCTTATCTGTTGAGCTAGTATGTCGTAATACTGACTCAGTGATTAGTATGGTCTTATCTGTTGAGAATGTATGTGGTAATTCTGACTCAGTGATTAGTATGGACTTATCTGTTGAGCCTGTATGTGGTAATACTGACACAGTGAATAGTATGGTCTTATCTGTTGAGCCAGTATTTGGTAATACTGACTCAGTGATTAGTATGGTCTTATCTTTTGAGCTAGTATGTGGTAATACTGACTCAGTGATTAGTATGTTCTTATATGTTGAGTTAGTATATGGTACTACTGACTCAGTAATTAGTATGGTCTCAGCTGTTGAGCCTGTATGTCGTAATACTGACTCAGTGATTAGTATTGTCTTATCTGTTGAGCTAGTATGTGGTAATACCGACTCAGTGATTAGTATTGTCTTATCTGTTGAGCCAGTATGTGGTAATACTGACTCAGTGATTAGTATTGTCTTAACTGTTGAGCCACTATGTGGTAATATTGACTCAGTGATTAGTATAGGTCTTATCTGTTGAGCCCAGTATGTGGTAATACTGTCTCAGTGATTAGTATGGTCTTATCTGTTGAGCCAGTATGTGGTAATACTGACTCAGAGATTAGTATGGTCTTATCTGTTGAGCCAGTATGTGGTACTACTTAGTCAGAGCTTAGTATGGTCTTCTCTGTTGAGCCAGTATATGGTAATACTGACTTAGTGATTAGTATGGTGTTATCTGTTGAGCCTGTATGTGGTAATACTGACTCAGTGGTTAGTATGGTCTTATCTGTTGAGCTAGTATGTCGTAATACTGACTCAGTGATTAGTATGGTCTTATCTGTTGAGAATGTATGTGGTAATTCCGACTCAGTGATTAGTATGGTCTTATCTGTTGAGCCCAGTATGTGGTAATACTGTCTCCGTGATTAGTATTGTCTTATCTGTTGAGCCAGTATATGGTACTACTTAGTCAGAACTAAGTATGGTCTTCTCTGTTGAGCCAGTATGTGGTAATATTGACTCAGTGGTTAGTATGGTCTTATCTTTTGAGCCAGTATGTGGAACTACTGACTCAGAGCTTAGCATGGTCTTATCTGTGGGGCCCAGGATGTGGTAATAACGACTCAGTGATTAGTATGGTCTTATCTGTTGAGACAGTATGTGGTACTACTGATTCAGAGCTTAGTATGGTCCTATCTGTTGAGTCCAGGATGTGGTAATACTGACTCAGTGATTAGTATGGTCTTATCTGTTGAGCCCAGTATGTGGTACTACTGATTCAGAGCTTAGTATGGTCCTATCTGTTGAGTCCAGGATGTGGTAATACTGACTCAGTGATTAGTATGTTCTTATCTGTTGAGTTAGCATATGCTACTACTGACTCAGTAATTAGTATGGTCTCAGCTGTTGAGCATGTATGTCGTAATACTGACTCAGTGATTAGTATTGTCTTATCTGTTGAGCTAGTATGTGGTAATACTGACTCAGTGATTAGTATGGTCTTATCTGTTGAGCCAGTATGTGATAATATTGACTCAGTGATTAGTATGGTCTTATCTATTGAGCCCAGTATGTGGTAATACTGACTCAGTGATTAGTATGGCCTTATCTGTTGAGCCAGTATGTGGTAATACTTATTCAGTGATTAGTATGGTCATATCTGTTGAGCCCAGTATGTGGTAATACTGACTCAGTGATTAGTATGGTCTTATCTTTTGAGTTATTATATGGTACTACTGACTCAGTAATTAGCATGGTTTTAGCTGTTGAGACTTATGTCGTAATACCGACTCAGTGATTAGTATTGTCTTATCTGCTGAGCTACTATGTGGTAATACTGACTCAGTGATTAGTATGGTCTTATATGTTGAGTCAGTATGTGGTAATACTGACTCAGTGATCAGTATAGTATTATCTATTGAGCTAGTATGTGGTAATACTGACTCAGTGGTTATTATGGTCTTATCTGTGAGGCAGTATCTGGTAATACTGACTCAGACCTTAGTATGGTCTTATCTGTTGAGCCAGTATATGGTACTACTTACTCAGGGATTAGTATGGTCTTATCTGTTGAGACAGTATGTGGTACTACTTACTCAGAGCTTAGTATGGTCTTATCTGTTGAGCTAGTTTATGGTAATACTGACTTAGTGATTAGTATGGTGTTATCTATTCAGCCAGTATGTGGTACTACTGACTCAGTGGTTAGTATGGTCTTATCTGTTGAGCCAGTATGTGGTAATAATGACTCAGTGATTAGTATGGTCTTATCTGTTGAGCCAGTATGTGGTAATACTGAATCCGTGATTAGTATGGTCTTATCTGTTGAGCCAGTATGTGGTACTTTTGACTCAGTGATTAGTATGGTCTTATCTGTTGAGCTAGTATGTGGTAATACTGACTCAGTGATTAGTATGGTCTTATCTGTTGAGCTACTATGTCGTAATACTGACTCAGTGATTAGTATGGTCTTATCTGTTGAGCTAGTATGTGGTAATACTGACTAAGTGGTTAGTATGGTCTTATCTGTTGAGCCTGTTTGTGGTAATACTGACTCAGTGATTAGTATTGTGTTATCTGTTGAGCTAGTAGGTGGTAATACTGACTCAATGATTAGTATGGTCTTATCTGTTCAGCCAGTATGTGGTAATACTGATTAAGTGGTTAGTATTGTCTTATCTGTTCAGCCAGTATGTGGCACTACTGACTCAGAGCTTAGTATGGTCTTATCTGTTGAGCCAGTATGTGGTACTACTGTATCATAGCTTAGCATGGTCCTATCTGTGGAGCCCAGGATGTGGTAATAATGACTCAGTGATTAGTATGTTCTTATCTATTGAGCCGGTATGTGGTACTACTGATTCAGAGCTTAGTATGGTCCTATTTGTTGAGTTCAGGATGTAGTAATACAGACTCAATGATTAATATGGTCTTATCTGTTGAGACAGTATGAGATAATATTGACTCAGTGATTAGTATGGTCTTATCTGTTGAGCCCAGTATGTGGTAAGACTAACTCAGTGATTTGTATGGTCTTATCTGTTGAGCCAGTATGTGGTAATACTTACTCAGTGATTAGTATGGTCTTACCTGTTGAGCCCAGTATGTGGTAATACTGACTCAGTGATTAGTATGGTCTTATCTGTTGAGTTATTATATGGTACTACTGACTCAGTAATTAGTATGGTCTTAGCTGTTGAGCCTGTATATCGTAATACTGATTCAGGGATTAGTATTGTCTTATCTGTTGAGCTAGTATGTGGTAATACCGACTCAGTGATTAGTATTGTCTTATCTGTTTGCCAGTATGTGGTAATACTGACTTAGTGATTAGTATTGTCTTAACTGTTGAGCCACTATGTGGTAATACTGACTCAGTGATTAGTATGGTCTTATCTGTTGAGGCAGTATTTGGTAATACTGACTCAGACCTTAGTATGGTCTTATCTGTTGAGCCAGTATGTGATAATATTGACTCAGTGATTAGTATGGTCTTATGTCTTGAGCTAGTATGTCGTAATACTGACTCAGTGATTAGTATGGTCTTATCTGTTGAGCCAGTATGTGGTAATACTTACTCAGTGATTAGTATGGTCTTATCTGTTGAGCCCAGTATGTGGTAATACTGACTCAGTGATTAGTATGGTCTTATCTGTTGAGGCAGTATCTGGTAATACTGACTCAGACCTTAGTATGGTCTTATCTGTTGAGCCAGTATGTGGTACTACTTACTCAGTGATTAGTATGTTCTTATCTGTTGAGCCAGTATGTGGTACTACTGATTCAGAGCTTAGTATGGTCCTATTTGTTGAGTCCAGGATGTAGTAATACTGACTCAATGATTAATATGGTCTTATCTGTTGAGCCTGTATGTCGTAATACTGACTCAGTGTTTAGTATTGTCTTATCTGTTGTGCTAGTATGTGGTAATACTGACTCAGTGATTAGTATTGTCTTATCTGTTGAGCCAGTATGTGGTAATACTGACTCAGTGATTAGTATTGTCTTAACTTTTGAGCCATTATGTGGTAATACTGACTCAGTGATTAGTATGGTCTTATCTGTTGAGCCCAGTAAGTGGTAATACTGTCTCGGTGATTAGTATGGTCTTATCTGTTGAGCCAGTATGTGGTAATACTGACTCAGAGCTTAGTATCGTCTTATCTGTTGAGCCAGTATATGGTAATACTGACTTAGGTATTAGTATGGTGTTATCTGTTGAGCCTGTATGTGGTAATACTGACTCAGTGGTTAGTATGGTCTTATCTGTTGAGCTAGTATGTCGTAATACTGACTCAGTGATTAGTATGGTCTTATCTGTTGAGAATGTATGTGGTAATTCTGACTCAGTGATTAGTATGGTCTTATCTGTTGAGCCCAGTATGTGGTAATACTGTCTCAGTGATTAGTATTGTCTTATCTGTTGAGCCAGTATGTGGTACTACTTAGTCAGAGCTTAGTATGGTCTTCTCTGTTGAGCCAGTATATGGTAATACTGTCTTAATGATTAGTATGGTGTTATCTGTTGAGCCTGTATGTGGTAATACTGACTCAGTGATTAGTCTGGTCTTATCTGTTGAGCCAGTATGTGGTAATACTGTCTCAGTGATTAGTATGGTCTTATCTGTTGAAAATGTATGTGGTAATACTGACTCAGTGATTAGTATGGTCTTATCTGTTGAGCCAGTATGTGGTAATACTGACTCAGTGATTAGTATGGTCTTATCTGTTGAGCTAGTATGTCGTAATACTGACTCAGTGGTTAGTATGGCCTTATCTGTTCAGCCAGTATGTGGTACTACTGACTCAGAGCTTAGTATGGTCTTATCTTTTGAGCCAGTATGTGGTACTACTGACTCAGAGCTTAGCATGGTCCTATCTGTGGGGCCCAGGATGTGGTAATAATGACTCAGTGATTAGTATGGTCTTATCTGTTGAGACAGTATGTGGTACTACTGATTCAGAGCTTAGTATGGTCCTATCTGTTGAGTTAGTATATGGTACTACTGACTCAGTAATTAGTATGGTCTCAGCTGTTGAGCCTGTATGTCGTAATACTGACTCAGTGATTAGTATTGTCTTATCTGTTGAGCTAGTATGTGGTAATACTGACTCAGTGATTAGTATGGTCTTATCTGTTGAGCCAGTAATTGATAATATTGACTCAGTGATTAGTATGGTCTTATCTATTGAGCCCAGTATGTGGTAATACTGACTCAGTGATTAGTATGGCCTTATCTGTTGAGCCAGTATGTGGTAATACTTACTCAGTGATTAGTATGGTCTTATCTGTTGAGCCCAGTATGTGGTAATACTGACTCAGTGATTAGTATGGTCTTATCTGTTGAGTTATTATATGGTACTACTGACTCAGTAATTAGCATGGTCTTAGCTGTTGAGACTGTATGTCGTAATACTGACTCAGTGATTAGTATTGTCTCATCTGCTGAGCTACTATGTGGTAATACTGACTCAGTGATTAGTATGGTCTTATCTGTTGAGTCAGTATGTGGTAATACTGACTCAGTGATCAGTATAGTATTATCTGTTGAGCTAGTATGTGGTAATACTGACTCGGTGGTTATTATGGTCTTAACTGTTGAGCCAGTATCTTGTAATACTGACTCAGTGATTAGTATGGTCTTATATGTTGAGGCAGTATTTGGTAATACTGACTCAGACCTTAGTATGGTCTTATCTGTTGAGCCAGTATATGGTACTAATTACTCAGGGATTAGTATGGTCTTATCTGTTGAGCCAGTATGTGGTACTACTTACTCAGAGCTTAGTATGGTCTTATCTGTTGAGCCAGTATGTGGTAATACTGACTCAGTGGTTACTATGGTCTTATCTGTTGAGCTAGTATATGGTAATACTGACTTAGTGATTAGTATGGTGTTATCTATTCAGCCAGTATGTGGTACTACTGACTCAGTGGTTAGTATGGTCTTATCTGTTGAGGCAGTATGTGGTAATAATGACTCAGTGATTAGTATGGTCTTATCTGTTGAGCCCAGTATGTGGTAATACTGAATCCGTGATTAGTATGGTCTTATGTGTTGAGCTAGTATGTGGTAATACTGACACAGTGATTAGTATGGTCTTATCTGTTGAGCTACTATGTCGTAATACTGACTAAGTGGTTAGTATGGACTTATCTGTTGAGCCTGTATGTGGTAATACTGACTCAGTGATTAGTATTGTGTTATCTGTTGAGCTAGTATGTGGTAATACTGACTCAGTGATTAGTATCGTCTTATCTGTTCAGCCAGTATGTGGTAATACTGACTAAGTGGTTAGTATGGTCTTATCTGTTCAGCCAGTATGTGGCACTACTGACTCAGAGCTTAGTATGGTCTTATCTGTTGAGCCAGTATGTGGGACTACTGTCTCAGAGCTTAGCATGGTCCTATCTGTGGAGCCCAGAATGTGGTAATAATGACTCAGTGATTAGTATGTTCTTATCTGTTGGGCCCGTATGTGTTACTACTGATTCAGAGCTTAGTATGGTCCTATCTGTTGAGACAGTATGAGATAATATTGACTCAGTGATTAGTATGGTCTTATCTGTTGAGCCCAGTATGTGGTAAGACTAACTCAGTGATTTGTATGGTCTTATCTGTTGAGCCAGTATGTGGTAATACTTACTCAGTGATTAGTATGGTCTTATCTGTTGAACCAGTATATGGTACTAATTACTCAGGGATTAGTATGGTCTTATCTGTTGAGCCAGTATGTGGTACTACTTACTCAGAGCTTAGTATGGTCTTATCTGTTGAGCCAGTATGTGGTAATACTGACTCAGTGGTTAGTATGGTCTTATCTGTTGAGTTATTATATGGTACTACTGACTCAGTAATTAGTATGGTCTCAGCTGTTGAGCCTGTATGTCGTAATACTGACTCAGTGATTAGTATTGTCTCATCTGTTGAGCTAGTATGTGGTAATACCGACTCAGTGATTAGTATTGTCTTATCTGTTGAGCCAGTATGTGGTAATACTGACTCAGTGATTAGTATTGTCTTAACTGTTGAGCCACTCTATGGTAATACTGACTCAGTGATTAGTATGGTCTTATCTGTTGAGCCCAGTATGTGGTAATACTGTCTCGGTGATTAGTATGGTCTTATCTGTTGAGCCAGTATGTGGTAATACTGACTCAGGCTTAGTATGGTCTTATCTGTTGAGCCAGTATGTGGTACTACTTAGTCAGAGCTTAGTATGGTCTTCTCTGTTGAGCCAGAATATGGTAATACTGACTTAGTGATTAGTATGGTGTTATCTGTTGAGCCTGTATGTGGTAATACTGACTCAGTGGTTAGTATGGTCTTATCTGTTGAGAATGTATGTGGTAATTCTGACTCAGTGATAAGTATGGTCTTATCTGTTGAGCCTGTATGTGGTAATACTGACTCAGTGATTAATATGGTCTTATCTGTTGAGCCATTGTTTGGTAATACTGACTCAGTGATTAGTATGGTCTTATCTTTTGAGCTAGTATGTCGCAATACTGACTCAGTGATTAGTATGGTCTTATCTGTTGAGCCAGTATGTGGTAATACTGACTCAGTGATTAGTATGGCCTTATCTGTTGAGCCAGTATGTGGTAATACTTACTCAGTGATTAGTATGGTCTTATCTGTTGGGCCCAGTATGTGGTAATACTGACTCAGTGATTAGTATGGTCTTATCTGTTGAGTTATTATATGATACTACTGACTCAGTAATTAGCATGGTCTTAGCTGTTGAGATTGTATGTCGTAATACTGACTCAGTGATTAGTATGGTCTTATCTGTTGAGTCAGTATGTGGTAATGCTGACTCAGTGATCAGTATAGTATTATCTGTTGAGCTAGTATGTCGTAATACTGACTCAGTGGTTATTATGGTCTTATCTGTTGAGCCAGTATCTTTTAATACTGACTCAGTGATTAGTATGGTCTTATCTGTTGAGGCAGTATCTGGTAATACTGACTCAGACCTTAGTATGGTCTTATCTGTTGAGTCAGTATATGGTACTACTTACTCAGGGATTAGTATGGTCTTATCTGTTGCGCCAGTATATTGTACTACTTACTCAGGGATTAGTATGGTCTTATCTGTTGAGCCAGTATGTGGTACTACTTACTCGGAGCTTAGTATGGTCTTATCTGTTGAGCCAGTATGTGGTAATACTGACTCAGTGGTTAGTATGGTCTTATCTGTTGAGCCAGTATATGGTAATACTGACTCAGTGGTTAGTATGATCTTATCTGTTCAGCCAGTATGTGGTACTACTGACTCAGTGGTTAGTATGGTCTTATCTGTTGAGCCAGTATGTGGTAATAATGACTCAGTGATTAGTATGGTCTTATCTGTTGAGCCCAGTATGTGGTAATACTGAATCCGTGAATAGTATGGTTTTATCTGTTGAGCCAGTATGTGGTACTACTGACTCAGAGCTTAGTATGGTCTTATCTGTTGAGCTAGTATGTGGTAATACTGACTCAGTGATTAGTATGATCTTATCTGTTGAGCTAGTATGTCGTAATACTGACTCAGTGATTAGTATGGTCTTATCTGTTGAGCTAGTGTGTGGTAATACCGACTCCATCATTAGTATGGTCTTATCTGTTGAGCCAATATGTGGTAATACTTACTCAGTGATTAGTATGGTCTCATCTTTTGAGTCAGTATGTGGTAATACTGACTCAGTGATTAGTATGGTCTTATCTGTTGAGCCTGTATGTCGTAATACTGACTCAGTGATTAGTATGGTCTTATCTGTTGAGCATGTATGTGGTAATACTGACTCAGTGATTAGTATTGTGTTATCTTTTGAGCTAGTATGTGGTAATATTGACTTAGTGATTAGTATGGTCTTATCTGTTCAGCCAGTATGTGGTAATACTGACTCAGAGCTTAGCATGGTCCTATCTGTGGAGCCCAGGATGTGGTAATAATGACTCAGTGATTAGTATGGTCTTATCTGTTGAGTCCAGGATGTGGTAATACTGACTCAATGATTAATATGGTCTTATCTGTTGAGCCAGTATGTGGTAATACTGACTCAGTGATTAGTATCGTTTTATCTGTTGAGACAGTATGAGATAATATTGACTCAGTGATTAGTATGGTCTTATCTGTTGAGCCCAGTATGTGGTAATACTGACTCAGTGATTAGTATGTTCTTATCTGTTGAGTTAGTATATGGTACTACTGACTCAGTAATTAGTATGGTCTCAGCTGTTGAGCCTGTATGTCGTAATACTGACTCAGTGATTAGTATTGTCTCATCTGTTGAGCTAGTATGTGGTAATACCGACTCAGTGATTAGTATTGTCTTATCTGTTGAGCCAGTATGTGGTAATACTGACTCAGTGATTAGTATTGTCTTAACTGTTGAGCCACTCTGTGGTAATACTGACTCAGTGATTAGTATGGTCTTATCTGTTGAGCCCAGTATGTGGTAATACTGTCTCGGTGATTAGTATGGTCTTATCTGTTGAGCCAGTATGTGGTAATACTGACTCAGGCTTAGTATGGTCTTATCTGTTGAGCCAGTATGTGGTACTACTTAGTCAGAGCTTAGTATGGTCTTCTCTGTTGAGCTAGAATATGGTAATACTGACTTAGTGATTAGTATGGTGTTATCTGTTGAGCCTGTATGTGGTAATACTGACTCAGTGGTTAGTATGGTCTTATCTGTTGAGAATGTATGTGGTAATTCTGACTCAGTGATTAGTATGGTCTTATCTGTTGAGCCTGTATGTGGTAATACTGACTCAGTGATTAATATGGTCTTATCTGTTGAGCCATTGTTTGGTAATACTGACTCAGTGATTAGTATGGTCTTATCTTTTGAGCTAGTATGTCGCAATACTGACTCAGTGATTAGTATGGTCTTATCTGTTGAGCCAGTATGTGGTAATACTGACTCAGTGATTAGTATGGCCTTATCTGTTGAGCCAGTATGTGGTAATACTGACTCAGTGATTAGTATGGTCTTACCTGTTGAGTTATTATATGATACTACTGACTCAGTAATTAGCATGGTCTTATCTGTTGAGATTGTATGTCGTAATACTGACTCAGTGATTAGTATGGTCTTATCTGTTGAGTCAGTATGTGGTAATGCTGACTCAGTGATCAGTATAGTATTATCTGTTGAGCTAGTATGTCGTAATACTGACTCAGTGGTTATTATGGTCTTATCTGTTGAGCCAGTATCTTTTAATACTGACTCAGTGATTAGTATGGTCTTATCTGTTGAGGCAGTATCTGGTAATACTGACTCAGACCTTAGTATGGTCTTATCTGTTGAGTCAGTATATGGTACTACTTACTCAGGGATTAGTATGGCCTTATCTGTTGAGCCAGTATATTGTACTACTTACTCAGGGATTAGTATGGTCTTATCTGTTGAGCCAGTATGTGGTACTACTTACTCGGAGCTTAGTATGGTCTTATCTGTTGAGCCAGTATGTGGTAATACTGACTCAGTGGTTAGTATGGTCTTATCTGTTGAGCCAGTATATGGTAATACTGACTCAGTGGTTAGTATGATCTTATCTGTTCAGCCTGTATGTGGTACTACTGACTCAGTGGTTAGTATGGTCTTATCTGTTGAGCCAGTATGTGGTAATAATGACTCAGTGATTAGTATGGTCTTATCTGTTGAGCCCAGTATGTGGTAATACTGAATCCGTGAATAGTATGGTTTTATCTGTTGAGCCAGTATGTGGTACTACTGACTCAGAGCTTAGTATGGTCTTATCTGTTGAGCTAGTATGTGGTAATACTGACTCAGTGATTAGTATGATCTTATCTGTTGAGCTAGTATGTCGTAATACTGACTCAGTGATTAGTATGGTCTTATCTGTTGAGCTAGTGTGTGGTAATACCGACTCCATCATTAGTATGGTCTTATCTGTTGAGCCAATATGTGGTAATACTTACTCAGTGATTAGTATGGTCTCATCTTTTGAGTCAGTATGTGGTAATACTGACTCAGTGATTAGTATGGTCTTATCTGTTGAGCCTGTATGTCGTAATACTGACTCAGTGATTAGTATGGTCTTATCTGTTGAGCATGTATGTGGTAATACTGACTCAGTGATTAGTATTGTGTTATCTTTTGAGCTAGTATGTGGTAATACCGACTCAGTGATTAGTATTGTCTTATCTGTTGAGCCAGTATGTGGTAATACTGACTCAGTGATTAGTATTGTCTTAACTGTTGAGCCACTCTGTGGTAATACTGACTCAGTGATTAGTATGGTCTTATCTGTTGAGCCCAGTATGTGGTAATACTGTCTCGGTGATTAGTATGGTCTTATCTGTTGAGCCAGTATGTGGTAATACTGACTCAGGCTTAGTATGGTCTTATCTGTTGAGCCAGTATGTGGTACTACTTAGTCAGAGCTTAGTATGGTCTTCTCTGTTGAGCTAGAATATGGTAATACTGACTTAGTGATTAGTATGGTGTTATCTGTTGAGCCTGTATGTGGTAATACTGACTCAGTGGTTAGTATGGTCTTATCTGTTGAGAATGTATGTGGTAATTCTGACTCAGTGATTAGTATGGTCTTATCTGTTGAGCCTGTATGTGGTAATACTGACTCAGTGATTAATATGGTCTTATCTGTTGAGCCATTGTTTGGTAATACTGACTCAGTGATTAGTATGGTCTTATCTTTTGAGCTAGTATGTCGCAATACTGACTCAGTGATTAGTATGGTCTTATCTGTTGAGCCAGTATGTGGTAATACTGACTCAGTGATTAGTATGGCCTTATCTGTTGAGCCAGTATGTGGTAATACTGACTCAGTGATTAGTATGGTCTTACCTGTTGAGTTATTATATGATACTACTGACTCAGTAATTAGCATGGTCTTATCTGTTGAGATTGTATGTCGTAATACTGACTCAGTGATTAGTATGGTCTTATCTGTTGAGTCAGTATGTGGTAATGCTGACTCAGTGATCAGTATAGTATTATCTGTTGAGCTAGTATGTCGTAATACTGACTCAGTGGTTATTATGGTCTTATCTGTTGAGCCAGTATCTTTTAATACTGACTCAGTGATTAGTATGGTCTTATCTGTTGAGGCAGTATCTGGTAATACTGACTCAGACCTTAGTATGGTCTTATCTGTTGAGTCAGTATATGGTACTACTTACTCAGGGATTAGTATGGCCTTATCTGTTGAGCCAGTATATTGTACTACTTACTCAGGGATTAGTATGGTCTTATCTGTTGAGCCAGTATGTGGTACTACTTACTCGGAGCTTAGTATGGTCTTATCTGTTGAGCCAGTATGTGGTAATACTGACTCAGTGGTTAGTATGGTCTTATCTGTTGAGCCAGTATATGGTAATACTGACTCAGTGGTTAGTATGATCTTATCTGTTCAGCCTGTATGTGGTACTACTGACTCAGTGGTTAGTATGGTCTTATCTGTTGAGCCAGTATGTGGTAATAATGACTCAGTGATTAGTATGGTCTTATCTGTTGAGCCCAGTATGTGGTAATACTGAATCCGTGAATAGTATGGTTTTATCTGTTGAGCCAGTATGTGGTACTACTGACTCAGAGCTTAGTATGGTCTTATCTGTTGAGCTAGTATGTGGTAATACTGACTCAGTGATTAGTATGATCTTATCTGTTGAGCTAGTATGTCGTAATACTGACTCAGTGATTAGTATGGTCTTATCTGTTGAGCTAGTGTGTGGTAATACCGACTCCATCATTAGTATGGTCTTATCTGTTGAGCCAATATGTGGTAATACTTACTCAGTGATTAGTATGGTCTCATCTTTTGAGTCAGTATGTGGTAATACTGACTCAGTGATTAGTATGGTCTTATCTGTTGAGCCTGTATGTCGTAATACTGACTCAGTGATTAGTATGGTCTTATCTGTTGAGCATGTATGTGGTAATACTGACTCAGTGATTAGTATTGTGTTATCTTTTGAGCTAGTATGTGGTAATATTGACTTAGTGATTAGTATGGTCTTATCTGTTCAGCCAGTATGTGGTAATACTGACTCAGAGCTTAGCATGGTCCTATCTGTGGAGCGCAGGATGTGGTAATAATGACTCAGTGATTAGTATGGTCTTATCTGTTGAGTCCATGATGTGGTAATACTGACTCAATGATTAATATGGTCTTATCTGTTGAGCCAGTATGTGGTAATACTGACTCAGTGATTAGTATCGTTTTATCTGTTGAGACAGTATGAGATAATATTGACTCAGTGATTAGTATGGTCTTATCTGTTGAGCCCAGTATGTGGTAATACTGACTCAGTGATTAGTATGTTCTTATCTGTTGAGTTAGTATATGGTACTACTGACTCAGTAATTAGTATGGTCTCAGCTGTTGAGCCTGTATGTCGTAATACTGACTCAGTGATTAGTATTGTCTCATCTGTTGAGCTAGTATGTGGTAATACCGACTCAGTGATTAGTATTGTCTTATCTGTTGAGCCAGTATGTGGTAATACTGACTCAGTGATTAGTATTGTCTTAACTGTTGAGCCACTCTGTGGTAATACTGACTCAGTGATTAGTATGGTCTTATCTGTTGAGCCCAGTATGTGGTAATACTGTCTCGGTGATTAGTATGGTCTTATCTGTTGAGCCAGTATGTGGTAATACTGACTCAGGCTTAGTATGGTCTTATCTGTTGAGCCAGTATGTGGTACTACTTAGTCAGAGCTTAGTATGGTCTTCTCTGTTGAGCCAGAATATGGTAATACTGACTTAGTGATTAGTATGGTGTTATCTGTTGAGCCTGTATGTGGAAATACTGACTCAGTGGTTAGTATGGTCTTATCTGTTGAGCCTGTATGTGGTAATACTGACTCATTGATTAATATGGTCTTATCTGTTGAGCCATTGTTTGGTAATACTGACTCAGTGATTAGTATGGTCTTATCTTTTGAGCTAGTATGTCGCAATACTGACTCAGTGATTAGTATGGTCTTATCTGATGAGCCAGTATGTGGTAATACTGACTCAGTGATTAATATGGCCTTATCTGTTGAGCCAGTATGTGGTAATACTTACTCAGTGATTAGTATGGTCTTATCTGTTGAGCCCTGTATGTGGTAATACTGACTCAGTGATTAGTATGGTCTTACCTGTTGAGTTATTATATGATAATACTGACTCAGTAATTAGCATGGTCTTAGCTGTTGAGATTGTATGTCGTAATACTGACTCAGTGATTAGTATGGTCTTATCTGTTGAGTCAGTATGTGGTAATGCTGACTCAGTGATCAGTATAGTATTATCTGTTGAGCTAGTATGTCGTAATACTGACTCAGTGGTTATTATGGTCTTATCTGTTGAGCCAGTAACTTTTAATACTGACTCAGTGATTAGTATGGTCTTATCTGTTGAGGCAGTATCTGGTAATACTGACTCAGACCTTAGTATGGTCTTATCTGTTGAGCCAGTATATGGTACTACTTACTCAGGAATTAGTATGGTCTTATCTGTTGAGCCAGTATGTGGTACTACTTACTCAGAGCATAGTATGGTCTCATCCTTTGAGCCAGTATGTGGTAATACTGACTCAGTGGTTAGTATGGTCTTATCTGTTGAGCCAGTATATGGTAATACTGACTCAGTGGTTAGTATGATCTTATCTGTTCAGCCAGTATGTAGTACTACTGACTCAGTGGTTAGTATGGTCTTATCTGTTGAGCCAGTATGTGGTAATAATGACTCAGTGATTAGTATGGTCTTATCTGTTGAGCCCAGTATGTGGTAATACTGAATCCGTGATTAGTATGGTTTTATCTGTTGAGCCAGTATGTGGTACTACTGACTCAGTAATTAGTATGGTCTTATCTGTTGAGCTAGTATGTGGTAATACTGACTCAGTGATTAGTATGATCTTATCTGTTGAGCTAGTATGTCGTAATACTGACTCAGTGATTAGTATGGTCTTATCTGTTGAGCCAGTATGTGGTAATACTGACTCAGAGATTAGTATGGTCTTATCTGTTGAGCCAGTATGTGGTACTACTTAGTCAGAGCTTAGTATGGTCTTCTCTGTTGAGCCAGTATATGGTAATACTGACTTAGTGATTAGTATGGTGTTATCTGTTGAGCCTGTATGTGGTAATACTGACTCAGTGGTTAGTATGGTCTTATCTGTTGAGCTAGTATGTCGTAATACTGACTCAGTGATTAGTATGGTCTTATCTGTTGAGAATGTATGTGGTAATTCCGACTCAGTGATTAGTATGGTCTTATCTGTTGAGCCCAGTATGTGGTAATACTGTCTCCGTGATTAGTATTGTCTTATCTGTTGAGCCAGTATATGGTACTACTTAGTCAGAACTAAGTATGGTCTTCTCTGTTGAGCCAGTATGTGGTAATATTGACTCAGTGGTTAGTATGGTCTTATCTTTTGAGCCAGTATGTGGAACTACTGACTCAGAGCTTAGCATGGTCTTATCTGTGGGGCCCAGGATGTGGTAATAACGACTCAGTGATTAGTATGGTCTTATCTGTTGAGACAGTATGTGGTACTACTGATTCAGAGCTTAGTATGGTCCTATCTGTTGAGTCCAGGATGTGGTAATACTGACTCAGTGATTAGTATGGTCTTATCTGTTGAGCCCAGTATGTGGTACTACTGATTCAGAGCTTAGTATGGTCCTATCTGTTGAGTCCAGGATGTGGTAATACTGACTCAGTGATTAGTATGTTCTTATCTGTTGAGTTAGCATATGCTACTACTGACTCAGTAATTAGTATGGTCTCAGCTGTTGAGCATGTATATCGTAATACTGACTCAGTGATTAGTATTGTCTTATCTGTTGAGCTAGTATGTGGTAATACTGACTCAGTGATTAGTATGGTCTTATCTGTTGAGCCAGTATGTGATAATATTGACTCAGTGATTAGTATGGTTTATCTATTGAGCCCAGTATGTGGTAATACTGACTCAGTGATTAGTATGGCCTTATCTGTTGAGCCAGTATGTGGTAATACTTATTCAGTGATTAGTATGGTCATATCTGTTGAGCCCAGTATGTGGTAATACTGACTCAGTGATTAGTATGGTCTTATCTTTTGAGTTATTATATGGTACTACTGACTCAGTAATTAGCATGGTTTTAGCTGTTGAGACTTATGTCGTAATACCGACTCAGTGATTAGTATTGTCTTATCTGCTGAGCTACTATGTGGTAATACTGACTCAGTGATTAGTATGGTCTTATATGTTGAGTCAGTATGTGGTAATACTGACTCAGTGATCAGTATAGTATTATCTATTGAGCTAGTATGTGGTAATACTGACTCAGTGGTTATTATGGTCTTATCTGTGAGGCAGTATCTGGTAATACTGACTCAGACCTTAGTATGGTCTTATCTGTTGAGCCAGTATATGGTACTACTTACTCAGGGATTAGTATGGTCTTATCTGTTGAGACAGTATGTGGTACTACTTACTCAGAGCTTAGTATGGTCTTATCTGTTGAGCTAGTTTATGGTAATACTGACTTAGTGATTAGTATGGTGTTATCTATTCAGCCAGTATGTGGTACTACTGACTCAGTGGTTAGTATGGTCTTATCTGTTGAGCCAGTATGTGGTAATAATGACTCAGTGATTAGTATGGTCTTATCTGTTGAGCCAGTATGTGGTAATACTGAATCCGTGATTAGTATGGTCTTATCTGTTGAGCCAGTATGTGGTACTTTTGACTCAGTGATTAGTATGGTCTTATCTGTTGAGCTAGTATGTGGTAATACTGACTCAGTGATTAGTATGGTCTTATCTGTTGAGCTACTATGTCGTAATACTGACTCAGTGATTAGTATGGTCTTATCTGTTGAGCTAGTATGTGGTAATACTGACTAAGTGGTTAGTATGGTCTTATCTGTTGAGCCTGTTTGTGGTAATACTGACTCAGTGATTAGTATTGTGTTATCTGTTGAGCTAGTAGGTGGTAATACTGACTCAATGATTAGTATGGTCTTATCTGTTCAGCCAGTATGTGGTAATACTGATTAAGTGGTTAGTATTGTCTTATCTGTTCAGCCAGTATGTGGCACTACTGACTCAGAGCTTAGTATGGTCTTATCTGTTGAGCCAGTATGTGGTACTACTGTATCATAGCTTAGCATGGTCCTATCTGTGGAGCCCAGGATGTGGTAATAATGACTCAGTGATTAGTATGTTCTTATCTATTGAGCCGGTATGTGGTACTACTGATTCAGAGCTTAGTATGGTCCTATTTGTTGAGTCCAGGATGTAGTAATACAGACTCAATGATTAATATGGTCTTATCTGTTGAGACAGTATGAGATAATATTGACTCAGTGATTAGTATGGTCTTATCTGTTGAGCCCAGTATGTGGTAAGACTAACTCAGTGATTTGTATGGTCTTATCTGTTGAGCCAGTATGTGGTAATACTTACTCAGTGATTAGTATGGTCTTACCTGTTGAGCCCAGTATGTGGTAATACTGACTCAGTGATTAGTATGGTCTTATCTGTTGAGTTATTATATGGTACTACTGACTCAGTAATTAGTATGGTCTTAGCTGTTGAGCCTGTATATCGTAATACTGATTCAGGGATTAGTATTGTCTTATCTGTTGAGCTAGTATGTGGTAATACCGACTCAGTGATTAGTATTGTCTTATCTGTTTGCCAGTATGTGGTAATACTGACTTAGTGATTAGTATTGTCTTAACTGTTGAGCCACTATGTGGTAATACTGACTCAGTGATTAGTATGGTCTTATCTGTTGAGGCAGTATTTGGTAATACTGACTCAGACCTTAGTATGGTCTTATCTGTTGAGCCAGTATGTGATAATATTGACTCAGTGATTAGTATGGTCTTATGTCTTGAGCTAGTATGTCGTAATACTGACTCAGTGATTAGTATGGTCTTATCTGTTGAGCCAGTATGTGGTAATACTTACTCAGTGATTAGTATGGTCTTATCTGTTGAGCCCAGTATGTGGTAATACTGACTCAGTGATTAGTATGGTCTTATCTGTTGAGGCAGTATCTGGTAATACTGACTCAGACCTTAGCATGGTCTTATCTGTTGAGCCAGTATGTGGTACTACTTACTCAGTGATTAGTATGTTCTTATCTGTTGAGCCAGTATGTGGTACTACTGATTCAGAGCTTAGTATGGTCCTATTTGTTGAGTCCAGGATGTAGTAATACTGACTCAATGATTAATATGGTCTTATCTGTTGAGCCTGTATGTCGTAATACTGACTCAGTGTTTAGTATTGTCTTATCTGTTGTGCTAGTATGTGGTAATACCGACTCAGTGATTAGTATTGTCTTATCTGTTGAGCCAGTATGTGGTAATACTGACTCAGTGATTAGTATTGTCTTAACTTTTGAGCCATTATGTGGTAATACTGACTCAGTGATTAGTATGGTCTTATCTGTTGAGCCCAGTAAGTGGTAATACTGTCTCGGTGATTAGTATGGTCTTATCTGTTGAGCCAGTATGTGGTAATACTGACTCAGAGCTTAGTATCGTCTTATCTGTTGAGCCAGTATATGGTAATACTGACTTAGGTATTAGTATGGTGTTATCTGTTGAGCCTGTATGTGGTAATACTGACTCAGTGGTTAGTATGGTCTTATCTGTTGAGCTAGTATGTCGTAATACTGACTCAGTGATTAGTATGGTCTTATCTGTTGAGAATGTATGTGGTAATTCTGACTCAGTGATTAGTATGGTCTTATCTGTTGAGCCCAGTATGTGGTAATACTGTCTCAGTGATTAGTATTGTCTTATCTGTTGAGCCAGTATGTGGTACTACTTAGTCAGAGCTTAGTATGGTCTTCTCTGTTGAGCCAGTATATGGTAATACTGTCTTAATGATTAGTATGGTGTTATCTGTTGAGCCTGTATGTGGTAATACTGACTCAGTGATTAGTCTGGTCTTATCTGTTGAGCCAGTATGTGGTAATACTGTCTCAGTGATTAGTATGGTCTTATCTGTTGAAAATGTATGTGGTAATACTGACTCAGTGATTAGTATGGTCTTATCTGTTGAGCCAGTATGTGGTAATACTGACTCAGTGATTAGTATGGTCTTATCTGTTGAGCTAGTATGTCGTAATACTGACTCAGTGGTTAGTATGGCCTTATCTGTTCAGCCAGTATGTGGTACTACTGACTCAGAGCTTAGTATGGTCTTATCTTTTGAGCCAGTATGTGGTACTACTGACTCAGAGCTTAGCATGGTCCTATCTGTGGGGCCCAGGATGTGGTAATAATGACTCAGTGATTAGTATGGTCTTATCTGTTGAGACAGTATGTGGTACTACTGATTCAGAGCTTAGTATGGTCCTATCTGTTGAGTTAGTATATGGTACTACTGACTCAGTAATTAGTATGGTCTCAGCTGTTGAGCCTGTATGTCGTAATACTGACTCAGTGATTAGTATTGTCTTATCTGTTGAGCTAGTATGTGGTAATACTGACTCAGTGATTAGTATGGTCTTATCTGTTGAGCCAGTAATTGATAATATTGACTCAGTGATTAGTATGGTCTTATCTATTGAGCCCAGTATGTGGTAATACTGACTCAGTGATTAGTATGGTCTTATCTGTTGAGCCAGTATGTGGTAATACTTACTCAGTGATTAGTATGGTCTTATCTGTTGAGCCCAGTATGTGGTAATACTGACTCAGTGATTAGTATGGTCTTATCTGTTGAGGCAGTATCTGGTAATACTGACTCAGACCTTAGTATGGTCTTATCTGTTGAGCCAGTATGTGGTACTACTTACTCAGTGATTAGTATGTTCTTATCTGTTGAGCCAGTATGTGGTACTACTGATTCAGAGCTTAGTATGGTCCTATTTGTTGAGTCCAGGATGTAGTAATACTGACTCAATGATTAATATGGTCTTATCTGTTGAGCCTGTATGTCGTAATACTGACTCAGTGTTTAGTATTGTCTTATCTGTTGTGCTAGTATGTGGTAATACCGACTCAGTGATTAGTATTGTCTTATCTGTTGAGCCAGTATGTGGTAATACTGACTCAGTGATTAGTATTGTCTTAACTTTTGAGCCATTATGTGGTAATACTGACTCAGTGATTAGTATGGTCTTATCTGTTGAGCCCAGTAAGTGGTAATACTGTCTCGGTGATTAGTATGGTCTTATCTGTTGAGCCAGTATGTGGTAATACTGACTCAGAGCTTAGTATCGTCTTATCTGTTGAGCCAGTATATGGTAATACTGACTTAGGTATTAGTATGGTGTTATCTGTTGAGCCTGTATGTGGTAATACTGACTCAGTGGTTAGTATGGTCTTATCTGTTGAGCTAGTATGTCGTAATACTGACTCAGTGATTAGTATGGTCTTATCTGTTGAGAATGTATGTGGTAATTCTGACTCAGTGATTAGTATGGTCTTATCTGTTGAGCCCAGTATGTGGTAATACTGTCTCAGTGATTAGTATTGTCTTATCTGTTGAGCCAGTATGTGGTACTACTTAGTCAGAGCTTAGTATGGTCTTCTCTGTTGAGCCAGTATATGGTAATACTGTCTTAATGATTAGTATGGTGTTATCTGTTGAGCCTGTATGTGGTAATACTGACTCAGTGATTAGTCTGGTCTTATCTGTTGAGCCAGTATGTGGTAATACTGTCTCAGTGATTAGTATGGTCTTATCTGTTGAAAATGTATGTGGTAATACTGACTCAGTGATTAGTATGGTCTTATCTGTTGAGCCAGTATGTGGTAATACTGACTCAGTGATTAGTATGGTCTTATCTGTTGAGCTAGTATGTCGTAATACTGACTCAGTGGTTAGTATGGCCTTATCTGTTCAGCCAGTATGTGGTACTACTGACTCAGAGCTTAGTATGGTCTTATCTTTTGAGCCAGTATGTGGTACTACTGACTCAGAGCTTAGCATGGTCCTATCTGTGGGGCCCAGGATGTGGTAATAATGACTCAGTGATTAGTATGGTCTTATCTGTTGAGACAGTATGTGGTACTACTGATTCAGAGGTTAGTATGGTCCTATCTGTTGAGTTAGTATATGGTACTACTGACTCAGTAATTAGTATGGTCTCAGCTGTTGAGCCTGTATGTCGTAATACTGACTCAGTGATTAGTATTGTCTTATCTGTTGAGCTAGTATGTGGTAATACTGACTCAGTGATTAGTATGGTCTTATCTGTTGAGCCAGTAATTGATAATATTGACTCAGTGATTAGTATGGTCTTATCTATTGAGCCCAGTATGTGGTAATACTGACTCAGTGATTAGTATGGCCTTATCTGTTGAGCCAGTATGTGGTAATACTTACTCAGTGATTAGTATGGTCTTATCTGTTGAGCCCAGTATGTGGTAATACTGACTCAGTGATTAGTATGGTCTTATCTGTTGAGTTATTATATGGTACTACTGACTCAGTAATTAGCATGGTCTTAGCTGTTGAGACTGTATGTCGTAATACTGACTCAGTGATTAGTATTGTCTCATCTGCTGAGCTACTATGTGGTAATACTGACTCAGTGATTAGTATGGTCTTATCTGTTGAGTCAGTATGTGGTAATACTGACTCAGTGATCAGTATAGTATTATCTGTTGAGCTAGTATGTGGTAATACTGACTCGGTGGTTATTATGGTCTTAACTGTTGAGCCAGTATCTTGTAATACTGACTCAGTGATTAGTATGGTCTTATATGTTGAGGCAGTATTTGGTAATACTGACTCAGACCTTAGTATGGTCTTATCTGTTGAGCCAGTATATGGTACTAATTACTCAGGGATTAGTATGGTCTTATCTGTTGAGCCAGTATGTGGTACTACTTACTCAGAGCTTAGTATGGTCTTATCTGTTGAGCCAGTATGTGGTAATACTGACTCAGTGGTTACTATGGTCTTATCTGTTGAGCTAGTATATGGTAATACTGACTTACTGATTAGTATGGTGTTATCTATTCAGCCAGTATGTGGTACTACTGACTCAGTGGTTAGTATGGTCTTATCTGTTGAGCCAGTATGTGGTAATAATGACTCAGTGATTAGTATGGTCTTATCTGTTGAGCCCAGTATGTGGTAATACTGAATCCGTGATTAGTATGGTCTTATCTGTTGAGCTAGTATGTGGTAATACTGACACAGTGATTAGTATGGTCTTATCTGTTGAGCTACTATGTCGTAATACTGACTAAGTGGTTAGTATGGACTTATCTGTTGAGCCTGTATGTGGTAATACTGACTCAGTGATTAGTATTGTGTTATCTGTTGAGCTAGTATGTGGTAATACTGACTCAGTGATTAGTATCGTCTTATCTGTTCAGCCAGTATGTGGTAATACTGACTAAGTGGTTAGTATGGTCTTATCTGTTCAGCCAGTATGTGGCACTACTGACTCAGAGCTTAGTATGGTCTTATCTGTTGAGCCAGTATGTGGGACTACTGTCTCAGAGCTTAGCATGGTCCTATCTGTGGAGCCCAGAATGTGGTAATAATGACTCAGTGATTAGTATGTTCTTATCTGTTGGGCCCGTATGTGTTACTACTGATTCAGAGCTTAGTATGGTCCTATCTGTTGAGACAGTATGAGATAATATTGACTCAGTGATTAGTATGGTCTTATCTGTTGAGCCCAGTATGTGGTAAGACTAACTCAGTGATTTGTATGGTCTTATCTGTTGAGCCAGTATGTGGTAATACTTACTCAGTGATTAGTATGGTCTTATCTGTTGAACCAGTATATGGTACTAATTACTCAGGGATTAGTATGGTCTTATCTGTTGAGCCAGTATGTGGTACTACTTACTCAGAGCTTAGTATGGTCTTATCTGTTGAGCCAGTATGTGGTAATACTGACTCAGTGGTTAGTATGGTCTTATCTGTTGAGTTATTATATGGTACTACTGACTCAGTAATTAGTATGGTCTCAGCTGTTGAGCCTGTATGTCGTAATACTGACTCAGTGATTAGTATTGTCTCATCTGTTGAGCTAGTATGTGGTAATACCGACTCAGTGATTAGTATTGTCTTATCTGTTGAGCCAGTATGTGGTAATACTGACTCAGTGATTAGTATTGTCTTAACTGTTGAGCCACTCTATGGTAATACTGACTCAGTGATTAGTATGGTCTTATCTGTTGAGCCCAGTATGTGGTAATACTGTCTCGGTGATTAGTATGGTCTTATCTGTTGAGCCAGTATGTGGTAATACTGACTCAGGCTTAGTATGGTCTTATCTGTTGAGCCAGTATGTGGTACTACTTAGTCAGAGCTTAGTATGGTCTTCTCTGTTGAGCCAGAATATGGTAATACTGACTTAGTGATTAGTATGGTGTTATCTGTTGAGCCTGTATGTGGTAATACTGACTCAGTGGTTAGTATGGTCTTATCTGTTGAGAATGTATGTGGTAATTCTGACTCAGTGATAAGTATGGTCTTATCTGTTGAGCCTGTATGTGGTAATACTGACTCAGTGATTAATATGGTCTTATCTGTTGAGCCATTGTTTGGTAATACTGACTCAGTGATTAGTATGGTCTTATCTTTTGAGCTAGTATGTCGCAATACTGACTCAGTGATTAGTATGGTCTTATCTGTTGAGCCAGTATGTGGTAATACTGACTCAGTGATTAGTATGGCCTTATCTGTTGAGCCAGTATGTGGTAATACTTACTCAGTGATTAGTATGGTCTTATCTGTTGGGCCCAGTATGTGGTAATACTGACTCAGTGATTAGTATGGTCTTATCTGTTGAGTTATTATATGATACTACTGACTCAGTAATTAGCATGGTCTTAGCTGTTGAGATTGTATGTCGTAATACTGACTCAGTGATTAGTATGGTCTTATCTGTTGAGTCAGTATGTGGTAATGCTGACTCAGTGATCAGTATAGTATTATCTGTTGAGCTAGTATGTCGTAATACTGACTCAGTGGTTATTATGGTCTTATCTGTTGAGCCAGTATCTTTTAATACTGACTCAGTGATTAGTATGGTCTTATCTGTTGAGGCAGTATCTGGTAATACTGACTCAGACCTTAGTATGGTCTTATCTGTTGAGTCAGTATATGGTACTACTTACTCAGGGATTAGTATGGTCTTATCTGTTGAGCCAGTATATTGTACTACTTACTCAGGGATTAGTATGGTCTTATCTGTTGAGCCAGTATGTGGTACTACTTACTCGGAGCTTAGTATGGTCTTATCTGTTGAGCCAGTATGTGGTAATACTGACTCAGTGGTTAGTATGGTCTTATCTGTTTGCCAGTATGTGGTAATACTGACTTAGTGATTAGTATTGTCTTAACTGTTGAGCCACTATGTGGTAATACTGACTCAGTGATTAGTATGGTCTTATCTGTTGAGGCAGTATTTGGTAATACTGACTCAGACCTTAGTATGGTCTTATCTGTTGAGCCAGTATGTGATAATATTGACTCAGTGATTAGTATGGTCTTATGTCTTGAGCTAGTATGTCGTAATACTGACTCAGTGATTAGTATGGTCTTATCTGTTGAGCCAGTATGTGGTAATACTTACTCAGTGATTAGTATGGTCTTATCTGTTGAGCCCAGTATGTGGTAATACTGACTCAGTGATTAGTATGGTCTTATCTGTTGAGGCAGTATCTGGTAATACTGACTCAGACCTTAGTATGGTCTTATCTGTTGAGCCAGTATGTGGTACTACTTACTCAGTGATTAGTATGTTCTTATCTGTTGAGCCAGTATGTGGTACTACTGATTCAGAGCTTAGTATGGTCCTATTTGTTGAGTCCAGGATGTAGTAATACTGACTCAATGATTAATATGGTCTTATCTGTTGAGCCTGTATGTCGTAATACTGACTCAGTGTTTAGTATTGTCTTATCTGTTGTGCTAGTATGTGGTAATACCGACTCAGTGATTAGTATTGTCTTATCTGTTGAGCCAGTATGTGGTAATACTGACTCAGTGATTAGTATTGTCTTAACTTTTGAGCCATTATGTGGTAATACTGACTCAGTGATTAGTATGGTCTTATCTGTTGAGCCCAGTAAGTGGTAATACTGTCTCGGTGATTAGTATGGTCTTATCTGTTGAGCCAGTATGTGGTAATACTGACTCAGAGCTTAGTATCGTCTTATCTGTTGAGCCAGTATATGGTAATACTGACTTAGGTATTAGTATGGTGTTATCTGTTGAGCCTGTATGTGGTAATACTGACTCAGTGGTTAGTATGGTCTTATCTGTTGAGCTAGTATGTCGTAATACTGACTCAGTGATTAGTATGGTCTTATCTGTTGAGAATGTATGTGGTAATTCTGACTCAGTGATTAGTATGGTCTTATCTGTTGAGCCCAGTATGTGGTAATACTGTCTCAGTGATTAGTATTGTCTTATCTGTTGAGCCAGTATGTGGTACTACTTAGTCAGAGCTTAGTATGGTCTTCTCTGTTGAGCCAGTATATGGTAATACTGTCTTAATGATTAGTATGGTGTTATCTGTTGAGCCTGTATGTGGTAATACTGACTCAGTGATTAGTCTGGTCTTATCTGTTGAGCCAGTATGTGGTAATACTGTCTCAGTGATTAGTATGGTCTTATCTGTTGAAAATGTATGTGGTAATACTGACTCAGTGATTAGTATGGTCTTATCTGTTGAGCCAGTATGTGGTAATACTGACTCAGTGATTAGTATGGTCTTATCTGTTGAGCTAGTATGTCGTAATACTGACTCAGTGGTTAGTATGGCCTTATCTGTTCAGCCAGTATGTGGTACTACTGACTCAGAGCTTAGTATGGTCTTATCTTTTGAGCCAGTATGTGGTACTACTGACTCAGAGCTTAGCATGGTCCTATCTGTGGGGCCCAGGATGTGGTAATAATGACTCAGTGATTAGTATGGTCTTATCTGTTGAGACAGTATGTGGTACTACTGATTCAGAGCTTAGTATGGTCCTATCTGTTGAGTTAGTATATGGTACTACTGACTCAGTAATTAGTATGGTCTCAGCTGTTGAGCCTGTATGTCGTAATGCTGACTCAGTGATTAGTATTGTCTTATCTGTTGAGCTAGTATGTGGTAATACTGACTCAGTGATTAGTATGGTCTTATCTGTTGAGCCAGTAATTGATAATATTGACTCAGTGATTAGTATGGTCTTATCTATTGAGCCCAGTATGTGGTAATACTGACTCAGTGATTAGTATGGCCTTATCTGTTGAGCCAGTATGTGGTAATACTTACTCAGTGATTAGTATGGTCTTATCTGTTGAGCCCAGTATGTGGTAATACTGACTCAGTGATTAGTATGGTCTTATCTGTTGAGTTATTATATGGTACTACTGACTCAGTAATTAGCATGGTCTTAGCTGTTGAGACTGTATGTCGTAATACTGACTCAGTGATTAGTATTGTCTCATCTGCTGAGCTACTATGTGGTAATACTGACTCAGTGATTAGTATGGTCTTATCTGTTGAGTCAGTATGTGGTAATACTGACTCAGTGATCAGTATAGTATTATCTGTTGAGCTAGTATGTGGTAATACTGACTCGGTGGTTATTATGGTCTTAACTGTTGAGCCAGTATCTTGTAATACTGACTCAGTGATTAGTATGGTCTTATATGTTGAGGCAGTATTTGGTAATACTGACTCAGACCTTAGTATGGTCTTATCTGTTGAGCCAGTATATGGTACTAATTACTCAGGGATTAGTATGGTCTTATCTGTTGAGCCAGTATGTGGTACTACTTACTCAGAGCTTAGTATGGTCTTATCTGTTGAGCCAGTATGTGGTAATACTGACTCAGTGGTTACTATGGTCTTATCTGTTGAGCTAGTATATGGTAATACTGACTTAGTGATTAGTATGGTGTTATCTATTCAGCCAGTATGTGGTACTACTGACTCAGTGGTTAGTATGGTCTTATCTGTTGAGCCAGTATGTGGTAATAATGACTCAGTGATTAGTATGGTCTTATCTGTTGAGCCCAGTATGTGGTAATACTGAATCCGTGATTAGTATGGTCTTATCTGTTGAGCTAGTATGTGGTAATACTGACACAGTGATTAGTATGGTCTTATCTGTTGAGCTACTATGTCGTAATACTGACTAAGTGGTTAGTATGGACTTATCTGTTGAGCCTGTATGTGGTAATACTGACTCAGTGATTAGTATTGTGTTATCTGTTGAGCTAGTATGTGGTAATACTGACTCAGTGATTAGTATCGTCTTATCTGTTCAGCCAGTATGTGGTAATACTGACTAAGTGGTTAGTATGGTCTTATCTGTTCAGCCAGTATGTGGCACTACTGACTCAGAGCTTAGTATGGTCTTATCTGTTGAGCCAGTATGTGGGACTACTGTCTCAGAGCTTAGCATGGTCCTATCTGTGGAGCCCAGAATGTGGTAATAATGACTCAGTGATTAGTATGTTCTTATCTGTTGGGCCCGTATGTGTTACTACTGATTCAGAGCTTAGTATGGTCCTATCTGTTGAGACAGTATGAGATAATATTGACTCAGTGATTAGTATGGTCTTATCTGTTGAGCCCAGTATGTGGTAAGACTAACTCAGTGATTTGTATGGTCTTATCTGTTGAGCCAGTATGTGGTAATACTTACTCAGTGATTAGTATGGTCTTATCTGTTGAACCAGTATATGGTACTAATTACTCAGGGATTAGTATGGTCTTATCTGTTGAGCCAGTATGTGGTACTACTTACTCAGAGCTTAGTATGGTCTTATCTGTTGAGCCAGTATGTGGTAATACTGACTCAGTGGTTAGTATGGTCTTATCTGTTGAGTTATTATATGGTACTACTGACTCAGTAATTAGTATGGTCTCAGCTGTTGAGCCTGTATGTCGTAATACTGACTCAGTGATTAGTATTGTCTCATCTGTTGAGCTAGTATGTGGTAATACCGACTCAGTGATTAGTATTGTCTTATCTGTTGAGCCAGTATGTGGTAATACTGACTCAGTGATTAGTATTGTCTTAACTGTTGAGCCACTCTATGGTAATACTGACTCAGTGATTAGTATGGTCTTATCTGTTGAGCCCAGTATGTGGTAATACTGTCTCGGTGATTAGTATGGTCTTATCTGTTGAGCCAGTATGTGGTAATACTGACTCAGGCTTAGTATGGTCTTATCTGTTGAGCCAGTATGTGGTACTACTTAGTCAGAGCTTAGTATGGTCTTCTCTGTTGAGCCAGAATATGGTAATACTGACTTAGTGATTAGTATGGTGTTATCTGTTGAGCCTGTATGTGGTAATACTGACTCAGTGGTTAGTATGGTCTTATCTGTTGAGAATGTATGTGGTAATTCTGACTCAGTGATAAGTATGGTCTTATCTGTTGAGCCTGTATGTGGTAATACTGACTCAGTGATTAATATGGTCTTATCTGTTGAGCCATTGTTTGGTAATACTGACTCAGTGATTAGTATGGTCTTATCTTTTGAGCTAGTATGTCGCAATACTGACTCAGTGATTAGTATGGTCTTATCTGTTGAGCCAGTATGTGGTAATACTGACTCAGTGATTAGTATGGCCTTATCTGTTGAGCCAGTATGTGGTAATACTTACTCAGTGATTAGTATGGTCTTATCTGTTGGGCCCAGTATGTGGTAATACTGACTCAGTGATTAGTATGGTCTTATCTGTTGAGTTATTATATGATACTACTGACTCAGTAATTAGCATGGTCTTAGCTGTTGAGATTGTATGTCGTAATACTGACTCAGTGATTAGTATGGTCTTATCTGTTGAGTCAGTATGTGGTAATGCTGACTCAGTGATCAGTATAGTATTATCTGTTGAGCTAGTATGTCGTAATACTGACTCAGTGGTTATTATGGTATTATCTGTTGAGCCAGTATCTTTTAATACTGACTCAGTGATTAGTATGGTCTTATCTGTTGAGGCAGTATCTGGTAATACTGACTCAGACCTTAGTATGGTCTTATCTGTTGAGTCAGTATATGGTACTACTTACTCAGGGATTAGTATGGTCTTATCTGTTGAGCCAGTATATTGTACTACTTACTCAGGGATTAGTATGGTCTTATCTGTTGAGCCAGTATGTGGTACTACTTACTCGGAGCTTAGTATGGTCTTATCTGTTGAGCCAGTATGTGGTAATACTGACTCAGTGGTTAGTATGGTCTTATCTGTTTGCCAGTATGTGGTAATACTGACTTAGTGATTAGTATTGTCTTAACTGTTGAGCCACTATGTGGTAATACTGACTCAGTGATTAGTATGGTCTTATCTGTTGAGGCAGTATTTGGTAATACTGACTCAGACCTTAGTATGGTCTTATCTGTTGAGCCAGTATGTGATAATATTGACTCAGTGATTAGTATGGTCTTATGTCTTGAGCTAGTATGTCGTAATACTGACTCAGTGATTAGTATGGTCTTATCTGTTGAGCCAGTATGTGGTAATACTTACTCAGTGATTAGTATGGTCTTATCTGTTGAGCCCAGTATGTGGTAATACTGACTCAGTGATTAGTATGGTCTTATCTGTTGAGGCAGTATCTGGTAATACTGACTCAGACCTTAGTATGGTCTTATCTGTTGAGCCAGTATGTGGTACTACTTACTCAGTGATTAGTATGTTCTTATCTGTTGAGCCAGTATGTGGTACTACTGATTCAGAGCTTAGTATGGTCCTATTTGTTGAGTCCAGGATGTAGTAATACTGACTCAATGATTAATATGGTCTTATCTGTTGAGCCTGTATGTCGTAATACTGACTCAGTGTTTAGTATTGTCTTATCTGTTGTGCTAGTATGTGGTAATACCGACTCAGTGATTAGTATTGTCTTATCTGTTGAGCCAGTATGTGGTAATACTGACTCAGTGATTAGTATTGTCTTAACTTTTGAGCCATTATGTGGTAATACTGACTCAGTGATTAGTATGGTCTTATCTGTTGAGCCCAGTAAGTGGTAATACTGTCTCGGTGATTAGTATGGTCTTATCTGTTGAGCCAGTATGTGGTAATACTGACTCAGAGCTTAGTATCGTCTTATCTGTTGAGCCAGTATATGGTAATACTGACTTAGGTATTAGTATGGTGTTATCTGTTGAGCCTGTATGTGGTAATACTGACTCAGTGGTTAGTATGGTCTTATCTGTTGAGCTAGTATGTCGTAATACTGACTCAGTGATTAGTATGGTCTTATCTGTTGAGAATGTATGTGGTAATTCTGACTCAGTGATTAGTATGGTCTTATCTGTTGAGCCCAGTATGTGGTAATACTGTCTCAGTGATTAGTATTGTCTTATCTGTTGAGCCAGTATGTGGTACTACTTAGTCAGAGCTTAGTATGGTCTTCTCTGTTGAGCCAGTATATGGTAATACTGTCTTAATGATTAGTATGGTGTTATCTGTTGAGCCTGTATGTGGTAATACTGACTCAGTGATTAGTCTGGTCTTATCTGTTGAGCCAGTATGTGGTAATACTGTCTCAGTGATTAGTATGGTCTTATCTGTTGAAAATGTATGTGGTAATACTGACTCAGTGATTAGTATGGTCTTATCTGTTGAGCCAGTATGTGGTAATACTGACTCAGTGATTAGTATGGTCTTATCTGTTGAGCTAGTATGTCGTAATACTGACTCAGTGGTTAGTATGGCCTTATCTGTTCAGCCAGTATGTGGTACTACTGACTCAGAGCTTAGTATGGTCTTATCTTTTGAGCCAGTATGTGGTACTACTGACTCAGAGCTTAGCATGGTCCTATCTGTGGGGCCCAGGATGTGGTAATAATGACTCAGTGATTAGTATGGTCTTATCTGTTGAGACAGTATGTGGTACTACTGATTCAGAGCTTAGTATGGTCCTATCTGTTGAGTTAGTATATGGTACTACTGACTCAGTAATTAGTATGGTCTCAGCTGTTGAGCCTGTATGTCGTAATACTGACTCAGTGATTAGTATTGTCTTATCTGTTGAGCTAGTATGTGGTAATACTGACTCAGTGATTAGTATGGTCTTATCTGTTGAGCCAGTAATTGATAATATTGACTCAGTGATTAGTATGGTCTTATCTATTGAGCCCAGTATGTGGTAATACTGACTCAGTGATTAGTATGGTCTTATCTGTTGAGCCAGTATGTGGTAATACTTACTCAGTGATTAGTATGGTCTTATCTGTTGAGCCCAGTATGTGGTAATACTGACTCAGTGATTAGTATGGTCTTATCTGTTGAGTTATTATATGGTACTACTGACTCAGTAATTAGCATGGTCTTAGCTGTTGAGACTGTATGTCGTAATACTGACTCAGTGATTAGTATTGTCTCATCTGCTGAGCTACTATGTGGTAATACTGACTCAGTGATTAGTATGGTCTTATCTGTTGAGTCAGTATGTGGTAATACTGACTCAGTGATCAGTATAGTATTATCTGTTGAGCTAGTATGTGGTAATACTGACTCGGTGGTTATTATGGTCTTAACTGTTGAGCCAGTATCTTGTAATACTGACTCAGTGATTAGTATGGTCTTATATGTTGAGGCAGTATTTGGTAATACTGACTCAGACCTTAGTATGGTCTTATCTGTTGAGCCAGTATATGGTACTAATTACTCAGGGATTAGTATGGTCTTATCTGTTGAGCCAGTATGTGGTACTACTTACTCAGAGCTTAGTATGGTCTTATCTGTTGAGCCAGTATGTGGTAATACTGACTCAGTGGTTACTATGGTCTTATCTGTTGAGCTAGTATATGGTAATACTGACTTAGTGATTAGTATGGTGTTATCTATTCAGCCAGTATGTGGTACTACTGACTCAGTGGTTAGTATGGTCTTATCTGTTGAGCCAGTATGTGGTAATAATGACTCAGTGATTAGTATGGTCTTATCTGTTGAGCCCAGTATGTGGTAATACTGAATCCGTGATTAGTATGGTCTTATCTGTTGAGCTAGTATGTGGTAATACTGACACAGTGATTAGTATGGTCTTATCTGTTGAGCTACTATGTCGTAATACTGACTAAGTGGTTAGTATGGACTTATCTGTTGAGCTAGTATGTGGTAATACTGACTCAGTGATTAGTATCGTCTTATCTGTTCAGCCAGTATGTGGTAATACTGACTAAGTGGTTAGTATGGTCTTATCTGTTCAGCCAGTATGTGGCACTACTGACTCAGAGCTTAGTATGGTCTTATCTGTTGAGCCAGTATGTGGGACTACTGTCTCAGAGCTTAGCATGGTCCTATCTGTGGAGCCCAGAATGTGGTAATAATGACTCAGTGATTAGTATGTTCTTATCTGTTGGGCCCGTATGTGTTACTACTGATTCAGAGCTTAGTATGGTCCTATCTGTTGAGACAGTATGAGATAATATTGACTCAGTGATTAGTATGGTCTTATCTGTTGAGCCCAGTATGTGGTAAGACTAACTCAGTGATTTGTATGGTCTTATCTGTTGAGCCAGTATGTGGTAATACTTACTCAGTGATTAGTATGGTCTTATCTGTTGAACCAGTATATGGTACTAATTACTCAGGGATTAGTATGGTCTTATCTGTTGAGCCAGTATGTGGTACTACTTACTCAGAGCTTAGTATGGTCTTATCTGTTGAGCCAGTATGTGGTAATACTGACTCAGTGGTTAGTATGGTCTTATCTGTTGAGTTATTATATGGTACTACTGACTCAGTAATTAGTATGGTCTCAGCTGTTGAGCCTGTATGTCGTAATACTGACTCAGTGATTAGTATTGTCTCATCTGTTGAGCTAGTATGTGGTAATACCGACTCAGTGATTAGTATTGTCTTATCTGTTGAGCCAGTATGTGGTAATACTGACTCAGTGATTAGTATTGTCTTAACTGTTGAGCCACTCTATGGTAATACTGACTCAGTGATTAGTATGGTCTTATCTGTTGAGCCCAGTATGTGGTAATACTGTCTCGGTGATTAGTATGGTCTTATCTGTTGAGCCAGTATGTGGTAATACTGACTCAGGCTTAGTATGGTCTTATCTGTTGAGCCAGTATGTGGTACTACTTAGTCAGAGCTTAGTATGGTCTTCTCTGTTGAGCCAGAATATGGTAATACTGACTTAGTGATTAGTATGGTGTTATCTGTTGAGCCTGTATGTGGTAATACTGACTCAGTGGTTAGTATGGTCTTATCTGTTGAGAATGTATGTGGTAATTCTGACTCAGTGATAAGTATGGTCTTATCTGTTGAGCCTGTATGTGGTAATACTGACTCAGTGATTAATATGGTCTTATCTGTTGAGCCATTGTTTGGTAATACTGACTCAGTGATTAGTATGGTCTTATCTTTTGAGCTAGTATGTCGCAATACTGACTCAGTGATTAGTATGGTCTTATCTGTTGAGCCAGTATGTGGTAATACTGACTCAGTGATTAGTATGGCCTTATCTGTTGAGCCAGTATGTGGTAATACTTACTCAGTGATTAGTATGGTCTTATCTGTTGGGCCCAGTATGTGGTAATACTGACTCAGTGATTAGTATGGTCTTATCTGTTGAGTTATTATATGATACTACTGACTCAGTAATTAGCATGGTCTTAGCTGTTGAGATTGTATGTCGTAATACTGACTCAGTGATTAGTATGGTCTTATCTGTTGAGTCAGTATGTGGTAATGCTGACTCAGTGATCAGTATAGTATTATCTGTTGAGCTAGTATGTCGTAATACTGACTCAGTGGTTATTATGGTCTTATCTGTTGAGCCAGTATCTTTTAATACTGACTCAGTGATTAGTATGGTCTTATCTGTTGAGGCAGTATCTGGTAATACTGACTCAGACCTTAGTATGGTCTTATCTGTTGAGTCAGTATATGGTACTACTTACTCAGGGATTAGTATGGTCTTATCTGTTGAGCCAGTATATTGTACTACTTACTCAGGGATTAGTATGGTCTTATCTGTTGAGCCAGTATGTGGTACTACTTACTCGGAGCTTAGTATGGTCTTATCTGTTGAGCCAGTATGTGGTAATACTGACTCAGTGGTTAGTATGGTCGTATCTGTTGAGCCAGTATGTGGTACTACTGATTCAGAGCTTAGTATGGTCCTATCTGTTGAGTCCAGGATGTGGTAATACTGACTCAGTGATTAGTATGGTCTTATCTGTTGAGCCCAGTATGTGGTACTACTGATTCAGAGCTTAGTATGGTCCTATCTGTTGAGTTCAGGATGTGGTAATACTGACTCAGTGATTAGTATGTTCTTATCTGTTGAGTTAGCATATGCTACTACTGACTCAGTAATTAGTATGGTCTCAGCTGTTGAGCATGTATGTCGTAATACTGACTCAGTGATTAGTATTGTCTTATCTGTTGAGCTAGTATGTGGTAATACTGACTCAGTGATTAGTATGGTCTTATCTGTTGAGCCAGTATGTGATAATATTGACTCAGTGATTAGTATGGTCTTATCTATTGAGCCCAGTATGTGGTAATACTGACTCAGTGATTAGTATGGCCTTATCTGTTGAGCCAGTATGTGGTAATACTTATTCAGTGATTAGTATGGTCATATCTGTTGAGCCCAGTATGTGGTAATACTGACTCAGTGATTAGTATGGTCTTATCTTTTGAGTTATTATATGGTACTACTGACTCAGTAATTAGCATGGTTTTAGCTGTTGAGACTTATGTCGTAATACCGACTCAGTGATTAGTATTGTCTTATCTGCTGAGCTACTATGTGGTAATACTGACTCAGTGATTAGTATGGTCTTATATGTTGAGTCAGTATGTGGTAATACTGACTCAGTGATCAGTATAGTATTATCTATTGAGCTAGTATGTGGTAATACTGACTCAGTGGTTATTATGGTCTTATCTGTGAGGCAGTATCTGGTAATACTGACTCAGACCTTAGTATGGTCTTATCTGTTGAGCCAGTATATGGTACTACTTACTCAGGGATTAGTATGGTCTTATCTGTTGAGACAGTATGTGGTACTACTTACTCAGAGCTTAGTATGGTCTTATCTGTTGAGCTAGTTTATGGTAATACTGACTTAGTGATTAGTATGGTGTTATCTATTCAGCCAGTATGTGGTACTACTGACTCAGTGGTTAGTATGGTCTTATCTGTTGAGCCAGTATGTGGTAATAATGACTCAGTGATTAGTATGGTCTTATCTGTTGAGCCAGTATGTGGTAATACTGAATCCGTGATTAGTATGGTCTTATCTGTTGAGCCAGTATGTGGTACTTTTGACTCAGTGATTAGTATGGTCTTATCTGTTGAGCTAGTATGTGGTAATACTGACTCAGTGATTAGTATGGTCTTATCTGTTGAGCTACTATGTCGTAATACTGACTCAGTGATTAGTATGGTCTTATCTGTTGAGCTAGTATGTGGTAATACTGACTAAGTGGTTAGTATGGTCTTATCTGTTGAGCCTGTTTGTGGTAATACTGACTCAGTGATTAGTATTGTGTTATCTGTTGAGCTAGTAGGTGGTAATACTGACTCAATGATTAGTATGGTCTTATCTGTTCAGCCAGTATGTGGTAATACTGATTAAGTGGTTAGTATTGTCTTATCTGTTCAGCCAGTATGTGGCACTACTGACTCAGAGCTTAGTATGGTCTTATCTGTTGAGCCAGTATGTGGTACTACTGTATCATAGCTTAGCATGGTCCTATCTGTGGAGCCCAGGATGTGGTAATAATGACTCAGTGATTAGTATGTTCTTATCTATTGAGCCGGTATGTGGTACTACTGATTCAGAGCTTAGTATGGTCCTATTTGTTGAGTCCAGGATGTAGTAATACAGACTCAATGATTAATATGGTCTTATCTGTTGAGACAGTATGAGATAATATTGACTCAGTGATTAGTATGGTCTTATCTGTTGAGCCCAGTATGTGGTAAGACTAACTCAGTGATTTGTATGGTCTTATCTGTTGAGCCAGTATGTGGTAATACTTATTCAGTGATTAGTATGGTCTTACCTGTTGAGCCCAGTATGTGGTAATACTGACTCAGTGATTAGTATGGTCTTATCTGTTGAGTTATTATATGGTACGACTGACTCAGTAATTAGTATGGTCTTAGCTGTTGAGCCTGTATATCGTAATACTGATTCAGGGATTAGTATTGTCTTATCTGTTGAGCTAGTATGTGGTAATACCGACTCAGTGATTAGTATTGTCTTATCTGTTTGCCAGTATGTGGTAATACTGACTTAGTGATTAGTATTGTCTTAACTGTTGAGCCACTATGTGGTAATACTGACTCAGTGATTAGTATGGTCTTATCTGTTGAGGCAGTATTTGGTAATACTGACTCAGACCTTAGTATGGTCTTATCTGTTGAGCCAGTATGTGATAATATTGACTCAGTGATTAGTATGGTCTTATGTCTTGAGCTAGTATGTCGTAATACTGACTCAGTGATTAGTATGGTCTCATCTGTTGAGCCAGTATGTGGTAATACTTACTCAGTGATTAGTATGGTCTTATCTGTTGAGCCCAGTATGTGGTAATACTGACTCAGTGATTAGTATGGTCTTATCTGTTGAGGCAGTATCTGGTAATACTGACTCAGACCTTAGTATGGTCTTATCTGTTGAGCCAGTATGTGGTACTACTTACTCAGTGATTAGAATGTTCTTATCTGTTGAGCCAGTATGTGGTACTACTGATTCAGAGCTTAGTATGGTCCTATTTGTTGAGTCCAGGATGTAGTAATACTGACTCAATGATTAATATGGTCTTATCTGTTGAGCCTGTATGTCGTAATACTGACTCAGTGTTTAGTATTGTCTTATCTGTTGTGCTAGTATGTGGTAATACCGACTCAGTGATTAGTATTGTCTTATCTGTTGAGCCAGTATGTGGTAATACTGACTCAGTGATTAGTATTGTCTTAACTTTTGAGCCATTATGTGGTAATACTGACTCAGTGATTAGTATGGTCTTATCTGTTGAGCCCAGTAAGTGGTAATACTGTCTCGGTGATTAGTATGGTCTTATCTGTTGAGCCAGTATGTGGTAATACTGACTCAGAGCTTAGTATCGTCTTATCTGTTGAGCCAGTATATGGTAATACTGACTTAGGTATTAGTATGGTGTTATCTGTTGAGCCTGTATGTGGTAATACTGACTCAGTGGTTAGTATGGTCTTATCTGTTGAGCTAGTATGTCGTAATACTGACTCAGTGATTAGTATGGTCTTATCTGTTGAGAATGTATGTGGTAATTCTGACTCAGTGATTAGTATGGTCTTATCTGTTGAGCCCAGTATGTGGTAATACTGTCTCAGTGATTAGTATTGTCTTATCTGTTGAGCCAGTATGTGGTACTACTTAGTCAGAGCTTAGTATGGTCTTCTCTGTTGAGCCAGTATATGGTAATACTGTCTTAATGATTAGTATGGTGTTATCTGTTGAGCCTGTATGTGGTAATACTGACTCAGTGATTAGTCTGGTCTTATCTGTTGAGCCAGTATGTGGTAATACTGTCTCAGTGATTAGTATGGCCTTATCTGTTGAAAATGTATGTGGTAATACTGACTCAGTGATTAGTATGGTCTTATCTGTTGAGCCAGTATGTGGTAATACTGACTCAGTGATTAGTATGGTCTTATCTGTTGAGCTAGTATGTCGTAATACTGACTCAGTGGTTAGTATGGCCTTATCTGTTCAGCCAGTATGTGGTACTACTGACTCAGAGCTTAGTATGGTCTTATCTTTTGAGCCAGTATGTGGTACTACTGACTCAGAGCTTAGCATGGTCCTATCTGTGGGGCCCAGGATGTGGTAATAATGACTCAGTGATTAGTATGGTCTTATCTGTTGAGACAGTATGTGGTACTACTGATTCAGAGCTTAGTATGGTCCTATCTGTTGAGTTAGTATATGATACTACTGACTCAGTAATTAGTATGGTCTCAGCTGTTGAGCCTGTATGTCGTAATACTGACTCAGTGATTAGTATTGTCTTATCTGTTGAGCTAGTATGTGGTAATACTGACTCAGTGATTAGTATGGTCTTATATGTTGAGCCAGTAATTGATAATATTGACTCAGTGATTAGTATGGTCTTATCTATTGAGCCCAGTATGTGGTAATACTGACTCAGTGATTAGTATGGCCTTATCTGTTGAGCCAGTATGTGGTAATACTTACTCAGTGATTAGTATGGTCTTATCTGTTGAGCCCAGTATGTGGTAATACTGACTCAGTGATTAGTATGGTCTTATCTGTTGAGTTATTATATGGTACTACTGACTCAGTAATTAGCATGGTCTTAGCTGTTGAGACTGTATGTCGTAATACTGACTCAGTGATTAGTATTGTCTCATCTGCTGAGCTACTATGTGGTAATACTGACTCAGTGATTAGTATGGTCTTATCTGTTGAGTCAGTATGTGGTAATACTGACTCAGTGATCAGTATAGTATTATCTGTTGAGCTAGTATGTGGTAATACTGACTCGGTGGTTATTATGGTCTTAACTGTTGAGCCAGTATCTTGTAATACTGACTCAGTGATTAGTATGGTCTTATATGTTGAGGCAGTATTTGGTAATACTGACTCAGACCTTAGTATGGTCTTATCTGTTGAGCCAGTATATGGTACTAATTACTCAGGGATTAGTATGGTCTTATCTGTTGAGCCAGTATGTGGTACTACTTACTCAGAGCTTAGTATGGTCTTATCTGTTGAGCCAGTATGTGGTAATACTGACTCAGTGGTTACTATGGTCTTATCTGTTGAGCTAGTATATGGTAATACTGACTTAGTGATTAGTATGGTGTTATCTATTCAGCCAGTATGTGGTACTACTGACTCAGTGGTTAGTATGGTCTTATCTGTTGAGCCAGTATGTGGTAATAATGACTCAGTGATTAGTATGGTCTTATCTGTTGAGCCCAGTATGTGGTAATACTGAATCCGTGATTAGTATGGTCTTATCTGTTGAGCTAGTATGTGGTAATACTGACACAGTGATTAGTATGGTCTTATCTGTTGAGCTACTATGTCGTAATACTGACTAAGTGGTTAGTATGGACTTATCTGTTGAGCCTGTATGTGGTAATACTGACTCAGTGATTAGTATTGTGTTATCTGTTGAGCTAGTATGTGGTAATACTGACTCAGTGATTAGTATCGTCTTATCTGTTCAGCCAGTATGTGGTAATACTGACTAAGTGTTTAGTATGGTCTTATCTGTTCAGCCAGTATGTGGCACTACTGACTCAGAGCTTAGTATGGTCTTATCTGTTGAGCCAGTATGTGGGACTACTGTCTCAGAGCTTAGCATGGTCCTATCTGTGGAGCCCAGAATGTGGTAATAATGACTCAGTGATTAGTATGTTCTTATCTGTTGGGCCCGTATGTGTTACTACTGATTCAGAGCTTAGTATGGTCCTATCTGTTGAGACAGTATGAGATAATATTGACTCAGTGATTAGTATGGTCTTATCTGTTGAGCCCAGTATGTGGTAAGACTAACTCAGTGATTTGTATGGTCTTATCTGTTGAGCCAGTATGTGGTAATACTTACTCAGTGATTAGTATGGTCTTATCTGTTGAACCAGTATATGGTACTAATTACTCAGGGATTAGTATGGTGTTATCTGTTGAGCCTGTATGTGGTAATACTGACTCAGTGGTTAGTATGGTCTTATCTGTTGAGAATGTATGTGGTAATTCTGACTCAGTGATAAGTATGGTCTTATCTGTTGAGCCTGTATGTGGTAATACTGACTCAGTGATTAATATGGTCTTATCTGTTGAGCCATTGTTTGGTAATACTGACTCAGTGATTAGCATGGTCCTATCTGTGGAGCCCAGGATGTGGTAATAATGACTCAGTGATTAGTATGGTCTTATCTGTTGAGTCCAGGATGTGGTAATACTGACTCAATGATTAATATGGTCTTATCTGTTGAGCCAGTATGTGGTAATACTGACTCAGTGATTAGTATCGTTTTATCTGTTGAGACAGTATGAGATAATATTGACTCAGTGATTAGTATGGTCTTATCTGTTGAGCCCAGTATGTGGTAATACTGACTCAGTGATTAGTATGTTCTTATCTGTTGAGTTAGTATATGGTACTACTGACTCAGTAATTAGTATGGTCTCAGCTGTTGAGCCTGTATGTCGTAATACTGACTCAGTGATTAGTATTGTCTCATCTGTTGAGCTAGTATGTGGTAATACCGACTCAGTGATTAGTATTGTCTTATCTGTTGAGCCAGTATGTGGTAATACTGACTCAGTGATTAGTATTGTCTTAACTGTTGAGCCACTCTGTGGTAATACTGACTCAGTGATTAGTATGGTCTTATCTGTTGAGCCCAGTATGTGGTAATACTGTCTCGGTGATTAGTATGGTCTTATCTGTTGAGCCAGTATGTGGTAATACTGACTCAGGCTTAGTATGGTCTTATCTGTTGAGCCAGTATGTGGTACTACTTAGTCAGAGCTTAGTATGGTCTTCTCTGTTGAGCCAGAATATGGTAATACTGACTTAGTGATTAGTATGGTGTTATCTGTTGAGCCTGTATGTGGTAATACTGACTCAGTGGTTAGTATGGTCTTATCTGTTGAGAATGTATGTGGTAATTCTGACTCAGTGATTAGTATGGTCTTATCTGTTGAGCCTGTATGTGGTAATACTGACTCAGTGATTAATATGGTCTTATCTGTTGAGCCATTGTTTGGTAATACTGACTCAGTGATTAGTATGGTCTTATCTTTTGAGCTAGTATGTCGCAATACTGACTCAGTGATTAGTATGGTCTTATCTGTTGAGCCAGTATGTGGTAATACTGACTCAGTGATTAGTATGGCCTTATCTGTTGAGCCAGTATGTGGTAATACTTACTCAGTGATTAGTATGGTCTTATCTGTTGAGCCCAGTATGTGGTAATACTGACTCAGTGATTAGTATGGTCTTACCTGTTGAGTTATTATATGATACTACTGACTCAGTAATTAGCATGGTCTTATCTGTTGAGATTGTATGTCGTAATACTGACTCAGTGATTAGTATGGTCTTATCTGTTGAGTCAGTATGTGGTAATGCTGACTCAGTGATCAGTATAGTATTATCTGTTGAGCTAGTATGTCGTAATACTGACTCAGTGGTTATTATGGTCTTATCTGTTGAGCCAGTATCTTTTAATACTGACTCAGTGATTAGTATGGTCTTATCTGTTGAGGCAGTATCTGGTAATACTGACTCAGACCTTAGTATGGTCTTATCTGTTGAGTCAGTATATGGTACTACTTACTCAGGGATTAGTATGGTCTTATCTGTTGAGCCAGTATATTGTACTACTTACTCAGGGATTAGTATGGTCTTATCTGTTGAGCCAGTATGTGGTACTACTTACTCGGAGCTTAGTATGGTCTTATCTGTTGAGCCAGTATGTGGTAATACTGACTCAGTGGTTAGTATGGTCTTATCTGTTGAGCCAGTATATGGTAATACTGACTCAGTGGTTAGTATGATCTTATCTGTTCAGCCTGTATGTGGTACTACTGACTCAGTGGTTAGTATGGTCTTATCTGTTGAGCCAGTATGTGGTAATAATGACTCAGTGATTAGTATGGTCTTATCTGTTGAGCCCAGTTAATGGTAATACTGAATCCGTGAATAGTATGGTTTTATCTGTTGAGCCAGTATGTGGTACTACTGACTCAGAGCTTAGTATGGTCTTATCTGTTGAGCTAGTATGTGGTAATACTGACTCAGTGATTAGTATGATCTTATCTGTTGAGCTAGTATGTCGTAATACTGACTCAGTGATTAGTATGGTCTTATCTGTTGAGCTAGTGTGTGGTAATACCGACTCCATCATTAGTATGGTCTTATCTGTTGAGCCAATATGTGGTAATACTTACTCAGTGATTAGTATGGTCTCATCTTTTGAGTCAGTATGTGGTAATACTGACTCAGTGATTAGTATGGTCTTATCTGTTGAGCCTGTATGTCGTAATACTGACTCAGTGATTAGTATGGTCTTATCTGTTGAGCATGTATGTGGTAATACTGACTCAGTGATTAGTATTGTGTTATCTTTTGAGCTAGTATGTGGTAATATTGACTTAGTGATTAGTATGGTCTTATCTGTTCAGCCAGTATGTGGTAATACTGACTCAGAGCTTAGCATGGTCCTATCTGTGGAGCCCAGGATGTGGTAATAATGACTCAGTGATTAGTATGGTCTTATCTGTTGAGTCCATGATGTGGTAATACTGACTCAATGATTAATATGGTCTTATCTGTTGAGCCAGTATGTGGTAATACTGACTCAGTGATTAGTATCGTTTTATCTGTTGAGACAGTATGAGATAATATTGACTCAGTGATTAGTATGGTCTTATCTGTTGAGCCCAGTATGTGGTAATACTGACTCAGTGATTAGTATGTTCTTATCTGTTGAGTTAGTATATGGTACTACTGACTCAGTAATTAGTATGGTCTCAGCTGTTGAGCCTGTATGTCGTAATACTGACTCAGTGATTAGTATTGTCTCATCTGTTGAGCAAGTATGTGGTAATACCGACTCAGTGATTAGTATTGTCTTATCTGTTGAGCCAGTATGTGGTAATACTGACTCAGTGATTAGTATTGTCTTAACTGTTGAGCCACTCTGTGGTAATACTGACTCAGTGATTAGTATGGTCTTATCTGTTGAGCCCAGTATGTGGTAATACTGTCTCGGTGATTAGTATGGTCTTATCTGTTGAGCCAGTATGTGGTAATACTGACTCAGGCTTAGTATGGTCTTATCTGTTGAGCCAGTATGTGGTACTACTTAGTCAGAGCTTAGTATGGTCTTCTCTGTTGAGCCAGAATATGGTAATACTGACTTAGTGATTAGTATGGTGTTATCTGTTGAGCCTGTATGTGGAAATACTGACTCAGTGGTTAGTATGGTCTTATCTGTTGAGCCTGTATGTGGTAATACTGACTCAGTGATTAATATGGTCTTATCTGTTGAGCCATTGTTTGGTAATACTGACTCAGTGATTAGTATGGTCTTATCTTTTGAGCTAGTATGTCGCAATACTGACTCAGTGATTAGTATGGTCTTATCTGTTGAGCCAGTATGTGGTAATACTGACTCAGTGATTAATATGGCCTTATCTGTTGAGCCAGTATGTGGTAATACTTACTCAGTGATTAGTATGGTCTTATCTGTTGAGCCCTGTATGTGGTAATACTGACTCAGTGATTAGTATGGTCTTACCTGTTGAGTTATTATATGATACTACTGACTCAGTAATTAGCATGGTCTTAGCTGTTGAGATTGTATGTCGTAATACTGACTCAGTGATTAGTATGGTCTTATCTGTTGAGTCAGTATGTGGTAATGCTGACTCAGTGATCAGTATAGTATTATCTGTTGAGCTAGTATGTCGTAATACTGACTCAGTGGTTATTATGGTCTTATCTGTTGAGCCAGTATCTTTTAATACTGACTCAGTGATTAGTATGGTCTTATCTGTTGAGGCAGTATCTGGTAATACTGACTCAGACCTTAGTATGGTCTTATCTGTTGAGCCAGTATATGGTACTACTTACTCAGGAATTAGTATGGTCTTATCTGTTGAGCCAGTATGTGGTACTACTTACTCAGAGCATAGTATGGTCTCATCCTTTGAGCCAGTATGTGGTAATACTGACTCAGTGGTTAGTATGGTCTTATCTGTTGAGCCAGTATATGGTAATACTGACTCAGTGGTTAGTATGATCTTATCTGTTCAGCCAGTATGTAGTACTACTGACTCAGTGGTTAGTATGGTCTTATCTGTTGAGCCAGTATGTGGTAATAATGACTCAGTGATTAGTATGGTCTTATCTGTTGAGCCCAGTATGTGGTAATACTGAATCCGTGATTAGTATGGTTTTATCTGTTGAGCCAGTATGTGGTACTACTGACTCAGTAATTAGTATGGTCTTATCTGTTGAGCTAGTATGTGGTAATACTGACTCAGTGATTAGTATGATCTTATCTGTTGAGCTAGTATGTCGTAATACTGACTCAGTGATTAGTATGGTCTTATCTGTTGAGTCAGTATGTGGTAATGCTGACTCAGTGATCAGTATAGTATTATCTGTTGAGCTAGTATGTCGTAATACTGACTCAGTGGTTATTATGGTCTTATCTGTTGAGCCAGTATCTTTTAATACTGACTCAGTGATTAGTATGGTCTTATCTGTTGAGGCAGTATCTGGTAATACTGACTCAGACCTTAGTATGGTCTTATCTGTTGAGCCAGTATATGGTACTACTTACTCAGGAATTAGTATGGTCTTATCTGTTGAGCCAGTATGTGGTACTACTTACTCAGAGCATAGTATGGTCTCATCCTTTGAGCCAGTATGTGGTAATACTGACTCAGTGGTTAGTATGGTCTTATCTGTTGAGCCAGTATATGGTAATACTGACTCAGTGGTTAGTATGATCTTATCTGTTCAGCCAGTATGTAGTACTACTGACTCAGTGGTTAGTATGGTCTTATCTGTTGAGCCAGTATGTGGTAATAATGACTCAGTGATTAGTATGGTCTTATCTGTTGAGCCCAGTATGTGGTAATACTGAATCCGTGATTAGTATGGTTTTATCTGTTGAGCCAGTATGTGGTACTACTGACTCAGTAATTAGTATGGTCTTATCTGTTGAGCTAGTATGTGGTAATACTGACTCAGTGATTAGTATGATCTTATCTGTTGAGCTAGTATGTCGTAATACTGACTCAGTGATTAGTATGGTCTTATCTGTTGAGCTAGTGTGTGGTAATACCGACTCCAACATTAGTATGGTCTTATCTGTTGAGCCAATATGTGGTAATACTTACTCAGTGATTAGTATGGTCTCATCTTTTGAGTCAGTATGTGGTAATACTGAGTCAGTGATTAGTATGGTTTTATCTGTTGAGCCTGTATATCGTAATACTGACTCAGTGATTAGTATGGTCTTATCTGTTGAGCCCAGTATGTGGTAATACTGACTCAGTGATTAGTATGGTCTTATCTGTTGAGTTATTATATGATACTACTGACTCAGTAATTAGCATGGTCTTAGCTGTTGAGACTGTATGTCGTAATACTGACTCAGTGATTAGTATGGTCTTATCTGTTGAGTCAGTATGTGGTAATGCTGACTCAGTGATCAGTATAGTATTATCTGTTGAGCTAGTATGTCGTAATACTGACTCAGTGGTTATTATGGTCTTATCTGTTGAGCCAGTATCTTTTAATACTGACTCAGTGATTAGTATGGTCTTATCTGTTGAGGCAGTCTCTGGTAATACTGACTCAGACCTTAGTATGGTCTTATCTGTTGAGCCAGTATATGGTACTACTTACTCAGGGATTAGTATGGTCTTATCTGTTGAGCCAGTATGTGGTACTACTTACTCAGAGCATAGTATGGTCTTATCCTTTGAGCCAGTATGTGGTAATACTGACTCAGTGGTTAGTATGGTCTTATCTGTGGAGCCAGTATATGGTAATACTGACTCAGTGGTTAGTATGATATTATCTGTTCAGCCAGTATGTGGTACTACGGACACAGTGGTTAGCATGGTCTTATCTGTTGAGCCAGTATGTGGTAATAATGACTCAGTGATTAGTATGGTCTTATCTGTTGAGCCAGTATGTGGTACTACTGACTCAGTGATTAGTATGGTCTTATTTGTTGAGCTAGTATGTGGTAATACTGACTCAGTGATTAGTATGGTCTTATCTGTGGATCTAGTATGTCGTAATACTGACTCAGTTATTAGTATGGTCTTATCTGTTGAGCTAGTATGTGGTAATACCGACTCAGTCATTAGTATGGTCTTATCTGTTGTGCCAATATGTGGTAATACTTACTTAGTGATTAGTATGGTATCATCTTTTGAGTCAGTATGTGGTAATACTGAGTCAGTGATTAGTATGGTCTTATCTGTTGAGCCTGTATGTCGTAATACTGTCTCAGTGATTAGTATGGCCTTATCTGTTGAGCCTGTATGTGGTAATACTGACTCAGTGATTAGTATTGTGTTATATGTTGAGCTAGTATGTGGTAATACTGACTCAGTGATTAGTATGGTCTTATCTGTTCAGCGAGTATGTGGTAATACTGACTCAGTGGTTAGTATGGTCTTATCTGTTCAGCCAGTATGTGGTACTACTGACTCAGAGCTTAGTATGGTCTTATCTGTTGAGCCAGTATGTGGTACTACTGATTCAGAGCTTAGTATGGTCCTATTTGTTGAGTCCAGTATGTGGTAATACTGACTCAATGATTAATCTGGTCTTATCTGTTGAGCCAGTATGTGGTAATACTGACTCAGTGATTTGTATGGTCTTATCTGTTGAGACAGTATGAGATAATATTGACTCAGTGATTACTATGGTCTTATCCGTTTAGCCCAGTATGTGGTAAGAATAACTCAGTGATTAGTATGGTATTATCTGTTGAGCCATTATGTTGTAATACTTACTCAGTGATTAGTATGTTATTATCTGTTGAGCCCAGTATGTGGTAATACTGACTCAGTGATTAGTATGTTCTTATCTGTTGAGTTAGTATATGGTACTACTGACTCAGTAATTAGTATGGTCTCAGCTGTTGAGCCTGTATGTCGTAATACTGACTCAGTGATTAGTATTGTCTTATCTGTTGAGCTAGTATGTGGTAATACCGACTCAGTGATTAGTATTGTCTTATCTGTTGAGCCAGTATGTGGTAATACTGACTCAGTGATTAGTATTGTCTTAACTGTTGAGCCACTATGTGGTAATACTGACTCAGTGATTAGTATGGTCTTATCTGTTGAGCCCAGTATGTGTTAATACTGTCTCAGTGATTAGTATGGTCTTATCTGTTGTGCCAGTATGTGGTAATACTGACTCAGAGCTTAGTATGGTCTTATCTGTTGAGCCAGTATGTGGTACTACTTAGTCAGAGCTTAGTATGGTGTTCTCTGTTGAGCCAGTATATGGTAAGACTGACTTAGTGATGGGTATGGTGTTATCTGTTGAGCCTGTATGTGGTAATACTGACTCAGTGGTTAGTATGGTCTTATCTGTTGACCTAGTATGTCGTAATACTGACTCAGTGATTAGTATGGTCTTATCTGTTGAGAATGTATGTGGTAATTCTGACTCAGTGATTAGTATGGTCTTATCTGTTGTGCCCAGTTTGTGGTAATACTGTCTCAGTGATTAGTATTGTCTTATCTGTTGAGACAGTATGTGGTACTACTTAGTCAGAACTAAGTATGGTCTTCTCTGTTGAGCCAGTATATGGTAATACTGTCTTAATGATTAGTATGGTGTTATCTGTTGAGCCTGTATGTGGTAATACTGACTCAGTGGTTAGTTTGGTCTTATCTGTTGAGCTAGTATGTAGTAATACTGACTCAGTGATTAGTATGGTCTTATCTGTTGAGAATGTATGTGGTAATACTGACTCAGTGATTAGTATGGTCTTATCTGTTGAGCCAGTATGTGGTAATACTGATTCAGTGATTAGTATGGTCTTATCTGTTGAGCTAGTATGTCGTAATACTGACTCAGTGGTTAGTATAGCCTTATCTGTTCAGCCAGTATGTTGTACTACTGACTCAGAGCTTAGTATGGTCTTATCTGTTGAGGCTGTATGTGGTACTACTGATTCAGAGCTTAGCATGGTCCTATCTGTGGAGCCCAGGATGTGGTAATAATGACTCAGTGATTAGTATGGTCTTATCTGTTGAGCCAGTATGTGGTAATACTGACTCAGTGGTTAGTATAGCCTTATCTGTTCAGCCAGTATGTGGTACTACTGATTCAGAGCTTAGTATGGTCCTATCTGTTGAGTCCAGGATGTGGTAATACTGACTCAATGATTAATATGGTCTTATCTGTTGAGCCAGTATGTGGTAATACTGACTCAGTGATTAGTATGGTCTTATCTGTTGAGTTAGTATATGGTACTACTGACTCGGTAATTAATATGGTCTCAGCTGTTGAGCCTGTATGTCGTAATACTGACTCAGTGATTAGTATCGTCTTATCTGTTGAGCCAGTATGTGGTAATACTGACTCAGTGATTAGTATTGTCTTAACTGTTGAGCCAGTACGTGGTAATACTGACTCAGAGCTTAGTATGGTCTTATCTGTTGAGCCAGTATATGGTACTACTTAGTCAGAGCTTAGTATGGTCTTCTCTGTTGAGTTAGTATATGGTACTACTGACTCGGTAATTAATATGGTCTCAGCTGTTGAGCCTGTATGTCGTAATACTGACTCAGTGATTAGTATCGTCTTATCTGTTGAGCCAGTATGTGGTAATACTGACTCAGTGATTAGTATTGTCTTAACTGTTGAGCCAGTACGTGGTAATACTGACTCAGAGCTTAGTATGGTCTTATCTGTTGAGCCAGTATATGGTACTACTTAGTCAGAGCTTAGTATGGTCTTCTCTGTTGAGCCAGTATATGGTAATACTGACTTAGTGATTAGTATGGTGTTATCTGTTGAGCCTGTATGTGGTAATACTGACTCAGTGGTTAGTATGGTCTTATCTGTTGACCTAGTATGTCGTAATACTGACTCAGTGATTAGTATGGTCTTATCTGTTGAGAATGAATGTGGTAATTCTGACTCAGTGATTAGTATGGTCTTATCTGTTGTGCCCAGTATTTGGTAAGACTAACTCAGTGATTAGTATGGTCTTATCTGTTGAGCCAGTATGTGGTAATACTGACTCAGTGATTAGTATTGTCTTAACTGTTGAGCCCAGTATGTGGTAATACTGACTCAGTGATTAGTATGGTCTTATCTGTTGAGCCCACTATGTGGTAATACTGTCTCAGTGATTAGTATGCTCTTATCTGTTGAGCCAGTATGTGGTAATACTGACTCAGAGCTTAGTATGGTCTTATCTGTTGAGTCAGTATGTGGTACTACTTAGTCAGAGCTTGGTATGGTCTTCTCTGTTGAGCCAGTATATGGTAATACTGACTTAGTGATTAGTATGGTGTTATCTTTTGAGCCTGTATGTGGTAATACTGACTAAGACCTTAGTATGGTCTTATCTGTTGAGCTAGTATGTCGTAATACTGACTCAGTGATTAGTATGGTCTTATCTGTTGAGAATGTATGTGGTAATTCTGACTCAGTGATTAGTATGGACTTATCTGTTGAGCCTGTATGTGGTAATACTGACACAGTGAATAGTATGGTCTTATCTGTTGAGCCAGTATTTGGTAATACAGACTCAGTGATTAGTATGGTCTTATCTGTTGAGAATGTATGTGGTAATACTGAATAAGTGATTAGTATGGTCTTATCTGTTGAGCCAGTATGTGGTAATACTGATTCAGTGATTAGTATGGTCTTATCTGTTGAGCTAGTATGTCGTAATACTGACTCAGTGGTTAGTATAGCCTTATCTGTTCAGCCAGTATGTTGTACTACTGACTCAGAGCTTAGTATGGTCTTATCTGTTGAGGCTGTATGTGGTACTACTGATTCAGAGCTTAGCATGGTCCTATCTGTGGAGCCCAGGATGTGGTAATAATGGCTCAGTGATTAGTATGGTCTTATCTGTTGAGCCAGTATGTGGTAATACTGACTCAGTGGTTAGTATAGCCTTATCTGTTCAGCCAGTATGTGGTACTACTGATTCAGAGCTTAGTATGGTCCTATCTGTTGAGTCCAGGATGTGGTAATACTGACTCAATGATTAATATGGTCTTATCTGTTGAGCCAGTATGTGGTAATACTGACTCAGTGATTAGTATGGTCTTATCTGTTGAGTTAGTATATGGTACTACTGACTCGGTAATTAATATGGTCTCAGCTGTTGAGCCTGTATGTCGTAATACTGACTCAGTGATTAGTATCGTCTTATCTGTTGAGCCAGTATGTGGTAATACTGACTCAGTGATTAGTATTGTCTTAACTGTTGAGCCAGTACGTGGTAATACTGACTCAGAGCTTAGTATGGTCTTATCTGTTGAGCCAGTATATGGTACTACTTAGTCAGAGCTTAGTATGGTCTTCTCTGTTGAGTTAGTATATGGTACTACTGACTCGGTAATTAATATGGTCTCAGCTGTTGAGCCTGTATGTCGTAATACTGACTCAGTGATTAGTATCGTCTTATCTGTTGAGCCAGTATGTGGTAATACTGACTCAGTGATTAGTATTGTCTTAACTGTTGAGCCAGTACGTGGTAATACTGACTCAGAGCTTAGTATGGTCTTATCTGTTGAGCCAGTATATGGTACTACTTAGTCAGAGCTTAGTATGGTCTTCTCTGTTGAGCCAGTATATGGTAATACTGACTTAGTGATTAGTATGGTGTTATCTTTTGAGCCTGTATGTGGTAATACTGACTAAGACCTTAGTATGGTCTTATCTGTTGAGCTAGTATGTCGTAATACTGACTCAGTGATTAGTATGGTCTTATCTGTTGAGAATGTATGTGGTAATTCTGACTCAGTGATTAGTATGGACTTATCTGTTGAGCCTGTATGTGGTAATACTGACACAGTGAATAGTATGGTCTTATCTGTTGAGCCAGTATTTGGTAATACTGACTCAGTGATTAGTATGGTCTTATCTTTTGAGCTAGTATGTGGTAATACTGACTCAGTGATTAGTATGTTCTTATATGTTGAGTTAGTATATGGTACTACTGACTCAGTAATTAGTATGGTCTCAGCTGTTGAGCCTGTATGTCGTAATACTGACTCAGTGATTAGTATTGTCTTATCTGTTGAGCTAGTATGTGGTAATACCGACTCAGTGATTAGTATTGTCTTCTCTGTTGAGCCAGTATGTGGTAATACTGACTCAGTGATTAGTATTGTCTTAACTGTTGAGCCACTATGTGGTAATATTGACTCAGTGATTAGTATAGGTCTTATCTGCTGAGCCCAGTATGTGGTAATACTGTCTCAGTGATTAGTATGGTCTTATCTGTTGAGCCAGTATGTGGTAATACTGACTCAGAGATTAGTATGGTCTTATCTGTTGAGCCAGTATGTGGTACTACTTAGTCAGAGCTTAGTATGGTCTTCTCTGTTGAGCCAGTATATGGTAATACTGACTTAGTGATTAGTATGGTGTTATCTGTTGAGCCTGTATGTGGTAATACTGACTCAGTGGTTAGTATGGTCTTATCTGTTGAGCTAGTATGTCGTAATACTGACTCAGTGATTAGTATGGTCTTATCTGTTGAGAATGTATGTGGTAATTCCGACTCAGTGATTAGTATGGTCTTATCTGTTGAGCCCAGTATGTGGTAATACTGTCTCCGTGATTAGTATTGTCTTATCTGTTGAGCCACTATATGGTACTACTTAGTCAGAACTAAGTATGGTCTTCTCTGTTGAGCCAGTATGTGGTAATATTGACTCAGTGGTTAGTATGGTCTTATCTTTTGAGCCAGTATGTGGAACTACTGACTCAGAGCTTAGCATGGTCTTATCTGTGGGGCCCAGTATGTGGTAATACTGACTCAGTGATTAGTATGGTCTTATCTGTTGAGCCCAGTATGTGGTAATACTGACTCAGTGATTAGTATGTTCTTATCTGTTGAGTTAGCATATGCTACTACTGACTCAGTCATTAGTATGGTCTCAGCTGTTGAGCATGTATGTCGTAATACTGACTCAGTGATTAGTATTGTCTTATCTGTTGAGCTAGTATGTGGTAATACTGACTCAGTGATTAGTATGGTCTTATCTGTTGAGCCAGTATGTGATAATATTGACTCAGTGATTAGTATGGTCTTATCTATTGAGCCCAGTATGTGGTAAGACTGACTCAGTGATTAGTATGGCCTTATCTGTTGAGCCAGTATGTGGTAATACTTATTCAGTGATTAGTATGGTCTTATCTGTTGAGCCCAGTATGTGGTAATACTGACTCAGTGATTAGTATGGTCTTATCTTTTGAGTTATTATATGGTACTACTGACTCAGTAATTAGCATGGTTTTAGCTGTTGAGACTTATGTCGTAATACCGACTCAGTGATTAGTATTGTCTCATCTGTTGAGCTACTATGTGGTAATACTGACTCAGTGATTAGTATGGTCTTATATGTTGAGTCAGTATGTGGTAATACTGACTCAGTGATCAGTATAGTATTATCTATTGAGCTAGTATGTGGTAATACTGACTCAGTGGTTATTATGGTCTTATCTGTTGAGGCAGTATCTGGTAATACTGACTCAGACCTTAGTATGGTCTTATCTGTTGAGCCAGTATATGGTACTACTTACTCAGGGATTAGTATGGTCTTATCTGTTGAGACAGTATGTGGTACTACTTACTCAGAGCTTAGTATGGTCTTATCTGTTGAGCTAGTTTATGGTAATACTGACTTAGTGATTAGTATGGTGTTATCTATTCAGCCAGTAGGTGGTACTACTGACTCAGTGGTTAGTATGGTCTTATCTGTTGAGCCAGTATGTGGTAATAATGACTCAGTGATTAGTATGGTCTTATCTGTTGAGCCAGTATGTGGTAATACTGAATCCGTGATTAGTATGGTCTTATCTGTTGAGCCAGTATGTGGTACTTTTGACTCAGTGATTAGTATGGTCTTATCTGTTGAGCTAGTATGTGGTAATACTGACTCAGTGATTAGTATGGTCTTATCTGTTGAGCTACTATGTCGTAATACTGACTCAGTGATTAGTATGGTCTTATCTGTTGAGCTAGTATGTGGTAATACTGACTAAGTGGTTAGTATGGTCTTATCTGTTGAGCCTGTTTGTGGTAATACTGACTCAGTGATTAGTATTGTGTTATCTGTTGAGCTAGTAGGTGGTAATACTGATTCAGTGATTAGTATGGTCTTATCTGTTCAGCCAGTATGTGGTAATACTGATTAAGTGGTTAGTATTGTCTTATCTGTTCAGCCAGTATGTGGCACTACTGACTCAGAGCTTAGTATGGTCTTATCTGTTGAGCCAGTATGTGGTACTACTGTATCATAGCTTAGCATGGTCCTATCTGTGGAGCCCAGGATGTGGTAATAATGACTCAGTGATTAGTATGTTCTTATCTATTGAGCCGGTATGTGGTACTACTGATTCAGAGCTTAGTATGGTCCTATTTGTTGAGTCCAGGATGTAGTAATACTGACTCAATGATTAATATGGTCTTATCTGTTGAGACAGTATGAGATAATATTGACTCAGTGATTAGTATGGTCTTATCTGTTGAGCCCAGTATGTGGTAAGACTAACTCAGTGATTTGTATGGTCTTATCTGTTGAGCCAGTATGTGGTAATACTTACTCAGTGATTAGTATGGTCTTACCTGTTGAGCCCAGTATGTGGTAATACTGACTCAGTGATTAGTATGGTCTTATGTCTTGAGCTAGTATGTCGTAATACTGACTCAGTGATTAGTATGGTCTTATCTGTTGAGCCAGTATGTGGTAATACTTACTCAGTGATTAGTATGGTCTTATCTGTTGAGCCCAGTATGTGGTAATACTGACTCAGTGATTAGTATGGTCTTATCTGTTGAGGCAGTATCTGGTAATACTGACTCAGACCTTAGTATGGTCTTATCTGTTGAGCCAGTATGTGGTACTACTTACTCAGTGATTAGTATGTTCTTATCTGTTGAGCCGGTATGTGGTACTACTGATTCAGAGCTTAGTATGGTCCTATTTGTTGAGTCCAGGATGTAGTAATACTGACTCAATGATTAATATGGTCTTATCTGTTGAGCCTGTATGTCGTAATACTGACTCAGTGTTTAGTATTGTCTTATCTGTTGTGCTAGTATGTGGTAATACCGACTCAGTGATTAGTATTGTCTTATCTGTTGAGCCAGTATGTGGTAATACTGACTCAGTGATTAGTATTGTCTTAACTTTTGAGCCATTATGTGGTAATACTGACTCAGTGATTAGTATGGTCTTATCTATTGAGCCCAGTAAGTGGTAATACTGTCTCGGTGATTAGTATGGTCTTATCTGTTGAGCCAGTATGTGGTAATACTGACTCAGAGCTTAGTATCGTCTTATCTGTTGAGCCAGTATATGGTAATACTGACTTAGGTATTAGTATGGTGTTATCTGTTGAGCCTGTATGTGGTAATACTGACTCAGTGGTTAGTATGGTCTTATCTGTTGAGCTAGTATGTCGTAATACTGACTCAGGGATTAGTATGGTCTTATCTGTTGAGAATGTATGTGGTAATTCTGACTCAGTGATTAGTATGGTCTTATCTGTTGAGCCCAGTATGTGGTAATACTGTCTCAGTGATTAGTATTGTCTTATCTGTTGAGCCAGTATGTGGTACTACTTAGTCAGAGCTTAGTATGGTCTTCTCTGTTGAGCCAGTATATGGTAATACTGTCTTAATGTTTAGTATGGTGTTATCTGTTGAGCCTGTATGTGGTAATACTGACTCAGTGGTTAGTATGGTCTTATCTGTTGAGCTAGTATGTAGTAATACTGACTCAGTGATTAGTATGGTCTTATCTGTTGAGAATGTATGTGGTAATACTGACTCAGTGATTAGTCTGGTCTTATCTGTTGAGCCAGTATGTGGTAATACTGTCTCAGTGATTAGTATGGTCTTATCTGTTGAAAATGTATGTGGTAATACTGACTCAGTGATTAGTATGGTCTTATCTGTTGAGCCAGTATGTGGTAATACTGACTCAGTGATTAGTATGGTCTTATCTGTTGAGCTAGTATGTCGTAATACTGACTCAGTGGTTAGTATGGCCTTATCTGTTCAGCCAGTATGTGGTACTACTGACTCAGAGCTTAGTATGGTCTTATCTTTTGAGCCAGTATGTGGTACTACTGACTCAGAGCTTAGCATGGTCCTATCTGTGGGGCCCAGGATGTGGTAATAATGACTCAGTGATTAGTATGGTCTTATCTGTTGAGACAGTATGTGGTACTACTGATTCAGAGCTTAGTATGGTCCTATCTGTTGAGTTAGTATATGGTACTACTGACTCAGTAATTAGTATGGTGTCAGCTGTTGAGCCTGTATGTCGTAATACTGACTCAGTGATTAGTATTGTCTTATCTTTTGAGCTAGTATGTGGTAATACTGACTCAGTGATTAGTATGGTCTTATCTGTTGAGCCAGCAATTGATAATATTGACTCAGTGATTAGTATGGTCTTATCTATTGAGCCCAGTATGTGGTAATACTGACTCAGTGATTAGTATGGCCTTATCTGTTGAGCCAGTATGTGGTAATACTTACTCAGTGATTAGTATGGTCTTATCTGTTGAGCCCAGTATGTGGTAATACTGACTCAGTGATTAGTATGGTCTTATCTGTTGAGTTATTATATGGTACTACTGACTCAGTAATTAGCATGGTCTTAGCTGTTGAGACTGTATGTCGTAATACTGACTCAGTGATTAGTATTGTCTTATCTGCTGAGCTACTATGTGGTAATACTGACTCAGTGATTAGTATGGTCTTATCTGTTGAGTCAGTATGTGGTAATACTGACTCAGTGATCAGTATAGTATTATCTGTTGAGCTAGTATGTGGTAATACTGACTCGGTGGTTATTATGGTCTTATCTGTTGAGCCAGTATCTTGTAATACTGACTCAGTGATTAGTATGGTCTTATATGTTGAGGCAGTATTTGGTAATACTGACTCAGACCTTAGTATGGTCTTATCTGTTGAGCCAGTATATGGTACTAATTACTCAGGGATTAGTATGGTCTTATCTGTTGAGCCAGTATGTGGTACTACTTACTCAGAGCTTAGTATGGTCTTATCTGTTGAGCCATTATGTGGTAATACTGACTCAGTGGTTACTATGGTCTTATCTGTTGAGCTAGTATATGGTAATACTGACTTAGTGATTAGTATGGTGTTATCTATTCAGCCAGTATGTGGTACTACTGACTCAGTGGTTAGTATGGTCTTATCTGTTGAGCCAGTATGTGGTAATAATGACTCAGTGATTAGTATGGTCTTATCTGTTGAGCCCAGTATGTGGTAATACTGAATCCGTGATTAGTATGGTCTTATCTGTTGAGCTAGTATGTGGTAATACTGACACAGTGATTAGTATGGTCTTATCTGTTGAGCCTGTATGTCGTAATACTGACTCAGGGATTAGTATTGTCTTATCTGTTGAGCTAGTATGTGGTAATACCGACTCAGTGATTAGTATTGTCTTATCTGTTGAGCCAGTATGTGGTAATACTGACTCAGTGATTAGTATTGTCTTAACTGTTGAGCCACTAGGTGGTAATACTGACTCAGCGATTTGTATGGTCTTATCTGTTGAGCCCAGTATGTGGTAATACTGTCTCAGTGATTAGTATGGTCTTATCTGTTAAGCCAGTATGTGGTAATACTGACTCAGAGCTTAGTATGGTCTTATCTGTTGAGCCAGTATGTGGTACTACTTAGTCAGAGCTTAGTATGGTCTTCTCTGTTGAGCCAGTATGTGGTAATACTGACTTAGTGATTAGTATGGTCTTATCTGTTGAGAATGTATGTGGTAATTCTGACTCAGTGATTCGTATGGTCTTATCTGTTGAGCCAGTATGTGATAATATTGACTCAGTGATTAGTATGGTCTTATGTTTTGAGCTAGTATGTCGTAATAGTGACTCAGTGATTAGTATGGTCTTATCTGTTGAGCCAGTATGTGGTAATACTTACTCAGTGATTAGTATGGTCTTATCTGTTGAGTCCAGTGTGTGGTAATACGGACTCAGTGATTAGTATGGTCTTATCTGTTGAGGCAGTATCTGGTAATACTGACTCAGACCTTAGTATGGTCTTATCTGTTGAGCCAGTATGTGGTACTACTTACTCAGTGATTAGTATGTTCTTATCTGTTGAGCCGGTATGTGGTACTACTGATTCAGAGCTTAGTATGGTCCTATTTGTTGAGTCCAGGATGTGGTAATACTGACTCAATGATTAATATTGTCTTATCTGTTGAGCCTGTATGTGGTAAAACTGACTCAGTGATTAGTATTGTCTTATCTTTTGAGCCATTATGTGGTAATACTGACTCAGTGATTAGTATGGTCTTATCTGTTGAGCCCAGTATGTGGTAATACTGTCTCAGTGATTAGTATGGTCTTATCTGTTGAGCCAGTATGTGGTAATACTGACTCAGAGCTTAGTATGGTCATATCTGTTGAGCCAGTATCTGGTAATACTGACTTAGGGATTAGTATGGTGTTATCTGTTGAGCCTGTATGTGGTAATACTGACTCAGTGGTTAGTATGGTCTTATCTGTTGAGCTAGTATGTCGTAATACTGACTCAGTGATTAGTATGGTCTTATCTGTTGAGAAAGTATGTGGTAATACTGACTCAGTGATTAGTATGGTCTTATCTGTTGAGCCAGTATGTGGTAATACTGACTCAGTGATTAGTATGGTCTTATCTGTTGAGCTAGTATGTCGTAATACTGACTCAGTGGTTAGTATGGCCTTATCTGTTCAGCCAGTATGTGGTACTACTGACTCAGAGCTTAGTATGGTCTTATCTGTTGAGTCAGTATGTGGTACTACTGATTCAGAGCTTAGCATGGGCCTATCTGTGGAGCCCAGAATGTGGTAATATTGACTCAGTGATTAGTATGGTCTTATCTGTTGAGCCAGTATGTGGTACTACTGATTCAGAGCTTAGTATGGTCCTCTCTGTTGAGCCCTGTATGTGGTAAGACTATCTCAGTGATTAGTATGGTCTTATCTGTTGAGCCAGTATGTGGTAATACTTACTCAGTGATTAGTATGGTCTTATCTGTTGAGCCCAGTATGTGGTAATACTGTCTCAGTGATTAGTATGGTCTTATCTGTTGAGCCAGTATGTGGTATTACTGACTCAGAGCTTAGTATGGTCTTATCTGTTGAGCCAGTATCTGGTAATACTGACTTAGGGATTAGTATGGTCTCAGCTGTTGAGCCTGTATGTCGTAATACTGACTCAGCGATTAGTATGATCTTATCTGTTGAGCTCAGTATGTGGTAATACTGTCTCAGAGCTTACTATGGTCTTATCTGTTGAGCCATTATGTGGTATTACTTAGTCAGAGCTTAGTATGGTCTTCTCTGTTGAGCCAGTATATGGTAATACTGACTTAGTGATTAGTATGGTGTTATCTGTTGAGCCTGTATGTGGTAATACTGAGTCAGACCTTAGTATGGTCTTATCTGTTGAGCTAGTATGTCGTAATATTGACTCAGCGATTAGTATGTTCTTATCTGTTGAGAATGTATGTGGTAATTCTGACTCAGTGATTAGTATGGTCTTATCTGTTGAGCCAGTATGTGATAATATTGACTCGGTGATTAGTATGGTCTTATCTATTGAGCACAGAATGTGGTAATACTGACTCAGTGATTCGTATGTTCTTATCTGTTGAGCTAGTATGTCGTAATACTGACTCAGTGATTAGTATGGTCTTATCTGTTGAGAATGTATGTGGTAATTCTGACTCAGTGATTAGTATGGTCTTATATATTGAGCCCAGAATGTGGTAATACTGACTCAGTGATTAGTATGGCCTTATATGTTGAGCCAGTATGTGGTAATACTTACTCAGTGATTAGTATGGTCTTATCTGTTGAGCCCAGTATGTGGTAATACTGACTCAGTTATTAGTATGGTCTTATCTGTTGAGCCCAGTATGTGGTAATAATGACTCAGTTATTAGTATCGTCTTATCTGTTGAGCCCAGTATGTGGTAATACTCTCTCAGTGATTAGTACGGGCTTATCTGTTGAACCCAGTATGTGGTAATACTCACTCAGTGATTAGTATGGCCTTATTTGTTGAGCATGTATGTGGTAATACCGACTCAGTGGTTAGTATGGTATTATCTGTTGAGCCAGTATGTGGTAATACTGACTCAGTGATTAGTATGGTCTTATCTGTTGAGCCAGTATGTGGTAATACTGACTCAGTGATTAGTATTGTCTTAACTATTGAGCCACTATCTGGTAATACTGGCTCAGTGATTAGTATGGTCTTATCTGTTGAGCCCAGTATGTGGTAATACTGAAACAGTGATTAGTATGACCTTATTTGTTGAGCCTGTGTGTGCTAATACCGACTCAGTGACTAGTATGGTCATATCTGTTGAGCCAGTATGTGGTAATACTGACTCAGTGATTAGTATGGTCTTATCTGTTGAGCCTGTATGTGGTAATACTGACTCAGTGATTAGTATCGTCTTATCTGTTGAGCCTGTATGTGGTAATAATGACTCAGTGATTAGTATTGTGTTATCTGTTGAGCTAGTATGTGGTAATACTGACTGAGTAATTAGTATGGTCTTATCTGTTCAGCCAGTATGTGGTAATACTGACTCAGTGGTTAGTATGGTATTATCTGTTCAGCCAGTATGTGGTACTACTGACTCAGAGCTTAGTATGGTCTTATCCTTTGAGCCAGTATGTGGTACTACTGACTAAGAGCTTAGCATGGTCCTATCTGTGGAGCCCAGGATGTGGTAATAATGACTCAGTGATTAGTATTGTCTTATCTGTTGAGCCAGTATGTGGTACTACTGATTCAGAGCTTAGTATGGTCCTATCTGTTGAGTCCAGGATGTGGTAAAACTGACTCAATGATTAATATGGTCTTATCTGTTGAGACAGTATGAGATAATATTGACTCAGTGATTAGTATGGTCTTATCTGTTGAGCCCAGTATGTGGTAATACTGACTCAGTGATTGGTATGGTCTTATCTGATGAGTTATTATATGGTACTACTGACTAAGTAATTAGCATGGTCTCATCTGTTGAGCCAGTATGTGGTAATACTGACTCAGAGCTTAGTATGGTCTTATCTGTTGAGCCAGTATGTGGTACTACTTAGTCAGAGCTTAGTATGGTCTTCTCTGTTGAGCCAGTATATGGTAATACTGACTTAGTGATTAGTATGGTGTTATCTGTTGAGCCTGTATGTGGTAATACTGACTCAGACCTTAGTATGTTCTTATCTGTTGAGCTAGTATGTCGTAATACTGACTCAGTGATTAGTATGGTCTTATCTGTTGAGAATGTATGTGGTAATTCTGACTCAGTGATTAGTATGGTCTTATATATTGAGCCCAGAATGTGGTAATACTGACTCAGTGATTAGTATGGCCTTATCTGTTGAGCCAGTATGTGGTAATACTTACTCAGTGATTAGTATGGTCTTATCTGTTGAGCCCAGTATGTGGTAATACTGACTCAGTTATTAGTATGGTCTTATCTGTTGAGCCCAGTATGTGGTAATAATGACTCAGTTATTAGTATCGTCTTATCTGTTGAGCCCAGTATGTGGTAATACTGTCTCAGTGATTAGTACGGGCTTATCTGTTGAACCCAGTATGTGGTAATACTCACTCAGTGATTAGTATGGCCTTATTTGTTGAGCATGTATGTGGTAATACCGACTCAGTGGTTAGTATGGTCTTATCTGTTGAGCCAGTATGTGGTAATACTGACTCAGTGATTAGTATGGTCTTATCTGTTGAGCCAGTATGTGGTAATACTGACTCAGTGATTAGTATTGTCTTAACTATTGAGCCACTATCTGGTAATACTGGCTCAGTGATTAGTATGGTCTTATCTGTTGAGCCCAGTATGTGGTAATACTGAAACAGTGATTAGTATGACCTTATCTGTTGAGCCTGTATGTGGTAACAATGACTCAGTGATTAGTATTGTGTTATCTGTTGAGCTAGTATGTGGTAATACTGACTGAGTAATTAGTATGGTCTTATCTGTTCAGCCAGTATGTGGTAATACTGACTCAGTGGTTAGTATGGTATTATCTGTTCGGCCAGTATGTGGTACTACTGACTCAGAGCTTAGTATGGTTTTATCTGTTGAGCCAGTATGTGGTACTACTGACTAAGAGCTTAGCATGGTCCTATCTGTGGAGCCCAGGATGTGGTAATAATGACTCAGTGATTAGTATTGTCTTATCTGTTGAGCCAGTATGTGGTACTACTGATTCAGAGCTTAGTATGGTCCTATCTGTTGAGTCCAGGATGTGGTAAATCTGACTCAATGATTAATATGGTCTTATCTGTTGAGACAGTATGAGATAATGTTGACTCAGTGATTAGTATGGTCTTATCTGTTGAGCCCAGTATGTGGTAAGACTAACTCAGTGATTAGTATGGTATTATCTGTTGAGCCAGTATGTGGTAATACTTACTCAGTGATTAGTATGGTCTTACCTGTTGAGCCCAGTATGTGGTAATACTGACTCAGTGATTAGTATGTTCTTATCTGTTGAGTTAGTATATGGTACTACTGACTCAGTAATTAGTATGGTATCAGCTGTTGAGCCTGTATGTCATAATACTGACTCAGTGATTAGTATTGTCTTATCTGTTGAGGTAGTATGTGGTAATACCGACTCAGTGATTAGTATTGTCTTATCTGTTGAGCTAGTATGTGGTAATACTGACTCAGTGATTAGTATTGTCTTAACTATTGAGTCACTATGTGGTAATACTGACTCAGTGATTAGTATCGTCTTATCTGTTGAGCCCAGTGTGTGGTAATACTGTCTCAGTGATTAGTATGGTCTTATCTGTTGAGCCAGTATGTGGTAATACTGACTCAGAGCTCAGTATGGTCTACTCTGTTGAGCCAGTATATGGTAATACTGACTCAGTGATTAGTATGGTCTTATCTGTTGAGAATGTATGTGGTAATTCTGACTAAGTGATTCGTATAGTCTTATCTGTTGAGCCAGTATGTGATAATATTGACTCAGTGATTAATATGGTGTTATCTATTGAGCCTGTATGTGGTAATACTGACTCAGTGGTTAGTATGGTCTTATCTGTTGAGCTAGTATATCGTAATACTTACTCAGTGATTAGTATGGTCTTATCTGTTGAGAATGTATGTGGTAATTCTGACTCAGTGATTAGTATGGTCTTATCTGTTGAGCCTGTATGTGGTAATACTGACTCAGTGATTAGTATGGTCTTATCTGTTGAGCCAGTATTTGGTAATACTGACTAAGTGATAAGTATGGTCTCATCTTTTGAGCTAGTATGTCGTAATACTGACTCAGTGATTAGTATGGTCTTATCTGTTGAGCCAGTATGTGATAATATTGATTCAGTGATTAGTATGGTCTTATATGTTGAGTCAGTATGTGGTAATACTGAGTCAGTGATCAGTATAGTATTATCTGTTGAGCTAGTATGTGGTAATACTGACTCAGTGATTAGTATGGTCTTATCTGTTGAGCCCAGTATGTGGTAATACTGTCTCCATGATTAGTACGGGCTTATCTGTTGAGCCCAGTATGTGGTAATAATGACTCAGTGATTAGTATGGCCTTATTTGTTGAGCCTGTATGTGGTAATACCGACTCAGTGATTAGTATGGTCTTATCTGTTGAGCCAGTATGTGGTAATACTGAATCAGTGATTAGTATGGTCTTATCTGTTGAGCCCAGTATGTGGTAATACTGACTCAGTGATTAGTTTGACCTTATTTGTTGAGCCAGTATGTGGTACTACTTACTCAGAGCTTAGTATGGTTTTCTTTGTTGAGCCAGTATGTGGTAATACTGACTCAGTGATTAGTATTGTCTTATCTGTTGAGCAAGTATGTGGTAATACTGACTCAGAGCTTAGTATGGTCTTATCTGTTGAGCCAGTATGTGGTACTACTTACTCAGAGCTTAGTATGGTTTTATTTGTTGAGCCAGTATGTGGTAATACTGACTCAGTGATTAGTATGGTCTTATCTGTTGAGCCTGTATTTCGTAATACTGACTCAGTGATTTGTATGGTCTTATCTGTTGAGCCTGTATGTGGTAATACTGACTCAGTGATTAGTATTGTGTTATCTGTTGAGCTAGTATGTGGTAATACTGACTCAGTGATTAGTATGGTCTTATCTGTTGAGTCCAGTATGTGGTAATACTGTCTCAGCGATTAGTATTGTCTTATCTGTTGAGCCAGTATGTGGTACTACTTAGTCAGAGCTTAGTATGGTCTTCTCTGTTGAGCCAGTATATGGTAATACTGTCTTAATGATTAGTATGGTGTTATCTGTTGAGCCTGTATGTGGTAATACTGACTCAGTGGTTGTATGGTCTTATCTGTTGTGCTAGTATGTAGTAATACTGAATCAGTGATTAGGATGGTCTTATCTGTTGAGAATGTATGTGGTATTACTGACTCAGTGATTAGTATGGTCTTATCTGTTGAGCCTGTATGTGGTAATACTGACTCAGTGGTTAGTATGGCCTTATCTGTTCAGCCAGTATGTGGTACTACTGACTCAGAGCTTAGTATGGTCTTATCTGTTGAGCCAGTAGGTTGTACTACTGATTCAGAGCTTAGCATGGTCCTATCTGTGGAGCCCAGGATGTGGTAATAATGACTCAATGATTAATATGGTCTTATCTGTTGAGCCAGTATGTGGTAATACTGACTCAGTGATTAGTATGGTCTTATCTGTTGATCCTGTATGTGGTAATACAGACTCAGTGATTAGTATGGTCTTATCTGTTTAGCCAGTATTTGGTAATACTGACTCAGTGATTAGTATGGTCTTATCTTCTAAGCTAGTATGTCGTAATACTGACTCAGTGATTAGTATGGTCTTATCTGTTGAGCCAGTATGTGATAATATTGACTCAGTGATTAGTATGGTCTTATCTATTGAGCCCAGTATGTGGTAATACTGAATCAGTGATTAGTATGGCCTTATCTGTTGAGCCAGTATGTGGTAATACTTACTCAGTGATTAGTATGGTCTTATCTGTTGAGCCCAGTATGTGGTAATGCTGACTCAGTGATTAGTATGGTCTTATCTGTTGAGTTATTATATGGTACTACTGACTCAGTAATTAGCATGGTCTTAGCTGTTGAGACTGTATGTCGTAATACTGACTCAGTGATTAGTATGGTCTTATCTGTTGAGCCCAGTATGTGGTAATACTGTCTCAGTGATTAGTACGGGCTTATCTGTTGAACCCATTATGTGGTAATACTCACTCAGTGATTAGTATGGCCTTATTTGTTGAGCCTGTATGTGGTAATACCGACTCAGTGATTAGTATGGTCTTATCTGTTGTGCCAGTATGTGGTAATACTGACTCAGAGCTTACTATGGTCTTACCTGTTGAGCCAGTATGTGGTATTACTTAGTCAGAGCTTAGTATGGTCTTCTCTGTTGAGCCAGTATATGGTAATACTGACTTAGTGATTAGTATGGTGTTATCTGTTGAGCCTGTATGTGGTAATACTGAGTCAGACCTTAGTATGGTCTTATCTGTTGAGCTAGTATGTCGTAATATTGACTCAGCGATTAGTATGGTCTTATCTTTTGAGCTAGTATGTCGTAATACTGACTCAGTGATTAGTATGGTCTTATCTGTTGAGCCAGTATGTGATAATATTGACTCGGTGATTAGTATGGTCTTATCTATTGAGCACAGTATGTGGTAATACTGACTCAGTGATTAGTATGGCCTTATCTGTTGAGCCATTATGTGGTAATACTTACTCAGTGATTAGTATGGTCTTATCTGTTGAGCCCAGTATGTGGTAATACTGACTCAGTGATTGGTATGGTCTTATCTGATGAGTTATTATATGGTACTACTGACTCAGTAATTAGCATGGTCTCATCTGTTGAGCCAGTATGTGGTAATACTGACTCAGAGCTTAGTATGGTCTTATCTGTTGAGCCAGTATGTGGTACTACTTAGTCAGAGCTTAGTATGGTCTTCTCTGTTGAGCCAGTATATGGTAATACTGACTTAGTGATTAGTATGGTGTTATCTGTTGAGCCTGTATGTGGTAATACTGACTCAGACCTTAGTATGTTCTTATCTGTTGAGCTAGTATGTCGTAATACTGACTCAGTGATTAGTATAGTCTTATCTTTTGAGCTAGTATGTCGTAATACTGACTCAGTGATTAGTATGGTCTTATCTGTTGAGACAGTATGTGATAACATTGACTCAGTGATTAGTATGGTCTTATCTATTGAGCCCAGAATGTGGTAATAGTGACTCAGTGATTAGTATGGCCTTATCTGTTGAGCCAGTATGTAGTAATACTTACTCAGTGATTAGTATGGTCTTATCTGTTGAGCCCAGTATGTGGTAATACTGACTCTGTTATTAGTATGGTCTTATCTGTTGAGCCCAGTATGTGGTAATAATGACTAGTTATTAATATGGTCTTATCTGTTGAGCCCAGTATGTGGTAATACTGTCTCAGTCATTAGTACGGGCTTATCTGTTGAACCCAGTATGTGGTAATACTCACTCAGTGATTATTATGGCCTTATTTGTTGAGCATGTATGTCGTAATATCGACTCAGTGATTAGTATGGTCTTATCTGTTGAGCCAGTATGTCGTAATACTGACTCAGAGCTTACTATGGTCTTACCTGTTGAGCCAGTATGTGGTATTACTTAGTCAGAGCTTAGTATGGTCTTCTCTGTTGAGCCAGTATATGGTAATACTGACTTAGTGATTAGTATGGTGTTATCTGTTGAGCCTGTATGTGGTAATACTGAGTCAGACCTTAGTATGGTCTTATCTGTTGAGCTAGTATGTCGTAATATTGACTCAGCGATTAGTATGTACTTATCTGTTGAGACTGTATGTGGTAATTCTGACTCAGTGATTAGTATGGTCTTATCTGTTGAGCCTGTATGTGGTAATACTGACTCAGTGATTAGTATGGTCTTATCTTTTGAGCTAGTATGTGGTAATACTGACTCAGTGATTAGTATGGTCTTATCTGTTGAGCCAGTATGTGATAATATTGACACGGTGATTAGTATGGTCTTATCTATTGAGCACAGTATGTGGTAATACTGACTCAGTGATTAGTATGGCCTTATCTGTTGAGCCATTATGTGGTAATACTTACTCAGTGATTAGTATGGTCTTATCTGTTGAGCCCAGTATGTGGTAATACTGACTCAGTGATTGGTATTGTCTTATCTGATGAGTTATTATATGGTACTACTGACTCAGTAATTAGCATGGTCTCATCTGTTGAGCCAGTATGTGGTAATACTGACTCAGAGCTTAGTATGGTCTTATATGTTGAGCCAGTATGTGGTACTACTTAGTCAGAGCTTAGTATGGTCTTCTCTGTTGAGCCAGTATATGGTAATACTGACTTAGTGATTAGTATGGTGTTATCTGTTGAGCCTGTATGTGGTAATACTGACTCAGACCTTAGTATGTTCTTATCTGTTGAGCTAGTATGTCGTAATACTGACTCAGTGATTAGTATGGTCTTATCTGTTGAGAATGTATGTGGTAATTCTGACTCAGTGATTAGTATGGTCTTATCTGTTCAGCCAGTATGTGGTAATACTGACTCAGTGGTTAGTATGGTATTATCAGTTCAGCCAGTATGTGGTACTACTGACTCAGAGCTTAGTATAGTCTTATCTGTTGAGCCAGTATGTGGTACTACTGACTCAGAGCTTAGCATGGTCCTATCTGTGGAGCCCAGGATGTGGTAATAATGACTCAGTGATTAGTATTGTCTTATCTGTTGAGCCAGTATGTGGTACTACTGATTCAGAGCTTAGTATGGTCCTATCTGTTGAGTCCAGGATGTGGTAATACTGACTCAGTGATTAGTATGGTCTTATCTGTTGAGACAGTATGAGATAATATTGACTCAGTGATTAGTATGGTCTTATCTGTTGAGCCCAGTATGTGGTAAGACTAACTCAGTGATTAGTATGGTCTTATCTGTTGAGCCAGTATGTGGTAACACTTACTCAGTGATTAGTATGGTCTTACCTGTTGAGCCCAGTATGTGGTAATGCTGACTCAGTGATTAGTATGGTCTTATCTGTTGAGTTATTATATGGTACTACTGACTCAGTAATTAGCATGGTCTTAGCTGTTGAGACTGTATGTCGTAATACTGACTCGGTGATTAGTATTGTCTTATCTGTTGAGCTACTATGTGGTAATATTGACTCAGTGATTAGTATGGTCTTATCTGTTGATTCAGTATGTGGTAATACTGACTCAGTGACTAGTATGGTCTTATCTGTTGAGCCCAGTATGTGGTAATACTGTCTGAGTGATTAGTATGGGCTTATCTGTTGAGCCCAGTATGTGGTAATACTGACTCAGTGATTAGTATTGTCTTAACTGATGAGCCACTATGTGGTAATACTGACTCAGTGATTAGTATGGTCTTATCTGTTGAGCCTGTATGTGCTAATACTGACTCAGTGATTAGTATGGTCTTATCTGTTGAGCCAGTATGTGGTACTACTGACTCAGAGCTTAGTATGGTCTTATCTGTTGAGCCAGTATGTGGTACTACTGATTCAGAGCTTAGTATGGTCCTATCTGTGGAGCCCAGGATGTGGTAATACTTACTCAGTGATTAGTATAGTTTTATCTGTTGAGCCCAGTATGTGGTAATACTGACTCAGTGATTAGTATGGTCTTATCTGTTGAGTTAGTATATGGTACTACTGACTCAGTGATTAGTATTGTCTTAACTGTTGAGCCACTATGTGGTAATACTGATTCAGTGATTAGTAAGGTCTGATCTGTTGAGTCCAGTATGTGGTAATACTGTCTCAATGATTAGTATGGTATTATCTGTTGAGCCAGTATGTGGTACTACTTAGTCAGAGCTTAGTATGGTCTTCTCTGTTGAGCCAGTATATGGTAATACTGACTTAGTGATTAGTATGGTGTTATCTGCTGAGCATGTATGTGGTAATACTGACTCAGTGATTAGTATGGTCTTATCTGTTGAGAATGTATGTGGTAATAGTGACTCAGTGATTAGTATGGTATTATCTGTTGAGCCAGTATCTGGTAATACTTACTCAGGGATTAGTATGGTCTTATCTGTTGAGCCCAGTATGTGGTAATACTGATTCAGTGATTAGTATGGTCTTATCTGTTGAGTTATTATATGGTACTACTGACTCAGTAATTAGTATGGTCTCAGCTGTTGAGCCTGTATGTCGTAATACTGACTCAGTGATTAGTATTGTCTTTTCTGTTGAGCTAGTATGTGGTAATACCGACTCAGTGATTAGTATGGTCTTATCTGTTGAGCCAGTATGTGGTAATACTGACTCAGTGATTAGTATTGTCTTAACTGTTGAGCCGCTATGTGGTAATACTGACTCAGAGCTTAGTATGGTGTTATCTGTTGAGCCAGTATGTGGTACTACTTAGTCAGAGATTAGTATGGTCTTCTCTGTTGAGCCAGTATATGGTAATACTGACTTAGTGATTAGTATGGTGTTATATGTTGAGCCTGTATGTGGTAATACTGACACAGTTGTTAGTATAGTCTTATCTGTTGAGCTAGTATATAGGAATACTGAAAAATGATTAGTATGGCCTTATCTGTTTAGAATATATGTGGTAATTCTAACTCAGTGATTAGTATGGTCTAATCTGTTGAGACTGTATGTGGTAATACTGACTCAGTCATTAGTATGGTCTTATCTGTTGAGCCAGTATGTGGTAATAATGACTCAGTGATTATTATGGTCTTATCTGTTGAGCTAGTATGTGGTAATAGTGACTCAGTGATTAGTATGGTCTTATCTGCTGAGCCAGTATGTGGTACTACTGACTCAGAGCTTAGTATGGTCTTATCTGTTGAGCCAGTATGTGGTACTACTAATTCAGAGCTTAGCATGGTCTTATCTGTTGAGAAAGTATGTGATAATATTGACTCAGTGATTAGTATGGTCTTATCTGTTGAGCCCAGTATGTGGTAATACTGTCTGAGTGATTAGTATGGGCTTATCTGTTGAGCACAGTATGTGGTAATACTGACTCAGTGATTAGTATGTCCTTATTTGTTGAACCTGTATGTGGTAATACCGACTCAGTGATTAGTACGGTCTTATCTGTTGAGCCAGTATGTGGTAATACTGACTCAGTGATTAGTATTGTCTTAACTGTTGAGCCACTATGTGGTAATATTGACTCAGTGATTAGTATGGTCTTATCTGTTGAGGCCAGTATGTGGTATTACTGACTCAGTGAGTTAGTATGACCATATTTGTTGAGCCTGTGTGTGCCAATACCGACTCAGTGATTAGTATGGTCATATCTGTTGAGCCAGTATGTGGTAATACTGACTCAGTGATTAGTATTGTCTTATCTGTTGAGCCAGAATGTGGTAATACCGACTCAGAGCTTAGGATGGTCTTATCTGTTGAGCCAGTATGTGGTACAACTTACTCAGAGCTTAGTATGGCTTTCTCTGTTGAGCCAGTATATGGTAATACTGACTCAGTGATTAGTATGGTCTTATCTGTTGGTCCTGTATGTGGTAATACTGACTCAGTGGTTAGTATGGTCTTATCTGTTGAGCTAGTATGTGGTAATTCTGACTCAGTAGTTAGTATGGTCTTCTCTGTTGAGCCAGTATATGGTAATACTGACTTAGTGATTAGTATGGTGTTATCTGTTGAGCCAGTATGTGGTAATACTGACTCAGAGCTTAGTATTGTCTTATCTGTTGAGCCAGTATGTGGTACTACTTAGTCAGAGATTAGTATGGTCTTCTCTGTTGAGCCAGTATATGGTAATACTGACTTAGTGATTAGTATGGTGTTATCTGTTGAGCCTGTATGTGGTAATACTGACTCAGTTGTTAGTATGGTCTTATCTGTTGAGCTAGTATGTCGGAATACTGACAAAGTGATTAGTATGGCCTTATCTGTTTAGAATATATGTGGTAATTCTGACTCAGTGATTAGTATGGTCTTATCTGTTGAGCCTGTATGTGGTAATACTGACTCAGTGATTAGTATGGTCTTACCTGTTGAGCCAGTATGTGGTAATAATGACTCAGTGATTATTATGGTCTTATCTGTTGAGCTAGTATGTGGTAATAGTGACTCAGTGATTAGTATGGTCTTATCTGTTGAGCCAGTATGTGGTACTACTGACTCAGAGCTTAGTATGGTCTTATCTGTTGAGCCAGTATGTGGTACTACTAATTCAGAGCTTAGCATGGTCCTATCTGTTGAGAAAGTATGTGATAATATTGACTCAGTGATTAGTATGGTCTTATCTGTTGAGCCCAGTATGTGGTAATACTGTCTGAGTGATTAGTATGGGCTTATCTGTTGAGCCCAGTATGTGGTAATACTGACTCAGTGATTAGTATGTCCTTATTTGTTGAACCTGTACGTGGTAATACCGACTCAGTGATTAGTACGGTCTTATCTGTTGAGCCAGTATGTGGTAATACTGACTCAGTGATTAGTATTGTCTTAACTGTTGAGCCACTATGCGGTAATACTGACTCAGTGATTAGTATGGTCTTATCTGTTGAGGCCAGTATGTGGTAATACTGACTCGGTGAGTTAGTATGATCATATTTGTTGAGCCTGTGTGTGCCAATACGGACTCAGTGATTAGTATGGTCATATCTGTTGAGCCAGTATGTGGTAATACTGACTTAGTGATTAGTATTGTCTTATCTGTTGAGCCAGTATGTGGTAATACCGACTCAGAGCTTAGTATGGTCTTATCTGTTGAGCCAGTATGTGGTACAACTTACTCAGAGCTTAGTATGGTTTTCTCTGGTGAGCCAGTATATGGTAATACTGACTCAGTGATTAGTATGGTCTTATCTGTTGAGCCTGTATGTGGTAATACTGACTCAGTGGTTAGTATGGTCTTATCTGTTGAGCTAGTATGTGGTAATTCTGAATCAGTAGTTAGTATGGTCTTCTCTGTTGAGCCAGTTTATGGTAATACTGACTTAGTGATTAGTATGGTGTTATCTGTTGAGCCTGATATGTGGTAATACTGACTCAGTGGTTAGTATGGTCTTATCTGTTGAGAATGTATGTGGTAATACTGACTCAGTGACTAGTATGGTCTTATCTGTTGAGCCTGTATGTGCTAATACTGACTCAGTGATTAGTATGGTCTTATCTGTTGAGCCAGTATGTGGTACTACTGACTCAGAGCTTAGTATGGTCTTATCTGTTGAGCCAGTATGTGGTACTACTGATTCAGAGCTTAGCATGGTCCTATCTGTGGAGCCCAGGATGTGGTAATAATGACTCAGTGATTAGTATGGTCTTATCTTTTGAGCCAGTATGTGGTAATACTTACTCAGTGATCAGTATGGTTTATCTGTTGAGCCCAGTATGTGGTAATACTGACTCAGTGATTAGTATGGTCTTATCTGTTGAGTTAGTATATGGTACTACTGACTCAGTGATTAGTATTGTCTTAACTGTTGAGCCACTATGTGGTAATACTGACTCAGTGATTAGTATGGTCTGATCTGTTGAGCCCAGTATGTGGTAATACTGTCTCAGTGATTAGTATGGTATTATCTGTTGAGCCAGTATGTGGTACTACTTAGTCAGAGCTTAGTATGGTCTTCTCTGTTGAGCCAGTATATGGTAATACTGACTTAGTGATTAGTATGGTGTTATCTGCTGAGCCTGTATGTGGTAATACTGACTCAGTGATTAGTATGGTCTTATCTGTTGAGAATGTATGTGGTAATTCTGACTCAGTGATTAGTATGGTCTTATCTGTTGAGCCTGTATATGTAATACTGACTCAGTGATTAGTATGCTCTTATCTGTTGAGTTATTATATGGTACTACTGACTCAGTAATTAGTATGGTCTCAGCTGTTGAGCCTGTATGTCGTAATACTGACTCAGTGATTAGTATGGTCTTATCTGTTGAGCCAGTATCTGGTAATACTTACTCAGGTATTAGTATGGTCTTATCTGTTGAGCCCAGTATGTGGTACTACTAATTCAGAGCTTAGCATGGTCTTATCTGTTGAGAAAGTATGTGATAATATTGACTGAGTGATTAGCATGGTCTTATCTGTTGAGCCCAGTATGTGGTAATACTGTCTGAGTGATTAGTTTGGGCTTATCTGTTGAGCACAGTATGTGGTAATACTGACTCAGTGATTAGTATGTCCTTATTTGTTGAACCTGTATGTGGTAATACCGACTCAGTGATTAGTACGGTCTTATCTGTTGAGCCAGTATGTGGTAATACTGACTCAGTGATTAGTATTGTCTTAACTGTTGAGCCACTATGTGGTAATACTGACTCAGTGAGTTAGTATGACCATATTTGTTGAGCCTGTGTGTGCCAATACCGACTCAGTGATTAGTATGGTCATATCTGTTGAGCCAGTATGTGGTAATACTGACTCAGTGATTGGTATTGTCTTATCTGTTGAGCCAGTATGTGGTAATACCGACTCAGAGCTTAGTATGGTCTTATCTGTTGAGCCAGTATGTGGTACAACTTACTCAGAGCTTAGTATGGTTTTCTCTGGTGAGCCAGTATATGGTAATACTGACTCAGTGATTAGTATGGTCTTATCTGTTGAGCCTGTATGTGGTAATACTGACTCAGTGGTTAGTATGGTCTTATCTGTTGAGCTAGTATGTGGTAATTCTGAATCAGTAGTTAGTATGGTCTTCTCTGTTGAGCCAGTTTATGGTAATACTGACTTAGTGATTAGTATGGTGTTATCTGTTGAGCCTGATATGTGGTAATACTGACTCAGTGGTTAGTATGCTCTTATCTGTTGAGAATGTATGTGGTAATGCTCACTCAGTGATTAGTATGGTCTTATCTGTTGAGCCTGTATGTGCTAATACTGACTCAGTGATTAGTATGGTCTTATCTGTTGAGCCAGTATGTGATAATACTGACTCAGAGCTTAGTATGGTCTTATCTGTTGAGCCAGTATGTGGTACAACTTACTCAGAGCTTAGCATGGTCCTATCTGTGGAGCCCAGGATGTGGTAATAATGACTCAGTGATTAGTATGGTCTTATCTTTTGAGCCAGTATGTGGTAATACTTACTCAGTGATTAGTATGGTGTTATCTGTTGAGCCTGATATGTGGTAATTCTGACTCAGTAGTTAGTATGGTCTTCTCTGTTGAGCCAGTATATGGTAATACTGACTTAGTGATTAGTATGGTGTTATCTGTTGAGAATGTATGTGGTAATACTGACTCAGTGATTAGTATGGTCTTATCTGTTGAGCCTGTATGTGCTAATACTGACTCAGTGATTAGTATGGTCTTATCTGTTGAGCCAGTATGTGGTACTACTGACTCAGAGCTTAGTATGGTCTTATCTGTTGAGCCAGTATGTGGTACTACTGATTCAGAGCTTAGCATGGTCCTATCTGTGGAGCCCAGGATGTGGTAATAATGACTCAGTGATTAGTATGGTCTTATCTTTTGAGCCAGTATGTGGTAATACTTACTCAGTGATTAGTATGGTTTTATCTGTTGAGCCCAGTATGTGGTAATACTGACTCAGTGATTAGTATGGTCTTATCTGTTGAGTTAGTATATGGTACTACTGACTCAGTGATTAGTATTGTCTTAACTGTTGAGCCACTATGTGGTAATACTGACACAGTGATTAGTATGGTCTGATCTGTTGAGCCCAGTATGTGGTAATACTGTCTCAGTGATTAGGATGGTATTATCTGTTGAGCCAGTATGTGGTACTACTTAGTCAGAGCTTAGTATGGTCTTCTCTGTTGAGCCAGTATATGGTAATACTGACTTAGTGATTAGTATAGTGTTATCTGCTGAGCCTGTATGTGGTAATACTGACTCAGTGATTAGTATGGTCTTATCTGTTGAGAATGTATGTGATAATTCTGACTCAGTGATTAGTATGGTCTTATCTGTTGAGCCTGTATATGTAATACTGACTCAGTGATTAGTATGCTCTTATCTGTTGAGCCAGTATGTGGTAATACTGACTCAGTGACTAGTATGGTCTTATCTGTTGAGCCCGTATGTGATAATATTGACTCAGTGATTAGTATGGTCTTATCTGTTGAGCCCAGTATGTGGTAATAGTGACTCAGTGATTAGTATGGTCTTATCTGTTGAGCCAGTATCTGGTAATACTTACTCAGGTATTAGTATGGTCTTATCTGTTGAGCCCAGTATGTGGTAATACCGATTCAGTGATTAGTATGGTCTTATCTGTTGAGCCTGTATGTCGTAATACTGTCTCAGTGATTAGTATTGTCTTTTCTGTTGAGCTAGTATGTGGTAATACCGACTCAGTGATTAGTATGGTCTTATCTGTTGGGCCAGTATGTGGTAATACTGACTCAGTGATTAGTATTGTCTTAACTGTTGAGCCGCTATGTGGTAATACTGAATCAGTGATTAGTATGGTCTTATCTGTTGAGCCCAGTATGTGGTAATAATGTCTCAGTGATTAGTATGGTCTTATCTGTTGAGCCAGTATGTGGTAATACTGACTCAGAGCTTAGTATGGTCTTATCTGTTGAGCCAGTATGTGGTACTACTTAGTCAGAGATTAGTACGGTATTCTCTGTTGAGCCAGTATATGGTAATACTGACTTAGTGATTAGTATGGTGTTATCTGTTGAGGCTGTATGTGGTAATACTGACTCAGTTGTTAGTATGGTCTTATCTTTTGAGCTAGTATGTCGGAATACTGACAAAGTGATTAGTATGGCCTTATCTGTTTAGAATATATGTGGTAATTCTGACTCAGTGATTAGTATGGTCTTATCTGTTGAGCCTGTATGTGGTAATACTGACTCAGTGATTAGTATGGTCTTATCTGTTGAGCCAGTATGTGGTAATAATGACTCGTGATTATTATGGTCTTATCTGTTGAGTTAGTATGTGGTAATAGTGACTCAGTGATTAGTATGGTCTTATCTGTTGAGCCAGTATGTGGTACTACTGACTCAGAGCTTAGTATGGTCTTATCTGTTGAGCCAGTATGTGGTACAACTTACTCAGAGCTTAGTATGGTTTTCTCTGTTGAGCCAGTATATGGTAATACTGACTCAGTGGTTAGTATGGTCTTATCTGTTGAGCCTGTATGTGGTAATTCTGACTCAGTGGTTAGTATGGTCTTATCTGTTGAGCTAGTATGTGGTAATTCTGACTCAGTAGTTAGTATGGTCTTCTCTGTTGAGCCAGTATATGGTAATACTGACTTAGTGATTAGTATGAAGTTATCTGTTGGGAATGTATGTGGTAATACTGACTCAGTGATTAGTATGGTCTTATCTGTTGAGCCTGTATGTGCTAATACTGACTCAGTGATTAGTATGGTCTTATCTGTTGAGCCAGTATGTGGTACTACTGACTCAGAGCTTAGTATGGTCTTATCTGTTGAGCCAGTATGTGGTACTACTGATTCAGAGCTTAGCATGGTCCTATCTGTGGAGCCCAGGATGTGGTAATAATGACTCAGTGATTAGTATGGTCTTATCTTTTGAGCCAGTATGTGGTAATACTTACTCAGTGATTAGTATGGTTTTATCTGTTGAGCCCAGTATGTGGTAATACTGACTCAGTGATTAGTATGGTCTTATCTGTTGAGTTAGTATATAGTACTACTGACTCAGTGATTAGTATTGTCTTAACTGCTGAGCCACTATGTGGTAATACTGACACAGTGATTAGTATGGTCTGATCTGTTGAGCCCAGTATGTGATAATACTGTCTCAGTGATTAGTATGGTATTATCTGTTGAGCCAGTATGTGGTACTACTTAGTCAGAGCTTAGTATGGTCTTCTCTGTTGAGCCAGTATATGGTAATACTGACTTAGTGATTAGTATAGTGTTATCTGCTGAGCCTGTATGTGGTAATACTGACTCAGTGATTAGTATGGTCTTATCTGTTGAGAATGTATGTGGTAATTCTGACTCAGTGATTAGTATGGTCTTATCTGTTGAGCCTGTATATGTAATACTGACTCAGTGATTAGTATGCTCTTATCTGTTGAGCCAGTATGTGGTAATAATGACTCAGTGACTAGTATGGTCTTATCTGTTGAGTTAGTATGTGGTAATAGTGACTCAGTGATTAGTATGGTCTTATCTGTTGAGCCCAGTATGTGGTAATAGTGACTCAGTGATTAGTATGGTCTTATCTGTTGAGCCAGTATCTGGTAATACTTACTCAGGTATTAGTATGGTCTTATATGTTGAGCCCAGTATGTGGTAATACCGATTCAGTGATTAGTATGGTCTTATCTGTTGAGCCTGTATGTCGTAATACTGTCTCAGTGATTAGTATTGTCTTTTCTGTTGAGCTAGTATGTGGTAATACCGACTCAGTGATTAGTATTGTCTTAACAGTTGAGCCGCTATGTGGTAATACTGAATCAGTGATTAGTATGGTCTTATCTGTTGAGCCCAGTATGTGGTAATAATGTCTCAGTGATTAGTATGGTCTTATCTGTTGAGCCAGTATGTGGTAATACTGACTCAGAGCTTAGTATGGTCTTATCTGTTGAGCCAGTATGTGGTACTACTTAGTCAGAGATTAGTATGGTCTTCTCTGTTGAGCCAGTATATGGTAATACTGACTTAGTGATTAGTATGTTGTTATCTGTTGAGGCTGTATGTGGTAATACTGACTCAGTTGTTAGTATGGTCTTATCTTTTGAGCTAGTATGTCGGAATACTGACAAAGTGATTAGTATGGCCTTATCTGTTTAGAATATATGTGGTAATTCTGACTCAGTGATTCGTATGGTCTTATCTGTTGAGCCTGTATGTGGTAATACTGACTCAGTGATTAGTATGGTCTTATCTGTTGAGCCAGTATGTGGTAATAATGACTCAGTGATTATTATGGTCTTATCTGTTGAGTTAGTATGTGGTAATAGTGACTCAGTGATTAGTATGGTCTTATCTGTTGAGCCAGTATGTGGTACTACTGACTCAGAGCTTAGTATGGTCTTATCTGTTGAGAAAGTATGTGATAATATTGACTCAGTGATTAGTATGGTCTTATCTGTTGAGCCCAGTATGTGGTAATAGTGACTCAGTGATTAGTATGGTCTTATCTGTTGAGCCAGTATGTGGTAATACTTACTCAGTGATTAGTATGGTTTTATCTGTTGAGCCCAGTATGTGGTAATACTGACTCAGTGATTAGTATGGTCTTATCTGTTGAGTTAGTATATGGTACTACTGACTCAGTAATTAGTATGGTCTCAGCTGTTGAGCCTGTATGTCGTAACACTGACTCAGTGATTAGTATTTTCTGATCAGTTGAGCTAGTATGTGGTAATACCGACTCAGTGATTAGTATGGTCTTATCTGTTGAGTCAGTATGTGATAATACTGACTCAGTGATTAGTATTGTCTTAACTGTTGAGACTCTATGTGGTAATACTGACTCAGTGATTAGTATGGTCTTATCTGTTGAGCCCAGTATGTGGTAATACTGTCTCGGTGATTAGTATTGTCTTATCTGTTGAGAATATATGTGGTAATTCTGACTCAGTAATTAGTATGGTATTAGCTGTTGAGACTGTATGTCGTAATACTGACTCAGTGACTAGTATTGTTTTATCTGCTGAGCTAGTATGTGGTAATACTGACACAGTGATTAGTATGGTCTTATCTGTTGAGCCCTGTATGTGGTAATACTGTCTCTGTGATTAGTATGGGCTTATCTGTTGAGCTCAGTATGTGGTAATACTGACTCAGTGATTAGTATGGCCTTATTTGTTGAGCCTGTATGTGGTCATACCGACTCAGTGATTAGTATAGTCTTATCTGTTGAGCCATGTATGTGGTAATACTGTCTCAGTGATTAGTATGGTCTTATCTGTTGAGCCAGTATGTGGTAATACTGACTCAGTGATTAGTATTGTCTTAACTGTTGAGCCACTATGTGGTAATACTGAGTCAGTGATTAGTATGGTCTTATATGTTGAGCCAGTATGTGGTACTACTGACTCAGAGCTTAGTATGGTCTTATCTGTTGAGCCAGTATGTGGTACTACTGATTCAGAGCTTAGCATGGTCCTCTCTGTGGAGCCCAGGATGTGCTAATAATGACTCAGTGATTAGTATGGTCTTATCTGTTGAGCCAGTATGTGGTAATACTGACTCAGTGATTAGTATGGTCTTATCTGTTGAGACAGTATGTGATAATATTGACTCAGTGATTAGTATGGTCTTATCTGTTGAGCCCAGTATGTGGTAAGACTAACTCAGTGATTAGTATGGTCTTATCTGTTGAGCCAGTATGTGGTAATACTTACTCAGTGATTAGTAAGGTTTTATCTGTTGAGCCCAGTATGTGGTAATACTGACTCAGTGATTAGTATGGTCTTATCTGTTGAGTTAGTATATGGTATTACTGACTCAGTAATTAGTATGGTCTCAGCTGTTGAGCCTGTATGTCGTAATACTGACTCAGTGATTAGTATTGTCTTATCTGTTGACCTAGTATGTGGTAATACCGACTCAGTTATTAGTATGGTCTTATCTGTTGAGCCAGTATGTGGTAATACTGACTCAGTGATTAGTAATGTCTTAACTGTTGAGACTCTATGTGGTAATACTGACTCAGTGATTAGTATGGTCTTATCTGTTGAGAATGTATGTGGTAATTCTGACTCAGTGATTAGTATGGTCTTATCTGTTGAGCCCAGTATGTGGTAATACTCTCTCAGTGATTAGTATGGTCTTATCTGTTGAGAATGTATGTGGTAATTCTGACTCAGTGATTAGTATGGTCTTATCTGTTGAGCCTGTATGTGGTAATACTGACTCAGTGATTAGTATGGTCTTATCTGTTGAGCCAGTATGTGGTAATACTGACTCAGTGATTAGTATGGTCTTATCTGTTGAGCCAGTATGTGAAAATATTGACTCAGTGATTAGTATGGTCTTATCTGTTGAGCCCAGTATGTGGTAATAGTGACTCAGTGATTAGTATGGTCTTATCTGTCGAGCCAGTATGTGGTAATAGTGACTCAGTGATTAGTATGGTCTTATCTGTTGAGCCAGTATGTGGTAATGCTTACTCAGTGATTAGTATGGTCTTATCTGTTGAGCCCAGTTTGTGGTAATACTGACTCAGTGATTAATATGGTCTTATCTGTTGAGTTATTATATGGTACTACTGACTCAGTAATTAGTATGGTCTTAGCTGTTGAGACTGTATGTCGTAATACTGACTCAGTGATTAGTATTGTTTTATCTGCTGAGCTAGTATGTGGTAATACTGACTCAGTGATTAGTATAGTCTTATCTGTTGAGCCAGTATGTGGTAATACTGACTCAGTGATTAGTATTGTCTTAACTGTTGAGCCACAATGTGGTAATACTGAGTCAGTGATTAGTATGGTCTTATCTGTTGAGCCATTATGTGGTACTACTGACTCAGAGCTTAGTATGGTCTTATCTGTTGAGCCAGTATGTGGTACTACTGATTCAGAGCTTAGCATGGTCCTATCTGTGGAGCCCAGCATGTGGTAATAATGACTCAGTGATTAGTATGGTCTTATCTGTTGAGCCAGTATGTGGTAATACTGACTCAGTGATTAGTATGGTCTTATATGTTGAGACAGTATGTGATAATATTGACTCAGTGATTAGTATGGTCTTATCTGTTGAGCCCAGTATGTGGTAATACTTACTCTGTGATTAGTATGGTTTTATCTGTTGAGCCCAGTATGTGGTAATACTGAGTCAGTGATTAGTATGGTCTTATCTGTTTAGTTAGTATATGGTACTACTGACTCAGTAATTAGTATGGTCTCAGCTGTTGAGCCTGTATGTCGTAATACTGACTCGGTGATTAGTATTGTCTTATCTGTTGAGCTAGTATGTGGTAATACCGACTCAGTGATTAGTATGGTCTTATCTGTTGAGCCAGTATGTGGTAATACTGACTCAGTGATTAGTATTGTCTTAACTGTTGAGCCACTATGTGGTAATAGTGACTCAGTGATTAGTATGGTCTTATCTGTTGAGCCCCGTATGTGGTAATACTGTCTCAGTGATTAGTATGGTCTTATCTGTTGAGAATATATGTGGTAATTCTGACTCAGTGATTAGTATGGTCTTATCTGTTGAGCCTTTATGTGGTAATACTGACTCGGTGATTAGTATGGTCTTATCTGTTGAGCTAGTATGTGGTAATACTGACTCAGTGAATAGTATGGTCTTATCTGTTGAGCCCAGTATGTGGTAATACTGACTCAGTGATTAGTATGGTCTTATCTGTTGAGTTATTATATGGTACTACTGACTCAGTAATTAGTATGGTCTTAGCTGTTGAGACTGTATGTCGTAATACTGACTCAGTGATTAGTATTGTTGTATCTGCTGAGCTAGTATGTGGTAATACTGACTCAGTGATTAGTATGGTCTTATCTGTTGAGTCAGTATGTGGTAGTACTGACTCAGTGATTAGTATGGTCTTATCTGTTGAGACATTATGTGATAATATTGACTCAGTGGTTAGTATGGTCTTATCTGTTGAGCCCAGTATGTGGTAAGACTAACTCAGTGATTAGTATGGTCTTATCTGTTGAGCCAGTAAGTGGTAATACTTACTCAGTGATTAGTATGGTCTTATCTCTTGAGCCCAGTATGTGGTAATACTGACTCAGTGATTAGTATGGTCTTATCTGTTGAGTTAGTATATGATACTACTGACTCAGTAAATAGTATGGTCTCAGCTGTTGAGCCTGTATGTCGTAATACTGCCTCAGTGATTAGTATTGTCTTATCTGTTGAGCTAGTATGTGGTAATACCGACTCAGTGATTAGTATGGTCTCATCTGTTGAGCCAGTATGTGGTAATACTGACTCAGTGATTAGTATTGTCCTAACTGTTGAGCCACTATGTGGTAATACTGACTCAGTGATAAGTATGGTCTTATCTGTTGAGTTATTATATGGTACTACTGACTCAGTAATTAGTATGGTCTTAGCTGTTGAGCCTGTATGTGGTAATACCGACTCAGTGATTAGTATGGTCTTATCTGTTGAGCCAGTATGTGGTAATACTGACTCAGTGATTAGTATTGTCTTAACTGTTGAGCCACTATGTGGTAATACTGAGCCAGTGATTAGTATGGACTTATCTGTTGAGCCCAGTATGTGGTAATACTGACTCAGTCATTAGTATGGCCTTATTTGTTGAGCCTGTATGTGGTAATACCGACTCAGTGATTAGTTTGGTCTTATCTGTTGAGCCTGTATGTGCTAATACTGACTCAGTGGTTAGTATGGTCTTATCTGTTGAGCTAGTATGTGGTAATTCTGACTCAGTGATTAGTATGGTCTTATCTTTTTAGTTAGTATATGGTACTACTGACTCAGTGATTAGTATTGCCTTAGCTGTTGAGGCTGTATGTGGTAATACTGACTAGGTGATTAGTATAGTCTTATCTGTTGAGCCCAGTATGTGGTAATACTGACTCAGTGATTAGTATGGTCTTATCTGTTTAGCCAATATGTGGTAATACTGACTCAGTGATTAGTATAGTCTTATCTGTTGAGCCCAGTATGTGGTACTACTGACTCAGTCATTAGTATGGTCTTATCTGTTTAGCCAATATGTGGTAATACTGACTCAGTGATTAGTATAGTCTTATCTGTTGAGCCCAGTATGTGGTAATACCGAATCAGTGATTAGTATGGACTTATCTGTCGAGCCAGTATGTGGTTCTACTGACTCAGTGATTAGTATGGTCTTAACTGTTGAGCTAGTATGTGGTAATACCGACTCAGTGATTAGTATCGTCTTATCTGTTGAGCCAGTATGTGGTAATACTGAGTCAGTGATTAGTATGGTCTTATCTGTTGAGCCTGTATATCGTAATACTGACTCAATGATTAGTATGGTCTTATCTGTTGAGCCCAGTATGTGGTACTACTGACTCAGTGATTAGCATGATCTTATCTGTTGAGCCAGTATGTGGTAATACTGACTTAGGGATTAGTATGGTCTTATCTGTTGAGCCTGTATGTGGTAATGCTGACTCAGTGATTAGTATGGTGTTATCTGTTAAGCCCTGTATGTGGTAATACTGACTCAGTGATTAGTATGGTCTTATCTGGTGAGCCCAGTATGTGGTAATACTGACTCAGTGATTAGTATGATCTTATCTGGTGAGCCCAGTATGTGGTAATACTGACTCAGTGATTAGTATGATCTTATCTGGTGAGCCCAGTATGTGGTAACTATGACTTAGTGATTAGTATGGTCTTATCTGTTGAGCCCAGTATGTGGTAATACTGACTCAGTGATTAGTATGGTCTGTCGCTTATTCTCTCTCTGTTTCCTCTCTTCATTCATTCCCTATGTCTCTCCCCTCCCTCCTTCTCTCTTTCTCTCTGTCTCTTTCCTCTCTTCATTCTATCACTTTTTCTCTCCCTTCCCTCCCTCCCTCTCTCTCTATGTCTCTGTCTCTCATTCCGTCTTTCTAGCTTATTCTCTCTCTCTTTCCTCTCTTCATTCATTCCCTCCCTCTCTCCCTCCCTCCGCTCCTCTCTCCCTCTTCATACCACTTTTTCTCAGTTTCTCGATTGTTTTCTTTATGTCCGCAATGGAGATTTCCTAATGTAATGAAACACTATTTCCTCAAAGAATTATCCTTTTCTTTTAATGAAATTATCTGGCATTATGCCAACCTATTTAGGATTTCCTGCTGTAGTGTACGGAATTCTATATATTCAAATGACTAAACTTAATTTGAATTTCTCCCCTGGAAAGTAGATGACTCTTCCACACCAGTCAATTTAAATAATGACTATAACCAATTTATTACACAATTTCCTAGTGTTCAAAACACTAATAAGGCATATTGTGTGTGTGTTGTTTTACCATATAGACTAAAATCAGTCATTGTTGCCTATACATACGTATAAATATCCACCAATTTTAATACATACATCCAAACATATACATCCATATATATATATATATATATATATATATATATATATATATATATATATATATATATATAACAACACATACAACCAACAATTTTAATACTTATATCTACACATATACATCCATATATATATATATATAATCATCATCATCATCACCGTTTTACGTCCGTTCTTCCACGCTAGCATGGGTTAGACGCGTTGTCCTGTTGTGGGCAGTGTCTGGTCGGCTGACCATGCCTTGCTCATACAGGAACTGAATTGGCTTGATTTCTACAGCTGGATGCCCTTCCTAACACCAACCTCATTTACAGTGAGTGCTGGGTGCTTTTTCCGTGGCGCCTACACGTCCACTTTGCAGTGTGGGCTGGGTGCTTTTTGGCCGTGGCACCTCCACGACCACTTTGCAGTGGGAGGATGTGGGGCATATTGTCTATATGCTTCATCTTGTACCCATGGGAGGTCGGGTACTCTGTATTACTGCGTGACGCCAGTGGTCACGGTCGTGTGTTATCGCCTTTGAGAGGTGTAATTGGGTAAGGTCGGCTTTTATCACCTCATCCCAGGTCATCCACTCCGCGGTTTCCATCGACTTCTAGTGCTCTGCACCTTTTTATGCAGCTGTCATCCTTCATACGCATCACATGTCCATACCAACGCATCCGCCTCTCCTGCACACAGCATTTGATTCCTCTTATGCTCAGTCTCTCTCTCAATTCATTTATGCTTTGTCGTTCGCGTATATTACTATTACACATCCATCGGAGCATGCAGGCTTCATTTCTCTCTAATCTACGTAAGTCTTCCACCTTCAGCGCTCAGGTCTCACTACCATGTAACATTGGTGTTCGGATATATATATATATTCGGATATATATATATATATATATATATATATATATGTTTTCTATACCTTTCATTTATATATATATATATATATATATATATCAACACATACAATCAACAATTTTAATACATACATCCACACATATACATCCATATATATATATCCATACATTTAGCTATCAAAACAGTTTAAGCGTGACCATCAGGCATTATAGTCTATTGAATGTTAATTATATATAGTAATGATAATAGTAATAATAAATGTGAAAACTAAAATCCGTAGAGGGTTCGATAAGTATTCTATATCATCATCATCATCATCATCGTTTAACGTCCATCTTCCACGCTAGCATGGGATTGGACGGGAATTGTCCCACTAGAGGCAAGATTGGTTGTCTTGCTCGTATAGCACTGTCTGGCAGGTTTTCTACGGCTGGGTGCCCTTCCTAACACCAACCACGTTTACAGTGTGGACTGGGAGGTTTTTACCGTGTTACCTACACGGCCACATTACAGGTTGAACTGTGTGTTTTTTTGTTGTGACACCTACACGACCTCATTTATTTAGGACTGGATGTTGTGGTACCAACATAACTTTACATTGAAAGCGAGTGGTGTGGATGGGGTGGGGGTAGTGGGACGGGGTGTATTTTTGTTAAGAGGTGCCTACTGACTGTGGGTTTTTCTTTGTACTTAGGAAAGGCGGGTCTTCCGTATTACTGTGTAGCGCCAAAGATCTCGGTCCAGTGACATTGTCTTGGAGAGGTGTAAGTGTGTGAGCTGAGGTTTTTCTGGGTCTACCTACTCCGTAACTTCCATCTATTTTTATCGCCCTGCACTTTTTTATACAGCTGTCGTCTTTCATGCGCATCACGAGACCGTACCAACGTAGTCTTCTCTCGAGTAAACAGCATCTGATCCCTCTTATTCCTAATTTCTCACTTAGTTCATTTATGCTTTGCCGTTCACGTATATTACTATTACACATCCAACGGAGCATGAAAGCTTCGTTCCTCTCCAGTCTGTGTATATCCTCTGCAGACAATGCCCAGGTCTCACTGCCATGTAACATTGCCGTTCGTATGCAGTCATCATACAGCCTGCCTTTCATTTTTAGAGAGAACCCTTTAGCGGTCAATAGTGGTATAAGCTCTCTGAACTTTTTCCATCCCGTTCTGACTCTAGCTGCTGAACATTTCAGAACACTCTCCCCCACTGCTGATTTTGTCACCCAGGTAACGGAAGGTGTCCACTATTTCTATAGAACCATCTGTGCAATGGAATGAGCTAGTATTCTGTGGGCACTTGCTGCTACTTATTGCACCTGAGCTCCGGCCACATATAAAATCTATATTCTTAGTTAGCTTACCTGTGATCCCACTACATCTTTTATGCACCCATACTTTGCATTTGGGACATAAAATGGAGTTTCTCCCTACTCCTTTCTTACACACTGAGCATGGCCATTTCCCAGATGGGACCAGTACCCTATTTTCCTTCCTACAAACTAGAACTTTAGTCTTAGACATGTTAATTTTAAGGCCTTTTGATTCTAGGCCATGCTTCCATGTTTGGAATTTCTTCTCTAGTTCAGTCATTAATTCAGCTATGTGCGTTAGATCATCTGCGTATAGAAGTTCCCATGTGCAGCCGGTCTTGAATTCCTCTGTTATAGCCTGAAGGGCAATAATAAATAGTAGGGGGCTAAGAACAGAGCCCTGATGGACACCAACTTTTACGCTAAACTCTTCACTATATTCGTTGTTAATTCTAACCTTGCTCACTGTTTCTTTATACATGGCTTGTATAGCTCTCACAAGCCATTCATCAACACCTAGTTTTCTCAGAGCCCACCAGATAATGGAGCGGGGGACTCTGTCAAAGGCTTTCTCCAAGTCAACAAAAGCTAAGTATAGGGGTTTACCGTTAGCTAGGTACTTCTCCTGTAGTTGTCGTACAATGAAAAGATTGTCTGTGGTACTTTTACCTGACACAAAATTTCATCTAGATCAATTCGCTCTCATGGGTGAGGGATTTAGTGTTTACAACAGACACTCTGTCACGTCTTCTGGTAAGGATATAATCTATCTGGCTGGCGTGTTTCCCTGATCTATAAGTGATCAAGTGATTGTCTCATTACAGATAGTTAGGTTATTTGCGTCACAGAATTCCAGGATTCTGGAGCCTTCCTCATTTCTAGTACCAAACCCATAGCCTCCATGGATTCCGTCATAGCCGTCACAATGTTGTCCAACGTGACCATTTAGGTCACCAGCGATAATTATGTAGTCAGTGTCGGTTATTTGGGGAGGTAGTGAGCATTAACGACTCATAGAATCTGTCTTTTATAACGCCAGGCAGTCCGGTTTGGGGTGCATATGCAGATATTATTGTCACATTAGTTCTATTGAGGACAAGTCTTATTTTAATTATTCTGTCGTTCACTCTATTTACGTCTACTATCTTATCTTCCCACTTTTCTGCTACCATGATTCCTACTCCACCCAGCCCATTGTCATTTCCCACCCAGAAAAGCATATAGCATCGTTCTTTACCCACAATGAATCTAGCAGACCCACCCCTCCACCTGGTCTCTTGAATACAGCACACATCGATTTATATATATATATATAAACTTGTAGAGCAAATATTGAGTTTCAGAAGATCACGTTAAGAGTGAAAGCAGCAATTTTTTGCTTAAACTTTAATCTGTTCTTATAATATATATATATATATATCATAATCTATAAAGCTCAGTGTATGGACTTGCTCCTTCGTTATAGAAATCTACGATATAGAATTTCTTCAAATGAAATTTCCAATTCAGTATTCGAAATAGCTTCGATTGCGTCTTGACGCAGATAATCTTTTCAATTTCACCCACAATTACGCAAAAAATAGATAAAACTCAATATTTTACGATTTTTCTCTCTCATTTAAACTGCTAAACTCTTTCTACTACCATTCAAAATCTATACAACTTCATACTTTCTGCTACTTTCTCTTTCCAAGCTTGATGGTGATACTCTCCGTTTTACTCTCTCATATCATCTGCATATCCTCTCTCTACAACCCACACATTTTGCTACTTTCTCTTTTATACTTCAAAATTACTGATTTATTTCCAAACGCATACAAACACACACTCACTTCAAATGATAAAAAAACATTTAAAGCAATTAAACAACGTGCGTGATTTATAACCACACTAACTTTTAGTTGCTTCAAACTTAATGATTTATTTACAAACACATACAAACACACACTCACATAAATTGATAAAAAAAAATTCAAAGCAATTAAACAACGCGCGGGATTTATAACCACAAATACACGACTATTCATTAACAACATTTAAAGCAACTAAACAACGTGCGTGATTGCCGAAGAGAGAGAGAAGAGAGTGAGAGGGAGAGAGAGAACGTTTATTATTACATAAAGTACCAGTAATGTACTAGATAATTGCTTGCCTTGTGCCAAAAAAGTAGAAAAAATTATTACATTTCATACGAAACGACAATTATTCAAATTATTCAACAGATACATTTATTCAACAACAAGCGATAAATCTTTTTTAAAACCTCTCAACGAAAGTGGATTCTTACAGACTTTGAGTCGAATCGGTTTGAAATTGTGCAAATGTATAAACATGGAACATGTGCACACACACAACAACAACAATCTGCCTTTTATAGATAATGATAAACAATAATATCCTCTATGAGGTCACTAAACCTGCTAGAAACAGCAGCTAACTCTCCCCCATACCACACCCCTCCCTACTATCTTAAATTTAGAAAACATATCTTCTATGAGGTCACTAAACCTGCTAGAAACAGCAGCTAACTCCCCCCATATCACACCACTCCCTACTGTCTTAAATTTAGAAAACACATATCCTCTATGAGGTTACTAAACCTGCTAGAAACAGCAGCTAACTCTCCCCCATATCACACCCCTCCCTACTGTCTTAAATTTAGAAAACATATCTTCTATGATGTCACTAAACCTGCTAGAAACAGCAGCTAACTCTCCCCATATCACACCACTCCCTACTGTCTTAAATTTAGAAAACACATATCCTCTATGAGGTCACTAAACCTGCTAGAAACAACAGCTAACTCTCCCTCATATCACAACCCTCCCTGCTGTCTTAAATTTAGAAAACACACAGACAACCATGCAGAACAACTCCATCGCAGCTCTGTTGTTCAGCTGGCATCGTCTACGCGCGTGTTGCGCAAGTACTGTGAAACAATAAATTTCAACACTTTTTTGCACAGAGATAATATCCATAGGCGAAACTACAATTGTCACTGCTGGCGCAGCTCATGCTTCCAGGTCTGCAATTCATTCACCCAGTGCCTGGCAGACAAAAAGTGCTGCCATAAAATGGGTGGTGCAACCTAATTTTGGTAACTTAATGACCCCCAGCAACGCCGGGCTTTAATGCTAGTATACTATAAAGTATGTCCATAGAATCATTTGATAATATATATACACTATTTCCTTTTCCAATTAGCATAATCAACCACAAAAAAATCAATTAAACCAGGCTATAAGTTTAAAAGGCACCTATGAAGAAATAGTAGATAAATAAATGACAGCCATCTATTCACGATCAACCGCTATAGAATATTTACATTTCAATAGCACGTGGAAATCGATTAAATATACCGTCAACTATACAAAATTAGGTATAAAATTAAAGTTAGAAGAAAAAATGCATATACACATACCAGGATTACATATATATATATATATATATATATATATGTAAAAGGTAAACAAAAGTAACAAAAGAAACGGCACAGGATATGGAAGGAATATATTAGTTTAATGCTTGAAATAGCAAAAGAGGGTTTTGGATGATAGTTCTTCATCAGAAGAAAGAATGAGAAATTGGAATCAGAAAAAGCATTTTTAGAGAAAAATAACAGGTCCAATCATGTAGTTATATATATATATATATATATTATATATATATAAATGTAATCTGAGTTTTTCGAATATTAATAATAACATTCGATTCGTTTGCAATTTTGCAAATAAGCCTCAACTTTATAGCCATGTCAGTAGAATGAACACTTCATTCTTGCTCTTGTGTTGGCATGCGAACAGAACTGCAGACGACACTAATGTTTCTGTGTATCACCCTTCAAGGTGAACAGTGAGCTGTACTGATGAAGGGTGATACCCAGAAACATTAGTGTCTGCAGTTATGTTCGCATGCCAACACAAGAGCAAGAATGAAGTATTCATTCTACTGACATGGCTAGAAAGTTGAGGCTTGTTTGCAAAATTGCAAACAAATCGAATGTTATTATTAATATTCGAAAAACTCAGATTACATTTATTGTATTCAGCCATGTAGAGCAAGATTTTCTTTTATATATATATACAGGGTGTCGACGTTATTTGTTCGCAATTTTCAACTGCTAATTTTATGCAAATTTTATTTACTTCCGTTGTCACTCTTGTCTTCATAAAAACAGTGACTATATTTCCATTATTTATTTTCAGAATAATTGATTATGAATAATTTTGAACCTCCAGATTTGTAAAAGAGACACGGAGTTCTTCTTGGAATCCATGCCGGGAGGACAAATAAGGACTAGAATATCAACTCCCAGAACAACAGGTGGCTCACTGTCTCATCCAAAGACGTGCCCAGAGTCATGCAGACAAAGTTTCCAGCGACAACATTGGTCTTAGGTGTCGTCAGCAGTCAAGGTGACGTCGTACCACCTCACTTCTTCCCTGAGGGCCTCAAGCTGAACACCGATGGCTACATCCGCGTTCTGAGCAAGGTAGTAAAGCCCTGGATCGACCAGGTAGCTGCAGGTAGGCCGTACGTGTGGCAGCAAGACTCAGCGCCCTGCCATACCAGTCGAAAGACCCAAGCCTGGCTGTCAGAGAACTTCGTCGACCACACTTCACCTGACATCCGGCCTCCCAGCACGCCTGACTTCAACCCTCTTGACTTCTTTGTGTGGGGCGCAGTGGAACGAGACACCAACAGATCTAGCTGCAATACGAAAGACGATCTGAAGGCCAGGATCACAAGTGCCTTTAGGGGCCTAAGTCGGGGGACAGTGACGAAGGCCTGTAGCCGGTTCCAAGGCTACCTTGAGGCCGTCATTAAAGCCAATGGCGGGTTTATCGAGTGAGATCGAAAGAACAAGTTATGAAGACAAACTGACCCAAGTTTGATAAATAAATATTAAAAAATAAAACTACTGTGTTATCCTTTCCTAGACAGTAATCTTGCGAACAGATATCGTCCGCACCCTGTATGTATATATATAATGAAAAAACAATATTGTCTCCGATTGAGACGAAGTGAGATGTGTTTCAATACATATAAACATGAGAAAACTCATCACTAGAACAGCCGTTAAAACAGTTAAATCATGTCAAAGACAGACTGTGATGAGTAAAAATGCTTCAGAAGACAGAGACCAGTGGTCAGTGGTCAACAGATTGACTTGATACACATATATAATTATTTTTGGATTTCTATAATGGATTAAATAGAATATAGGAAATTTAATGTATTTCCATGAAATCTCAGCTCCATTTTCACGTTGTTAAGTTGACAGTTGGGAAATCTGTCAAATTGTATATCATGAAAGTCTGTCTCAATTTCTTAGAAAACCTTTATACATGTTCTCTCATTCAATCATTCTGATACTAACCTGGCCAAACCTGCTTCAGGTTCTATGAAACAAACCACCATTCTTAAAAAGTTTCTATTTACATGTATATATGAGTCGCATGGTAGTAAGGCCTGGGTGCTGTATGCAGAGGACTTATGAAGATTGGAAAGAAATGTAGCTTGCATGCTTTGGTGCATGTGTATACATAAACAAACTGAGAGAGAAACTAGGCATAAGAGGAATCAGATGCAGTGTACAGGAGAGCAGAGCACCCACTTATTCCTGAGAGGGTCACGAAGGCAGAGTTCTCAAACATTCCTTATAGAGGGTCCTGTCAGAAGCAACTGTCTCTAACTGAAGCAGCAGAAATGGGGTTCCTCCAAAGATTTATTGGAGTAACGTTACTTGATAGAGTGTGTAGCCTGGAAATGAGCGAGTCACTTCAAGTATAGCCCCTACTTCTCCTGATTGAAAGATCACAACTCCAAATTTTTCATTAATTAATTCAAATAAAGTGTATTTCCTTGTAAATAAAGTAACAAATGTTTTAAGGTTATGCATGGCGATGGAATACTCAGCCACATACATGTTAATTCAATGTGTAGATAGACCAGTTGACTGAACAACTGTATATTCAGGGCAGAATTTAATGGGAGGGAAGCAAAGGGGACAATTGCAATGGGCCCGCCTGCTGTGGGTGAGACAGCCATAGCAATTTATTTGTGCCTTCAGCTGGGCTTTTTAGTTTTAGGAAGGTTAGAATTTTTTAATATAACACTTGTATGTATAACTTTTCAATTCCAATTACTTGTGCGAAGCTAACTTTGATATATAAAATTGGGCAGTGGGGTTGCTGTGTATTCTAATTTTTTGTGTCTGAGGTGCTCCTCCCCTACAAACCTGAAGTGCCCTGGTCCCCCCCCCCCCACACCACCAATGTCTAAATCCAACCCTGCCTGTGAGGAACATTCCAATTGTGTGTGTGACAGCTCACACCTATGCAGGTTTAGATGGCCTCCTCCAAGGTATATCTCGCTGGAGGTGTCTTGGGTAATTTAATGATAAGGACCCAGTTATATCATCTCATTTTTACAGCTGAAATAAAGTGTCTTGCTCAATGTGAAATAAAGTGTCTTGCTCAAAGAAACAACACATCACCCGGTCCGAGAATTGAACTCATAACCTCTCGATTGCAAGTCCAATGCTCTAACCACTAAGCCATGTGTTTTGGAATTGAGACATTTCTGTCTTTAGATCAGGTTTTCTGAAAATAAGAAACAAGCAATAACTCCTCCAATTCCATATTTCACTGTTCCAGAGATTTATCAGTACACAATATCAGAAGCATATTATACGGGATACTCCTCTTTAACCCTGTAATATTTAAACCAGCTGTATCTGGCCAAAATTCTCTTACCTCTCTCTGATCAAACCAGCCATAACTGGCCACTCATACTGATATTAAGGTATTGTTCTCAAAATAAATATTATCAAAACCTCATAGATTCAATATTATTTTAAATAAAGCTTTGACCACAAAATAGACTAATATATACAGTGTAATTTAACTGGTAAAGGGCTAAAGAACAACTTCTGTGATAAAAGACATTCAATAAGAGGAATCTGACTTGTCATTCTTGTAGCCATGTGTTCTGCATTAAATGTGCATGTGATATGCATCTCTCTGCGTTATTATCATTACTGTGGAATCAGGGATTTTTAAGTGTGTAGAGTAAATGTAAATGATATGATTATTGAAGGAATGATTTTTCCTGATAGAAATCCTTGATTATGATGTGTAAAAAATCTGTGACAATCTTCGTAAATTGGAAATCCCAAAATCACAGGATTTTGTGATTTAAATTTAGATTTAAAATTGCTAAAATCTTGGTTATAATCCCAATGTTGAGAATAATGAATAGATGAGGAATATAAAAGAATACACACAAAGACAATTAGTAGAATAAAGATCTTAAATAAGATTTCCTCAAATTGGGAGCCTTATAGAACATTTGAATTCAGCCTTTTCTTTATCTTGTTTCTCTTTTTCTTTTTGTATTCTTTGCATTTACAAAACATTTCTTCCCAGAAATAATCAATAATAAAATAACAAAATTTCTCTGTGGTAAAATGTAGGTTTCTGACATAACAATTTATAATTAATGTTTTAAGTATAGAATATATTTTGCATATAATTTTTCTGATACCAAGCCTTTTCTCAAGCATTTACATATTTATCAAGTTTATATAAAAGTCACATTCCATATATAATATATTTTAGCTGCTGAAGCAAAAGTTACTATCTAAGGATTAGAGCCATCAATCTTACACAGAACTTAATTTTCTTTTGCAATGGAAAAGCATACATTTATATGATGACGATGATGATGATATATGCAAAAGAACAGTCAGTAAAAGTACTTAAAGTGGAAGCTGAAGTATGAACCTTTTAACAACAGCAAAGTTTACTTAGCTTAAAGTGATTCCCATCTGTTAGCACAAAGGTAAAGAAAGTACAGAATAGCAGGATATATTCAGTGTCATTCACTGGTTATTCTTTTAATGGGATCAACTGAAACCCTCAATGGAAACACCTTTGATTCTGAATCAAATGCTCTGTCAGATTCAAATGAAAGCAGAATTTAGGTCATACAATTCCAATACAAATGTCTTTAGAATTATTTCACCTCTCATAGTAAACTGTTGCACTTCCTATTTCTGTCAAAATATTCAGAATACTATTTCCCCATCACAAATATTTCTAAAGGTTTTTAACATATGCAAATATAACCCTGTAGTAAAATAGAATTTATAGAAATTTTTCATTTACAGATTCCAACATATTAGTTATACAACATCAAGAAGAAAATCCAAACTAAAAATATAACAGAGGCATAACTCTTTTCTTAGCTCCATGTAATCTATGGCTTTTCCCAGCAAATACTTTCCTCATTATACATCAATGTCACAATCATTCCATCTTAGATACATTTTCTGTTGGCAACGAATAATGTCTGATTGATTCACATAATAAAATGTATACACATAAACATTGACACAATATTTTATATACTTGCATGTATGTAAGACATTAAGCCAATAGAATTTCCTTCAATCTAATTGATTGTTATTCTTTCAAATGTTATGCTAACAAAAGATTGATATAAATAGACAGTTATAAAATTGTTAAAAATTAAGAAATTAGAACCATTAACTTCAAACAATACCTGTCATATCTCTAATCTTTAACCACATCTACAAAATGGAAACATAAATAAGATTTACAGATTTTCAAGTTCAGCTCATTACAAGTAAAATCTATTTAGGGTTTTAGTTGCACTTGTTCTTGACCTTTGTGATGTGCAGCCAATTGTTGCACATTTCATGCAGCCAATTGTTGCACATTTCATGCAGCCAATTGTTGCACATTTCATGCAGCCAATTGTTGCACATTGTATGCAGAACACACGGTCATTTTCGTTTTTCATCCCCCCTTTTCTTTTTCTTTCTCTCACTCTGGTCATATATCTGGTGTTGTTTTTGTGAGGTCCTTGACAATAGTTAATTGTATTTATTATATGTGTTTATATTTGTGTTTATCAACGACATTATGTAATGTTATTTATACAACTGTGAATATAAATTGAAATTGTTTTATCTAGTGACATTATCTGAGATGATGTGTTGAAATGGAAGCAACTACATTATAGTGACATCATCAGTAAATAAAGTAAATCTCCATGATTTTCTCCTATGAATATAGACAGGTTGTATTTAGACCTCGGAGGGACCAGGGCACTACAGGTTTGGAGGGTCCCTCATACACAAAAATCAGAATACACAGCACATTCCCCCGATTTTATATCTCAAAGTTAGCTTGATGCAATTAATTAGAATTGAAAAGTTATACATACAGGTATTAAATTCAAAAATTCTAACCAGCTCTTCTTCTTCTTTTTTTCTTCTCCTTCTTCTCTTTCTCCTCCTACTTATTCATGGAAGGGTCATGTGAGCAGAGTCCACAAACACTCCTTCCAGCATGTCCTATCAGAAGCAGCCATCTCCAATTGATCCCCTGGATCCCCAAGTGAGACCAGCCAAGCTCATGGATGTTATCAAACCATCTTGTCTGGGTCTCCTGCCAATTGATTTTGCTTGTAGAATCTGTCCAGCGAAGAGTCTTTGAAGTAACATACTCGAGAGCGTTTGTAGCACAAAGATCAGAGAGTCATTACAGGTAGAGTTGCTATTTCTATGATATGAAGAAGTCACAGCTCTGATATTACAGACATGTGGCTAGAATGTCTTATTGAGTGTATAGCTTGAAGATCAGGGAGTCACTCCTGGTAGAGTTGCTACTTCTCCAATGTGAGAGATCACAGCTCCAATATTCTGGAATGTAGCTAGAATGTCTCATACATTGTGTAGCTCAAAGATCAGAGAGTCACTCCAGGTAGAGTTGCTACTTCTCTGATTTGAGAGATCACTTCCAATGTTACAGACATGTGGTTAGAATATCTCAGGAAAGAATCACTGGACAGATAACCACACTGCTAATGAAGAAAACTAATTTCTATTTTACCTCAGCAAATTTACGTTGTATTTAGCTTCAATGACTTTCTCTTTGTTATCTTTTCTTTTCTTTTCTCTGGTGAGGTTTTATAAATGCTGAATATTAAAAAGATTAACTTTACCCAAACCTAAAAGTTGATATTGAACATTTTTGAAATGCTATTACATGGCCTGATATCCCATAGACTGTGATGTTACCTACCTCCTTTCGTTCTGGCCAGAATACTGCTCATGTAAATTTAGATATGTTGATAAATTTAGCAAGCAGTCAGTTGATATTTCAAAAAACTGCAGCTGCCATGTTGTGAATATTTTAATCCTTCCAGTCTCAAAGGAATATATTTATACTAATATAATTTCTACATTTTAAGCTTTCATGAACCACACAGAATATTCACAATCACACACACTTACATACACACATTTCTTTACTATTCTTAACTTTTCCTTCATTGCTAACTTAAGCTAAACTAGCTAATGTTAAACCTCTTTGATGTTTGGGGGATGTTATGTGATGTACACTTTCTAACATTAACTCTAGAAATATACAGTACAGAACAATTGTATTAAACTCTTTTGTATGGTTAAGTTTGTGTACTTAACAGTGGACATATAATACATATATGTACATATCTATAGAGTTACAGTATAGAATTGACAGAAACTGCTTGAATATTGTATATAATCCTACCTTATTCTCTCTTCAGTCATCGAGTGGGATGCTCCACTAATTCCACTCATTGCTTCTGTTCACTATGGTCATTTATGATGGTCTTCAGTTTCTTTATTGTCTCCATCTCTGTGTCTTCTACCAGAGTGTCCACGTAGGTGATTTGTCACCTTCCTCTACAGGTTCTTCCATCAGTAGATTGCCAGCCAGAGCACAAACTTCTTTACCACATCTTCATTAGAGTTTCTACTTTTGGCACAAGGCCAGCGATTACCCCAGTGCATCACTGGTACTTTATTTTATCGACCTCGTAAGGATGAAAGGCAAAGTTAATCTCGGCGGGATTTGAACTCAGACCGTAAAGGGACATAACTATGCTGGAAAGCATGGTGTCTGACGCTCTACCGATACTGCCAATCTACCTATCTATTTATTTTATAATGCATGAGATCTCTTGTAATGTTGTTGTTTTTTTGTCATTTATAATATTTGTTAATGTATAAACAGAGTTAATTGCTGCAGGAATGCTATCACTTAAAATAACATTTTGCTGGAGATAGATTAGCAAAATTTAATAAGAGGAAAGTTGGAAAAAATCTGAAAAATAAATAAGCTGGTGAGAGGCGGACATGATTATTGGAGACCCAAGAGTCCATTGAATATGTAAACATATGGTGTTTATGCATTACTCCATTGATAGAAAAATGACAACTAGCCTTAGTTGAGTTTTAATATTTATAAGAATTTCTTCAGGAATATTAATCCACATAACTAAAGGTGGTAGACTCAGCAATCTATATTAGTGTTTATGCTGGTAGCTAATTATATTATATACTAGCAGTGGTACTCGGCGTTGCATAGGATAAGGTATTTTAGAAAGCGGGCCGCCAACAGACCTAATCGTGTAAAATCTGCATGCCTGGACAATATTTAAAGAAAATAAACCGAATGCTCTGATGGCTGGATAATCTTTAAGATTTTCCTCGATGAAGCAGTCCAAGGGAAATAACTCTGAATGCGATTTAGACGTCACGCCTCAAAATAGCCCTAGAAAGCAGAAAAAATGATGTTTTTCACCTAATGCGGAGCCTAGGCGATAAAAAAGTTGGACTTTCTTTGCTCACGTTATGAAGAAGAGACTGACTAATACATAGTTACAATTTCAATGAAATCGGTCTGACGTAACGCCTCAAAAAACCGCTAAAAAGCTGAAAAAACGCAGTTTTTCACCTAATGCGGGCCCTAGGGGATCAAAAAGTTGAATTTCTTTATGTGCATAACACTTCTTGAAACATAAGTAATACACATGTAAAGTTTGAAAAAAATCGGATGGGTACTTCTCGAGTTTTAAGGATTCAATCTCACAGACACAGACACACACACACATACAGAGATCCTCAGTTTTATATATATAGACTAGCAGAAAACCACCCGGTGGGCGGTTTTCTGCTAGCAAATCTAGTGTATATACTGATATTGTTGAGATTTGGATGAGAAATGTTTTCGGCACCACATGTTCACCGTCTCTCGGTGTGTCTTTTATGCATGTATAAATATATATGTTATCTATACGGTGAAATCTTTGAAATAAATATATGTTAAAACGAAAAAGGAGAAAATAAATAACTGGCGGTTAGAAAAAATATTCCTATGAAATTTTAATCATACCATTAGGTGTGAAAAGGAAATATTTTTTTATTGTCAAAACAAATGTTCAAAAGTTAAACTTCAATTTTTTGAATTATTTCAAATTTTTTCATGAAATTGAACACTGGACATTGGCTGCTGGAAATGGAAATTAAATCGTATTTAATTGTATTTAAATTTCTAACCTTATTTTATTATTTATATGTTTTCAATAAGAAATAAAAAAACACAACAAAAATTGAAGAAAAAAATTGAACAAATCAAACGTAGGATATGGAACTGCGCAATCTGATTAATAAATTACCTCATCTGCAGCAACCTTCTTCAAATGGTCCTTATTATCAGCAGCAACAACCACAAATTCAATAGCAACCTTCTTCAAACCACAAATTTAATGGCAACCTTCTTCGCATGTTGTCAAGTCAGAACCGCCTCGAACTGGTTACTTCTGGTTTGTGCAAGATGTCTCTATAGCAACCAGCGATTCCCTCGGCTTCAGTGATCAAATTCAGTGGAGAGGGGAAGGTAATGTTTCTATAGCACGTGTTTTAGCGTCTATTCACTCTCTCTCTCTCTCCCTCTCTCCCTCCCGCTATCCCCCTCTCGTAGTCTGTCTCTTTCTTTCACTCTCACTCTCTCTCTACGCACGTGTTTCCACTGTCGGACAGACAGACAGAGAAATTGCTGGATATATATATAAGTAGATTAATACATCCAGCTATAGAAACTGTGCCAAAGATATGTGGGAAGGGGACATACAATACTTATTGCCCTTGCAAGCATAGTAAGGGAACGTAGAATGGGGATGGTGCTGCTGATGATTCATCATCATCCTCATCGTTTAACATCCATCTTCCACGCTAGCATGGGTTTGGATTATATATGTAAACACACACACACACATATATCTAAAAAAAAAAGTCTAAAGTCTGTCTTAAGCCAGAAGACTCATTTGGCTGGTGCTTATCCTGGTTTCATGGCGTGAAGTAACTGAGAGTACAAGACTCCTCCCTGGACAGGACGCCAGTCTATCACAGAGATAAACCCCCAGCTATTGTTGGTACTCATTTTCAGCTGAGTATACTGGAGCAACATGGAATGAAGTGTTTTATTGAAGAACACAACACGAAACCTAGGAATCGAACCCACAACATTATGATCGTACATCGAACACCTTTACCACTAGGCCGTGTGCCTCCTGTTACATATATATGTGTTGGTAGAAATTTGTAGATAAATGATCAAGGAAAACAGTGTTCGATTTGTTGGAAGTGGACTTATTTAGTATGAACAAAGTTTCATACATTTAACATTTGCCTCCTCCATAATACAGAGATGGCTATGACTGAACCCCCAAAACAATGGTAGCACAGACATGTTAAGTGTATGAAACTTTGCTCGTATTTATTCATACTATATATATATATATAAAATGGTGACAAATTTTTCCCAGTGAAAAATAGTTTAATTTTCAAATAGTAAGATCTGATTTGGCTTCTATTTCTAGCAGTTTGGTCATATATGTTTTAGTCCACATGGATAACAGAAAATAATGTCTTGCAACTATGTTAGAAAGAATTAAGCTGGTATTTTGTATATAACTTAACAAAAATGTTCTACATCATTATATGATGAGAGGCTGGTACCAAGACAAACAAACATCCAGTTCACCCTGTAAAATGGCAGTGATGGTGCCAGAAGAAAAGCTCCCCGTACACGCAGTAATGTGGTTTGCATTAGAAAGAAAACCAGACAAATGGTCTGTATGCAGGCATGGAAAATAGATGTTAAAGGGTGATGATGGTGGTGGTGATGATGATGATGATGATATTTTAAAGGGAGAGAAATGACAAACAGCATTTAAACCGGATGTATCCAGCCAGAACTCTCTCACCTCTTTCTGTTCAAACTGGACATAACTGGCCACTCATACTGATGTTAAGATATTGTTCTCAAAATAAATAACATCAAAATTTTGTAGATTCAACATTATGTGAAATAATTATGTAAGATAAAGCCTTTACCACAAAAATACAATAGTAAATATAGAGTAATGTAAATGCTAAAGGGTTAAAGCAAGTTATAATCCCCGATTTAGTCAGACGAGTGTCTTTGGAGGAATTATCTATATAGTAAACTAATATATTTTGATAAGTTTCCTCATCGTTGTTGTTATAATCACAATGTTTTGGCCTTTGTCCCCTCCAAATATTTTCAGGTACCTGTCATATTCTGACAAAATTTAGGGTAATGCCTGTCTGAAGAAGTCTACTCTAAATACTTGTTTCTTCAAGCATTGAAATTCATCTTATTAGCAAAAGCAACTAGCGGAAAGAGTATTAATGAGAAAGTTGATAAACCTACACCATTTTCGAATGTTCACTAATAGATTTAGGAAGTGATGATGTTGTGGTTGTGCTTGAACATTATTTTCTCATTTCACATAAAACTGCCGATTCATGAAACCAATTTGTTTTAGTTTCATTCAGCTAACAGCTATAATATAGAACAGCGTTAGAAATTTATCTCAAGTGATGGTAATTTTTTCTCTGCTCTCTCTTTTCAATCTCAATATTTTGACTTTAAATACTACTGAATCAATACAGAATTAAAAAAAAGAAACACAATTTTCACATACACACACACACACACACACACACTCACACACACACGCATACATGTACATCAACATTATTTACATTAAGCAACATTTTTTTCCAGTATACACACACACACACAGATATATATATATATATGGGGGGGGGGAGTGTTTGGATATGAGTGTGAATATACGTTTGAGTTTACAAAAAAAAAGAAGAAAAAGTACTCAATACAAAAAGAGAGTGAATCAATTTACTGTGGAACTGTGATTACTTAGAGGTAGTGACAGTAATCTCAGCTCTACTAAGTTTGATATATATGAACACACACACACACACATCATCATCATCTACATCATCATTTTATGCCCGTTTTTCCCTGCTTGCAAGGGTCGGACGGGTCCTATTCAGCACAGCATCTCTCCACTTGTTACGGTCCTAAATATATATACTTAATTAGAAAGTGAGCAACACAAAATATAACTACTACATTACCAAAGGTTTCTGGATCCCAGACAATAATAATATACACCTGGATCGGTCGTCAGACAGAGATATTATCATAACATCTCTGCCTGACGACCGATTCAGGCGCGTATTATATTATTATCGTCTGTGATCCAGAAACCTTTGGTAATGGAGTACTTATATTTTGTGTTGTTCACTTTCTAATTAAATAGCTCTGTTCTATACATAGAGCACTCTTTTTTCCTTTGCAATTACCTAACACACACACATATATATATGGAGGCACATGGCTTAGTGGTTAGAGCATTGGCCTTGCAATCGAAAGGTTGTGAGTTCAATTCTCAGACCGGGTGATGTGTTGTTTCCTTGAGCAAGACACTTTATTTCACATTCCTCCAGTTTACTCAGCTGTAGAAATGAGATAATAAGGACTAGGGTCCCTATCATTCCACTGCAAAGTGGTTGTGTAGGTGCCATGGCAAAAAGCAGCCAGTTCTCACTGTAAATGAGGTTGGTGTTAGGAAGGGCATCCAACTGTAGAAATCAAGCCAGAATCAGTTACCGTCCCACCCTTGTAAGCAGGGAAAAGTGTACGTAAAATGATGATATATATATATATATATATATATATATTTAATACATTAACAGAGAAAGCTTTAAGCAATACTCCGACCGGCTTCCGTCTCACTCAACATTAGGATACACCTTAGTATAATCCCAATTATACGCTTGGTGTGCTAACTATACGTATTTTGCGGATAGCCAGTTGTATTATTTTATATGAGACATAATTAAAATACATCTCTCTTTCCAAACGATCGTTTCATTATAAGGCTTCTACAAATTGGGAAAATAATGTCCTGGTTATGTAGAAGCCTACACATAGTCCGTAGGAATATATGTAGGTGGGCACTTATAAATCATCAGTGGATGCCCGACAAATATCGATATAAAAAAAAACCTTACCGATATTAATGTTCAGCGATGGTACCCCTCCGTGCCAGAATGACCGCCAAATTTGAAATTTCAGCAGTCTCACAATGAGAAATCTCACACTGCCATCAAGCAGAAAGCGGAGGTCATCGCAAAACATAAAATAATAAAATAATATGCACGCGGGTCAATTAATTCTTTCAATAATTTTAACCATGCGTGAAGAACTCAATTGGATATAAAAAAATAAATATATGCATGTATTATTTATACACGCATATAGGTATTTTCTTAGGCTAAAAACAGAGATAAGATACCGGAAGAACAATCAATATTTCATACAAAGGATAAAACGCAAAGTCATACCATATATATATACCCCCACACACCCCTACTGCAAAGTGGTCGTGGAGGTGCCATGGCAAAAAAGCACCCAGCCCATACTGTAAAGTGGACGTGTAGGCGCCACAGAAAAAAAGCACCGAGCACTCACTGTAAATGAGGTTGGCTGTGGAAATCAAGCCAGAATCCGTTCCTGTATGAGCAAGACCGGGTCAGCCGACCGGACACTGCCCACAACAGGACAACCCGTCTAACCCATGCTAGCGTGGAAGAACAGGCGTAAAACGGTGATGATGATGATGATGATGATGATGATATATCATGATGCAGATAAATACAGGAAAAATTAATGGATAATTAAAACGGTTTTTTTAATTTAGAAAATTAATAATTATTGTGTACAGTGCTCAGGTGCACTACAACTCATCAAAGGTGCATGTATAGTACATAGAATAATGTACAAATATCAGGGAAGTGAACAGTGTATGAGTCATGATATACATGTGTGCGTGTGTATGGAGGGGGAATATTAGGTGTAGTGTTGGCAAATCTCAGGAAGCATGGAGGTTTTAAAGGATGAAGTTAAAATTGATGTGGCAACCATCGGCAAACATGACTTTATTCAGGCAGGACTAGAAGCTGGAGGCGTTGGTGACGCCCTCACTGATGGCTTCCTTGACTGCCTCCTTCTTGCTGTAGGGCCTGCTGTTTAAGGTGCCCCACAAGAAATAGTTGATAATAAATGAATATTTAAACTCTATTTCGGTATTGAGTACTTTGTTTCGTGTATATACATATATATATAATTACAGTCTGCTTATAAACAAAAATGAAAAGTTTAATACATTTAATCACTGACATAGTAATATACCACTAACAGCAAGTTATATATATATATATATATATATGTGTGTGTGTGTGTGTGTATAAGAGATATTTAATTTGTTGGAAATCCAACAAATATAGATGTTTACAACTGATTCAAAGAACTCGCCAGTTTTATGGAGTAAGTATTCAATTTATATTAAATAAGTGGAAACTTTATTTATTCTATTATATGTATTTCAAGGGTACCAAAAAATGTTGGTACGCTATCATCAGATAAAATACAAAATGTTTTATAAATATTTCACATGGAAAGTCCAGGGAAAACTTTCCAGGGATAACTTGAACCGTTAAGGTATATCATCCTTGGTCATGTCAAATATTTATAAAACATTTTGTATTTTATCTGATGATAGGGTTCCAAAATATTTGGTACCCTTGAAATATATATAATAGAATAAATATGGTTTTATAAATATAGTTTCCATTTATTTAAAATCAATTGTATATATATATATATATATATATATATATAATACTTACATATCGAGAGAGAGAAAAGGAGGGATAGGTGATACATGTAGTTATTTGCCAAATAGCGTATGCAGCAGGTGCTCAATACTAGTGCCGGCAGTGTTGAATATTAGAAGTGTTAATATCTAGTGGGCGAGAGAATTAGCAGAGCGTAAGCACGTGGAAAAGTAAAATATAGAACAGACCGTTAAAACATATTTATTTACAATAGCACCTACGTACGTTTCGCCCGAATGGGCTTCTCCAGGGCATAAATAACTAAAAAGTGCTTCTTACACGGCCCGGAATGTGTTTTTAGAGATAAGTTCACGTCAGTGTTCATTCTTCGCAAAAAAGCGTGTTTTGATTTTGCAGTAGGTCAAGGGAGCTAACTCTGGCCGGTGTTAGGGCATTCTTTCCCGGACAATTTTTTTTTACCTTACCATTGTCGATACGCACAGGGTCAGGTATATAACGTTTCTTTTGAGACGTTTGTTTCTGCACCTGTCCGCCTGGGTCAATTGAAGCCGGGTCTGGGATGCATGGTTAGTTTCCGGATGTTTTTTGCAGCGCCTGCCCGCCGGGATGTTAAGGCTTGGTGCAGGGAGACTCGGTATACGGTTTCACTCCTCGTTCTTATTCCATCTGAAGTAGGATATTTTTAAGCGGTGTGTACAGCTTATCGTCGATTCAGGTCTGCTGTTGATGAGCTCGTGCAGATTCTCAACTCCATAGTCTCTAGCATTTCACATAGGATCTCGAGGCTCTCCGCCAATGAGGATATCTTCAACCAAGCGGCAAATTACTACAATAGGGCCTTGATAAGCGCCGGCTTTAAGCGAGGAATTTCCTACATCCCTAATGCTAGCTCCAGAAACCACCATCCTCATAAGACGAACGTTATAGTAAGCCATACCTATAACCGATCACGCGGCAACTTAGTAGGAGTTGGATATAATAGCCTAGGTAATCGCACTAAGGAACACGGCCACAATGTTAATTACACCGGTGATAGTATAGGTAACTTACCACACAATAATGATCACGAGCCCGGTGACAGTGACCACTGTAGCCTACTCGAATTATTACCCTACTATAAGATCAACAAAAGCGACGGCCTAATACCAACGCCTTCCAACCAACATCTTCCTGTACATAAACATGGAAGAAGGAAGAAGAGTGCACCCGAGCATAAAGCGAAAGGGGCACGTAACGGGCTACAGCGCATTAACATGCATAAGAACGGTCACCTTTATGGAACCACCCGTAGCAAAGTACAAAGACGCGTAATCGCCACCGTAACGTCCTATGGTTCCATCCTCCCCACTCTCGGAGTGTGGCCTCCGACATTCCCCGGATATTCTTCGAAGCCTTAGAGAAGAACTTCCCACACAATCATAGGTATAGGGAAATCCTTAATAGGAACAATATAAAAATATCCTTCTCTTCTACTCCTAACTTAGCGGACATCATAGGAACAACTAATCACAGTAAGATCACTAAGACACAGCACCCTAGCACAGACGCACCTACACCTGACAGTAACTACATCGGCCTTAACGACTCCCTAGCAGCATCCAATAGTGCTGGCAACAGCCTCTAAAAACGCAACCAGCATAACCGCGACATGACTGGGGAATATGCAGGTGACCCGCACGTGTCACCAGGCGGCAAAGGAAGACGATGCTGCGTGCGGAATAATAATGGTACCACCTCGCACACTGGGTTGTAATAGGGCTAACGACAGGTGCAGGAGAGTAGGTAACAACGTAGATAGCAATAATGATAGCCTTACCGTGGGAACTAGAAGGGACCGCGACCGAAATTGCAACTGCCGCGACAGGGGCGCTGCCCCGTTAGGGGATACTGCTTGACTGATAGGGTTATATATAGCTGCATTGTAATTAGCCACAATAGCGTTAAACATTATATAGGGGCTACTTCTGGCCGGTTCAAATTTAGGTTTTGAACACATCTCCACTCTTTCGCAAATAAGAAGTTAAGACACTCCACTTCGCACGCGAACTACACCACATCATTAAAAGACTTAAACATCAGCTTCTCCACGCACTGGGAAATTGTCGACAGGGCTGCACCGTACAACTTCAAGAGGAAGTGCGATCTTTGCCTCATGGAGCTCTACCGCATCATAACGGCACCCCACGAGCTCATCAACAGCAGACCTGAATCGACGATGAGCTGTATACACCGCTTAAAATCTGCTACTTCAGATGGAATAAGAACGAGGAGTGAAACTGTATACCGAGTCTCCCTGCACCAAGCCTTAACACCCCGGCGGGGAGGCGCTGCAAAAAAAAATCGGGAAACTAACCATGCATCCCAGACCCGGCTTCAATTGACCCAGGCGGACAGGTGCAGAAACAAACGTCTCAAAAGAAACGTTGCATACCTGACCCTGTGCGTATCGACAATGGTAAGGTTGTAACCACATCTTGTAACGGATAAAAAAAAATTGTCCGGGAAAGAATGCCCTAACACCGGCCAGAGTTACCTCCCTTGACATACTGCAAAATCAAAACACGCTTTTTTGCGAAGAATGAACACTGACGTGAACTTATCTCTAAAAACACATTCCGGGCCGTGTAAGAAGCACTTTTTAGTTATTTATGCCCTGGAGAAGCCCATTCGGGCGAAACGTACGTAGGTGCTATTGTAAATAAATATGTTTTAACGGTCTGTTCTATATTTTACTTTTCCACGTGCTTACGCTCTGCTAATTCTCTCGCCCACTAGATATTAACACTTCTAATATTCAACACTGCCGGCACTAGTATTGAGCACCTGCTGCATACGCTATTTGGCAAATAACTACATGTATCACCTATCCCTCCTTTTCTCTCTCTCGATACGTAAATATTATATATATATATATATATATATATATATATATATATATATATACAATTGATTTTAAATAAATGGAAACTATATTTATAAAACCATATTTATTCTATTATATATATTTCAAGCGTACCAAAAATGTTGGTACGCTATCATCAGATAATATACAAAATGTTTTATAAATATTTCACATGTCCAAGGATGATATACCTTAACGGTTCAAGTTATCCCTGGAAAGTCCATGGAAAACTTTCCAGGGATAACTTGAATCGTTAATGTATATATATATATATTGTGACGCAGATAAATCTAAGAATATAAAGTATTTGTGCTTATATACATTAATCTAACTATATATAAGCATAAGTGTATGTATACATATATATATATATATATATATATATATATATATATATATATATGTGTGTGTGTATGTCTGTGTGTGTGCATATATGTGTATATATACATAAACGACGGTTATATTCATAAATACATATACATGTATGGTTATATACACCTTCACACACACATATATATATATATATTTTATGTATATATCTATATTGTAAACAAATACTAAATAACACACATAGTTAATAACATGTTTTGTCCAAAGCAAATGAAACATTAGCTTTTGGGTGCCATAGAGATGAGAGGAAAATTTAATTAACAATAGAAACTGAAATAAAAACTTGACTAAAGATGAGCTATTTTATTTGCAAGGCTTCACTAAGTCTATTATTTCAAATAATAGTGACATGAAAATGTAATGAAAGAAATACATGGCATATATTTTGTATGCAATTTTAATATCCCATGTTTGAAATTAAGAAGATAAGGTTTCAGAGAAACAAACTTGACATGATAATGTTTTAACTGAAAAAAGAAACAAATATATATATATATTGCAAGCATCGAAAAGCGGACGTAAAATGATTATGATGATGATGATATATATATATTTATTAAAATAACAGATTAAAGTTTAAGCAATGAATCGCTGCTTTCACCCTTAACGGGATCTTCTGAAACTAACAAAGTCAATCTGTAAACGCAGAAGTGAATATTTCAAAAAACGTTGCAACCGGAGGAAGACAGAAAGACGATACTTTGGTTATCAGGAGTTTTAGGTATACTTTCCTGCTTGGTACTGGTATGTTCTTTGTAGAAATATTCAGATGTTGTTTCTGCATGATGAATATAAGTCAATAGAGTGCTCAACCGAGAGAGCCAAATAATAATAAATTTGAAGACTAAAATCCAAAGAGGGCTTGATAAGGATAAATATATATATATGTGTGTGTGTATATACATACATATGTGTGTGTCTATGTTTATATATATAGACACACATGTATGTATATATATATATATATATATATGCATGCATGTGTATATCATCATCATCATTATCATCTTCGTTTAGCGTCTATCTTCCACGCTAGCATGGGTTAGACGTATATATATATATATATATATATATATATAGTAATAATAATAATTTTGAAGACTAAAAATGTACAGGAAAAAAGAGTGCCATATGTAACCTACAGAGCTTATTAGTTATGTAATAAACAACATAAAATAATTATTTCATTTACCAGTCGTTTCTTGAAGACAGATGTCTTTCTTTAGTCATTAGAATGAATAAAAAAAACATGGTGTTTTTTTTTTTTTATTAAATATGGATTTGAAAACAAAATTTAGGAAATATGAAAGTGAGGCTGAAAAAAACGGGCGAAAAGGACATAGGGAAAAAAAAAAAATATATATATATATATAAAAATAAAAATATAAATATCCAGAACGTAAACATACACACAATCAACTACGCGCATATACTAAAAAGTACGTAGACGTATACTTTCTCACATAAACGTATTAGCGTCTACAGGAAATATGGACAGGAACATAAATACATACACATACATATACACAGATATATACATAAATACATACACATACATATACACAGATATATATGCATTCAAATTTGGGAAGTATTAGGGAAGTAGAAATAACTAAATTAAAAAAATAAATAAGAACAAAAAATATATGTATATATATATATATATATATAAATATATATATATATAATATATATAAGAAAGTAAAAACGAAAACTAAATAAAGTAAAAGAAGGGGTGACGTGTTGACAACGATAAGTGTGAGTGTATTGGCAAATAAATAAAAGCAACTTAAATATAAACAAATACACAAGATATGCATATACATATATATATATATATATATATATATATATATATATATACATGCACACATACACATATACATGCATATGTGCCTATCCACACATGCAAACACACACGCATATATATGTGTATATATATGTAAAATAAATATACGTACACATACACACACATGTGCATACATATACATATATAAACACATATATACACACACATACACACACACAAATATATAAACACACATACATACATGCAAATACACACACATCCACATGCATACACATACAAAAAAAAACATACAAAAAATAAATGAATCTCAAAGGTACATAACCGACGTAAATACGTACACATATGCGTGCGGACAACTCACGCAATAAGAAATTAACACACGCATACAAATAAACATATACGTAAATCCATACACACATATATAAACATATATACAAACACATGCATACATATATACAAATACATATAAACAAATATAGACATACATATCTCTCTCTCTATATATATATATACAAACACACATACACATATTTATATATATATATATATACACACATACATACACACGCGCACACATGCATATAAATAAAAACACGTAAATATGTAAGTACACGTAAGTCTGTCTGCATATGCGCCCACATACAACCCTAAGTGAGTACACTTAAAAACCTGGTGGGTAAGTAAGAATGAAATAAAATAATAAAAACAATTATTAAAAACAGGTAAGGGAGAAAGTTGGTGTAAAAGTTATAGTAGAGAGTAAGTGATGAGATCTGGATAAGGTTATATAGTTAAAAAGTGATCTGGGTAAAGGATAAAGGTGGTGGTTGTGTATATATTAAAGGTATGGTAGATAGTGGGGGGGGGGGATATAAGTAAAATGAAATATAGAAAGAAATGAGGGAGAAAAAATATATATTGGTAGAAAGTAAAAGTTCAAAAGGTAACGATATTGGTAGTGAGTTGAACGCGTGATAAGTAAAGAAGCTCTAGGTAGTTGAGTAATCGTTGGTATGTTAATCCAGTTAAAAAGTAGATGCGAGTTCAGGTGTGGACAACGTCTAAAGAACTCGGTCTTAGAGTTCAGACAAGTGGTAGGGGTTTTCAAGTTTTGGAGAATTCTAAATTTTTCCGTGGTACATTTCATTGTGCTCCTTTGGTATTCTCTTGAGTGGTCTAAAATAGACCAATCAATAGTGTACGGAATGTTTTTGTCTTTAATGCATAATACCTGGTTTTAAATCTGTCCTGAGTCATGCCAACATATCGTTCACTCCTGGCTGGCTGGTTATTAATCATAGGTGTCAATTTGGCCTCATACACAATAGATTTGGTATTACATTTACCCTGTAATGGGCATTCTTCCAGCTTCCTGCAACTGCATCCTGGATTTACTCTAGTACCATTAGAGTTGTTAATTTTAGTTTTCATTGCTGGGCAGCAAGAGTAACTGATTTTAACGACATTTTTATTAAATATCTTATTATATCTATGATTACGTATATTTATTTTATATATATATATACATATATATGCATGTGTGTTTGCATGTGTGGATAGGTATATACACATGTATATGTATATATATATATATATATATAAATATTCATATCTTGTGTATTTGTTTATATTTCAGTTGTTTTTATTTATCCCCCCCCCCCATCACACACACACTCACACCTATCGTTGTCAACACGTCCTCCTCTTCTTTTACTTTATTTTGTTTTCGTTTTTACTTTCTTATATATATATATATATATATATATATATATATATATATATATATATATATATATATTTTTTTTTTGTAATTTTTGTCCTTATTTATTTTTTTATTTAGTTATTTCTGCTTCCCCACTACTTCCCAAATTTGAGTGCATATATATCTGTGTATATGTATGCGTATGTATTTATGTATATATATGTGTATATGTATGTGTATGTGTTTATGTTCCTATCCATATTTCCTTGTAGACGCTAATACGCTTATAATAATAATAATGAAATTATTGTGTAAAGTGCTCAGGTGCACTACAACTCGTCAAAGGTGTATGTATAGTACATATAATAATATACAAATGTCAGAGAAGTGAATAGTGTATGAGTCATGATATACATGTGTGCGTGTGTATGGAGGGGAACATTATGTGTAGTGTTGGCGAATCTCGGGAAGCATGGAGGTTTTAAGGGATGCAGTGTCTCGACAGCTAACAACTGATGCAGGTAGTTTGTTCCATGCTTCAGCAACTCTGAGCATGAAAAATGTTTCCGAAAGTCATGGGAACTGTGCTGTTTTCTGACTTTGTGGGCATGTCCACGTATGTTAGACACATGGAAATCAAAAATGTGCTCAGGGTTGTTGTTGGCAAGATGGTTAACAATTTTGTGGTTGTTTACCAAATCAGTTGCCAGGCGTCGGAACTTCAATGTATCCATACCCAGAGAAGCAAGGCGTTCAGAGTATGGTAGATGCCTGATGGAGGGTATTCGCTTGGTTGCACGTCTCTGAACAGTTTCGAAGCGGTCAATGTTCTGAGCAAGATAGGGGTTCCAGACTGGTGATGCAAATTCTAAGTGTGGTCGCACCATAGCCATGTACAGCCATACATAGATAGCTTGAGAGCGGCTGACAAAGGTCTTGCTGAGTGATGCCAAGACACCCTCAGCTCTCTTGACAATTTTAGAGACGTGCTTCGTCCAACGCAAATCACTGCTGACCGTAATGCCGAGGTCACGTTCATAGAAAACTTCTTGATATTAGTGCTGTGGAGGGAGTATGTGGACGCTGGGTTTTTACTCCCAAAATGCATGGTGGTGTACTTTTCCACAGCTAGCTTGAGTTGCCAGTCTGAGATCCATTGTTTCATTGTGTCCAGGTCAGACTGCAAGCAAGATCTATAGTGTTCAGGATCTGTCCTTTTTATCTCAAGGTACAGCTTGATGTCATCTGCGTACTTTAGTACTGTGGAATTCTTTAAGTTGGCATCTATGTCATTAATATATGCCACAAACAAAAGGGGGCCAAGAACAGATCCCTGTGGTACACCAGATGACATCTCATATGGTGAGGAATGCTGTCCTAGAACCGTGACTACCTCTCTTCGACTGAGAATGAAGGACTTCAACCAGTTAAAAAGATCATCCTTCACACCCATTGCAGAGAGTTTTGCCATAAGCCTTCTGTGTGGGACAGAATTGAAAGCTTTCGCAAAGTCAAGGTAAACAACATCCACCCATGAGCCGCCATCAGTGATCCGGGTGATGTCTTCAAGAAACTCGATAAGTTGATCACAGCAGTTGGAGTTGGGGATAAATCCAAATTACGAGGGCCGGATAAGACTGTGAGAGTTCCAGAAGTTCCAAAGTGTTTCTCTGACACAGGATTCCATCAGTTTGGCAATGCAACTAGTAAGACTGACTGGACGATAGTTTACAGGTGATTTGCGGTCACACTTTTTGAACAGAGGAATGACACTGGCAGTTTTCCACTGTTCTGGAGTAGCACTGTTGTTCAGAGAGAATTGGAAGGAGCGTATAGCTGGTGCAGAAGGAAGTACCCACCACGTTTAAGAAGCAGGTACGTAACACCATCAAAACCAGGAGAGGCATGGTTGCGTTTATTTTTTAGGTGACGTCGAAGATTTGCAGGTGTAAATTCCATGGTTGTAATAGAGTCCGGTGTCATAGGTGGTGGAGACGGTACACTCTGGTCTTCAATAGTGAAAATACCTGCATAGCTTTCAGCAATAAGCTCTACGCATTCCTAGGTGTCGCCAGCAACCTGGCTTGTGTGGGGATTGTGAAGAGGACCAATTGGAGAGTGAGACCTCTGCTTTGAGTGAACATACTTCCAGAACACCTTACTGTCAGGGCTGGTTGCTATACGCTGCTCAAATTGAAGCACTGCCTCTTTTGTCACCTGTTTGAGGTGGTTGGACGATTTGTTTCGCCTCTTCCTATTGATGTCTGATTTGTGAAGTTTGTACTCACGTTCAGCATTGCGACGTTCTTTTCTGGCAACACGGACAGCTGCAGTCTCCCAAATTGCACTTTTGGGATGTTTTTTCCGCTTACCTGGCACCGATGCTGCACATACTGTCCATATTGAGCTCAGGATGTTCTGGAGTACAGTGTTAACATCTCCAGAGTCGTAGAACTCAAGCCAGCTTGGACGTTGCAGCTCAGTGCAGTAACAGTTCCAGTCTGCTTTATTCCAGTCAAAGTGAGCAGTTTGGAGATGGTTGTGGTTCTTGTTACTGCCCATGAGGGATAGATTGGCAATGATCATAGCATGATCAGAGTCACTTAAAGGTTCCTCAGCAGTAACACTAATGACAGTTTCAGGTGTAGTGGTGAAGAGTAGGTCCAAAGTGTTGTCACCTCTTGTTGGGGAGGTGACTACTTGGGACCAACTCGAGTCCAGCACTAGCTCAAGGAAGTCATTTGCACTTGGCGGCCAACGAAAGGTTTCCCAGTCAACCTCAGGGTGATTGAAGTCTCTTGCAATACAAATATAAGTGGCTGTTTTTCTGGCAGCAGCTCTGAGGATATCACAAAGTTGAGTGTCCTGATGATAATTTGGGGGACGGTAAACGACTCCAAGTAGCAGTGTTGACATGGTTATACGTATAACGCAGAAAAAAACTTCCTGCTGTGATTGGTTCTAATCAACACAAGGAATTGCCGACAAATTTGACCGAACGTAGACCATTACATCACCACCACCACGATTAATGCGGTCTTTACGAAACAGGTTGTAGCCAGTTATGCTGAAAACCCCATCACAGAGTAAGGGATGTGCCCAAGTTTCCGTGACTGTAATGAAGTCAGGGTTGATACTTTTGACGTAGGAGACAAAAAGATGAATCTTATTGCATAGACTACGTGCATTCAAGGACAACAATGTGTACCTTGATTCAAGTATATGGTTATCTGCAGGAGATGGCAGGTTGTTCTGATTTATTTTCCCAGAGTTTTTTCAGTTTTTTTTTATTGTCAGTTGTTGTGGGTACAGTGTTTTCAGACCAGCTGGTATCTTTTTTCCATGTTTCACCAGCCTTAACAAATTTCCATATCTGCCCATCATCTCGTAGGCTGAAGCTTTCATGTTCTGCCGAGCTGCGGTTTAAGGAAGCTGCAGCACGCAACTTTGGGCGGACATCAGGTGGAAGACCAGGGCGTGTTCGGAAAGCAATCCAACTTTCACGCCTAGCTTTATCAGAGGCTACAAGGTATGAACGTGCCTCATTTGAGTTCGAAATAGTCAGTATAATTAGCCCGGGTTTCGAGCCTGGTCGCCCAAGGCGTAGAGCACACTTTTCGGGAGCACAGCCCAAGTCTGGATGAACTGGCATCAAATGCCTGAAGATCAACTATGTCTTTTGGTACACCAATGGCAATCACTTCATTGTTTGCAGATTCAGTGGCATTCGCATTGCGTCTAGGTTCAACATGAGGTACGCGGAGATTTTTTAACAAGGCACTCCGGTAAGATCCCTCATTGTGGGGTTCTACACGAACACTTGGTTTTATTCCCGCTATTTCTCGGCTTAAAGCGGAAATCATTTGCCGTATTTCCTCAAACTCCGTATTGACGGTGGATTTTTGTTGTTGTTCTTCTTCAGCAGGCATGGTAGGGGAAGACACAGTCGTCGGTTGATGTTGTTGAAAAGTAACGGGGGAGGAAAACATGGGTTGCTGTTGTTGATGAAGTCCTTCAACGGGGGTGGTAGCAGGAGCTACGGTCGTTGGTTTTTGTTGTTGTTCAGCGGCAATGGTAGAAGCAGACATACAGTCCAGGCACTGAAAGGACCAATTTGTTAGCTGGACCATCTCACAGAGTCTATCCATCATAGCAATATGATGTTTCTTGATTTGGCCTGGGATCTTCCGGAAGCTTGTGGCGCATTGAAGGCAGACAGAGATGTGACAGGTTCCACATTCGACCCAACGATTACGGAATGAGTTTTCGGGTTCCGTACAGATATGGCAGGTGTGATTTTCTGGGCAATGTTCTATTTTCGAACATCGACCAGTTTTGTCGCATACTTCATCCATGGATATCACCATGGCAATTTTGTTGTGTCTGCCCATTCGTAGAAAAACACAGAATGTAAACAATATAGGTTTAGCGCACTTGATTACGATAGAAATAAAATGTTTGTATTTTGTTTAGTTTTTTTGTGTATTTTTGTTTCCGTTTTCCTAAATATTGTGCGTGTGTGTACAAAAGAGTCTGCGCATGTAAACAGATAAATATGCTGCGTAAGTTAACGAGATAAATGTTTGTTTATGTTTTGTTTTTGTTTTTCTGTTTCTGTTTTCCTATGTATTATGTGTGTGTGTGTACAAAAAGATCTGCACATGAATATATAATTATATATATATATATATAATTAAAAGGTGTATGTAGGTTAGAAGCGAAGTCAATGTTCAGGAAGACTTTACAAATGTACGTAAGATTGGCCGGTATAGTGTCTCACACGAAATAGTGTGGTTTCTTTTCACTTGTGTGTAAGTATACGTCTACGTACTTTTTACTATATGCGCGTAGTTGATTGTGTGTATGTTTACGTTCTGGATACTTATATTTTTATTTTTATATATATATATATATATTTTATTTTTTCCCCTATTTTCTTTTCGCCCGTTTTTTTTCAGCCTCACTTTCATATTTCCTAAATTTTGTTTTCAAATCCATATTTAATAAAAACACCATGTTTTTTATTCATTCTGACGACTGAAGACAAACACATCTGTCTTCAAGAAACCACTGGTAAATGAAATACTTATCTTATGTTGTTTATTACATAACTATATATATATATAAATTTCAACTAAACATGCTGCCGTACTGAATGTGTTTGTTTTAAGGTTACATTACACATTCTCAGTGATTGTAGGATAAAAGAGAACAACATCTACAGTGTTAAACACAACATTTAAACAAAACATTTTTTTTTTAATGAATGAAGAAAATTAACTTGTATGTTTTATTTATTTGCATGAGATGATATATTTAAGTGATGTTGATGTTGTTTATGTTGTTCAACTCAAAGCTAACTCTGAATGAGTAAAATTAAGATGAAGTATTAAAGGCATTCCCTCTATGACCACCACCATCATCTTCATCACCATCAACATCATCGCCATTTATGTCCATTTTTCCCCACTAGCATGGGTTATATGAGTTCTCCTGTTGTGAGCAATACCAGATCAGGTGACCATGTCTTGCTCATACAGAACTGATTCTGGCTAGGTTTCTAGAACTGGATACCATTCCTAACACCAACCTCATTTACAGTGAGTAATGGTTGCTTTTTGTTATGACATGTACACAAGCACTTTACAGTGTGGCATGTGTTTATATTTCACATATAATGTACCAATGTGTACATTACTCAATAAATATGCTATACGTTATTTTAAGTGATTTAACTCCTATTTCTAGCATTTTGAAGGTCTCTGCTGATAATGGGGGCTTTTAAATATTTTTTGTTTCCAAAACTTCAAAATATTATCCAATATCTCCTCACACCCCTTCCTCACCACCTTTTATAGCAGATTATTATACTTATGTTTCAAAGTTAGTTTGTTTTCTGTGGTTAGGGGCAAGTGCCAAGGACCCTAATTTTATGGGATAGTTATTGTCACATCCTAGCTAAGCTATCTGAAGGTACTTACTGCCTCTGTCTCTCTCGCTCACCCCATCTCTCTCTATTATAAGTAAATCGGTTCCTTTTCATGGTGTCTTACAGACAGATACCTTTCTGGTCCCAAACCTTTAGTCATCTCTTGTGGCATGCAGAGATATGAGAATGGTTTAAAAATAGAATATGTGAGAGCATTGTTTTTCTTGGTGACCTGTTGAATGGAGGCTGAGGATGAATCACTGGCAATAGCTAGAGGGAGATGTGTATGGAAGAAGTTCTAAGAACTAAGTGCTGTGCTAATGAAAGGAAGAGTGTCTGAAACTGAAGCAAAATATGTATGCTGTATATGGGAACTGCTGTGATTTATGGGCACAAGATATGATGAAACTTAGGCAGCAGAGAAGGCTGGAAAGAATGGAAATAAGAATATATCATCATCATCGTTTAACCTCTATCTTCCATGGGTTAGACGGGAATTGTCCCACTTGAGGCAAGATTGATTTGATGACTGTGTCTTGCTTGTATAGGACTGTATCTGGCAGGTTTTCTACGGCTCGATGCCCTTCCTAACATCATATATATATTAGCAGAAAATACATACAAAAAAGCAGTTGCATAAAATAAAAGTAGCACAAGACAAAATAAATAAAAAGTGTAGGAGTGGTACTTAATTTAAGTTTAAATGGCAATATCTTGTAGAATATATATACACACACATATCTACATACATGTATTTATATATATATATATATATATATATATATATATATATATATATATATATATATATAGGCATACGTCAAAACGGCCGGTCTCAAAAGTGAAACTAATTTTTGACAGTTACGTACGTCATTATTTTCAATTTGGATTGTGAATACGTGATATTTTTTTACACACATCCACAAACTTATAGATGTATATACACATGTACAACATATATATGTGTGTATATGTACACATATACACACATATATATATATATACAAACACATATATATATACAAACACACATATATATATACAAACACACATATATATATATACATACACACACACATATATATACATACATATACACACCCACACATATATATATATTAATAAATCCATACAATTGCGTGTGTCTGCATTATAGTCATCTCGAAGTTTATACAGGACTATATATACACAAATCTATTCAGATGAGTGAGTGTACGTAACTGTAAAAAATTAGTTTCACTTTTGAGACCGGCCGTTTTGACGTATGCCATATGTATATATATATATATATATATATATATATATTTTATGATGATAAAGGACTAGCGTCCGAAACGTTAAGACCCTCTTCCTGCTATAGCAAGCGTTAACCTAATATATCCCTTCCATATACTGTACCGATTGTGTTGTTATTTCTGTTTTCCTTTTACACACACACACACACACACACACATATATATATATATATATATATATATATATATATATATATATATATATATATATATATATATATATAGAGAGAGAGAGAGAGAGAGAGAGAGAGAGAGAGAGAGAGAGAATTCTATACCCTGATAAAAGAACAGTAAGTCAGATAGTTATTTTAAGCTGAAATTTGGTTTATATTATATCCGAATAAAGAGAGATATTTCGGAGGTAAATCCAGTTGGTATACTTTCGGTCATCTTAGATATAAACCACAGCTCATTTATTAACAAAGAAATAAATCACCAAGTTCAACAGTTAATATACATTATGTATTTGATCTAAGCGTGTTTCATTCCCTTTGGGTATTATTCACAATATCCTTATAAAGAAATCATCAGGATCAATTATATATATAACATATTCAAAAGTGTTTAATTACCGCACAATGTATTCCTTAACTGCTTGTAAACCTGATCAGAAAAGAAACACCTTTTGATATGTTATGTATATCTGCCATCCTCTACACATCATCATAAACTGAAATCAAGGTACTAATTGACGTCATTAAATGCTCGTAGTCTATGCAACAAGATACATCATTTTGATTTTTATGTCAAAAGTATCGACCCCGATTTCATTACAGTCACAGAAATATGGGCACATTCCTTTCTCTGTGATGGGGTTTTCAGCATAGCTGGCTACAACTTGTTTCCCAAAGACCGCATTAATTGTAGTGGTGATGGTGTGATGGTTTATGTTCGTTTAAACCTTTCAGCAATTCCTTGCATTGATTTGAACAAGAAGTAATTTTCTGCGATATGCGTCTGACCATGTCAACACTGCTACTTGGAGTTGTTTGCCGTCTCCCAAATTACCATCAGGACACATAGGTTTGTGATCTCCTCAGAGCTGCTGCCAGGAAAACAGCCACTTATGTTTTTATTGCAGACAACTTCAATCACCCTGAGATTGAT
>OZ024742.1:357853586-357913586 GCA_964016885.1 Eledone cirrhosa | reverse complement strand
ATCAGAGCATCACCGAAGAGATAAGTGCTCGTCTTCAGCCCTTTCAAACGTGTCCACCATACTATCTCTTTCGCCATGGCCACCAGACAGATAAAAACTGCCTGCCCTTCCCGGCTAAAGGAGGAGGGCGGGGCAATCCTCACGATAGATTCAGATGACAGCCGGATCCGTCCTACACGCGACAGCAGGTGTTCGACATAAACCCAGAAGTCAGCAATTTTCGGACACTGGACGAGTGCGTGCAGGACGGTTTCGTCGCCCTGCGCGCATCTCGGACATGCCCGGCTACGGCACCTCCATGCCTGTAGAGTTTATCCCGAACTGGCAAGGCTCCTCGGTAGCACTGCCAGGCCAGAGATTTCTGGAAGTTGTCCATAGGCCCTGGCCCGAAAGTTCTTCCGAAGAGATTGGCTAGTTGATTTTCGTCGACGCCTAGAGTTTCCCCAAGTACGTCGTCGCTCTTCCCCACCACTAATCCTCTATAGAACGCCGAGGTGGAGTTTCCACCGATCACATTGCCCAATTGGTCGAGGGCTGTGAGCGCCTGAAGACATTCCAGTCTCCAGGCGCTCCCTCTCGGTTTTCGCTTGACCCAGGACTGCAGCTCCGTCAAGGAAATGAGCTGGGGAAATACGTGTCTAGCAAACGGCGACCACACCTGATCACCGTCGAGGAAGAGGTGGAGATGTCGTAGCCTGAGCGCGTGCCTGCGCATCATCAGCCACGGCATGCCCAGCCCTCCACGTAGCGGGTGTTGAACAACAGATGGACCGCCTGACCATCGGAGCGCGTCCCTTCCACAAAAAGCGAAAGAGCAAACTCTCCAGCGCAGTCAGGCGAGGCTTAGGACATGTTACGACGGTCAGGTGGTAGCAGATGACAGACGCGATGTACGCGTTAGCCACCTCCGCTCGACCTTTCAGGGATAGCTTCCTCTCCGCCCATTTCTGGGTGAGAGAAGCCACCCTGCTCGTCACCTCGTCCCAGCTTTTGTCCGTCTGGAGGTCCGGACCGAACCAGACCCCTAGCAATTTAACCGGTCCGTCCGTCCAGCGTCCGACGACGCTGTTGGACGGCATGGACCTGCCTCTCCAGGTGCCGAGCTGCAGGCCCACTGACTTTTCCTGGTTGATCATTGCTCCTGTCACCGCTTCGTATTCTCTTAGTGTAGTGCCGATCGCCTCGATGTGTTTGGCGTTCGACACCACTACGGTGACATCGTCGGCATATGCTGACACGGATCTTCCGCATTCTAGTTCGCGCGGGACGCCCCTCAACGTCTCCAGTTTGTGCAGTAATGGCTCGAGAGTCAATACGTATAAGAGGGACGAGAGGGGACATACTTGGCGGACCGAGCACATGATGTTGAACGGTTCCGACAGGTGACCGTTCACTCTCACCACAGAGCAGATGTCGCTGTGCATGGCAGCGATCCAGCCTCTGAAGACGGGCCCAAAGCCAGCCGCCCTCAGGACTGCCGCTAGGTAACGATGGTCGACCCTATCGAAAGCTTTCGACTGATCTAAATTGATCAAGGACCCACCCGTGCCAGATTCCCTAGCTACCCTCTCTACGATGTATCGCATGAGGTGGAGGTTGTCGTGGATGGATCTGTCGGGAATGGCGCATGTCTGCGCCTCTCCCACCAGACCACCAACGACAAGCGACAACCTCTTTGCTAGCACATTGGCCAAAATCTTGAACTCTGTGTTTAGCAGAGTTATGGGCCGGAAATTATCTGTTATCCCCCTTGTTCGGATCCTTTCTCAGCAGTGCCACCGCTCCTCGGCTCACAGAACTGGGAATTCTCCCGTTCTGTTGCCAGTTGCAGTAGACGTCCGCCAAGAGGCCTCTGAACAAGTCTGGCATCTGTACGTAAAGTTCATAGGGCAGACCATCCAAACCAGGCGATTTACCCCTTGTGCAGCCAGTCATTGCCTCCCTTACTTCAGCGGCTGTTATCGGCTTTTCGCAACACTTCGCCTCAGTGGCCGAGAGCCGCGGCAGTCCCTCGAGGTAGACACTAAAGTCCATCCCTCGACCCGGCCCACCGCTGCCCCCGAACAGCTGAGCGAAGTGTCACTGAAAAGCTTCACACATTTGCCCGGCATCGAGTAGCATGCACCCGTCGTGGTCTACCAAAGACCGAATCGTGGCTTTGTTGCCATGACGCGCCTCCGCCACTCGGGCCCTTTGAACGGCTTTCGTCCCCTCGTGTCTGAGAGCACGCACCCTTGCTCTGACAACGCAGCCTTCGTGCTTTGCATTGAAGAATTGGTCAAGGGCCAATTTCGCCGCAAGCACGTCGGTCGCAATGCCTTTGCTAAGCGCCTCGTCTAATTTTCTAACTAGTTCTCCCTCTGCTCTATTTTTCTCTATTGCTAAAGCCTTACTAAACCTAATCGATTCTATTCTAATCGCTCTTTTCAGAGCAAACCACCACTTGTTGTTGACGATGGCCCCCGTCAACGCCCGCTTAACTAGTTCGCTAATCCGGTCTCTGTAGGCCTTACGCGCTGGTAAGGACGCGTTTAGCTTCCAGTAGCCGGGTCCTCGTCTATGAAGCCTATCTATGTCAAGCACACAGATCACGAATTTATGTTCCGTGTAGCTGACTATCTTGAATTGTGGACAGCCTATGCTAGACCTATCTATTTCCCTACAAAATACTTTATCTAGATATGATCTGGATGACCCTATGCGATTTGTCCAAGTCGACATTGGCACATTCGGGAAATCCAATCGGTACCTGTCAGACAGTTCAAAACGCCTGAGCAGGTTGGTGAGGCTCTTGCACCCTCCACCCCTATCCGCTAATCCCACACAGTCCCAGCGTGCATCTAAGATCCCGTTCCAGTCGCCCACTCACACTAAAGAGCGGGACGTTCCAAGAAAGGTCTCCAGACGCCTGAAGAAATCAGGCCGCCCTGCTCCTGTCGAGGCATAGACGGCCACTAGCCTGAAAGCTTGCCCGTCTCCGCTGGTCACGTCTAGCACCACCAACTTACCCTCTGGGTCCAGGAAGATGGCCCGTATGGCGAGATCCAAACCTCTGCGAAAAAGCACAGCAACTCCTCCCCCGATCCAGGACGGCTGGGAGATGCATACACATCGTAGCCGCCGAAGATCGGTGCGAAGGCCCGTGCTTCGGAGATTCTGGTCTCGCTGATGGCCACTACATCTATGTTTAGTGACCTGAGGTCGTTGAGCAGGTGACCCTGCTTCCATGACGACTCCAAGCCACGCGCATTTATGCTGCCTATTCTGAGTGAGGTCATGTTTAAAATAGAGTGGAAAAAATGGGAAAGACCACTTACCATACTTTTCGTAGAGGAGGGATGGATTTTCCATCCCTTTTCACTTGATCGTCTGGTGAAGGGACCGTTGAATCGTCCCTTCGGCTGGTCGTCGGCTCTTCTATGAGTATGTCCGAATATACTCTTCGGTTGATAGTTCCTCCTAGGTCTCTGAAATCACCAACTGCGTTGGGGAATTTCGTTTTAATGTTTGTGTATTGTTTATGTGCTATTTTTAGCAGTCTTATGTTAGTTGGCGTTTTGATTGGTGCTGGTATTATGTAGTCGTGTTGTGAAATGTCTGTGTGTTCAATTATGTAAGTCATTAGTTTCTTGTTGTGTGTATTTATTGCCGTGCATTTGTTTTTCTGGGGGTGGGGTGTGGTTCTGCTATTTTCTTGTCGTTGTTGCTGGGTGTGTTTTGTTGTTGTGTTTGCGATGTTGGTGCTTGTGGTGGTGGTGTTGAATGTGTTGTTGGCGGTGGGGTTGTCGCTGGTGGTGATGGTGGTGCTAGTGTGGGTGGTGATGGTGTTGGTCGTGTTGCTGCTGTGAGTCTCTTTGCAGTAGACTTTACCCTTTTTTCATTTCTTTCCTCCCTTTTCAAAGGCGACGATGCGCTGCTTCTGCGTTTGTGCCTTCTTACGACCTTTTGCCATCCCTCTCCCACCTCACACTCCATGTCTGATTCTGTGAGGTCGGGGAGGGGTACCAGCTCCACTCTTTCACTTGTTGTTGTTGGTGATGTTTGTACTGGAGTCTCTGATGCAGCTGCATTTGGTATTGCTGTTGTTGTTGTTAATACTTCCACTGCTGCTGCTGTTTTTGATTTCCGTGGCGTGGGTATGGGTGCCACGGACCTATCGTTCCTGGTTGCCGCTTGCCCTGTTGCTGGTAGCCGTGGAGCCGGTTTCGGAAGGAGGGGGATTTTCTCCTTTCTCAGGGTCTTCTCGTTGCAGAAGGCCCTGAGGTGAGTCTTCGATCCACAGCGAAAGCATTTCGGGCGTTTGCCCTCAACACTTATGGGCAGTTGAGTGCCGTTATCGAAGTCTATCACATCCGGGATAGCTTCGATGCACTCCTGGTTGGTTTGGATTAACATCTCAATGGAGGTGTCGAGCCAATCTTCTCTTACTTTTTTCTGTACTTGCAGTACAGTTGTTTTGTCCTCGATTCCGACGAGGACAGACGCGGCCAGCCAAGAAGGGGCCATCCCGGGGGGGACGTGGGTCAGTTTGACCCTCACAATTTTTTGCCCGCAGTAGGAGGGCACCAACACCATTTCCTCGCTCCTTAGGGTCACTACGGATTGAGCCTTTGCCTCCTGGGGTGTGGCAAAAAGTACGTCTACGGTGGCATATTTCTTGCCTCGGGTGATGTGCGTTTTCCGCTGCCACACAGACCCCAAGGCCTTTTGTATTTGAGCCTCTGTGGCTCTTTCAACGCTACGGGATTTTGTACTTACTGTACGGTACGTGACCGTACAGTGTTGTTGGGTTTCGAAAAATTTTTCCGCCGCCTTGCAGATTGCTCGGTGTCCTGTTTTTGTCACCATCTTCTTCGCTTCCTCTAATTCCTCATTTGTTATGAGGATTGTTTCCAGGTTCTTCGCGATACCTGCAAACGAGATTGGTTTTTCTTTGCTGCTGTTGTTGTTGTTGTTGTCGCTAGAGCTGCTGTTACTTTTGTTGTTGCTGCAGGTACTACGACTACTGCCGCGGCGCTGTTGCTGTGGTTGTTGTTGTTGTTGCTGCTGCTAATGCTGTTGTTGTTTATGCTGCTGCTGATGCTGTTGCGGCTGCTACTGTTGTTTTCATTGTCACTGTTGCTGTTGTTATTACGGCTGCTACTGCTATTATTCCTGACGTCAGACGAATGAAATGGGTTTTCGTATTTCCCGCACACCTGTTTCGTCGTTGTCGTCGTCGTGGAGAAATCTTGCACGCTTTGCACGAGACTTTTCTTTTCTGTCGTCGCTTGCGAAAGAGAAGGGAGGGAGAGAGACACATTTAAAGAAGGGAGGGAGAGAGACAATCTTCTCTCTGCTGTAGTGACGATTGAGGAAGAAGAAGACGGAATGAGTGGGAGTGACCTATAAAAATTCTTTTTCGTAGCCATGTTGTTTTTTTTGTTTAAAATAAATATTGGGCACAAAACCCCAATAAGCAGTTATTTAACCCCGCAGGGCCAAATAACGGACAGAAAGACCCCTCTCACGAGGAGGAGGGTGTTTTTGTCTACAAGTTGGTTAACGTTTTAAACAATTTACAATTGTTATAGCGTTCAAAATTTACAATACCTTACAGAGCCGAGCCTCCGTCAACCATAGCATTCAATAATAATAATAATAATAACAAGCCAACATAATAAAAAATGGATGCAGCCCATTATTCCGTGTATGTAAAAAACAACCAGAGACCATTGACCATATAATTTCAATGTGCAGTCCTATAGCTCCAACCGAATACCTAAACAGGCATGACAGAGCTGCACAATACATACATTGGATAATGTGTAAGCATTTTGACCTGCCTCATCAAAAGAATTGGTGGGAGCATCAACGAACTCCCATACTTGAAAAAGATCACATCTCATTCTTGTGGAACTTTAGCATCCAAACCGACCGAAAAATAGATGCAAATAGACCTGATATAATATTTAAGGACTTTAAAAAGAGGGTATGCCTGCTAATTGATATGTCTGTTCCAATAGACAAGAATGTATCTATAAAAACATTTGAAAAATTGAGCAAGTATAAGGACCTGGAGATAGAAATTGGAAAAATGTGGAAATTGAGAACTAAAATAATACCAGTGGTTGTAGGCGCTCTAGGAATGATACCTAAGGGGTCTAATGATTACTTATCGCAAATCCCAGGAAACCCGCGTATAGGAGAAATACAAAAGATAGTACTAATGAGAACTGCCCATATACTAAGGAAGATTCTGTCAATATAAGTACATCACAAGTCTAAACACCTAAAGATGCATGTGTGAGTATGTATGTTCTTTCTTGAACATGGCGGACCTTGTTGTCTCTTGAGGTCACTGGTTGTGACTTGGTGATAACTCGTATGAACATAAAGCAAGATAAATGCAGCTGTAATAATAATAATAATAATAATAATAATAATAATAATAATAATAATAATAATAATAATAATAATAAAAATAACTTAAAGGACTTAAAGTGGGAGGTAAAAAGGATTTGGAACTGCCATGAAGTCAGAGTGGTCCCGATTGTCACAGGTGCACTAGGTACTATCTCAAAGAGTTTCCAAGGTTGGTTAAAGAAAATTAGTCCAGCCCCGCTTTTTGGAACACTTCAAAAGGCATGCTTGCTGGGAACAGCAAGAACCCTCCGATACGTACTGAATATCTGAGGCTGCAGGTAGTGGCTTGATATTCATTTCAACAAACTTTCCAGTTAAATAACATCAATGATTGAGACTCAAAGAATAATAATAATAATAAAAATAATAATAATCTACACTGGGTAATATGTCGGGATTACAAAATCAAAGCTGAAGACAAGTAGTACAATCATCACCCTGAGGCTGTAACTGAAGGAGAAAAAGTAACAATTCTCTGGGACTTTCCTGTACACACTGACAGGACCATAAAAGCAAATAGACCTGACATCATTGTAAAAGATCAACATAACAAGGTCTGTTTATTGATAGATATGAGTATTCCATGTGATCACAATATCGCGGCAAAAGAATTTGACAAGCTACGAAAATATAAAGATCTGCTTATTGAAATTGAGAAAATGTGGCACCTCAAGGCCGTTACAATACCAGTGATTGTGGGAGGACTGGGAATGATCAAGAAAGGAACAGAACAATAATTGCGAATGATTCCTGGTTTACCCTCTCTGCACGAAGTGCAAAAAATTGTTTTGACTGGTACTGCACACGTATTGAGATGAGCACTATCTCTGTAAGATGGATATCCCTCCTTGTATTTACATATGAACATGTGTATATATGTATACTGTTGTTTTTTATTATAATCAATGTGCTGTATTAACTGGCTTACCAATGCACACTGTGAATTTATTTGCCCTAGGTGTCAGGAAGACACTCGGCATATATCTCAGAAACAATAATGAAAGAAAATAAAAATGATAATAATAATAAGCCAACATAATAAAATATGGATGCAACCCATTATGCCGTGTATGTAAAAAACAACCAGAGACCATTGATCATATAATGGTGTTATCCCTTTTATTCTAGTTGCTGTTTACTCTATCAGTGTTTCTATTGAGAGTTATCTCCTTATGTTTAAATCCCAGACACAAAGTATAACTATATTATATATAACTATATATATATATATAAATAAATATATATAAATATATTGTTATACTTTCGTTCAACACACGTTTTCAGGTAAGAAATCTTGCAAAATAAATACAAAATGCGGAGTGTCAATGTATATATATATTCATTTTCTTAAGGGTAAATAGTGAGTCTTGTTATTCTGGAGTTTTACCAGCTTCTCATAGGGTAATCAGACACACATGCATATACACACTCATGCATACATACACACACACACATCATCATCATCATCATCATTATTATTTGTATGCATGTTTTTCCATGCTTGCATGAGTTGGACTGGGTGCATTATTCATACAACCTCCACTAGTGAGTCTGTCTTACTGGAATTAAGAGTCCTCTCCACCCTGTGTTAGTTTTATTTGGAAACAAATGGTTTCTCTTTATGAAAGAAAGATCCGCTGTATAATACTTATGGGGAAAAGTGAAATGTTGCATGAACGTGAAACTGCTGTGTATTTAAACTGTTGCAGATTTTATTGACAGGATCTAGCTGGAACTCCTCTCTATTGCCTTTGCTTTCAAACTTATATTTAAATGCTTTCTTGAATTGGAAAAATAACATTGGTAGTCATGGCAGCAGTGTTATGTCAAGTATATGCAGAGGCTGGAGAGAAATGTGCCTGTTTCAATTAAATATATTATCTTAAATACATTAATGGTAAAGCATAGATAAGTTGAGAGAATAACTAAGTATAAAAGGAATCAAATGTAGTGTGGAAATCGGTACTAATATGAACATGTGAACATGTGGTACATATTGATGGTGACTGGGTGGAAGACAGCTGCAGTAGAGGGAGACCAAGGGATATCTGTGGAGAAATGGTGAGTTTACTCTCAGGTCTCAAATAATAGGGGGTGGTGGCAGTAGAATATGGGGTGGGGTGGTGTACAATTGGTAATTTTTCTATGTTGCATTTGTTAATTTATTTTGGAAAACAGAATTAGTCGTTTAGTTTACATAATGAGACCCCAACCCATCCTATTTATTTATAACGTATGGGATTTCTAGTAATGTATATTTTTGTCATGTATAATGTTTTTTAATGTATAAAGAAAATTAATTGTCGCAGAAATGCTACCACTTAAAATAATATTTCACTGGAGATAAATTAGCAACATTTAATAAGTGAGTGTGGTGGAATAAGTGTGGAGGAGTATCTGAAATATTAATAAACTAGGTGTGGGACGATTATTCAAGACCTGAGAGTAGATCATAAAATGCTGATCCCAGCAGTGTAGATTACAAAGGAATACTGTATGTGGCCAAAGGCTGTGCTGGAAATGACCCATCACACCCATGCAAGCATGGAAAGCAGATATAAAAGGTTGATGATATCACCCTAAGGATATCTAAGACTGCAATATCCAATATATAACTTTCTCATTTAAAATTGGATGGTGTCATTTGAGGCAAATGTTGCTGCTATTTCTTGCAAATCAAATGTTCAAATAGAGATTTGTCTACCATGATGGCTCATCTGTATATAATATACTAATAAAATAGTAAAAAAGTCAAACAAATCATTCGGTGAGAAGAGGAGAAATATTATTGTGTGTTGACTCATAAATATATTTTCAAAAATTATATAACTCACTGCTGTGTCCATGTAAACATTGTGTTTATTATTATATAATATGTTCTGTGTGAAATAAATTTTAACAAATAACATAATAAGCTACAATGGTTTTAAAGCATTATAGTGATTTGATCCAAGAATTATACATTCTGCTAATGGAATTCTTAACAAAATCAATACCTCTTTTAGGAAATTCTATTCTACCATTTGGATATTAAGATGAGGTCACTTCTAGTATGTCACACTTTGCTTTATATACAAGCCTTTTAGTATAATATAACTCATGAATCAAAACACTTTTACCTCAATTGTATTAGTAAAACACCACAATTCAACTAATCGGTCGACTGCCTGTTCAAGATATTAGTAGAATGGTATTTACCATTAAATCTTCAGAATTAAATTCTATTATCAAAGAACCATACATTTCTGTTATGAGACGAAGAACATTTTACACAACAACAATATACCTCTTTGTTTAAATTGAACAATTACGTCTAGGGGTTGTTGTCTTTATTCAAGTTTGTGTAATATGAAAATACTACCATATACTGGCATCAATAGAAGTAGACAGAAGATAGCTGTTTATAATCTATATTGTGTGCAAACTTAACAAAGATTTTCTTAATGAATCCCTTGATTCCTGACTTGCTAGAAATCTTTAGACAATCATTTTGTAGTTCGATGGACATCATACACGAGAAAATTATTTAAAAACCAGACAACACTATAAAATATATACTGAATGTTTATCAATACAGCTCAGTGTATTTCACCCTTCAGACACACACAGAGGACAAAAATAGGAAGACAAATTCCTAATTCCTATTTTCATGGTTTAGTCAGGAATGGAAAGCCAGCACACAAGATTGTTATTTTCTCAGGATTTCTGAGCTGATGGGAAGATGGGAGAAAATTGCCCTCAAACTGAATATTGGCCTGAATAAATGAAGTGAAGTTTGTTAAGTTAGATAAAGACAAGATGGTGGTGTTCAGCTGGCCAACTGATTAAGTCTACTACTCAAAGACCTCAGAATTCACAGACATGAAACAAATACAAAAAAAAACTTTTTCCAATACTGATAATTCTGTCAAACTCCATTCCCGGACATGTACATAATTTTATCAATCCCAAAATATCAAAAACAAACTTCACTCCAGTAAGATTAGAATTTAGATCTCAAAGAACAAATGCAACACAGCAGTCTTTGCTATGCCCTAATGGCTCTGCTAATTTGTTTCCTGAAAAAGAAAACAGTATTTTCATCTGCGACAGTAATCCTCAAGTTAGGACATTAGACAAAGTTAATACAATGAAGATTTAAGCTTGATCCTTAGACTCATCATAATTTAACATTGGTCTTGCCTGCTAGTAAGGGTTGGATGGGTGTTCACAGACTGAGTCAGTACTTAAGTGCAGCCAGTGATTTTTTTAGACTGGTGTGTGTGTGTGGTGTGGTGGGTGGGTGTGTGTGGGTGGGGGTGGGGGTGGGGGGGACATGCATCGCACTTACATACACTCCTACATTCTACTGAATGTTCTTTATCATGGCACCAATAGCAGCAAGATTGTTATTTATTTGACATAGCTGAAGTTTCTCTCCAACTCTTTGTTTGATAAACTTGTTACTTTCTACAGTTGGATGTAATTCCTATCAACAACTGCTTTACGTAGTATATTCTGTATATTTATCATCTAGAACATGAATACTGGGGAAACTGTCCTTCTCTTGACACAATTCAAAGGCCCTCATGATCCTTTGGAATAGTTTCTACAGACGGAATGTCCTTTCTATTGTCAACTAACCTGGATGCAATCTTCCTTGGCACCAGTACTATTCTATTTCAATAATCTGTTGAATATTCTGTTGTCCTCTTTAGGTTAATAGGAATGGGATTAACTCTGCACTAGTTATACGCTATGATCAATATTTCCCTATCTGACATTTTCTTTTATTATTAATGGTTTATTCCTTGTGGCCAATAAAGAAATCATTATTAATGGTTCATTCAAGGGCAGTGAATTGGCAGAATCGTTAGAGCATCAGAGAAAATTCTTTGCAACATTTATTCCAGCTCTTTACATCCTGAGTTAAAATCCTGTTACGGTCAACTTTACCTTTCATCCTTACAGGGTCGATAAAATAAATTACCAGTAATACACTTGGGTTGATTTAATCAACTTTCCCCTCCCCCAAATTGTTGGCCGTGTGATTATATGGGAAACTGTTATTAATGGTTTAAGAAAAATGGAGAGTACAGTAGCCAATAGACTTTTCAGGGCCCCAAAGTCTAGTATAAAGAAGGGTAGTGCTCATGTTTTATTTTAATGTCAAGGATAGAAGAAAGTCATCTTAATCCTGATATATAGCCCAAATGGTTGCAGCAGAGCAGATTATAATAATAATGATAACAATTAAATTATTGTGTACAGTGCTAAGGTGCACTACAACTCATCAAAGGTGCATGTATAGTACATAGAATAATGTACAAATGACAGGAAAGTGAAAAGTGGGTCATGACATAGACACAGACACACATGTGTGCGTGTGTATGGAGGGGGGATATCAGGTATAGTGTTAGAGAATTTCAGGAAGTATGGAAGTTTTGAAGGATGCAGTATCCCAACAGCTAACAACTGATGCAGGTAGTTTGTTCCATGCTTCAGCAACTCTGAGCAGGAAAAAATGTTTTTTTGATTTTGTAAGCATGTCCATGGGTATTAGACATATGGAATTCAGAAAGAATTATATTAAGTTTCAATGTCCTGTACTGCATGAAAAGTGCAAAACAATATTGGGACTAATTCAAATGAAAACAAAATGTCTCTACTCTTATGATGCACATTTTAAGAATGATCTATCTACTCGTAAAGATACTATAAACATTTTAATTAACAAACCTGTTTTTAGATATGTTCTGTTTAATCGTTACAGGAGGTTTTGAGTTAAAGGCACACCTGGGTCAGGTGTAGGTGTTAAACTAAGTAAAACATTAAGGAAATGTCCCTTTGACAGGTTTCCACACAGTACATGTCTAAGAAATTTGATTTATGAAGATTCGATTGTTCCGAGACTATGGTACAAGGTATCTTTCAAAAGGGCGAAGCTTTGATATCGAACCCCAAAATCTATGGAGCTGAGAAGCAAACTTCTTAACCAGACAGCTGTACACATCTAGTAAACTACATGAGAGAGAGAGAGAGAGAGGGGGAGAGAGAGAGTGTGTGAGTGTGAGAATGACAGAAGGGGAGAGAGAGAGAGAGAGTGTGTGTGTGAGTGTGGGTGAGAGAGTGACAGAAGGCAAGAGAGAGAGAGAGAGTGTGTGTGTGTGAGAATGACAAAAGGGGAGAGAGAGAGAGAGAGTGTGTGTGTGAGTGTGGGTGAGAGAGTGACAGAAGGCAAGAGAGAGAGAGAGAGTGTGTGTGTGTGTGAGTGTGGGTGAGAGAGTGACAGAAGGCAAGAGAGAGATAGAGGGAGAGAGAGTGTCTGTGTGAGTGTGAGTGTGGGTGAGAGAGTGACAGAAGCCAAGAGAGAGAGAGAGAGAGAGAGAGAGAGAGAGAGTGTGTGTGTGTGTGTGTGAGTGAGTGAGTGTGGGAGTGACAGAAGGCAAAAGAGAGAGGGAGAGTGTGTGTGTGTGTGTGAGCGAGAGAGTGACAGAAGGGGAGAGAGAGTGTGTGTGTGAGTGAGCAAGAGAGTGACACAAGGCAAGAGAGAAAGAGAGAGAGAGAGTGTGACAGAAGGCGAGAGAGAGAGTAACAGAAGGCAAGAGGGGGAAAGTGAGAAAGGAATGGAGAGAGACAGAACAATCATGTTTCATGGCTAGTAGGTATGTCAGACTACTAACTTATGGGTCCTCAGTACAAACTCCTTGTTTATATTTATATATATTGTCAATATATTTCACTCTATAGACTTATTTATTTAGTTCATATACAAGTCAAACATAAGTTGCAGGTTTTCTTAAATGTCACTCCTTATATATATATATATATATATATATATATATATATATATATATATATAGAGAGAGAGAGAGAGAGAGAGAGAATTTGTAGTTTTTCCAAATTGAAGGATGAGTATTTAAACTTTATTTTATTCTGATTTAAGATTCTATTGGTTTTTTTCCCTGGATTTTACAAAATCTGTGTATAAAATCTCAGTCTTGATTTTTTTTAATTGAGTTTGAATTATTTTCCCACATCTTACGTTAATTATTTTCCATTTTGACGTTATAGTCACTTATATATTATGAAATACTGTTGGCTTCTTGCTCACATTAATTTCTCTATTTTCATTTATATTTATACTCGAAATTTTTCCTAGAGTGCTTAAAATTATTTGTGACTGATCCCGGTCTTTTTTTTTTAAAAAACACGATAATATTGCTATTTTGCTGAACTCCTTACATTTTGTAGAGTTTTTTCGGAATGTTTTTGACTGCTGTTTCTTGTAAACAGACATTTGTCTCATTCTGACGTCACCAGCCATGTGTCTTCGTGTGTGTTTATTTTCAAAATTCCGCACGCGGTGAAGTAGCCTGCTTTTAAATTCCCTTTTTGGCATATTTTGGTAGTGAGGCTTTTGGTTATCGTGTTGAGCTCTACTGAGGAACGACTCCAACCGCGACTAATCCCACTGAAAAGTTTCGTGAAATTGTCTTTTTAAGACTATATAGAGCATTTGTAGTTTTTCCAAGTTGAAGCATTAGTATTTAAACTTTATTTTATTCTGAGTTAAGTCTCTATTGATTTTTTTTCCTGGATTTCACAAAATCTGTCTTGATTTTTTTTAATTGAGTTTGAATTATTTTCCCATATCTTACGTTAATTATTTTCCATTTTGACGTTATAGTCACTTATATATTATGAAATACTGTTGGCTTCTTGCTCACATTAATTTCTCTATTTTCATTTATATATATATATATATATATATATATATATGTATATATATATATATATGAAGCAAAGAAAATTTCAAAGATACGAAAGATTTCCTGGTGGAAGTTCAGATGTACTCCGGGTTGGTATCCAGTTTCGAAGTGAAAGTCCAATCAGAAAATCCAACGAATTTTGAGAGGTCTACGTAAGCGTTGATATATATGTATGTAAAAGGTAAACAGAAATAACAACACAATCGGTACAGTATATGGAAGGTATATATTAGGTTAACGCTTGATATAGCAGGAAGAGGGTCTTAACGTTTTGGACGCTAGTCCTTCATCAGAAAAAAAAATGAGAAATAAAATAGATTAAGGGGACGGGCGGGATGGAATTGGAAAAAAATGTATTGAATTTACTAGGGTGGGAGTGAAAAATAAACGGCTGAGAAGAATGTAGAAGAGGAAAAGTGGTAGAGAGTCGTGGAATATTTAAATGCAAGAAGCACTGTACCGATTGTGTTATTATTTCTGTTTACCTTTTACATATATATATATATATATATATATATATACCGTCTAACCCATGCTAGCATGGAAAATGGACGTTAAACGAAGATGAAGATGATGATGATGATATAGTAGTGAAGGAGTGAAGAATAACATGGTCGGCTGTACAAAAAGTGTTTTATTTCAAGTATTAACAAATGTTTCATTGATCAGGTGAGTCTAAAGACCGCTAATCACTCGAAATTGCGTCACTCGACCTTATTCACTCTTTCACTATTATTACTCCAATAATCATCTGCATGGGAATTCTCGCAAACTCGCTACCTAACTAAGGAAACCTCTTGTTGAGTCAAACAACGCCGTACATTAAAACTATCCTTCGTACAGAGTACTCACAACCTCTAGCTGGATTACCTAAAACGATAACTTGTTATCACATATATAAATAGAGAGAGGAGCCACAGCAAAAAAGCACCCAGCCCACACTGTAAATGAGGTTGGTGTTAGGAAGGGCATCCAGCTGTAGAAATCAAGCCAAATCAGTTCCTGTATGAGCAAGACAAGGTCAGCTGACTGGACACTGCCCACAACAGGACAATCCGTCTAACCCATGCTAGCGTGGAAGAACAGACGTAAAACGGTGTTGATGATGATGATGATGATATATATATATATATATATATATATACTAGCTTGAGAAAATTGATCTGACAACTGAAGGGCATTGTCACTAAAACTGCTAGAAATAGTAGCCAAATCTTCCTGAAATCACACACTGCTGTCATGAAAAAGAACAGTTATTGGTGTCTTAGACTTACCTTCTCAAAATAAAGACAGAAAGGACATACATGGAATAATTATGGTCATCAATCTGTTCAAGGTTGGAATACAGCTAAATAACAACAACAACAAAACAACAGCAATGACAACAACAATGACAGTAACAATAACAACAATCTACTGATAAATAAACATTATAAAATACTGGACAGTCATGGGGGTGGGTGGGTGATTATATTGTTTACATCTTTCAACAACATCGCTGCAACTTGTTTTCATTGGTTTAACCCTTTAGCATTTAAACCGGCTGTATCCGGCCAGAGTTCTCTCACTTCTTTCTGTTGAAACTGGTTGTAACCGGCCACTCATACTGATGTTAAGTTACTGTTCTCAAAATAAATAACATCAAAATCTCGTAGATTCAATATTATGTGAAATAATTATGTGAGGTAAAGCCTTTACCGTGAAAATACAATAGTATATATAGCGTAATGTAAATGCTAAAGGGTTAAACATTCTACATATATATTGTATATATTTTTATTCAATTGAAGAAAGTTGGTAGATTAAAATTCTACCGACTTATTCTTTAACAGACGTGAAGCACTCAACAGTTTTTGTTTATCCGGAGTTTTATTACAATAAATAAGAGTTAAAACATGTCCGACTGGTAACATATCAATGGAATATTACATCTAGTTTGTATGTTTATCTGAAGAGAACGTGTAAGGCAGTTATTATATAACTACCTTACATCTTTGAAATATGTATAACAAATAAAATAGGGAAGTACGAATAAAACCATCTCTCTTATTTATTGTATATACTATATATATATATATATATATATATATGACTTGTATGAGGTGCATTTTATCTTGACACTATCACTGCCACCTTATAGGGTGGACTGGGTGCTTTCTTATTGTGGCACCAGCAGTACTATATGATAAAATTACCTTAGTATACTCTCTATGGTTAGTATTCAGTTATTAAAATCTTGCCAAATATTTCAGTTTCTGTAAAGGACATAGCAATCTACCTCATGCTAGTACCACACTGAGATACATCCAATATATCCACACTGAGATACAGCCAATGTGTGTATACATGCATAACCTTTAGAATTTCTAACAAATTGCCTTGTGCTACGTGTTGAAGCACTTTACATTCCCAATTCAATCACTGCTGAAATATACTTTTTTATTTATCTTTCCAAGTTTGATAAAGAAGGAAGACAAGGATGAAATCTCTAAAGGTAATATCAGAAGCAGTGGAATTGAGCTCCAGCTGGGTCTGGTCGACAAGGATGAAATCTCTAACGGTAATATCAGGGGCACTGGAAAGGAGCTTCAGCTGAGTCTGGTCGACAAGGATGAAATCTCTAAAGGTAATCAGAGGCAGTGGAAATGAGTTCCAGCTGGGTCTGGTCGAGGGGGAACAAAAATGACCTCCATATAATGAGAGAGGGTCATGATTGTATCTTAATGCACTGGGAAGTAACTCTAAGTCAGTTGTGATTGTAGTGTTGGGGATGGCACCAGCGATACTGTTGACATAACACTGCTGCCATGACTACCAATGTTATTTTTCCATTTCAAGAAAGCATTTTAATATAAGTTTGAAAGCAAAGGCAATGGAGGGGAGTTCCAGCTAGATCCTGTCAGTAAAATATCCAACAGTTTAAATACACAGCAGGTCTCAGATATCTGAATGGCTAAATGTCAGAAGAAGGGCACCCAAGAGTCATGACCTTGATGTGGCCTGGCCCCTTTAAAGTGTGAGAAGTTAAGAGCCAAAACACTTGCTTGAGGTGGGGGCTCTTCTCTGAAGACCTTTTCCTGTCCAGCTCTGCTGAGTGTTTCTTACCACTATATATATATATAGTGTTTGAGGACTCTGCACCCCACTCTCAGGAATAATAATAATAATATATATACATATATATATATATAGAGAGAGAGAGATAGAAAGAGAAAGAGGGGAGAGAGAGAGAGAGAGAGAGAGAGAGAAATTTAGGGGTTGAAGCACTCGCTTGAGGGAGTTTCTTCTCTGAAGATCTTCTTCTGTCCAGCTCTCCTGAGAGTTTCTTTCCACTAGTAGCAATCAAGTAAAAGTCTTGATTTAATCAACTGTTCTTTCTCTACAAAGATTTGGCCTTGTGCTTCTGTGAGAAATTATCATTATTGCTGTTTTTATTCCTTATTGCAATTTATGTATATAAATATAATTTATTGGCAAAGCTGGTTTTGGTGGTGGTTCTTTTGTAGGTTTATGTGTAAGTGTCTGTATGTCTGTGTAAGTGTATGTATGTGTGCTTATGTATGTGTGTGTATGTATGTGTGCATGTATGTGTATGCATGAGTGTGGAGTATATGAATGTACATGGAGTGTATATATGATTTTATAATACTGTTTGTGATTCTTATTGTTTCATTATTTTATTCAGTTGAATGATAGCCAAGTAATTTTCTCACGTTTTATTCATATGTGTTTATTGGTTCTATTGCTCCTCGTATTATAAAGAATAATCTAAATCCCTTGCTAATTCTAACAATATATTGAACATTATTAGCTTCTTTGAAAGATATATCTCTCTCTAAGGGACAAGACTATTATTTGACAATGTTTTCTTCTAGTTCTTTATTATTTTGTCTAGTCAATGAGAAAATATCTTCTATCTGTGTAGAACCTTATTCTGCAATAATGTCATGCCAACGTTTTCTATAAGAGTCAAAGATTTACTAAGTTGTTTAGGACATTCATTAGCTTTATATAAGTAGCTTCTCTTTGATGCAAAACAACATGTTTTCTGCCCCATTAATGAATCAGGTAAAATCAATCAAGCAATATTTACATTATTTTCCCCCTGCATTAAATCTTCTATATACATTCTGAGAGAACTATGTTTGTGTATTCAAGAGGATGTTTCCTATATGAACTTTTGCCTTAATTGATTTAGGTTTTTAATAGATTTCCTCTGAAGCATGTATAACTGTTTGAGATGTTTTCAGGTGCAGTAAACAATTTCTTTTCAAAGATATCTTGCTCACAGAAAGAAGTGTTCTATATTAAAATATCTGATTGTATATGATTCTCAAGAAATATTTAGCATACATCTAAATTTGACTTTTCCATTTCTGTAGAAATGTTGGAGATTTTATTTTAACTATAGTAGTTATCAATTAATGCAAGTTATACACTTTCTATGGAATTTATACTTGATAACATTGTTATTTCTAGTATCATTTATCATGTATATGTAAAATAATTAGAGAGGAAATTCCAAATTTGGGAGCAAAATCTGGAATTAAAAGATCTAAATGTGAATCTAACAAAAAAAAACAAAAAAACATTTTAGTATGCAGAAAATACTCCCAGTTTATACTGTAAAGTTGTTGGTCTAAGGAGAGACATCCAGCTATAGAAACCCTGCCAAAATCACAACATATGAAGGAACCACTGACTAGTCTAGCCTCAAAGCCCATCTAACTCATTCAAAAGAGATATTAAGTGGGGATGATAAAGAAAAACAGAACTCTGTTACTACCAGGAAAATGTCCGTGCTTGATATGCTGTTTAGAAATCTTATACAGTGCATCCAGTCAGTGCAATAGATGTACACACCATCCTTACCCTGACATTAGATCTGAGACATTCCCTGACCCACAACACCTCTTAATCATATTTATCACTCCCACTCATCATCACTCATATCTGATGATGACACTACACTGCAGTGCTCTCACTAGGCTTTCATTCTCATGAGAAGGGCTCAAAGGTGAGGAAGGGCTTCTGAACATCCTGGAGGGCACTCTTTTACAAGAAACATATGTCAGGGTGTTTTTATAAACTTTCTAATCTAAATCTGAGAGAGCACAATTGAAAACTGGTGGTGGTAGTGGTGGTGTGAGAGTACCAGATGGTATCAGGCCTGTATCTATACATCCACTCCATATTCAATAACGTCATCCTTTCTCTCCCTCTCTCTCTCTCTCTCAATATATATATATATATATATATATATAAAGGTAGAACACTGGAAGGTAATATCCGTAGTAGTAGAGCACTCAGTCCATGGGACGAGTTTGGTAGAAGTAGTAACACAAAGTAACTCTTGTGTTACTACTTATATATATAATATATATATATATATATATAGTTATGTAATAAACAACATCAGATAATTATTTAATTTACCAGTGGTTTCTTGAAAGCAAACAAAATTTGCTTTCATTCATCAGAATGAAAAAATCCTGGTGTCTTTATTGACCGGATCTTAAAAACAAAAATATAATCTATATGAAAGTGAGGCTGGAAAAGGAAGAGGACCTTTCCGACAGAATTACTTCATTTACACATATTCACACACACACATATATATATATATATATAATATATAAATGAAAGGTATAGAAAATATTGTAGCAAAAAGCCAACAGTATTCCATACGATATAAGTGACTATAGCGTCAAAATGGGGAAAATAGTTAACGTAAGATGTGGGAAAAATAATTCAAATTCAACTCAAAAAGAATCAGGATATAGATTCATCCAACAGAATTTAGTGAAATCCAGGGAAAAATCAATAGAGCCTTAACTCATGATAAAATAAAGTTTAAAATACTCATCCTTCAATTTGGAAAAACTTCAAATGCTCTTTTGAAGACTATTTCACGAAAACTTTCAGTGAAGATGGTCACGGTTGGAATTCGATCCTCAGCAGAGCTCAACTCGATAACCAAAATTTATCACTGATTAATATGCCAAAAAGGGAATTTAAAAGCAGGCTAGTTCACCATCATGCGTGATTATGAAAATAAAACGCACATGTGGAAAGACAGGGCTGGTGACGTCAGAATGAGACGAATGTTTGTTTACAAGAAACAACAGTCAAAAACATTCATATATATATCATCATCATCATCATCATCAACGTTTAACGTCCGTGTTCCACGCTTGCATGGGTTTGGACGGGGGTAGTCCCACTTGAGGCAAGAGTGATTGTCTTGCTCGCATAGGACTGTCTGGCAGGTTTTCTACAGTTGGATGCCCTTCCTAACACCAACCACATTTACAGTGTGGGTCTGGGAGGTTTTTACCGTGTTGCCTACACGGCCACATTACAGCGTGGACTGTGTGTTTTTTTGTCGTGACACCTACACGATCTCATTTGTTTCGGCCTCGATGGCGCGGCACCAACATAACTTTACATAGAACGGGGTGGTGTGGATCGGGTGGGGGTGGTGGGACGGGGTGTATTTGTTAGAGATGCCTACTGGCTGGAGTAGGTTTTACTATATATTTAGGTAAGGCGGGTCTTCTCTGTTACTGAGTACCGCCAAAGGTCTCGGTCCAGTGACATTGTCTTGGAGAGGTGTAAGTGTGTGATGTCGGAGTTTATCAGCTCGTCCCAGGTTTTTCTAGGTCTGCCTATTCCGTGACTACCGTCTATCTTTATTGCCCTGCACTTTGTTATACAGCTATCGACTTTCATGCGCATCACGTGTCCATACCAACGTAGCCTTCTCTCGAGTAAACAACATCTGATCCCTCTTATCTCTAATTTATTCCTTAGTTCGTTTATGCTTTGCCGTTCACGTATATTACTGTTACACATCCAGCGGAGCATGCAAGCTTCGTTCCTCTCTAGTCTGCGTATATCCTCTGCACACAATGCCCAGGTCTCACTGCCATGCAGCATTGCTGTTCGTATGCAGGCATCGTACAACCTGCCTTTCATTTTTAGTGAGAACCCTTTAGCAGCTAATAGTGGTATAAGCTCTCTGAACTTTTTCCAACCAGTTCTGACTCTAGCTACAGTACTTTCAGAGCACCCTCCCCCACTGCTGATTTTATCGCCCAGGTAACGGAAGCTGTCCACTATTTCTATAGAACCCTCTGCGCAATTGAAAGAGCTAGTAGTTTGTGGGCACTTGCTGCTACTTATTGCACCAGAGCACCGGCCACATGTAAAATCTATGTTCTTAGTTAGCCTACCTGTGATCCCACTACATCTTTTATGCACCCATACTTTGCATTTAGGACATAAAATGGAGTTTCTACCTACGCCTTTCCTACACACCGAGCACGACCATTTCCCAGAAGGGACCGCCGCCTTGTTTTCTTTCCTACAAACTAGTACTTTGGTCTTAGCCAGGTTAATTTTAAGTCCTTTTGACTCTAGGCCGTGCTTCCATGTTTGGAATTTCTTCTCTAGCTCGGCCATTGATTCCGCTATGAGTGTCAGGTCGTCTGCGTATAGGAGTTCCCATGGGCAGCCTGTCTTGAACTCCTCTGTTATGGCCTGAAGGGCAATAATAAATAGTAGTGGACTGAGAACAGAGCCCTGATGGACGCCGACTTTTACGCTAAACTCTTCACTATATTCGTTGTTAATTCTAACCTTGCTGACTGTTTCTTTATACATGGCTTGTATAGCCCTCACAAGCCATTCGTCAACGCCTAGTTTTCTAAGAGCCCACCAGATAATGGAGCGGGGGACTCTGTCGAAGGCTTTCTCCAAGTCGACAAAAGCTAAGTAGAGGGGTTTACCTTTAGCTAGGTACTTCTCTTGTAGTTGTCGTACTATGAAAAGAGCGTCTGTGGTACTTTTGCCTGACACAAACCCGAACTGCATTTCATCTAGGTCAATTCTCTCTCTGATTAGTTGCGCTATTACTCTTTCCGTGACCTTCATGACCTGGTCGATTAATTTAATGCCTCTATAGTTACTCCTATCTAGGGCGTCTCCTTTACCCTTATAACAGTTAACGATGATGCTGCTATGCCAGTCCTTCGGAACAACCCCGTTTTGTACGACTTGGTTAACTATGCGGGTGACCATGGTGTGTCCCACCGTGCCAGATGCCTTCAGCATCTCAGCAACTATTTCCGAAGGCCCAGCCGCCTTACCAGTCTTCATATCCTTGATTGCCTTACTTATTATACTCCCCTCGACTAACACTGCTGGTCCCTCTATTGGGTCGATATGGGGGAGACTGCCTTTCTCCCAATTATTCTCCTCATTTAGAAGCCTTTCATAGTGACACTTCCAAGCTACCTTCTTATCAGCGTCGGTGATGGCAAGTGTGCCATCGTCGTTTAGTACACACTTCTCCCCGACAATATCACGGTTTTCCTTGACGCATTGCCTAGCAATCCTGAACACCTCACGTTTTTGGTCATCGCGTTGTAGAACATGCTTGAACTTTCTTTCCTCAGCTTCCCTTCTTGCTAAGTACACTTGTCTCCTAGCTTCCCTCCTGGCCACTTGATAGTCCTCTCTACTTCCCCCATCCCGCCATACTTTCCAAGCCTGCTTTTTGGCCTTAATTGACCCCTCCACCTTACTGTTCCACCACCATGTTACTCTCCTCCTGCCTACAGGCCTGCTCCAGCCACAGACCTCGTCTGTCGCCAACAGCAGGTCTGCTTTCAGAAATTCCCACTCTCCCTCTATATTGTCCGACTCTAAATGTTCTTCCTTACTGTCGAAAGCATCAAGTAATATGCTTTGAAATTTATTCCTGGCTGTGGGGTCCTTTAGCTTCCATATTTTCCTCCTGAGGATAGTCCTCTTCTGTTGTCGAGTACGTCTCGTCCTGACTATGAGGTCGCTAATTATCAGTCTATGTTGGGAGGTGCATTCTTCATGGGGGAGGGATTTAGTGTTAACAACAGACACTCTGTCACGTCTTCTGGTAAGGATATAATCTACCTGGCTTGTGTGTTCCCCGGATCTATAGGTGATCAGGTGATTGTCACGTTTTTTGAAGTTAGTGTTACAGATAGTTAGGTTATTTGCATCACAGAATTCCAGGATTCTGGAGCCTTCCTCATTTCTAGTACCAAACCCATAGCCTCCATGGATTTCGTCGTAGCCGTCACAATGTTGTCCAACGTGACCATTTAGGTCGCCTGCGATAATTATATAGTCACTGTCGGATATTTGGGAGGTAGTTAGCATCAGTGTCTCATAGAATCTGTCTTTTATAGTGCCGGGCAGTCCGGATTGGGGTGCGTACGCAGATATTACTGTCACCGTAGTTCTATTGAGGACAAGTCGTATTTTAATTATTCTGTCGTTCACTCTATTTACGTCTATTATCTTATCTGCCCACTTTTCTGCTACCATGATTCCTACTCCACCCAGCCCATCGTCGTTTCCCACCCAGAAAAGCTTATAACAACGTTTTTTACCCTCAATGAACCTAGCAGACCCACCCCTCCACCTGGTCTCTTGAATACAACAAACATCGACCTCCTTACGTTCAAGCATTTCTACAACCTCGTTAGCGCGACCCTTTAGGGTGCCTACATTTATGGTACCAACTCTGAAGTTTTGGATTGCGTTTGGGGGTTGGGGGCGGTGAGGGGCGGGGGGCGATGGGGTTATGTTAGCCGTCCGCGGTCGAAACAATGAGGAGTGCTCGCATTCTCGTCCAAGGGTTGATATATATATATATATATATATATATAAATCATGATAAAACCAGTTTAAAATTAGTTAGACCAGAGTACTCAATACTTAGGGTAAGAGAGTGTGGCTATATTATAAAGAGTTGGACCCAGCTGCTGAACTCTTGCTATTTCAACTGCTAGTTCCTGGGTCCCATCTCTTTATAATACATATATAACTTGCAAACCCATTACCAGGCTTTGGTGTACAGCGGGTCCAGAAAACATTTTGCTAGGCACTCTTTCACACTTTTTGACAAAGAATGTATTTCAGGACATTTTTTTTGTTTCTAACTCTGAGAGTGGACCAGCTAAAAATAGTATTGTAATATCATTCAGAGATCTCTGCCCCTCCTCTCTTGATGATGAGTCTCTGACTTACATCAGAATGTCAGCTAATAGATAGCACTCTCTTGCTTTAATGAGGTACCCAGGGCCGGATTTTATGGGGGTGCAAAGGGGACAATTGCCCTGGGCCCCCTGCAGTGGGGAGTCACCTATGTGTGTCACAGCTCACACCTATGCAGGTTTATCTAGCCTCCTCCAAGGTATATCTCGTTGGAGGTGTCTTGGGTGATTTAATGACAGCGACCCCAGTCCCTATCATCTCATTTCTACAGCTGAGTAAACTGGAGCAACGTGAAATAAAATGTCTTGCTTAAGGAAACAACATGTCACCCAGTCTGAGAATTTTACTCACAACCTTTCGATTGCAAGCCCAATGCTCTAACCACTAAGCCTTCACTTGGGTCACCTATGACACCCATAACAATTTATTTGTGACCTCAGCTGGGCTTTTTAGTTTTAGAATGATTAGAAGTTTTGAATTTAATACCTGTACATATAACCTTTCAATTTCAATTACTTGCACCAAGCTAACTTTGATATGTAAGATTGGAGGGGGCTGGCTGTGTATTCTATTTTTTTGTGTATGAAGGGCCCCCTAAACCTGACAAGCCCTGGTCCCCCAATGTCTAAATCTGGCCCTGGTGGTACCCATCTATTGACCCTCCCCTAATATGATATATCTCTAGTGTCTAGTGGTATCTTGTGACATGTTTCTTCATATTCAAACACTTTCCACAATTTCCTTTAAGTAAAATGTTGATGATGGAAACACATACACACATACACAAACACACACATATACATGCACAAACACACACACAAAAACACAAATGCACCCACACACATGCAAACACACATATACCCACACACATGCAAACACATACACAAACAGCCACACATATACAAATACACACATACATAAACACACAAATTTCAATAGAATAATAGGATTTAATTTTCTGACAGCATATATTTAGTTCTTCAAGGAATTACAATGCTATAAATACTTCTCATAGAAACAGCATTAATGAGAAATCTTCAAAATGTTAAAGACAAAAGTGAAACAGAACTTTTACCATTTTCTCATAAGGTTTTATCTATTTGCCTTCAGATAATTTGAGAGGTTGATCTAGTTATAAAAAGAAAATATTCTTTGGTTTGTTTGAGAATATTTTGTTCAAAAATTTGAACTGTGTCTGTCATGTTTAAATCAATAATCAAATTTGAAAAGGAATGTAATGTACCAAATATTTCCAGAAATTAGGAAAATTATTTCAAAAGCGATATTTAGTAAAAGCAACTTATTTAATCTGAGACTCTATTGATTTTTTTAACTTTCATATAAAACTAATTCTTAGCTGCATATTAATCTAAGTGCTTTCTCATATATTTTGTTGAAAGACAAAAATCAAAATAGCCAAGCTAGCTAAATTACTATGTAAATATTTGTAAAATACTTCTATGTATGTACACATCTCTAAACACACGCACACCATATATATATATATGCATATATATATATATATATATACAGTATATATATATACTCAGATTCCTATCCCAGACAAAACATATGCATGTATATATACATACATATATACATATACATTTATATATATATATATACTCATGTTCATCACAGACAAAAACATGTGAGTGTGTATATGTGTATGGAGGCACATGGCTTAGTGGTTAGAGCATTGGTCTTACAATCGAAAGGTTGTGAGTTCAATTCTCAAACCGGGTGATGTGTTGTTTCCTTGAGCAAGGCACTTTATTTCACATTGCTCCAGTTTACTCAGCTGTAGAAATGAGATGATAGAGACTGGGGTCCCTATCATTCCACTGTAAAGTGGTCGTGGAGGTGCCACGGCAAAAAAGCACCCAGCACTCACTGTAAATGAGGTTGGTGTTAGGAAGGGCATCCAGCTGTAGAAATCAAGCCAGAATCAGTTCCCGCCCCACCCTTGCAAGCAGGGAAAAAGCGGACGTAAAAACGAAATGAATGAATGAATGAATGAATGAATATATATATATATATATATATTTACACACACATACGCGCATACAATAGTTGGTCCTCTCAAATTACTAACCAGCTTACTGATGTAGAGTTTATATAAAAGTATGTATATAATTCTTGTGTTTTTTTTAAATTTAAGTAAAAGCGTTGATGTGTGATATCTATATTTCTCACTTTAATGTGTAGTGTTGCAACAACAGGCATTTGTAGTGTATTTGTTGAATATCCTTAGAATGTTCATTACTATGGTAATGCACCCTTACAACAAAACAACCTGCCTTTCCAATGCATAGCATTTATTTCCTACAAGAAATCAAAATATTGGTTTTATTAAATATTTCTTGGTGAAGCTAAAGTACATTAATAATTCCTGAAGATGCAGATAAGATGAGAATATTTCCTCTTCCTGTCTGGTATTTATAGAACTATGCAAATTATTCATTTCAAGTTCTTGCGAATCCTCATTTACTGTCTAACATTAAAATAACTCTCCTGCCAAAAGAGAGAATCTATTTGCTATTATGCTTGAACTTTCACAGACAATGGCCTTCAGTGGACAAAGAAGATTAAAAAACTGCACTTCATACATTGAGGGAGTCAAAAGCATCATGTCTCTTAACCTACATCATGTCTCTTAACCGAAAAATATGTTAACACTTTTAAGGTCAATCCTGAAACTTCCCATATAAAAGTGTTCATATTTATCAAAGTCCCTGTAAGATAAATGATATCATCAGATTTCAATTGATCCACTTTGATATGTATAAATATATAAAGTTACAAGTCAATCTTCCTAGTGCCACTGCCATGACAATATGTACTTGGTAGAGCATGGAAACGTTTTCTGTAAATGAGCTGAGGCTCCCCAGCCTGCTCAGAAATAGAAGTACAGGCCCCCAGGCCACCTCAGTAGTCAGTAGCTCTGCTTCAGTATTGACTTTGTATGTGTCGACCCTTGATATCAGTGAAAAGGAACGTATGATGATGATGATGATGCCAAAAATTTACATTACATTGAAAATTAATTGAAATACAGCGACAATCTCTTTGTTTATTTTGTCTGTGGTGCACAGACAAAACACTGTTGTGACGTAGGTGTAGAGTCTATCAACCTTTTCCCTTTACCCTTTCTTTCTTCCTTTGTTCTAGTAGTCCTTGCGCTTCCCCTTTTTTTCTTCCCATTTATGGTATTGTATGGACATCAAATGAATAATATTCATATTCAGAATGTTTTATTTCCTGAGTATTTAGTTTGTTTACTTGTCTATTGTTGTCTTATCAAGTGTGTGTGTTAATGTTCTCTTTCTTTCACTCACTGCCTCTGTCTCTCTCGCTCTCCCCATCTCTCACTATTATAAGCAAATGGGAGTCTTCATGCTGACTGTCTCACAACCCTGGCTGACAAAATAGATAAGGCATTCCCCCAGAGGATAGTGAGGGAGATGCATTGGAAGAGCCATTCGAACTCACAAGGCTCCTCACACCTGTAGGTAGCTGACTCTGTGCTGATGGGGGTGAGTAGGGAGCATGTCCTAGAGCCAGTCCTGTCCAATGGTGTTTCCGTTTTCTGTATATTTAACTGAATAAAAATCTACTCATTAGAAGTAAAGTCAAGATTTAACAGAAACTATCTTTTCAGTGTTAAAAATACAGAAATATTTTCTTTCTTATTTCTTTGTATTGTGGATTGGCAGTATCGGTAGAGGGTCGGACACCATGCTTTGATGCATAGAGTTATGGCCCTTGCCATTCTGAGTCCAAATCGCGCTGACGTTAACTTTGCCTTTCATCTTTACGGGGTTGACAAAAACTGTACCAGTAATGTACTGGGTAATTGCTGGCCTTGTGCCAAAAGTAGAAACAATTATATTTCAGCCCCTTTTATCAATTTACATGTTTGTAGAATATCTTTACTATCTTCACTAATTCCCCTTCATTTCCTTGTGCACTCATTAGGGATATGGCACATTGTGACTACCAAATTGTAATTACATCATCATCATCATCATATTTGAGATAAACTTTCTGTTCATATTGTCACTCCATAAATTTACCCTAGTTTTCAAAAATATCTTCAATGAATTTTTTAAATCCTGTTTGCTGAGTTTATTTAATACATTTTCAGAGAAAGAAGTTATAAAAATTTCTAGAGCCTTCCTTAATTTCTGAGTGATAAATATAATGAAAATTATTGTTTACAGTGCTCAGGTGCACTACAACTCATCAAAGGTGCACCGATAATACATAGAATAATGTACAAATGTCAGGAAAGGGAACAGTGTATGAGTCATGATACACACACACATATGCATGCATTTGTATGAGGGAGAAATATCAGGTCTAGTGTTGGTGAATTTCGGGAAGCACGGAAGTTTTGAAGAATACAGTGTCCTGATAGCTAACAATTAATGTAAATTATTGCCAAGTTTAGCAGAGTTTATTTAGCAGTGCCTGCTCTGTTACAAATATTTGGACCAGTTCTAGTTTGGAGACACCTTCCTCACTCTCACTAGAAATCCAAATGAAAGCATATGAACAAGGTGAAGGGTTCCTTATCTCTGTTGAAGAAGAATCCATGACACTACTACTGTTTTTTAACAGAAAACCAACAACAACAGCAGCAACCACATTAATAGATGCTACAGTGTTTGAAACAGAGTTGGTTCTATTAAAGAAACTCAAGAGCCAGGTGGTGTTGGTGTTAAAACTGGCAACAAATTATATTTAACATACAGAAATATTGGAAGACTCAACGAAACCTTTTACCTTCTTTTCCAGAAAATATTTTCAATAACAGTAAAACACACTGATGGTTTGCTTTGGTTTTTGCCTCTGTATATTGTTATATTCTTATAAATAATTTAGCTGGCAATCAATGTTTATCATTGATTGATCAACAGTTAAAAATATAAATATAATTTACTATTTTTGGTAGTATTAGGACAACATCACCCTCCACAAATATAACAATATCTGTTTCAACACATGATTTCATATAAAAAAACCTTGCAAAACAAATACATTGCCTTCATTTTCAAAGAGAATTCAAAAATGTTTCAAAACTGGTGTCAATTGACCTGTTGGGTGTCCTTTCTAAAATCCTATTATTTGAACAAACAATTGCAATATTGAGGAGCCCAAGCACAGCAAGAATATTTCATGGGGCCAACAACACTAGCATCATCACCAACAAAGTTTATATTAGATGAGTGCCCCACCCTAAGAAATATACACAAACAACACCCAGGCCATTGCCATTCCTTCACTCTTATTTCTCTCCACCTGACTCTTGGTTGTTAAAATAAAGTACCAGTAATAGACTGGGGTTGATATAATCAACTTTCTCCTCCCCTTCAAATTGCTGGCCTTGTAACAAAATTAGAAACAGTTATTATTATTATTATTAAAAAGCATTTATCTATTTCACTGAGTCTGCTATTTATACTGAGGAAATGTACTTCCACATCTTTCCTATTTACAATTCTATATGTTAATCTTTTGTCATGGAACATCTTTGCCATGGAAACAATACATTACTGAAAAGGAAAAATATAAAATGGCAGGATTCGTTGAACATAAAAAAAAAGTGTTTTGCATCATTTGATCTTGCTTTTTACTTTCTGAAATCTTTAATACTTCTGGGATTGATAAAATAAAAGTACTAATGAAATACTGGAGTTGATATAATCAGCTAACCCCTCTCCACAATTGCTGGATTTCTGCCTTCATTAGAAATCATAAGGGCCATGGATTGACAGAATCTTGGACAAAATGCTTTGAGTTATTTAATTACAACTTTTTACATTCTGAGTTCAAATCTCATCATGGTGAACTTTGCTTTCCCTCCTTCCTGGGGCTCATCAAATAAAGAACCAATTAATTACTGGTACCGCTATCATCGACTTTCCTTTTCCCTCTGTTACTGGCCTTGTGCCAATTTTAGAAAGACATATCATTATGTGGATTGGTAGTAAGAGTAGAGAGTCGGAGAACATGCTTTATGGCACAGAGTTATGGCCCTTCTTCTTCTTCTTCTTCTTCTTCTTCTTCTTCTTCTTCTTCTTCTTCTTCTTCTTCTTCTTCTTCTTCCTGAGAAGGTCGTGGGGGCAGAGTCCCCAAACACTCCTTCCAGCAAGTCCTGTCAGAAGCAACTGTCACTAACTGATCTGGCTGAATCCACAAATGAGACCATCCAAGCTCATGGATGTTATCCAACCATCTTGCTCAGAGTCTACCTCTGAGTCTCCTGCCAGTTGTTTTTGCCCGTAAAATCTGTCCAGCGATTCTTTCCTGAGACATTCAAACCAAATGCCCATAGTATCAGAGCTGTGATCTCTCAATTCAGAGAAGTAGCAGCTCTTCTTATAGTGACTCTCTGATTGCCAAGCTATGCAATTTATTGAGTAATGAGATATGTTAAATTATTGAATACCCTGTAAGTTGTTAAGTATAACAATTTTTAAACTGGATACACTAGAGTTTTCACCAGTTGTCTTCTCCAGGCCAAATTCTGCAATCTAATGAATCATTTATCTATTTTACTATGTCTCTGCTATTTATACTGAAGAAGTGTGCTTTGCCTTGGTACATATTTACAATTTGAGTGTTAATCTTTTGAGAGTTAAATATCTTTGCTGTGAAACAATGCATTACTGATGAGGAGATATAAATCATCCTTACTTAAGCCTGTTCTCCAACACTCTACTGGCTGTAAATCTTTAAAAGATTTCAGATAAACTATCATTGAGCTTTTCACATTATTCCCATTATCCATTTTATAGACTCAGAAATACCTCCTACAGATATCATTTCTTTACTTAGGAGAGAAAAAATTTATTTGATTTTCTTAGTTGCGTTGGAAAACAATAATCAGTAAAATAACTTCATTGTGTTCTAAATTCTACTTTCCATAAATACACATGATAAATATAACATTTTATGGTAATAATTCTTATTCAAGGCAATAATAATGCAAAATGCACGATAATGTTATCTTCCTGAACACATGAGCCAGGTCAGTTTATGCTGTATTAGCAATAACTAAAGCATTAGGTATCAATTATTCTTCCAATATGATTTGGTAACATTTCTTATATAGTTAACTAGCTTAAACAATGTAGTAATAAAATGTTTTGACATTGTTATCAGGGCCGGGTTTAATGGGGTAGTTTAATGGGGTAGTTGCCCCAGGGCCTCAGCCATGTGAGGTCCCACCAGTGATGGCCATAGCATTTTGTGCCCTCAGCTGGGCTTTTTAGTTTTAGAATGGTTAACATTTTTGAAATTAATACCTGTATGTTTAACTTTTCAGTTCCAATTACTTGTGCCAAGCTAACTTTGATATATAAAATTGTGTGTGTGAAGGTGGGGGCTGTGTATTCTAATGTTTTGTGTATGGGGGGACCCCTGAACTTGAAGTACCCCTAGGCCCCCCAAGGAGTAAATCCAACCCTGATTGTCATTCTATTGTCTTTAATATATGGAGCATATATTCTAATTGTGGAGGTGCATGGCTTAGTGGTAATGATGTTGGGCTTACGATCATAATATTGTGGGTTCAATACCTTGGCTGGGTTGCATGTTGTGTTCTTGAGCAAAACACCTCATTTCACGTTGCTTCAGTATACTCAGCTGAAAATGAGTACCAGCAATAGCTGTGGGTTTAACTCTGAGATGGACTGTCATCCTGTACTCTCCGTTGCTTCACACCACAAAACTAGGATAAACACTGGCCTGATGAACCTCCCGGCTTAAGACGGACTTTGACCCTGTGATTGAGTGCCGCTCTGTCCAGGGGGAGTCTTATACTCTCAGTCACTTCATGCCACAGAAACTAGGATAAGCACTGGCCTGATTGGCCTCTGAGCTTGAGACAGACTAGACTTTTAGATATTCTAATTATATTGTTATGACTTCTTTCAATACATCTCATCAAGCAAGGCTGATCAAGATACCAGTAATAACAATACCAGCTCAAACAGACCAATAAATGTGCCTCTATGTAGTCAACTAAACTGCTAGAAATAGCAGCCATATTTTCCTCGGGTTTTACCCTACTGCAACATTGGATAAAAATAATGTTGGCCAGAGTACATTATTCCATAAGAAAATATGAAATGGTCATGGCTGGAATGTCTTTTGGTCATAGTTTTCTATGCATTAAACAGAAGTAATTTTGGTTAAACAACAACAACTTTATATCCATAATAAAGCATTTGGTGAGTTAAAACTATGAATTACTGTATATGCTCGATTATAAGCTGAGGAATGTGTAACCAAAACATCGATAGCAGAAGGGGGTGCTTATATTCAGGGTCAATATTTTAACAATTTTCATCAACTTCAAATTCTACATAAATAAGGTGTCAGATGGTTGCCCATATTTCATTCATAAAATGATAATGATAATGAAATTACTGTGTACAGTGCTCAGGTGCACTACAACTCATCAAAGGTGCATATATAGTACATAGAATAATATACAAATGTCAGGGAAGTGAATAGTGTATGAGTCATGAAATACATGTGTGTATGTGTATGGAGGAGGAATATCAGGTGTAGTGTTGGCGAATCTCAGGAAGCATGGAGGTTTTAAAGGATGCAGTGTTTCGACAGCTAACAACTGATGCAGGTAGTTTGTTCCATGCTTCAGCAACTCTGAGCATGAAAAAATGTTTCCGAAAGTCATGGGAGCTGTGCTGTTTTCTGACTTTGTGGGCATGCCCACGTGTGTTAGACACATGGAAATAAAATAGTGAGGTTGTTTTGTATTTGAGTACTTATGGTAGCTATTGTGATTTACTAGTAGGTCATCCCATCTTTATTCAGATACAGTGTATCAAGAACTATATTATCCAATAATTCCTTTCATTTGTAAGATGGTGGGGTGTAATTTAGAAGTGATTGTCTATTTCTAGACAGTTGAATGGTCATGTAGAGACTCACTTGTTAGCTTGAGGATTAACTAGTTTTAATGAGAGCCAAGGAGGAGATTTGTGGCACCTCACATCACAAGAATATCATGGGAATGTGTGAAGATAGTAAGATTTAGGCATTCAGTGGGAATAGTAAACTATCCTTTTATCTGAATAATAACATTACAATTGAGGAAGTTTCTAAAGAATAGAGTGATTTCACGTAGCTAGAAGTAAACTGACCAGAAAGCTGTTAAATGTACAGGTGCACTGGTGCATGTGATTAGCTCTCGTTTAACACAGTGCTGTGACGATTGCAGGAAGCTGGCAATAATCTATCGACAACACTACGTTATTATTACTAAAGCGACTTTCAAACATAATATTTCTACACGGTAGTTTAAATAATGGCTTTCTTTACAGAATTATCTCTGTATTGAAATGTTCTGTAGTATAACATCTTAAGTATATGTTTGTGTGTGGCAATGAGACAGAAGAATCCGCAATATAGAAAGTGAAATAAACTTTAAATAATACCATATATGTGAAATACAAGCTTAAGAAAAGATGGCTAAGATGAGAAATACCTGGATATTAAAGGATAAGCATGGGAAGACATATGGTGAAGTTAACAAATTGTAGAAAAACAAGCTGAAATGTTGGCACAATATAACTTCTTAGCATTGTGTTGTGTCTACAAGCAATATGATAAGTTATATCTCAGTTCATCTCACTGATACATAGTTTATTTCTAGCTCTATATTAATTCATCAATTGTTATACACATCATCGTGTTGTGGTACACATAGAGTAACTACAGACAAGTTTATGAATGTTGATGTTCTTTCTCTTTCACTACCTCCACTTCTCATGCTCTCCCTCATCTCTCACTGTAATAAGCAAATGGGAGCCCATGTGTTGTCTGCCTCATGGCCCCACTGGACAGAATAGAGAAGACATTTCCCCAGTGTATGGTGAGGCAGACACGTTGGAAGAACCATTCTAGCTCTCCCGGTGTCTCACACCTATGGGTAGCCAACTCCATGCTAATCGTAGTGAGTAGGGAGGTAGCCCTAGAGCCAAAAACACCAGAAGTCTTCACTGTTACAGGCTCAACTGCAAACCTGTTGGAGATCGACCAATATTTTGTGAGTTTACCATCCTCGGCCTGAAGTGCAGCAGAGCATGGATTAGTCACAGACTGCACCAGGTTGCCACTGGAGAAAATGTTGTTGCATGTGGCATTCCAGGTGAGGGGCTAACCACTTCCGAACGGGAAGATGGCTTATGCTTCCTGGACTTTTGCTGTCCTCTTGGTCAAGCGCTGCCGGCTCAAGAGGGGAGGGGAAGCCTGCAGCATCCAACCCATGCTTTATGATTTTGTTGAGAGCAGCATGGTGTGGAAGGCAGCCGACAATGTAGTGAGTGGAGGCCGAAAGAGTGGATCTGCAGCAAAACATGGTGAAATTAACAAATTATAGAAAAACAAGCTGAAAAGTTGGCACAATATAACTTCTCCTTAGCATTGTGTTGTGTTTACAACCACCATACTAAGCTATATCTCAGTCCATCTCACTTATACATAGTTTATTTTATATAACAATTTTGAGAACAATAATATCATTAGATCTAAGTTTTCCAATGGTCAATCATTGTGTCACAGCATGACAATGTCAAGAATCACAATGGAATATCTGTGTATCTATCATATAACACAGAATATGTTGGTATATGTGGTTTCTACAAAATATTCACATCTTTTGTTCACACACAGACACATCATCATCTCATCATCATCATCCTCATCATCATCATTATCACCATCAGCACCATCATCATCATCATTTTTACATTTGTTTTTTCCATGCTTGCATGGGTTGGACATATTTGTGCTTGTCCTATTTTTGGCAGGGTTTTTCTGGCTGGATGACCTTCCTCTCCCTAATATCTTTACAGCATGGACTGGGTGCATCATTTGATCCTCCACCAATAGAGAGGTTGTCTTACTGGACTCAAGCGTCCTCTCCACCCTATATCATTTTTTATTTAGAGTATCTGCCTCCCTAGATGGATTGCCTTCACTACATCTTATGGAGTCCACATCTGTCCCATACAGTCATTTTTATTTGGGGTCACTGCCCTCCTAAACATGTTACTTCAATAAATATATATATTATCATCATCATCATTGTTTTTACATCCATTTTTCCTCTGCTTGCATGGGTTAGACAGGTCCTTTTCAGTAAAGCGTCCAACTCATGCAAGCAGAGAAAAAAAATGGATGTTAAAAGATATATATATAATATAAATGATTAGTATTATTTTTTTAATGTTAAATGTAAACTTAAATGATACGCAAGACATATAAAATACTAGAGAGTAGTTAGAATTATCAGGATTACAAGCTTTTCTGTTTTGTTATTTAATCCGCAATATTTTTTTATATACTTTAACTTTTTAGTTACCAACCGGCTCTGGTTTTATGAAATAAATCCACCAATTTTAAATGATTCCAAATTTAATTTTAAATCTTCAAACATTATTCTATATTAAGTTACTATCTTCGTAATGAAATGATTAATAATTTTAGTAAATCCTTCAAAATTCTGCCTCAGTTAATTAAAATAAAATGTATTTTATTAGAGTAGTCATGAAATTTTATTTTCCTTATCGATTTCTTAAATAAATAAAGAGATCCACTTAAGTTTGAAATATGTATATACGATTGAAATGTTATGATTTATTATCTTCATGAGTAAGAAATAGACAATGATTAAGTTGTGTATATGTGGTTTAGAATATGTATCACATATCCCTGCATGTCGCAAAAAAAGCAACTAAAATGGTTGGTTTCAGAAAATCTGACTGTAAAACATTGCCTGAAAAAGTTCTGTCACACCCAGAGCCAGACTTAATGGGGGAAAAGGGGGGGGGGAATTTCCTCAGGGTCCCTACACAGGGGAGGGGGGCCCACTGGTGATGACTGTAGCAATTTATTTGTGTCCTCAGCTGGGTTTTTTAGTTTTAGGGTGGTTAGAATTTTTAAATTTAATACCTGTATGTTTAACTTTTCATTCCAATTACTTGTGACAAGCATATTTGATATGTAAAATTATGGGGTTTGCTGTGTATTCTAAATTTTTGTGTTTGAAGGGCCCCAAAAACCTGAAGTGCCCTGGGTCCCCCAAGGTCTAAATCTAACCCTGATCACACCCATGCCAATGTAGAAACAGTATGATGACAATTGTTTCTACTTTTGGCACAAGGCCAGCAATTAACCCAGTGTATTACTGGTACTTTATGTTATCGACCCTGTAAGGTCGATAAAATAAAGTACCAGTAATAAACAGTATGATGATAATGATACAATTTTGTATTTTATCTTAAAACATATGAAATACAAAATAAATTCTTCATATCATGAAAGTAAAACGAATAACCCAATGACTGTTGTGGTGTGTGGCTGATTGCTGCATATTATAGGCTGGGGAATTGATGGTTGTTTTTGTTTGTTTGTAGTTTTGTAGTTTTTCTTCTTTGGTTGTCTTTTTCTCTCGATTTGATCATATATTTTTGTGCATTATATTTGTGAAGGTCCTAGCAATAATTAATTGTATTTATTATATAAAATATAAATGAATAGATAAACCAATCAAAATGACACATCATAAATATTGCTTTGTTGAAACTGTTGACAACATTTGCAAATTCTTTATACTCTTGTGTTAGAAGAGTTTATCATATGAGTTTAAACTGCAATTAGGGATAGCATTGAGAGATTAGAATTCATCAGCTAAGAAAGAAGCACAAGCAAAATGAAAAATCTGGTTTCTGATGAGTTGTAAATGCTAATAATATTTTCTAACAATAGTGCTACAAGACATCATCATCATCATCACTGCTTATTGTTCATTTTTCCATGCGTTAAATGAGTTGTCCGGTTGTGAGACAAGCCAGGTCAGGTGACCACGTCTTGTTTATTCAGAACTTATTTGGGCTTGGTTTCTATGACAAGATGCCCTTGCTAACACCAACTACATTTACAGTGTGTACTGTGTGTTTTTTGTTGTGACACCTACATGGCCACTTTTACAGTGTGGCGTGGTGTTTTTTTGTCATGACATCGACATGACCATTGAACAATGTGGACTGGGGGGTTTTGTTGTGACACCTACATGACCACATTACAGTGTGGACTGGGTGATTTTGTTGTGACACCTACATGACCACATTACAGTGTGGACTGGGTAAGTTTATAAAAAAAATTAAAGTCTGTCCCAACCAACAGGTTCAACAGGTCAGTGCATATCCTGGTATCTTTGGCATTAAGTGACTGATGGTACAATATTCTCCTCTGGACATGATGCCAGTTCATTACAAGATATTGTTGTTACTCATTTATATTTGAGTTTATTGGAGCAATGTGCATTTAAGTGTTTTGGTCAAGAACACAATGTGCTATCCAGGCCAAGATTCAAACCTCTGACATTAGAAACTCCAACTACTAGGCCACACACTTTTACAAGTTTATAGGGATATGATTAACCAATTAATTAGGGATAGGATTAATTAATTAATCAACTACATATCTTTTCATCCTTCGGAAGTTGATAAAATGAAGTTGACTTTCGCATCATTTGAACTCAGAACCTAAAGGGACATAACTCTAGGCTACTGATTCTACTGACTACTATTCTGACAATACTAGACTGGTAGATTAGTAGACTTGTTAAAGTTTTGGACAAGAAGTCTGATATTTATGCCAGTGTTTTATAACCTAAATATAAATGCTGTTGCAGTCAACTTTACTTTTCATCTGTCCATGGTTTATGAAATATAAGACCAATAAAATCCTAAGGGTCAATATAATTGGCTGCTTCTCTGTATCAACATATATTGGGTCCACATAGTACATCATCATCATTTAATTTCCTCTTTCCCTGCTAGTAAAGCGAGCCAATCCTACACACATCTTTGGGTCTGTAACAAAATGTAAGGAGACATACCAGTTCAAGCTCACTGCAGCCCCATAAATACCAGGGCCAACCTAATTCACTACTGGGCTGTGCCAACATATATTGGGCTAGCATGAAACATCTCCATTGTCTGTTTCATTGGCCACTATTTCCTGAGAGGAATATGCAAGCAGAGTACTCCGACACACCTTCCAGAAGCAGCCATCACCAATCTAGCTGGATCCCCAAGTGCTATCAACTGAAGTTATAGATGTTATCCTACCATCTTCTTTCCCTCTGGTTGGCTCTGTCTGCAAATTCTGTCCAACAATGCTTTCCTTTCTGACCACAACTTTGTAGTGTCAAAGCTGTGATACATGTTATTGAACCTGCAAGAATGAAAGGCAATGTAAATCTCAGTGGGATTTGAACTCCAAATTGTAAAGTGCTGTAACAGTTCCACCATTCAAACGTGAAAATCGTCATCATCAGTAGTAGTAGTAGTAGTAGTAGTAGTAGTAGTAGTAGTAGTAGTAATAGTAGTAGTAGTGGTGGGTAGTATGGTAGTAATTTATTGAATATTCAGAAATAGGATTTCATTAACATTTAAAATTTTGTCTGTTTTTCAAATCTCTTCAGAATGGCTAATAGCAATAAATAAATAAATGCATACACAAACAAACAAATAAACAAATAAATAAACAAAAAAATAATTAAATAAAAAGAAATTTTAAATGAATTTATTATTAATAGAATATTAATATTTAATGTAGCAGAGAATGTCTCACAGATATAATCAAGGCCAGAAAATACTTCAACAACTATTAGTCCTCCAGTCGTACTGCTGCAATGACAAATACCTTCAATCTACCCCCTAAGCTGGTCATACTGATGTCACAATAAAAAGCACTCAGTTCTCTCTGTAAGGTGGTAGAACTGGTACTACAACGAAAGCATATAATTAACCCAGTAAGGTGGTAGTGTTGGTACCATATAAAAAGTACCTAGTCCACACTATAAAGCGGTTGTGTAGGTGTCATGACAAAAAGTACCCAGCACACAATGTAAATGTGGTTGGCGTTAGGAAGGGCATCCAGCTGTAGAAACTGAGCCAAAAGCAGTTCTGGGGGAGTAAAACATTGTCCTTCGACCTGGATCTCTCACAATGGGACAGCCCGTCTTACACATGCTAGTGTGGAAAATGGACGTTAAATGGTGATGATGATTAAACAATGGTGATATGGTAAATGGAAGCCCCTTGGATGGACTATACATGTCACAGAATATGTCTAGAATGTTCAATCACTTTCATGTTATTGTACAAGCGGGTTGATTGTTCCATTGATCACATAACAGGAAAACTCTACGGTTAAATGCAGTGTAGGTCTATTCTATATATGGTACATATTAACACATTCATGAAATAATTAGTCCAGATATAGTATGTACCTCCAATTTAGCCGAGGTTTATGTGAAGTCTTGACATCAGCATCATAATATTATAAAACTCTTGTTATGAATAGACATTTTACTTCTTGTAGTAACAAACTGTGCCTATCCATGAGACAACATACAGATAAATGAAATAAGTTAGTAAGAGTTCATTGTCTTCACTATGAACAGAACATTAATGATAGGATACAAACATAAAAACAATCTATTCTTCTGAATATAGTCTGCCTATATATATATATATATATATATATATATATATATATATATATATATATATATATATATGATATATATACATATATATATAATATATATATATATATATAATATAAAATGAAAAATCAGTGATGCATCTGAACTCAATTTATTGTGTGTTTCAATTGTTTCGCCGGCGGACAGTCGAGACCCGATCATTGTGTGGATCTGTCTGATTCTGGACCCGCAGGTTCGACAGACACGTCTAATGATTTCGGAGCAAATTCTTTCACTGGGGTATTACCATCAAAAACTTCATCCTCTTTGCGCGTCCTGTTATTGGCCGCTGGTTGTCTACGTCATCATAATTATGACCACAGGTATCATTCAGCTGACCATCAGCTGTCCCATGTCTGCCACACTTCAATGAATTACTGCTGGGTTTGGTAGTTCACACGTCCACGCGTGCACTCTCACACACACACACAATCACATATATAACGACAATCGTACGCATAGACTCCCGCTATACACACACACATTTAAGAGAACATATAAACCTATAAACATATGCATACACAGACGCATGCCTACATGCCTATATACATCAATACACACACACACACGCATACATGTATATATACCCGTACACACTAACACGTACAGATATATACATAGACACACCCCCACCCCCTTTTTATGCCCCATGCACACACACATACACACACGTATCCATATATACAGGCACAGATACACACTCGCTCGCAAACACACATATATATATATACACACACAAAGAAGTCCTTTCCCTACAGTGGGTGCTCTTACACACGCACACACACACTGGCTCATATACACTCTTACAAACATGCGCATATTCACATACACGCCCATGCACGCATAAAAAGATACATACATATATATACATATATATACATATATATATATATATATATATATATATATATACATATATATATATATATATATATATATATACATATACATACACAGAGAGAGAGAGAGAGAGAGAGAGAGAGAGAGAAAAGGATGAAATTGAAAATGCAACTGGAGTCTTATTTTTAACAAAATATATATATTTATTTGGTTCCTTTACCGGTTTCGCAGTTCTTCTGCCACAGACGCTCCATTTCAACTCTACTTTTGAAAAGCAGAAGAACTGCGAAACCGGTAAAGGAACCAAATAAATATATATATATTTTTTAAAATAAGACTCCAGTTGCATTTTCGATTTTATCTTTTTTCTTTATATTTTCACTCGTGTAGGACACCTCGGTTATTTTTCATTTAGTAAAAAAAAACCTCACTTTCTAATATATCATCATCATCATCGTTTAACGTCCGTGTTCCATGCTTGCATGGGTTTGGACGGGGGTTTTCCCACTTGAGGCAAGAGTGATTATCTTGCTCGAATAGGACTATCTGGCGGGTTTTCTACAGCTGGATGCCCTTCCTAACACCAACCACATTTACAGTGTCGGGCTGGGAGGTTTTTACCGTGTTGCCTACACGGCCACATTACAGCGTGGACTGTCTGGCGGGTTTTCTACAGCTGGATGCCCTTCCTAACACCAACCACATTTACAGTGTGGGTCTGGGAGGTTTTTACCGTGTTGCCTACACGGCCACATTACAGCGTGAACTGTGTGTTTTTTTTTACGTGACACCTACACGATCTCATTTGTTTTGGCCTGGATGTTGTAGCACCAACATAACTTTACATTGAAAGGGGCGGTGTGGATGGGGTGGGGGTGGTGGGACGGGGGTGTATTTTGTTAGAGATGCCTACTGACTGTAGTAGGTTTTACTTTGTATTTAGGTAAGGCGGGTCTTCTCTATTACTGAGTACCGCCTAAGGTCTTGGTCCAGTGACATTGTCTTGGTGAGGTGTAAGTGTGTGAGGTCGGAATTTATCAGCTCGTCCCAGGTTTTTCTGGGTCTGCCTATTCCGTGGCTACCGTCTATCTTTATTGCCCTGCACTTTGTTATACAGCTATCGTCCTTCATGCGCATCACGTGACCATACCAACGTAGCCTTCTCTCGAGTAAACAACATCTGATCCCTCTTATTTCTAATTTTTTCCTTAGTTCAGAGCACCCTCCCCCACTGCTGATTTTGTCATCCAGGTAACGGAAGCTGTCCACTATTTCTATAGAACCCTCTGCGCAGTTGAAAGAGCTAGTATTTTGTGGGCACTTGCTGCTACTTATTACACCAGAGCACCGGCCACATGTAAAATCTATGTTCTTAGTTAGCTTACCTGTGATCCCACTACATCATTTATGCACCCATACTTTGCATTTGGGACATAAAATGGAGTTTCTACCTACGCCTTTCCTACACACAGAGCATGGCCACTTCCCGGAAGGGACCGCCGCCTTATTTTCTTTCTTACAAACTAGAACTTTAGTCTTAGCCAGGTTAATTTTAAGGCCTTTTGATTCTAGGCCGTGCTTCCATGTTTGGAATTTCTTCTCTAGCTCGGCCATTGATTCAGCTATGAGTGTTAGGTCATCTGCATATAGGAGTTCCCATGGGCAACCGGTCTTGAACTCCTCTGTTATAGCCTGAAGGGCAATAATAAATAGTAGGGGGCTAAGAACAGAGCCCTGATGGACACCAACTTTTACGCTAAACTCTTCACTATATTCGTTGTTAATTCTAACCTTGCTCACTGTTTCTTTATACATGGCTTGTATAGCTCTCACAAGCCATTCGTCAACACATAGTTTTCTAAGAGCCCACCAGATAATGGAACGGGGGACTCTGTCGAAGGCTTTCTCCAAGTCGACAAAAGCTAAGTATAGGGGTTTACTTTTAGCTAGGTACTTCTGTAGTTGTCGTACAATGAAAAGAGCGTCTGTGGTACTTTTGCCTGACACAAACCCGAACTGCATTTCATCTAGATCAATTCTCTCTCTGATTAGTTGCGCTATTACTTTTTCCGTGACCTTCATGACCTGGTCGATTAATTTAATGCCTCTATAGTTACTCCTATCTAGGGCATCTCCTTTACCCTTATAACAGTTAACGATGATGCTGCTACGCCAGTCCTTCGGAACAACCCCATTCTGTACGACTTGGTTGACTATCCGGGTGACCATGGTGTGTCCCACCATACCAGATGCCTTCAGCATCTCAGCAACTATTTCCAAAGGCCCAGCCGCCTTACCCGTCTTCATATCTTTGATTGCCTTATTATACTACCCTCGACTAACACTGCTGGTCCCTCTATTGGGTCGATGTGGGGGAGACTGTCTTTCTCCCATTTATTCTCCTCATTTAGTAGCCTTTCATAGTGACACTTCCAAGTTACCTTCTTATCAGCGTCGGTGATGGCAAGTACACCATCATCATTAAGGACACACTTCTCCCCGACAATATTATGGTTTTCCTTGACACATTGCCTAGCAATCCTGAACACCTCACGTTTTTGGTCCTCGCGTTGTAGAATATGCTTGAACTTTCTTTCCTCTGCTTCCCTTCTTGCGAAGTACACTTGTCTCCTAGCTTCCCTCCTGGCCACTTGATAGTCTTCTCTGCTTCCCCCATCCCGCCATACTTTCCAAGCCTGCTTTTTGGCCTTAATTGACACCTCCACCTTACTGTTCCACCACCATGTTACTCTCCTCCTGCCAACAGGCCTGCTCCAGCCACAGACTTCGTCTGCCGCCATCAGCAGCTTTGCTTTCAGGAATTCCCACTGCTCCTCTATATTGCACGACTCTAATTGCTCTTCCTTACTGTCGAAAGCATCAAGTAGTATACTTTTGAATTTATTTCTGGCTGTGGGGTCCTTTAGCTTCCATATTTTTCTCCTGAGGATAGTCCTCTTCTGTTCTCTAGTACGTCTCGTCCTGACTATTAGATCGCTAATTATCAGTCTAAGTTGGGAGGTGCATTCTTCATGGGGGAGGAATTTAGCGTTTACAACAGACACTCTGTCACGTCTTCTGGTAAGGATATAATCTACCTGGCTTGTGTGTTCCCCCGATCTATCGGTGATCTGGTGATTGTCACGTTTTTTGAAGTTAGTGTTACAGATAGTTAGGTTATTTGCGTCACAGAATTCCAGGATTCTGGAGCCTTCCTTATTTCTAGTACCAAACCCATAGCCTCCATGGATTTCGTCGTAGCCGTCACAGTGTTGTCCAACGTGACCATTTAGGGCGCCTGCAATAATTATATATTCACTGTCGGTTATTTGGGAGGTAGTGAGCATCAGTGTCTCATAGAATCTGTCTTTTATAGTGACGGGCAGTCCGGATTGGGGTGCGTACGCAGATACTACTGTCACTGTAGTTCTATTGAGGACAAGTCTTATTTTAATTATTCTGTCGTTCACTCTATTTACGTCTATTATCTTATCTGCCCACTTTTCTACTACCATGATTCCTACTCCACCCAACCCATTGTCATTTCCCACCCAGAAAAGCTTATAGCATCGTTTCTTGCCCACAATGAATCTAGCAGACCCACCCCTCCACCTGGTCTCTTGAATACAACAAACATCGACCTCCTTACGTTCAAGCATTTCTACAACCTCGTTAGAGCGACCCTTTAAGGTGCCTACATTCATGGTACCAACTCTGAAATTTTGGATTGCGTTTGGAGGGTAGGAGCGGTGGGGAGCGGGGGGAGATGGGGTTATGTTAGCCATCCGCGGCCGAAACAAAGAGGAATGCTCGCATTCTCGTCCACGAGGTGAATTTGTCTTTATCTTTGGCATTGTCGCTGAGCGTCCAGATTTTTGTCTCTTCAACTCTCCGGAATTCCGTAGTCCTTCCATCCGTCATATCGAAGGCGAGGAGGTAAGCGATAGTATAGGCCTCTAGCTTATGATTGGTCCACGTAATAATAATGGTGGTGCGTGGGGGGGGGGTTGAGTTGTTAGCGAGAAGAATAGGTTTAAGTAAGATCCTCGTATTTCATAAGCGATAACAAAAATACAAGATTTGTTTAGTAAAATACGACAAAAACTTCGTATTTAACAAGCAATAACAAAAATTACAAGATTTGTTTTGGAAAATACGAGAAAATACACAGAATACAGGAGGATTTGTTTTGGAAATAGGATAGAATAGCTAGTAGTGAAGCAAGAATTGGAATCTGAGGATAGAAAACACGAGAAATACACAGAATAATATATATATATATATATATATATATATATATATATATATAGTATTTACGTATCGAGAAAGAGAGAAAAAGGAGGGATAGGTGATACATATAGTTATTTGCCAAGTAGCGTATGCCAAAGGTGCTCGATACTAGTGCCGGCAGTATTAAATATTCGAAGTGTTAATATTTAGTGGGCTAGAGAGTTAGCAGAGCGTAAGCACGTGGGAAAGTAAAAAATCGGAGAATAGACCGTTAAAACATGTTTATTTAAAATATCACCTACGTACGTTTCGCCCAGTTGGTCTTCTCAAGGGCATAAATAATCACAAGTGTTCCTTATATAGTTCGGAAAGAGTTTGGGGGGTTAAAACTACATCAAGATTCATTGCTCGCAAAAATATCTTGTTTTGATTTTGCAGCAGGTCAAGGGAGGTAACTCAGGTCGGTGTTAGGGCAGTCTTTCCCGGATAATTTTTTTTTTTTTTTTTTTTGCCGCATCCGTTTGTCTGAGGCTGGGTCTGGTATGCAAGGATTGTTTTCTGTGTGTTATTTTGCTGCGCCTGTCCGCCGGGGTGTTAAGACTTGTTGCAGGGAGATCAAGTGTACTATTTCACTCTTCATTCTTAACCCATCTAAAGAAGGATATTTTTAAGCGATGTGTACAACTTATCGCTGTTTCAGCTCTGCTGTTGATGAGCTCGTGGGGTGCAGTTATGATGTGGTAGAGCTCCATGAGGCAAAGATCGCATTTCCTCTTGAAGTTGTACGGTGCAGCCTTGCCGACAATCTCCCAGTGCGTGTAGAAACTGATGTTTAAGTCCTTTAGTGATGTGATGTAGTCCGCGAGCGAAGTGGAGTGCCTTAGTTTTCTATTTGTGAAAGAGTGGAGATGTGTTCGAAACCTAATTTTGAACGGGCCGGAGGTGGCCCCTATATAATGTTTAACGCTATTGTGGCTAGTAATAGTGCATCTATATATAACCCTATCAGTCAAGCAGTATCCTCTAAGGGGGCAGCGTCCTCTGTCGCGGCAGTTGCAATTTCTGTCGCGGTTCCATCTATTTCCCACGGTAAGGCTATCATTGTTGCTGCCTACGTTGTTACCTACGCTACCGCAGCTGTCGTTAGCACAATTACAACCCACAGCACGCGGGATGGTGCGATTGTTATTCGGCACGTCATGTTCTGCATGTTCCCCAGTCACTTCGCGGTCATTCTAGTTGCGTCTGCGGATGCCGTTGCCAACACTATTGGATGCTGTCAGGGAGTTGTTAAGGCCGATATAGTTATTGTCAGGTGTAGGTGCGTCTGTGTCGAGGTGCTGTGTCTTGGTGATCTTACTGTGGTTCGTTGTTCCTACGATGTCTGCTAGGTTAGGAGTAGTAGAGAAGGATATTTTTATATTGTTCCTATTAAGAATTTTTCTATACCTATGGTTGGGTGGGAAGTTCTTCTCTAAGGCTTCGAAGAATATCCGGGGTATGTTGGAGGCCACACTTCGAGAGTAGGGGGGGGGGAACCATAGGACGTTACGGTGGCGATTACGTGTCCTTGTACTTTTGCTACGGGTGGTTCCATCTAAGTGATCGCTCTTATGTGTGTTAATGCGCTGTCGCCCGTTCGGTGCCCCTTTCACTTTATGCTCGGGTGCACTCTTTCTACCTCCTCCATGTTTATGTACACGAAGATGTTGGTTGGAAGGCGTTGGTAGTAGGCCGTCGCCTTTGTTGGTTTTGTAATAGGGGAATAGTTTGAGTAATCTACAGTATTCACCGTCGCCGAGGACGTGATCTTTGGTGCGGTTATCTCTTCTATTATATCCGACTTTAACGAGGTCGCTGCGTGATCGGTTATAGGTATGGCTTACTATAACGTTAGTTTTATGAGGGGGGTGGTTTCTAGAGCTAGGGTTAGGGATGTAGGAAATTCCTCGGTTAAAGCCGGCGCTTATCAGGGCCCTATTGTAGTAATCTGCCGCTTGGTTGAAGATATCCTCATTGGCGGATAGTCTCGAGATTCTATGTGAGATACTATAGACTATGGAGTTGAGAGTCTGCTTAGGGTGGTTGGAGGCATAATTAATATAAGAGAGGCACTCTCCAGGCTTATGGTATGGCTTGTATAAGCCCGTACTCAACTCCAGGGTCACGTCCAGGAAGTTGACAACCCTGTTGTTGAGGTCCATAGTTACGGATAGGCCGTATGACTTAAAGAACCTGTGTATATGTTTGTTAAGGTTCTCTATCCTACGGGGGCTATGGTTCCTAACGGTAAACAGGGCGTCGTCCCTATATACACCTCCTTGTAGGGCCGGTATTTCTTCCCTAAGCTTATATATATATATACAAATAGGATATACACACAAAGTCATATAAAGATACACAATGGGTTTACATGAAAGGATGCATTTTGTATAAAGATGTACATATATAAACAATATAACCATATATATATATACATACATGTATATATATATATATATACATATATATATACACATACATTTTATATATATACATATATATATACACATACATATTTTATATGTATACATGTATACATATATATAAAAGAAATATAAAATATATTAAAAATATACATATAACGTCACATAGAGATCCACAGTGTGCTATACATGAAAGAGTGCGCCCAGTTGTATGTGTCTACAAAGATTTTGTTACGTTGTGAACATAGATCAAACCACGTGTGAAACCTTCACGCAAACCCACATAATGGACGTTCATAGTATTTTCTTTTTTTTATATATATTCTGCACGCATTTTCTATGTACCGTCTGCGCATACTATTTACTGTAATACTATGAACGCCCATTATGTGTCTTTGCGTGAAGATTCCATATGTGGTTTGATCCATGTTCGCAACGTAACAACATCTTTGTAGACATAACTGGGCGCGCCCTTACATGTATAGCACACTGTGTATCTCTATGTGTGTGACGTTATATGTATATTTTTAATATATTTTATATTTCTTTATATATATGTATACATGTATGTGTATATATATATATATATATGTATGTATATATATATATGTATGTATATATATATTTATATATATATATATATATATATATATATATATATATATATATATATATATATATATATATATATATATATCTTTAATTCGTTTGGAAGCCTCGACAATGCAAATGGGTAAATCTCCGGGTAACAAGGTCCGGTGGTGGAGAGAGAGATGTAAGTGGGTGTACGTTGGGATGCGTGGTGTGTATAATATGTGTGAGATGTGTAGAATGAAGGGAAGAGTATAAAGGATAAAAATAAAAATAAAAATAACAACACAAGAGAGAGTTACCTTGGGAGAGATTTAATAGTCCCCATATATTTCGGATTCACATCCATCAACTGGGGTTTTTTCCGGGGTGGGGGAAAAGGTTGTCTATCGGACAACTCGGAACGCGTCTTTCGCTGTTTGTTGATTTGAATATCTGAGGTATTCGGCAGAGCGCGCGTGCGCGTGAAATGGGGTCGGTCGTACAGAGGTCAGCGGCCGAATTAGGGAGTAGGATGGCGCTAGCTGTCAGTCTATTCTCTGCCTGTTTGTTAAATGTTACTGTGTGTGTGCGTGCGTGTGTAGTTGTCTCGCTTGAGTGTGTGTGTGTGTGTGTGTGTGTTGTTGCCTTGTTCAACTGTATTGGCAGTGTAGTATGTTCGTATGGTGGAATGCTACTGTGTGTGTGTGCGTGTGTGTGTGTAGTTGTCTCGTTTGCGTGTGTTGTGTGTTGTTGCATCACTTGTTAATTTAAACCAGCCATTTCATTTCGCTTCTCTCTGATCGGTTGTTTATTTGCGGTTGCAGTCGTTTGATAAAAAGCGGTTCCTTGATATATATATGTATATATATATATGTATATATATATATATATATATATATATATGTATATATATATATATATATATATGTATATATATATATATATATATGTATATATATATATATATATATATATATGTATACATATATATATATATATATATATATATATATACATATATATATATATATATATATACATATATATATATATATATATGTATATATATATATATGTATATATATATATATATATATATATATATATATATATATATATATATATATATATATAGATATATATATATATGTATATATATATATGTATATATATATGTATATATATATATGTATATATATATATGTATATATATATATATGTATATATATATATATGTGTGTATATATATATATATATATATATGTATGTATATATATATATATATGTATGTATATATATATATATGTATGTATATATATATATGTATATATATATATATGTATGTATATATATATATATGTATATATATGTAAATATCTTTTCTCCCCTACCCCGGAAAAAACCCCAGTTGATGGATGTGAATCCGAAATATATAGGGACTATTAAATCTCTCCCAAGGTAACTCTCTCTTGTGTTGTTATTTTTATTTTATTTTTATCCTTTATACTCTTCCCTTCATTCTACACATCTCACACATATTATACACACCACGCATCCCAACGTACACCCACTTACATCTCTCTCTCCACCACCGGACCTTGTTACCCGGAGATTTACCCATTTGCATTGTCGAGGCTTCCAAACGAATTAAAGATATTTACTTATTGTTCCACAATGCTTCAAGCAAACTTCAATACTCTCATATATATATATATATATATATATATATATATATATATATATATATATATGAAAAACAAGGGGAGAAGAATACTGCATGGTTGCACATGGATTACATATTATGAAATTAGTCCCTCGTCAGTGATTTGCCAACCATCATTGCTATTTCATCGCATTAAAAATCAGATACCTCAGGTTGGTGCGAGCAATAACTAAAATAAGCTATTGGGACAAGTGAAACGCGAAAAGCAAGTGAGACAAGTAAACAACAGAAGGAAAAGCAAACCGAAGGTTGGAAAAACAGCAGGCAACATGATAGTTATCCGATCAGCATAATCTGGGTGAATTTCATGAGCGGTCAGAGAAGCAGACCGTACGCCGTGAATGGGGTGTGAGAAAGAAGGAACCCCACTACTAGCGAACGGGAGGAAGTGAGAAGGGGAGAAACAGAGAGTGAGTGAGTGGAAGTGCGAGGAAGAGGTCAGTCGAGAGAAAGTGTAACTGACAGCGGGGGCGAAAGAAGGTAAGAAAAACAGAGAGAACGGGGAGCAGTAAGAGAGAAAGAGAGAAACAGATAATCGTAGTTTAGGTAAATATATATGAAAAACAAGGGGAGAAGAATACTGCATGGTTGCACATGGATTACATATTATAAAATTAGTCCCTCATCAGTGATTTGCCAACCATCATTGGTATTTCACCGCATTAAAAATCAGATACCTCAGGTTGGTGCGAGCAATAACTAAAATAAGCTATTGGGACAAGTGAAACGCGTAAAGCGAGTGAGACAAGTAAACAATATATATATATATGATTATATTGTTTATATATGTGCTTGTTTATTACAAGATGCATACTTTCATGTATGACCCATTGTGTATCTTTATATGACTTTGTGTGTATATCCTATTTGTATATATATATATATATATCTTTTTATGCGTGTGTGGCCGTGTATGTGAATATGTGCATATCTGTAAGAGTGTATATGAGCCAGTGTGTGTGTGCGTGTGTAAGAGCACCCACTGTAGGGAAAGGACTTGTTTGTGTGTGTATATATATATATGTGTGTGTTTGCGAGCGAGTGTGTATCTGTGCCTGTATATATGGATACGTGTGTGTATGTGTGTGTGCATGAGAGAAAAAGAAGGGGGGGATGTCTATGTATATGTCTGTACGTGTTTGTGTGTACGGGTATATATACGCGTATCCATCTGTGTGTGTGTGTGTGTGATGATGTATATAGGCATGTAGGCATGCGTCTGTGTATGCATATGTTTATAGGTTTATATGTTCTCTTAAATGTGTGTGTGTATAGCGGGAGTCTATGCGTACGATTGTCGTTATATATGTGATTGTGTGTGCGTGTGAGAGTGCACGCGTGGACGTGTGAACTACCAAACCCATCAGTAATTCATTGAAGTGTGGCAGACATGGGACAGCTGATGGTCAGCTGAATGATACCTGTGGTCATAATTATGATGACGTAGACAACCAGCGGCCAATAACAGGACGCGCAAAGAGGATGAAGTTTTTGATGGTAATACCCCAGTGAAAGAATTTGCTCCGAAATCATTAGACGTGTCCGTCGAACCTGCGGGTCCAGAATCAGACAGATCCACACAATGATCGGGTCTCGAGCTGTCCGCCGGCGAAACAATTGAAACACACAATAAATTGAGTTCAGATGCATCACTGATTTTTCGTTTTATATTATATCATACTCTGCTCTGTAAGAGCATAGAGTGCTCAATCGGCATACCGCCTATGGAAGCATCTTAGCTACCATCAGACACACACACACACACACATATATATATATATATATAAACTGGAGCAATGTGAAATAAAGTGTCTTGATGTGTTGTTTCCTTGAGCAAGACATTTTATTTCACATTGCTCCAGTTTACTCAGCTGTAGAAATGAGATAATAGGGACTGGGGTCCATATCATTCCACTGCAAGTGGTCGTGGAGGTGCCACGGCAAAAAAGCACCCAGCACTCACTGTAAATGAAGTTGGTGTTAGGAAGGGCATCCAGCTGTAGAATCAAGCCAGAATCAGTTCCCGTCCCAATCTTGCAATCAGGGAAAAGCGGACGTAAAATGAAATGAAATGAATGATGAAATGAAATATATATATTGGGTTGTAACATAAATTCCCGCCGTTGTTATAATTTGTTTAATAACAGAAACAATGGGAATTTATGTTACAACCTAATTTATATATACTCTTAGATAAAGTGTACTGAAAAAGCAACCAATTCTGTGTGATTTCTATTCTTACTTATTAATATAAAGAAGGAAAGCAGTGTGTAAAGATCTCTCAGGCTTTTCTAGATTAAGAGATAGAAATATTTGCGTGGTGTTGGTGTAAATCAAGTCAAATTTGGAAATCTTTTAAAAGAGAATCACTAAATCTAAAATTGTTGCCAGTTAGTGAATGCAGGTGTTAAATGCATTGTAATTATTTGGTTTATTTTCATAAAGAAAATTATGGGAAATTATTTAATAATAATTCTATTAGATTTGTGTGATTTTTCTTTATTGCAAACTGTACAATATTCTTTTTCTTCACCTATCTCTCTAGTACCAAGGGATGTCATGTAGCTGAACTGATGTTAGAGCATCTTATTATGTTCTGAATTATTGCCTCAGGTCTTTACTTTTAAATGTGTTCAAAACGTTTTGTCTCTATTAAGTTAATTGCTTCAGCCATTCTCCTGACTAAATTTCAGTGAAAGGAAATTATCTCTTCAGTACTTTCATTGTAAGAGCCAGCTTCTAGTCAATAAACTATGCTCTGAATTACTGACATGATAGTTCTTTTGGAACTTTCCCAGAAGATTACGACTATAACATGGGTTAACTAGATATAAGAATGATTTTAACGCCAAGATTTGGCTTCGATTAACTAGTCCATTAATATTGCAACATATAGGCATTTATTACCATAAATATCTTCAAGAAATATTCATCCCACATAATCCTCATGCACTGCTCTGAATACATATGAATGTATGGACAAAAGATAAAAATAGACAATTTGTATTGTATCTACAGACAGCACAACGAAATTGATAAATAAATTCCTGTACTTTCAATTTGTCTCTAGATAATAGTCTCGGGTGTTAACACAGAATATATCAGCTGATAAAGGAAGAAATGTAATGGCCTATCTCTTTAAAAATGCAGTTCCTTCATCCTGAAATCTAATGGTAGCTTCATGAAATAAAGGTATCTGAATACACAGTAGCATTTTCAAGATTAATTTCCTTATTGGCTGTAGTTAGTGTTAAAAGTTTATAATGAAAGTTAGGACAAGACAGTATTTGATTTTTGTTTATTAGGTTCAAATTCTCTCATGGCTAACCAAGTCTAAAATGAATACCAGTATTCTCTATTTGGTACATCTATAAAACTACTGGTACACAAATAACTTTGAATGGTTGTTAATATATAGAGGATTTATTCCAGTTTTTTTGAAAGAATGCAATTTAATTTATATGCAATAAACTGCCCTCCCATGCGCATGAGTTGAAGCATACATCTAGTATGCCCCACTTTCCTGTACCTTCCATACAACTCCCACGTCATAACACCCCACCCCTCACCCATGTTCCTAGTTATAATCCCCCCATCTCCAGGCACACCACTCACTCCAGCCCCCAGTCCATACTGTAAAATTGTTGTTTTGGCAACATGACAAAAAGCACCCAGCCCACACTGTAAAGTGGTTGTGTAGGTGTCACGATAAAAAGCAGCCAGTACACACTGTACACTGGTCATGTAGATACAGCCCCACTGAGCTGTCTGCTGTGCGAACCAGCCCTACAGGACTGTCTGCTGTGAGATACAACCCTACAAGACTGTCTGCTGTGAGATACAACCCTACAGGTCTGTCTGCTGTGAGATACAGCCCTATAGGACTGTCTGCTGTGAGATACAGCCCTACAGATCTGTCTGCTGTGAGATACAGCCCTATAGGACTGTCTGCTGTGAGATACAGCCCTACAAGACTGTCTGCTGTGAGATACAGCCCTAGAGGTATATCTGCTGTGAGATACAGGCCTATTTGCTGTGAGATACAACCCTACAGGTCTATCTGCTGTGAGATACAGCCCTACAGGTCTGTCTGCTGTGAGATACAGCCCTATAGGATGTCTGCTGTGAGATACAGCCCTACAAGACTGTCTGCTGTGAGATACAGCCCTAGAGGTATATCTGCTGTGAGATACAGCCCGAAAGGTCTATCTGCTGTGAGATACAGCCCTACAGGTCTGTCTGCTGTGAGATACAGCCCTATAGGACTGTCTGCTGTGAGATACAGCCCTACAGGTCTGTCTGCTGTGATATACAGCTCTATAGGACTGTCTGCTGTGAGATACAGCCCTACAGGACTGTCTGCTGTGAGACACAGCCCTAGAGGTCTATCTGCTGTGAGATACAACCCTACAGGTCTGTCTGCTGTGAGATACAGCCCTACAGCACTGTCTGCTGTGAGATACAGCCCCAGTGAGCTGACTGGTGTGAAAGACAGCCCCACAGACTTGTCTGCTTGGTTAGTGGCTCTGCTTGAATACTGAATCAGTTTGTGTCAACCTGCCAAACCCATACTAGCAGGGAAAGCAGATATTAAATGATGATTCTGTGTGTATATATTCCTCCACTGCTGCCTCATCTCAGAGTGTTTTACACTTTTTCTTGTTCCTCTTTCTCTATCTTTTATTATTTGCTCTCTATTTCTTTTTTATAACTTCCTCTCTATCTCACTATTAAGATTTTACTGACAAATTCTTTTCCTCTCACTCACAGATGCTTTTATTGTGCTGTTGTCACAACAAAGGCTCCATTTTTTAAAAATTTTCTGTGTATTTCCATTTAATTTTTTAAATAAATCTCTTCACTCTCTCTACATAAGAACAATTTCTTTAATCTGCAGTTGCCATTTAAACTATTGCATAATAAAGATCATAAAATGTTATTTAATTATAACTGAAACAGTGGCAATATGTGTGTGTATCTATATAGGATTGTAAATATGTACGTTGGTGTTGAGGAGATATACATGTAATGTTGAACATTATATATATATATATATATAAATATATATATATATATATGAAAAAATGGGGAGAAGAATACTGCAGGTTGCACATGGATAACATGTAATAAAATGAGTCCCTCATCAGTGATTTGCCCACGATCATAGATATTTCATTGCATTAAAAATCATATAACTCACGTCGGTGCAATAATAACTAAATTAAGTTATTAGGACAATTAAAACGCGTAAAGCGAGTGAGACAAGATAACAACAAAGAGGAGAGCTAACCGTAGAGAGGAAGGGAACAAGCTACATAGTTATTCTGTTAGCATAAGCTAGGTGAATATATGAGCGCTTAGAAAAAAGACCTTTCGGGATGAATCCAAATGTGAGAAAGAGAGAAAATGTTTTCGTCGCGAACGGGGTGAAGTGAGAAGGGGAGAAACAGTGAGTGAGTGAGTGGAAGTGTGAGGAAGAGTTAACTGACATGACAGAGGGGGCGAAAGAAAGTAGGAGAAACAGAGAGTACGAGGGAGCAGTAAGAGAGAGAGAGAGAGAGAGAAAAAAACAGAATCGCAGTTTAGGTAAATATATGTGAAAAAATGGGGAGAAGAATACTGATATATATATATATATATATATATAGAAGTTAATATGTCCGTATTTTGAAAAATTGATTGAATTTTACTTGTTCTGCTTATCTTAATATTAAAGTTCTGGTGTATCAAATTAACACCATTGAACAACCTTGAATCATAGACAACCTATGTATTTCTAGGGGTACCTAGTATCCCTGGACATATTAACTTCTACCTTTTTCTCCGTCCGTTGAGAACAAATCTGTTGCTCTACTTGGCTGCTATTTTTTTAGTAGTAATTGTAGACAGCAAGTCTTTGATTTTCCCGCTTTTACTTCGGTCCAGTTTACATACGGGTCACTTTTACGACCTTTCAGACCTTTATTAGCTGGCAGGAGGTTGTATATTTTGTCGTTCCTGGGACGTTTAGCCCTAGGAAGGGAAAATGCTTCTCTGATGAGCTTTGGTTTTCCATCATAAATCCATCGGATTTATGAGGTTTTACAAAGCGAAACTGATCAGTAAGGGCCACTAGAAGAGGTAAATATTTATATTATATTTTTTAATGTATTTTGAAAAATTGATTGAATTTTACTTGTTCTGCTTATCTTAATATATATATATATATATATATATATATATATATATATATATATATATATATATATATATATAAATATATATATATATATATATATTTATATATATATTTATATATATGATGAAAGAGCTTTGACAATATTTAAACAACCGTCCTGTTTTATGAACCAACCAACCAAATGGAAATTTATAATAAATTGAAGAGAAATCCAACAGGTGCGTGTGTTTTTATTGGCAGCATGACCCTCCCAAAGTATAACAATATATATAAAACGAAGGAAGTGTGGTACGGAACCAGTTAAGACCTAGCTGTCGAAACGGCCAGAGCTCAGCTGTCGGGGTCTTGACTCTTTTCCTATATATATATATATATATATATTTATATATATATAAGAAAAGAGTCAAGACCCCGACAGCTGAGCTCCGGCCGTTTCGACAGCTAGGTCTGAACTGGTTCCGTACCACACTTCCTTCGTTATATATATATTGTTATACTTTGGGAGGGTCATGCTGCCAATAAAAACACACGCACCTGTTGGATTTCTCTTCAATTTATTATAAATTTCCATTTGGTTGGTTGGTTCATAAAACAGGACGGTTGTTTAAATATTGTCAAAGCTCTTTCATCACACATTCTATGACCTCAGTGTCTGGGTTTCTATTTCACTGAATGTGTGATGAAAGAGCTTTGACGATATTTAAATAACCATCTGGTTATCGAACCAACCGACCAGAAGTTTATAATAAATTGAAGTAAAAACCAACAGATGTGTGTGTTTTTATTGGCAGCATAATCCTGCAAAAGTGTAACAATATCTGTTTAAACAGATATTTTCAGATAAGAAATCTTGCAAAAAAAATTCAAAAACGAAGTATATATATATATATATATATATATTTATTAAAATAACAGATTAAAGTTTAAGCAAAGAATCGCTGCTTTCACCTTTAACGGGATCTTCTGAAACTAACAAAGTCAATCTGTGAACGCAGAAGTGAATATTTAAAAAAATGTTGCAATCGTATTATATTCGTTTTTTCCCGCTCTTTGCCAGGGAATGTTTCCACAAACCAAAGTATCGTCTTCCTGCCTTCCTCCGGTTGCAACGTTTTTTTTAAATATTCACTTCTGCGTTCACAGATTGACTTTGTATGTTTCAGAAGATCCCGTTAAGGGTGAAAGCAGCGATTCTTTGCTTAAACTTTAATCTGTTATTTTAATAAATATTTGCTCTATGGTTCTTATATATTTGATATATATTTATCCTTATCGAGCCCTCTTTGGATTTTAGTCTTCAAATTTATTATTATTACTATATATATATATATATATATGTATATATATATATATATATATATATATATATATATATATATATATATATATATATATATATATATTATAAAAAATTATAAAAATTATAAAAAATAAACAAAGAAGCCTTCAATACATCAAAAGTCTTTATTAGACGACATTGTTTTGTCCCATTAATAGGGACTCATCAGAGCAAGTAAAGAGACAAGAAGCATTAACGGCCATAACAACTAAAACTCAGAAGAACAGGGAATTTATATCCATGAAAACTTAGGAAAGACAACATGGAAAGATATGCTAAAACTAATAGTGTGCATTTGCAAATATAGTCTATAGGGTTAGAGAGCGAGTAATATGTCAAACTCACGTTAAAAGTACAGTATAAGACAAATACATGAAACACAACATGGTAATACAATGTGAGAATTATAAGAATTATAATATGATATAGAATACAATATAATGGATAATAAGAAATAAAAAGCTTAATATATGTTTAGCAGTATTGGATATAGAGTAGTCGCCACTTTAGCAGGGTGGTAGAATCAGTGGTCGTTTCCTTAACAGGGTAGATGATTGAAGGTCGTTGGATTATCTTGTTGACATAGACGTGAGGGAAGGTCCCTCGAACTATTTACCATCTATTTACAATATTCCTTTCGTCAGGTCGCCAATTCCAGCAGCATGGATTAAAGATGTTATTGAGACACGAGTAACATAATAACGACTTCAACCGCAGTAATTAGAGATGAAATGTTTGTTTATTTATATGGTTGAAGTTACAGATAAAAAGAGGTTACAAAAGGGAATGTGCCGTTAAGCCGGCGAGGCTAGGGGTGCAATATCTCACTGCTACATTATGCGTGTGCTGGCTCGAAGTTTCTGGTACAAGAGAGAGATTCTTCAAATCTTCGCGGGGAATTTCTTCCTCAGGGCGCGTAGGGATACATCCTCTTCTACTGGCGCTGATTGGCTGAACTGAGCCAAATCACGCACAGAGGATTATGTGAGCCCGCAGAATGTAGGTCACTACATATGTATATATATATATCCATATATATACACATTTACACAAACACATACTAACACTTATTTAAATATTTAAATATAAATATACTCTTTATAATATAATAATAATCATTATAATAGAATAACCACCCTGACGGTGTGCATAAACAATACTAAAAACAATGGAATAATATACTGACATTAAAAAATATATAAAACTAGATCATACGTATCATTTAAGGTCAACAAATTGTATATAAAGTTTTTCACAGGGTAAGAAAAAATACAAATAAAAGTATGGTTAAAAAATATATATAAATATATATAATATACAGAGGCATCGGCAGTTCAAATTTATAAAATATTACAAAACAGTACCTCAATATCGGACATATATTTATAATTCAATTACAAAAAATAATATGACATATTAATGTTAATACTACAATAGCAGACACAGAATCAATGGAAAATGCTTAAGACATATTTACGCGATGAATACAAATAGACATACCAGGATATAATAACAGATGATAGGAAAACAGACAGCATGTGGTAGTAAAAAAATAAATAAAATAAAAACGAAGAACAAAAACATATATATATACATATATATATATATATATATATATATATATGTATATATATATATATATATGTATATATATATATATATATATATATATATATATATATATATATATATATGTATGTATATATATATATATATATATATATATATATATGTATATATATATATATACATATATATATATGTATATATATATATATATATGTATATATATATGTATATATATATATATACATATATATATATGTGTATATATATATATGTATATATATATGTATATATATATATATATATATATATATATATGTGTATATATATATATATAGAGAGAAAATTGAGGTTGGTAATGGCACATGGAATATATAAGAGACAGAATACTTTTTTGTGAAAAAACATAATTTTATAAGGTAAGGAAATAATAAAGGGTATAAAAAATGCCCGGTTTCGATGGGTCTGCAAAAGCCATCTTTTCAAATGTTGATTAATATTAAGAAAAATTAATAATACGAAGGGTTAAAATTTGAGACTTGAAAATTCAAGTATAAAATTCATTGTGGGATTTCATAGCAGTTTTCATCTAGGTAGCAACAACAGGTTGACTGCTGTGTCCCTTTCTGGTAGTGAATGAGAAGTTATATGACCTTGACATGCTGAAACACCTCCCTAAAACAGTAAGTGCAAATACAATTCTTGTCTCCTTTGACGTAATAAACCTCTACACAAACATACCTCACAACTATGGAATAACAGCAGTCCAATACTGGCTTAACACACACCCATCAGAAATACCGACACGCATCAACACAGATTTTATCACTGACGGACTCCGCTTTATCCTACAAAAAAACTACTTCACATTCAATGGTTCAACATACAGACAAGTATCAGGTACGGCAATGGGCACGAAAGTAGCACCCACATATGCCAACCTAGTCATGGGATTCCATGAACAACAAATATACAGTCAGTCCCTTCTCTTATTTGGAGACTCTTTCCACACACACCTCAAAGCCAATTGGAAAAGATATCTAGACGACTGCTTTATCCTATGGCAAGAAGACATGAACTCACTTACTACGTTTAAAAACATGATAAACAACATAGATAATAACATACAATTCACAATGGAATCCAATCCTAAGGAATTAGCCTTCTTGGATATTCTCATCTCTGTAATAGACGGGAAATTAGATACAGATATATTCTATAAACCCACAGATTCCAAGCAATACCTCTTTTTCACATCAAGTCACCCAAAACATACAAAACTTAACAT